>JABCMI010000095.1:270144-992202 GCA_026261945.1 Hirschfeldia incana | reverse complement strand
TGTTTATGGATAGATGAATGGGCAAAGTACTAGTGAGCTCAATTTCTTCACGGACGATTGATATTTTGAATAGCTTTTCAATGCCACCGGTTTGAAGTAAAACGCTGTCATGGATTTTGATGTTTTCACAAAAGAATGGTCGTTAGCCCACGAGGAGAAAACATACTACCCCAAAACATACGCCGTCACTCTACGAACGGCTTGTGAACTGCCGTCCCGTGTCGACATACGACACTTTTATGGCAACATTTAGAGTTTTTAAAGTTTTTTATATTTAGAACTGTACAGAATCTTCAATAGTTTGTTTATGGATCTATGAATGGGCAAAGTATTAGTGAGCTCAATTTTGTTACGGACGATTGATATTTTTGTTAGCTTTCCAATGCCACCGGTTTGAGTTAAATCGTTTCATGGATTATGATGTTTTCACGGAAGAGTGGTCGTTAGCCCACATGGAGAAAACATACTATCCCAAAACATATGCCGACACTCTATGGACGGCTGTGAACTGTCATAATGTGTCGGAAAAATGTCATACGGCGGCATTCCTGAACTTGTTTTGAACGTCTGAACCGTGTAGGTGAGCCCATAATGACTCGGTACAATTAAACAAAAGATGGGCCAGCAGGTGACTTATTGATCTGCAGCCAAATGCTCTAACGCTGAGCTATGGACTCTTAATCTGCCTAGCAGTGTATCATAGGCATCAGATGAAAACTGAACGTTTTCTTTATTTGTGTCTTTCTTTGTCTTAAACAAGAAATTCAGACCTTCTGATGTATATTTAAAACTATTTTACATTTGAGAATGCACCTGACTCGAAGGAGGTACTATCTGTGCGGGAAGCTCTGGGTTCTAAGAAAGAAAACACTCAAAAAGAGAAAAGCTGGCCTGTATCCGATCCAGCTGGACATAGCGACGATGACGATGATGATGGAGACGAGACTAAATTTGATGCAAAGATGAGGAATCAAGTGCTTAGCAAGAAGGAAAGAGATGGGAGATATTCCCCCAAAACCAAGTCAGAAAAAAGTAATTAGTTTTTCCATCTCTCAGTGCTTATTAAACTTATGATTTACATGATAAAAACTCAAATTCATATCTGTGCTTAGGGATTTTAACTGTTTTTTTTTTTTGAAACAAGGGATGTTAACTGTTTATCACACGGTTTGATGCTTTTAAGTTTGGCACCAAGTATTCCTAGAGAGGAATATAATACAGCTCTCTCTGTTCCTGCGTATAGTTTATATTATCTCTAGCTATTTCTGCACATATTAATTAGATTTCCTTGTGGTTGTCCTCTTAACAGAGAGCTCTTGTGTGAAAGCCCCTGAAGAATCTTCCAAAAGGTAATGACACCGCAGTTAACCCTATTGTCTCTTATAATTCAACACGCCTGGCTCTTAGTTTGTGTGTTTAGGTTGGGAAAACAAATGAGTTCGGATTTTGAGGGATTTATGTTTGAATCTGTTTTACTTTCATTCATGTTGGCATAACCAGTAGTCACACAAGTCATTGACTTACTAGTTATTATGCTATTTACAGGATGTTGAAAGTAGCGAAGATGGAAAAGTTATCATTGAAGAAAAAGGGAATAGGTTCAGAAGCCAAAGCCGAACGATTGGAAAACGGAGACGCTGATTTACAGCTTTACAACGCTTCTGAACGCGCCCGACAGTTACACAAGTTGAAGAAGCGCAGAATGCAAGGAAATGAGGATGCTGTAAGTTGTTTACAGGAGCTTGTACCTTAAATTTTAAAATATGTTTTCTTATTGATTCTTTACTCTCCTTTGCTCACTGACGAAATCCGTGTGTTAACTGATCATTGTTTCCCTCTTGTTCTCAGGTGTTGGCAAAACTCGAGAAATTTAAGCAGTCCATTGCTGCAAAACCGTTTGGCTCGAGTAGTAGTGAACCAGGAGGCAGTATAGAGGAAGAGGAAGATGTCTATGATTGGAAGAAAGTAAAGCTCAAGTTTGCACCCGAGCATGGCAAGGTAATTCTCTAAGGTTCCATCTCATCCGATACTGAGGTTCTAGTGGATGTAGTACTGTATACTACTTCGTTCAAACTCTTTAGTTAACATAAAAATCGAAAAATCCAGTAGTTCATAGGATATGGCATGCTAATAGCGAATAGTTTGATCAGAAGCTTGAGCCACATATGTTATATGTTTATTATGTCCTATCCTGAAAAAGTGAAGCTATCTTGCAGTCTCGCAATCCAGATGTGTATGTTGTGGTTGACCCTCTCCTCAAGAAGGGAAAAGAAAAGTTCAACAGAATGCAAGCCAAACAAAAACGAAAGGAACGAGAATGGTCAGGAAAGTCTCTTGCCTGAGTGAGTACTGGATTCATCTGAACTAGGCATGTTATAACGGACAGGCCCGGCCCGTTTACGTTCGCGTCCGTTTACTCCGCGTCCATTTAGTAGTTGTCCGTTTAGAACCCATGTAAATCAACCCGTTTAGTGTCCATCTATGTAAAGCCCGTTTAGCATTAAAACCCGTTTTAAGCCCGTTAAGAGCCCGATTACTTTAGAAAAAATTGAACATGCTCGGTTTGTATTATCAGTTAATAATAACCTGTTTTTTTAGTTGAACCAGTCAAATACGATACAACTCCATTACTAATCATAAGTCATAAAACTGAACATTACATTGTTTTGTTTCAACTAAAAATTCAAAGTTCACAAATAACATTTCAACTAAAATTCAAAGTTTGCAACTCAATCTTTCTTGACTCAATACACACACCATCCCATCTCAAATGAAGCTGCTATCACAATGAAGAGCGGCTTTAATCTTCTACACCGTACCTGTCCATCATGAAATCAAAACCCCTTGTAACATAAGCATTTACTTTGATTCATAACACTTGAAAATGAAGTGGACGAGACTAAGTGAGATACTGACATAAGAGACTAGTCTAAAGGTGACCATTAAGGTTTAAGAAACCTTAGCCATTAAGATTCTGAACTCGAGACCACCATCAAAGGGGCTAGAACGAATAGTTAAGCAACTTAATACATGTACTACTCTTTGGTTGTCTGAAAACTTATTCAATTTCCCCACTTTTAAAAATCAAATTTTTGATAGAACGTCTATGTAAAAAGAATCTTGGCATGTCTTGCTACTAAAAGCGATGTTTCAAATGAAAAATTGAATATATATATATATATATATAAGAATCTTGGCTGGGAAGACGGGGTTCACATAACATCATCTTTGCCGGCTTTTGTCTCTAGGAAGAGGCGATTCCTTTACACCGTCTTCGCCGGTTTAGCACTGATTTTGTTGTGGCTTTGGTTGATCTACGATTATCAATGTCCTATGAGTTACTGTCACTTGTTCTGATGTTTCGATTGCTCTTCTATTTCTGTCTTTGGTCTCTTCATCTTCAAAGATACTATTATCATTAAAGATGCCTGTTATTATTTGTTGGAAGATTGGTGCTTTGGTTTCAAGCTTTTTTTTCCAGTTTGGTTTCGTCGATGGCAGAGTTCCGGTGGAGGAAGCTCATGCCTCATGGTCGTGATGGGATTCATGTGGTGGTGTTGATTCCTGTGTGGGCTTAAGGCCTGGTTATGGCTTGTGTAATTTTTATTTTGGGCTTTGTTCAACCTTTTTGTTTGATGTTTATGTTAGGGTTTGCTCTTTTTGGACTGAGACTTTTAATATAATAACTGATAACAAAAAAATAGAATTTTGGCATGTCTAGGATATAATGGACCAAATGAAAAATTGAATCCATTATGAATTAGATGATAAGCTACATGTAGTTTTCTTTAAAATGAATACAACATTATGTAGTTAAAAAGAGTACAAAATAATGGTAAGATGTTTTATAAAAACAAAATAATGGTTTAAGCAAAAAAAAAAAACACAATAATGGTTAGTGGTCAATAAATAGCTAAATGAGAAAGTATGCTAATGAAAACTGGTTATGTTTGGTAAAGAAAAAAATATAAGACACAATGTATATAATAAGAAAGTAAAAAAGAATTACAAAAAAAAAAAATTAAAACTTTCATCTCGGAAAATAAATGAAAGTTTGTATAATAATATAAGCTGAGATAGCCAAATCTCTCTTTCAGATGAGTGTTTCTTATTTATTATATTTCTCTCAGTTTCAAACTATAAGCTGCTGATTTCTTAGTATCAATTTGCAGATTGAGACCTATAATGTTAATCTGCAGGAAAAAGTGATTACTTTTTGAGAGAAGTTTTTACTGTTTCTCAGTTTGCGTTTGATATGTTGTTTCTGCTCACTTCTGTGGTGGATGGTAGAAGATTTTGTCAAACCATCGACATACACCTCTTCGATGCCTTATGTGTTGCCAAAAAAAAATTGGATGCTGTTTATTTTCTGCCTTTGCCCAAATTTTGGACAACACATCCAAAATTGTCACGATATCTAACTTGGGGAAGTTTTTTGGTATTTATTGTCCAGCTTTTAGACAACACATTAAAAAATGTCCTGACAACACAACCAATGAGACTATCACTCACATCAAGACCAGCCCAACTCTCCATCACAATAATTCATTCTTCATGAGTCATTAGAAGCCATTAATAATACTAATATATTATAATGCTCATCAAAAACAATTTAATAGAGACTTTGACAACCGAACCGCTCCACCACCCACCTCCCCGAGACGCTTCAACCACACACCTTCCTCAAACTCCACCATCATCGTTGGCTAGCAAAGACACATTCAGCTTTATGGTTCCGCATTTAGGTACATCGTCTTCGAGAATGGCTCTGAACCATGATCCTTTGAAGCCTTCTTCGTCGGAGGAAACTTCAATCTCATTGCCTCTCTTCATTGTCGTTGATGGAACAATAAAAACCCTAACTTTCTTTCATTTGTATAAACCCTAAGAGATGAGTGTAAACAGAGTGAGAGTGATAAGAAAAATAAATATGATCTCTGACTTTTTTAATCATTTTTGGCGCGATTTAAATTAAATCATGCAAAAAAAGCAGAAATTAGCTAATGGACCTATGGTTGGTTAGGCCTAGGCTAAGATTAGCAAATGGACATATTTAAATTTTTAGCGGGATTTAAATTTTCATATTTATCATTGGTGTAGTTTTTCTCTGAAATAAATTATTTTGGTCTGGTGTTTTTATTTATTTAATCAGGTTTATTGAATGATGTTGTTTATTATCGTAAGTCTAGTATGAACCATTCGAAACCAGTTAATCGAAAAATGTGTCACTTTGGAGAATTTTAACTTACACATAAATTTCATGGGAATCGATATAGTTATGTGTGAAGACGAGTTTGATTGTAGTGACGATGATGAATGTTCTGATGTTGATGAGAACTCAAACGATTCAGAATGATGTAATATATGTAACAAATGTTGTTTTTGTCTTTCCAAAATATTGTATCCAATGTTGTTTTTTTATTGCATAATATATATTTCTTAAGGTTAAAAATATATATTTGTTAAGGAAAAAAAATTTAATTTGTTGAAGTTAAGGGTTTTAGTTGGATAAAGAGGATGAAAGTATGAATGAGTGGTAAAGATGATAAGTTTAGGGTTTAGGGATTTGATTTTCGGGGTTTCATACATTCCTGGTAACTTCGTCGTAAATGAAAAAAACACGGGCCTGGTAAATTCGTCGTAAATGAAAAAAACACGGGCTTGGTAAATTCGTCGTAAATGCAAAAACACGGGCCTGGTAACTTCGTCGTAAACAAAAACACGGGCCTGGTAACTTCAACACGGGTCTGGTAACTTCGTCGTCAACAAAAACACGGGCCTGGTAACTTCGTCGTAACGTTACGACGCCATTACGACGAAACCGTTTTTATATATATGCGAGAATTCTTTCAGACGAGCAGTGCTCGTATCTTCCTCCCAAAACCCTCTCCCCCTCTAAGGTAAAATTTCTCTCTCTCTTTTTTTTTTTTTATAGTTTAGGTGGTTAGTTTAGGTGATTAGTTTAGGTGATTAGTTAACGGAATTAGTTTAGGTGATTAGTTAACGGAATTAGTTTATTTTAAAAATTTTGTTTTGGATATGTATTAATTTATTTTTTTTAATTATTTTTTAGATGACTCCTAGACCGAGACCAGCAGCTCCTGCACCTACGTATGCAGATCTCTTTGGCGATGGATCTTCCTCTAGCGGTCCACCGTCTTCTTCCGGGACAGTTCCGGAGTCTCACACATCTCGGAGAGTTTCTTCGACCCCTCCTCCTCATCCAGCTCAGATGCCTCCCCCACCAGCTGCTCCACCTGTCGCCCCGGTCAGCCTGCCCCACCGGCTGCACTTCATCCCGACTTGCGGGTGCCAGCTCATGCATCATTCGCAAGATACACCGTCGAGGATTTGCTGGCCCAGCCCGAACGAGAGGGTTTACACGTTCTTGACCCCGATAGACCCCCGGGTACTTATTGGTAAGTAGATAAAATTATTAATTTTAAATTTAAAATCTTTGATAAATTTTTTTAACAAATTTGTTATATTTGCAGGTTTGGGGCTAACAACAAAGTTAGCCAGAGCGTTTCAGAGACGATGAAGGGATATTATGACGGCCCTTATCCCAACTGGACGTCTACTCCCGATCACGTCAAGACGATGTGGTTTAAATGTTTTGCGGTAATTTAAATAAATAATTAAATTGTTAATTAAATAATTATTATTTTTTTCTAATATTTTACATTTTTTTGTTTTTTTCAGCAAATGTGGAACTGGTCCATAGGAATCACTGAGAGGGTGAAGAGCGAATTTATTGCAAAGGCGAAAACTCGTCTTTGCAACACCGTCTCCGATTGGAAGGACAAGTGGGAGATTTACGGCTATGAAGGGAAGCCGAGCGGGGTCACCAAGGACGCATGGGATGGCCTCATCGCCTATTGGACCGATCCCAGCAACATCCGCAAAGCCAACTCCTGCTCCGTTTCCCGAAGAACGAGGGATAAAGATGGCCATTTGCCCAAGGTTCATAGAACCGGCCAAAAATCCCATGCCGGAGTTCGTCTCGAAGCTGTAAGTTTTATTTAAATTTATAATTTTCATTATTATAAACTTTTCTATTTATTAATATATTTAATTTATTTTTTATTTTTGTTTATTAGTTGGAGAAGACGAGAGTTTTGCCATCTCTCTCGGATTTATTCAAGATGACTCACGCCTCACCAGATGGAGTTTTTGTTGATCCTGCATCAGAGAAACTCTCCAACGCTGTGGCGTCTCGGGTAGAAGAGCGAGAGACGCTGCTTACCCAACAGTCTGCAGATGGAATACCCGTCAAGTTGTCAACCGAAGAGGTCGACCGGATCTTCGAGGAGGTAAAATTTAATAACTTTTTATTATTATTATTAACTCTAAATAAGTTTTTATATATATACATATAGGTGGCTCCTAGAAAGAAGGGAAGGACGGTCGGAATAGGTTCCGTTAACGAAGTTGCAAGGGCGACTTCGTCATACTATTCGAGGCGGGACCAAGACAACGAGCGGATGCAGGCTCGTATGGATAACCAGCAGCAGCGTTTGGACTCTCTCAAGAGTTTGCTGGATGTGATGGCGGTGGGAAATCCAACATTGCAGACGGCTTTGGCGGCGAGACGAGCAGCTCTCGGGATGACCCAGCCGGATCTCGAAGCAGGAATATCTACAGACATGAATCCCTCAGCCAACTACTTCGATGACGATGATGTCGGCCTTAATTAGAATTTCCTTTTTTTTAATTTCTTATGTTTTGTATAAAAATTTAAAATAATATTTAATTAATTAATTTTTAGTTTTTAAATAAAATTTTGGGTTTCATATTTATAATTTTTCAAATATTTTAATTTTAAAATTATTGTTTTATAAAATTTTTATAATTATTATAATTAATTAATATTTTAAATATGAAGATGTAAATTCGTTGTAAAATTCCACGTTTAGTCCTCGTAACAGTTACGTAGAATTTACATAGAATCGTTGTAAAGTCGTTGTAAACTTTACATCGAGTTTATGACGAACAATTACGTGTCTATTACAACGAAATATTACGTGGCATTTACATCACCTTTTACGAGGACATTACGACGAAATGTTTCCTTCCGCGTTACGACGAAACAGCTTCCTCGTAAACGTAACTAGGACTTTACGACGAAACCTCCGTTACGACGAGCGTTTAACAACGAAACACGGATCGATGTTAATTCGTCGTAAAGTTCTTATTACGACGAATTAACAACGAATAACGCCCTCGTAAAAAATATGTTTTCTTGTAGTGGATGTGTCCGTCGTCTCTGACGAGAACGTTCTCCGGTTTCAAATCACGGTAGACGATTCCGAGCATGTGCAAGTACTCCATTGATAATAGCACTTCAGAAGCAAAGAATCTGCACGAACAAAAAAAAAAGAACTTTGTTAATGAATTTTGAATTTTATTCCAACCAACTAGAATTGGTTTAGTAGAGAAATTTTGGTTTAGTGGATAGAACTATAATGGTTCGAATAGGATTTTCAGATTTTCGGATAATAATTCTAATTCTGCTCTAGTTTGGGTCACACCTGAACTCCAAAGTATCTATCCCTTAGATGTTACTCTACTTTCTTAAATTGTTTGGATCAGATTCAAGGTTTTTGGAATTCGGGGTTTGGATATTGAATTGGGTTATACACTCAACCTTAAGTTACATGGTTATATTTTCTCTACAAAAAATAATTTAACATATTTCAAGTTTCGCTTTTGTGGTGATATATTTAGTGATTTGGAAAAAAAAAATATTGAATTATGGGGATGAATGTTTTTTGTCTTCTTGCAATCAATTTTAATTTAACTAACCTCGATGCGTCTTCGGTGAAACACTGGTTAGGTTGCTTCTGTCTCAAGGAATAGAGATTCCCGCCACCACAAAACTCCATGACCAAGCAAAAGACTTTATCGGTCTCGAAATGAGAGTATAATGTAGGCAAGAAGGGGTGATCAAGCTGAGACAAGATGTCTCTCTCGGTTCGCGTTCGCAACAGCTTGTTCCTACTAACCAAGGAAGCCTTGTCCATCACTTTCATGGCGAAATAAGTGTTGGTGCCTTTAAGCTCAACTAGGTAAACGCTCCCAATATCTCCATAACCGAGCCGTTTCAGCAGAAGGAAATCATTGATTCGGATCTGGACTCCTCTAGAGGTTAACGTGTTCACAGCGTCCCATCTTATGTCACCACCTGTGTGTGGCTTAGAGGGGTTAGAGGAAGTGCTCTCCATGCTGCTGCTTCTTGAACTCCTATTGCTATTGTTGTTACTTTTTGGTTTTGTGTTTAAGTTTGATTTATTGGCTAGTTGTGAGTCGATCATGTTGGAACCAGGGGAGGATGCCATTTTCGGACTGGGGGCAGGTCAATGGTGGTTGTTGAACCCAGACGGTTCTGGTTTTATAAGATATTCTATCTTCTTGGGATCAAACAGTGGCTTCTGCATCTCTTTGCGCAGTTGTAGAGTTTGATGAATGATATTTAACGGTGGATAATCTGTTGTATGATTAGCTGATTCTCTTGGCTCCAAGGACGAGACATGATGACTTGACTGCACAAGAGAAAAAAAATCTCAATTTGAAAATTATGATAATTTATTGTTATTGTTAGGCAAACCTTGCGTGTGCCTACCTCGGAGGAGTCAAGCTTCTTGCCCCGTCTTAGAAAACATAGCCAGCGAGAAGGTAAGATGAGTCTTCCAGATCAGAGAAACCTTTTTCAGTATTAAAGAGGGTCAATAAGGATTGATTTCCTTTAGCAACCATATATGGATATTACGTGGTGTCACGAATACTAAAAGTTCTTAAAAGTCTCCCTCATGTATTGTTGAACAGAATCTAGTTTGAGGATTGGTCAGCACGTTGAGGCAAGTGCATATATTAAACAACTGAGGAAGAAGATTTAAACAATTTACCTTTAATGTCCTAAGTTTGGAGAACCCATGGATTTTGAGCAAAATTTACAGAAATAGTAGAGTAAAACTTATATATGACTGAGCGTAGTTTCAATGTTATGGTTCTTTTTTTTTCAGTTTTTGTTTTGGAACATGAGAATTGTCTTGAAATGAAGAAAGAGGAGAAAATTAGATGAAAAAAAAACAAATGATTAATTAAGAAAAGGACAGGAGAAGAAATGGACGGAGAAAAAACATTTTCTCACTGCAAAACAACTGTATTAATTGTGCTTGATACCTAACTGTATTCCTTGTAAAGTGGATGTAAATTCCATGTAAAAAAGTTGTAAATTCATAGTAATACATTGCGTTGTAAAATACTTGTTAAATCTTTACCTACCAAACTCGAAAATCTTCTATATATATGTCATTTCTCAATGCTCAAAACACACCAACAAATACAAGAAAAAAAAAACTGAAAAACACAAATAGAAAAAAATAGCTGATGGATGCAATATCTACGAGATACGGAGTTGGATGTATTCACATAAAGATTCTGCCGGTAGAATGACGAATACCTTTCTGAGCGGGCTAGAGACATTCATGCAGCAGGCAGGTTCTACACCGCTCACACAGGAAAGCGGTAAGATGTTTTGCCTTTGTCAGAAATGCAAGAATTCAAAATTTGCACTTAGTGAAACTGTTTGGAAGCATTTAGTAAATAGAGGATTCACGCCGCATTACTATATTTGGTATCAACATGGAGAGGGTTATGGTGGAAATGAAGCTAGTAGTAGTAGTAATCATTTTGAGAATGCTGTTAATAATGAAGAACCGAATCAGAAGGAGCAGATGATAGATCATGATAGGATTCAAGACATGATTACTGATGCATTTTTAGAACAACTACAACAATAGCTCATGAAACTGAGAATGTAGAAGAACCTAATTTGGATGCAAAAAGGTTTTATGAAATGCTAGATGCTGCAAATCAACCAATCTACACTGGTTGTAGAGAATGTTTCTCTAAATTGTCTCTAGCAGCTAGGATGATGAATATTAAAATGGATCATAATCTATCTGAGAATTGCATGGATGCTTGGGCGGAGTTGTTGAAAGAGTACTTGCCAGAAGACAATTTGTCGGCTGAATCTTATTATGAGATTCAGAAATTGGTTTATAGTCTGGGATTGCCTTCGGAGATGATAGATGTTTGCATCGACAACTGCATGATCTACTGGAAGGACGATGAGAACCTGGAAGAGTGTCGATTCTGCAAGAAACCACGATACAAACCGCAAGGACGTGGAAAGAATAGGGTACCGTACCAAAGGATGTGGTACCTACCAATTAAAGACAGGTTAAAAAGATTATATCAATCTGAGAGAACTGCTGCATCGATGAGGTGGCATGCTGAACATGTCCAGAAGGAAGGCGAGATCGCTCATCTATCAGATGCAAGAGCGTGGAAACATTTCAACAAGGTATATCCAGATTTCGCTAACAATATTCGGAATGTCTATCTTGGGTTAAGCACTGATGGATTTAGTCCATTCGGAATGTCTATTTGTTGTCATCGTCGATTTCTTCCCATCTCTTATCCGTACCGAAGAAATAAGACATTGTTTAGATACAAAAAAGTTGTCAGAGATAGTCCTCCTCCATATCTCACCGGGCAACAGATTCTAGCAGAAATTGATTATTATGGAGCTCAGGAAACTGTGCCGTGTGGAGGAAACTGGCATGTTCCGGGAAATATGTCTGATGGGTATGGGGTCTCTCACAATTGGCATAAGAAGAGTATATTTTGGGATCTGCCTTACTGGAAGGATCTTCTTTTACGCCACAACTTAGATGTGATGCACATAGAGAAGAACTTTTTTGACAACATCATGAATACAATATTGAACGTCCCAGGAAAGACAAAAGATAACAAAAAGTCAAGGATGGACATACCTTCTATCTGCTGGAGAAGTGAGTTACATATCAAGAGCAATGGCAGCGTTCCTGTTCCCATATTCCGGTTGTCATCAGCAGCGAAAACAACTTTGTTTGATTGGGTCTCATCAGAAGTTAAGTTCCCTGATGGTTATGTTTCAAATCTGTCAAGATGTGTTGAACGTGGTCAAAAGTTTTCTGGAATGAAGAGTCATGATTGTCATGTGTTTATGCAACGACTACTTCCATTCGCTTTTGCTGAGCTACTTCCAACAAATGTACATGAAGCACTTGCAGGTAAATATTAAATTTATAATATATTACATATGTTTATAAAATGTTATTAATTGTGTTATATTTCTAACATACAGCAATTGGAGCATTCTTCAAAGATCTTAGCACACGTACGTTCAAGGAAGAAGTCATCAAACAACTTCAGGAGAAACATTCTCATCATATTGTGCAACCTGGAGAAGATATTTCCTCCATCATTTTTTGATGTGATGCAACATCTAGTTGTTCATCTCCCGTACGAAGCATTACTTCGTGGACGTGTTCACAACGGATGGATGTATCCATATGAGAGGTACAGGAAACATTTGAAGGGAAAAGCCAAAAATCTAGCAAAGGTGGAAGGTTCGATCGTTGCTGGGAGTTTGACAGCAGAAACTTCTAACTTCACGTCTTACTACTTTGCTCCAACCGTCCGTACAAGGAAAAGAGTTCCTAGAAGATATGATGATGGTGGAGTACCTTCGTCATATGCCGTAGACGGTGTTCCTGACATTTTCTGTCAAATTGGACGATTTGGTGGTAAGCTGAAAGAAGTTTGGTGGTCTAGTGAAGAGGATAATCATAGTGCCTACACATATATTACGCTCAACTGCGGAGATGCAATGACGTCTTCGTTTGAAAGGTAAATTTTTTGTCTATGTTAATTAATTTTATTGTTGTTAATTATATGATATGATATATTTGTTTAATTTGCAGCATGTTTGTATCTCAAGTTGAAGAAGCAATATCGGGATTATCTGCAGCTGAAGTGGAAGGAAGAAAAGAAAAGCACTTTGTCAAGTGGTTAAAATCACATGTATTATATTTGATTAAAATGAAGCAATATTTGGTACTATTCTAACGGTGGTGTATTTTGTAGGTTGAGTATGATGATCCATATTACCCTGTATGGTTTCACGAATTGGTCCAAGGTCCAGTAGCAAAGGTCACCACATCACATATGTACTTCACACGAGGTTTTACCTTTCACACATACGAGTATGAAAAACATCGGGCAATAACTAACTATGGAATATGTGTGAAAGGCGAAACAGACTTTTACGGGTTCTTGCAGGAGATTATTGAAGTGGAATTTCCAGGGTTATTGAAGCTAAAATGTGTTTTCTTCAAATGTGAATGGTTCGATCCCGTTGAGAATCGAGGTGTTCGATTTAACAAAGTTGGTGTTGTGGATGTCAACTCTGGGAGAAGATACAACAAATTCGAGCCTTTCATCCTAGCTTCCCAGGCTGAACAAGCTAGCTTTCTTCCATACCCTCGCCTTCGAAGTTCTGGGATTAATTGGTTGGCTACTATCAAAATTACACCTCGTGGACGAATTTTTGCTGAAGAAGAACCACCATTGCAAGAAGAAGATGCTATTAATGAAGTTGAGGTTCCTGACCAACAACTTGATGAAATTCTTCTGATCGACCCAAATAACCATCAATGTGAAGATCTTCCCGAAGATGCGACAGTTGAAGCACGTGAAGACGAGTTTGATTGTAGTGACGATGATGAATGTTCTGATGTTGATGAGAACTCAAACGATTCAGAATGATGTAATATATGTAACAAATGTTGTTTTTGTCTTTCCAAAATATTGTATCCAATGTTGTTTTTATTGCTTAAGTGAAATCCTTAATGTATAATATATATTTCTTAAGGTTAAAAATATCTATTTGTTAAGGAAAAAAATTTTATTTTGTTGAAGTTAAGGGTTTTAGTTGGATAAAGAGGATGAAAGTATGAATGAGTGGTAAAGATGATAAGTTTGGGGTTTAGGGATTTGATTTTCGGGGTTTCATACTTTCCTGGTAACTTCGTCGTAAACGAAAAAACACGGGCCTGGTAAATTCGTCGTAAATGAAAAAACACGGGCCTGGTAATCTCGTCGTAAATGAAAACGCGGGCCTGGTAACTTCGTTGTAAAAAAAACCACGGGCCTGGTAACTTCGTCGTAAACTTAAACACGGGCCTGGTAACTTCGTCGTAAACAAAAACACGGGCCTGGTAACTTCGGCATAACATTACGACGCCATTACGACGAAACCGTTTTTATATATATGTGAGAATTCTTTCAGACTAGCATTGCTCGTATCTTCCTCCCAAAACCCTCTCCCCCTCTAAGGTAAACTTTCTCTCTCTCTCTTTTTTTTTTATAGTTTAGGTGGTTAGTTTAGGTGATTAGTTAACAGAATTAGTTTAGGTGATTAGTTAACGTAATTAGTTTATTTTAAAAATTTCGTTTTGGATATTTATTAATTTATTTTTCTTTTTTTAGATGGCTCCTAGACCGAGACCAGCAGCTCCTGCACCTACGTATGCAGATCTATTTGGCGATGGATCTTCCTCTAGCGGTCCATCATCTTCTTCCGAGGCAGTTCCGGAGTCTCACACATCTCGGAGAGTTTCTTCGACCCCTCCTCCTCATCCAGCTCAGATACCTCCCCCACCAGCTGCTCCACCTGTCGCCCCGGATCAGCCTGCCCCACCGGCTGCAGTTCATCCCGACTTGCGGGTGCCAGCTCATGCACCACTCGCAAGATACACTGTCGAGGATTTGCTGGCCCAGCCCGGACGAGAGGGTTTACACGTTCTTGACCCCGATAGACCTCCGGGTACTTATTGGTAAGTAGATAAAATTATTAATTTTAAATTTAAAATCTTTGATAAATTTTTTTAACAAATTTGTTATATTTACAGGTTTGGGGCTAACAACAAAGTTAGCAGGAGCGTTTCAGAGACGATGAAGGGATATTATGACGGCCCTTATCCCAACTGGACGTCTACTCCCGATCACGTCAAGACGACGTGGTTTAAATGTTTTGCGATAATTTAAATAAATAATTAAATTGTTAATTAAATAATTATTATTTTTTTCTAATATTTTAAATTTTTTGTTTTTTTAGCAAAGGTGGAACTGGTCCATAGGAATCACCGAGAGGGTGAAGAGCGAATTTATTGCAAAGGCGAAAACTCATCTTTGCAACACAGTCTCCGATTGGAAGGACAAGTGGGAGATTTACGGCTATGAGGGGAAGCCGAGCGGGGTCACCAAGGACGCATGGGATGGCCTCATCGCCTATTGGACCAAACCCAGCAACATCCGCAAAGCCAACTTCTGCTCTGCTCCCCGAAGAACGAGGGATAAAGATGACCATTTGCCCATGGTTCATAGAACCGGTCAAAAACCCCATGCCGGAGTTCGTCTCGAAGCTGTAAGTTTTATTTAAATTTATAATTTTCATTATTATAAACTTTTGTATTTTTAATATATTTAATTTATTTTTTATTTTTGTTTATTAGTTGGAGAAGACGGGAGTTTTGCCAACTCTCTCGGACTTATTCAAGATGACTCACGCCTCACCAGATGGAGTTTTTGTTGATCATGCATCAGAGAAACTCTTCAACGCTGTGGCGTCTCGGGTAGAAGAGCGAGAGACGCAACTTACCCAACAGTCTGCAGATGGATTACCCGTCAAGTTGTCAACCGAAGAGGTCGACCGGATCTTCGAGGAGGTAAAATTTAATAACTTTTTTTATTACTATTAACTCTAAATAAGTTTTTATATATATACATACAGGTGGCTCATAGAAAGAAGGGAAGGACAGTCGGAATAGGTTCTGTTAACGAAGTTGCAAGGACGACTTCGTCATACTATTCGAGGCGGGACCAGGACAACGAGCGGATGCAGGCTCGTATGGATACCCAGCAGCAGCGTTTGGACTCTCGACAGAGTTTGCTGGATGTGATGGCGGTGGGAAATCCAACTTTGCATACGGCTTTGGCGGCGAGACGAGCAGCTCTCTGGATGAGCCAGCCGGATCCCGAAGCAGGAACATCTACAGACCCGAACCCCTCAGCCAACTACTTCGAGGACGATGATGTCGGCCTTAATTAAAATTTCTTTTTTTTTAATTTCTTATGTTTTGTATAAAAATTTTAAATTATATTTAATTAATGAATTTCTAGTTTTTAAATAAAATTTTTGGTTTCATTTTTTTTTTTCAAATATTTTAATTTTAAAATTATTGTTTTATAAAATTTATATAATTATTATAATTAATTAATATTTTAAATATGGAGATGTAAATTCGTTGTAAAATTCCACGTTTAGTCCTCGTAACAGTTACGTCGAATTTACATAGAATCGTTGTAAAGTCGTTGTAAATTTTACATCGAGTTTACGACGAACCCTTTCGTGTCTATTACAACGAAATATTACGTGGCATTTACATCGCCGTATACGAGGACATTACGACGAAATGTTTCCTTCTGCTTTACGAGGAAACAGCTTCCTCGTAAACATAACTAGGACTTTACGACGAAACCTCCGTTACGACGAGCGTTTAACAACGAAACGCGGATCAATGTTAATTCGTCGTAAAGCTCTTATTACGACGAATTAACAACAAATAGCGTCCTCGTAAAAAATATGTTTTCTTGTAGTGTCTGTGTTTCCAAAGATAGTGGAGAAGTGGAGGGAGGACACAAGTCTCTTCAGAATATTTGACCAGAGGAAGATTGTGTTCTCCCCTTCTTTATCTCTATTCTTTATGTCTAGATTTTTTACAACCAAGATCACTTATCATTTATGCTTAGAGATAGAGTCCTAGAACTTTAATTATATTTTGTTGTAAGATGACTAGATAGATGTATTATTTGACTAGTAATATCATAACAATAAATTCTTATTTACTAAATTTAAATGAAAAACTTAGTCTTGAAGATTAATTAAAAGATTTACTTAATATATTATCGATTATATGTAACACACAACATAACTTAAATTTGATTTAATGTGCTTTAAAACCTTTTATCATTAATATATGTTTCGTTTATGACATCTAGACCGAGTGATTCATTTAATTTGTTAAACCAAATTGCAAAATATTAATATATCTTCGCAAACATTCATCAACCATACATAACATAAGATATAAATTAGCAATTCAACCGGCCATTAGATTTCTAATAAACAGACGGATAACATAATAATTCACATGACATAACATTTAGAAAATGATACCCAATAAGTTTTGTATTAGTCATTCGTCTTCCAAGGATGTTAATGGCAAAATTAATACAATCTCTCAATCTTTTTAAAATCCTTCATAAAGGAAACAAAAGGAAACGAAGATTGCATATTGTATTGTAGCTGCTCATTTAGTTACCTTCAAATCCCTTTGGACAAACAGATTGTGTCATCAGCTCAATTACATGCAAATCTCATCAGCGCCTGTGGAGAAAATCACCATAAAATTGGTTCACTCTAATCTTTTTTTTTTTGCAGCTAAAACAATTTAAAAAAAAATTAAACCTTAGTGGTAGGGCTATCTCTTCACCAGATCCGTCAATGATCCGATCCATCAGATCCAAATCTTTATCGGTTACAATCCCTCCTCGATCAAATTCACTAGTGCGTCAAATGTACTATCTACGTCTGAACAGACCCTATCGTGTTTCATGCAGTCACACAATTTTGGCATGAAAAATAAAAAGTACATGAAGGTTTTCAGTCTTTTACTCTTGAAACGATTTGGAAAACAAAGTAATTGCGAATGTTTTGTGCGGGTGCCTGTGAAACGATCTCAATAGCCTTTTCGATCACGTCTCTGAGTCGTATTGTTTCCACTATAGAACAACTCTAATACGAGTATTGGCATAAGATGTCATGATTCCTTCAAATCCAGAACTCTGAGATAGAACACACTGAAACATAATTAATAGAAAACAACTAGAAATTTCAATCACAGAGTGGACATGTTGCCGCTTGAAATTACCTCATCGTCTCTAGTCAATTGAAAACAATGTGACTCGTTACCATCCTCTTTCACTAAGTCAACAAGATTAATTCGTCACAGCTAATACGTAGTTCTTGTTTAAATACGTGTAGACTACCAAAACGGATATTTGTAATGCAAATTTATAAAACTTGTTAGACATACGTAATCACGCATAGAACCAATTCAATATTATAAATGTGAAGCAGACACGTTTAGTCTACGGGAAAGACAAAACGTGGCTCCTTGTAATTCTCTTTGTTCTCCATTGATTGGGTCATTGTATTTAATTGTCTCATAAAGATTTATTTTGAGTGAGCTTAGTTGGCTTCTTATGCGATGTTGACAAATATTAACTTCATCCCAAGCAATATCTATTTTGGATAAATCTTTTCATTTGTAGAAAAAGAAGAGCCCGTAAGGTGATGCAAAGGTTTATTATCACTCGCAAATCGATCTACTAAAGAGAAGTTGAAAGCTTATAAGAGTTCATTCTTGTCGTAGGATTGATAAAACTACAACTAGAATTTTGATATTCACCTATTTAACGGAACCATTTTAAGAGATATTTTTTTATGAATTGGATGATGTGGGAGTTTTTGGTGGGTGCAGCAGCATAGAAATATTGAATGGATGCAATTATGTATGCATATGAATGGGCCGTTGATACAATCTTGGATAACATTCTTCAAAGAATATCCAAACAACAACTGTAGCGTATATGAACTGTTCACCTTTTTCATGAAAGAACATAGTAAATTTATAGTTAAAATGTTGGTGATTTAGCCATTTAGGAGAGCAAATAAATTGTTTCTTTTGTATCGCAACTTAAAATTCTTAAATTTAGTTTTGAAATTTTTATAGACTGATCTCGGGTCTAGAAAAGATTATGGACATAAAGTTTGAAATTTTCACGGTTACAAAAATTGCTTACGCAAAAAAATTAAGAAATACATGCTTTGGAGATTTATTTGTACACAAAAATGCGGAGACTCATTGATTCATGAATATGAATATATATATATCGTATCTTGAATGAAAAAAAAAAAGGAAATTGAAAAAAAAAAGGAATTTGAATCGTATAGCATAGACAAAAAAGCATAATTAGATATATATAGCCAAATATCCTAATTTTTCTATATACATGTAGATATCTTTCACACTTGTTAGTTTTTTATCTGTACGACTAAATATTCAGACATCAGTTCACGTTCAAAACCTTGTCTCCTCACTACAACAAGAAATTAAAGATTTATCTATTAGTAATTTGTATGTCTACTCTGTAAATACAATCTCATTCTATATTTATTGGTTTCCTGTTGGACTTCTTGATCTGATCTCCTAGAGAACGTTTGCTATATGTTTCAGCATTGACGTCATGGTGAAGAACCTTAAAGTGGATTCTCTTGCTAAGGTGGTCTCTGCCTCCACCACTTCCATGGTAAAGATTCATTATGTCTTGAGAACATCCTCTCTTCTCTGTTAGAATGTTTTAACATCACATCTCTTGTATACTTGTTGTTTTGGCTGTGTTTAGAATGTTGGATAAGCTTGATGATTTGAGTTTCCTTTTTCTTAATATGAGTTGAGTTTATCTTTAAGAAAAAGGAAAATATGATTTATATGAATCCTAGTGTGTTTAGGAGATTTCGATTTATATATATATGTGATAGATGCAGTGTGTTGCATAATAACGATTATTGTGATTGTGAGCTTTGTTAACAAGCATTGATAATTGAATAAGAGAAGGACTTCTTATCTGAAATCTGTGAGTCAATCAGAGCTTTACAAAGATCCTAGCAAATATAATACAAAACATCCGAAGCCATGGGAGACGTGAAAGATGAAAATGTGAAGACCAAGGAACCAGGACAATCTATCAAATTCCCAATGTTGACGACATCTAACTATACGGTATGGAGCATCAAGATGACGATTGCTTTGAAGGTTAGCGAGGTGTGGGAAACTATAGACCCTGGTAGCAAGGATATGAAGAAGAACAACATGGCTATAGCATATCTATTTCAGTCCATACCGGAGGCTCTGGTGTTACAGATTGGTGTTGTCAACACTGCAAAAGATGTATGGGAGGCGATAAAGGCACGCAATCTTGGAGCAGAGAGAGTAAGAGAAGCTAGGTTACAGACTCTGATGGTCGAATTCGACAAGTTAAAGATGAACGATGGAGATAACATTGATGGTTTTGTCGGAAAGCTTTCTGAGATCACTTCGAAGGCATCAGCTTTGGGAGAGATAATTGAAGAATCAAAGGTTGTAAAGAATTCTTGAAGGGCCTACCAAGGAAAATATATATTCAAATTGTTGCCTTGATAACACAATTTGTCGACCTAAATATGATTAGTTTTGAGGAGATAGTGTGAAGAATGAAAACATACGAAGAACGAATCAGTGAAAGAAGAAGAAGAAGAGGCCGGAAAACTGATGTATACAACAGAATCAAGCTATGAGGGTTATGGTCGAGGACGAGGACGTGGCGGCCGTACTAATTGGAGAGGAAGAGGCCGAGGACGTGGCTCCTTCCAGCAACAAAGAGAAGCTTACAAACAAGGACGTGGTGTGGACATCTCTCATATTACATGTTTTCGATG
Organism: Hirschfeldia incana; assembly: GCA_026261945.1. Taxonomy (NCBI): domain Eukaryota; kingdom Viridiplantae; phylum Streptophyta; class Magnoliopsida; order Brassicales; family Brassicaceae; genus Hirschfeldia; species Hirschfeldia incana. Next base: position 971,711 of record JABCMI010000095.1, on the reverse strand, counting down.
TGATAAGCTTGGTCATTACGCAAGCGACTGTCACGACAAGCTTCTTAAGGTTCAAGAAGCTGTTGTGAAGAATGATGAAGATACCATTGAAGCTGACAACCTCATGATGCACGAAGTAGTATATCTGAACGAAAGGAAGGTAAACCCTAAAAGGTTTGAAACAGAGTCTGATACGATGGAAGTGTGGTACCTTGATAACGGGGCTAGTAACCACATGAGTGGTAACCGTGTATTCTTCTTCGAACTGGATGAGACAGTCACTGGAAAAGTACGTTTTGGTGACGATTCAAAGGTTGATATAATGGGTAAAGGATCCATTAAATTTGTTTTGAAGAACGAAGTCAAGAAAGTATTGAGAAACGTCTACTACATACCAGCTTTACGCAGCAATATCATCTCTCTTGGACAAGCTACTGAAGTTGGTTGCGAAGTACATATGAAAGATGATACTCTGAGCCTATATGATCGTCAAGGATTACTATTGGTGAAGTCATTACGAGCTAAAATCGATTATACAAAGTAAAGATAGAGGTGGATCAGGTACTATGCTATCAAATCAAGATCTATGGAGAATGTGGCCTATGGCACGCTCGATTAGGACATGTTAACCAAGAAACTATGAGAATGATGTCAAACAAAGAGTTTGTTGTCGGGTTACCATCTATAAACCCGAGCATGGAGACCTGTGTGTCGTACCTGAGAGGAAAACAAACGCGAAAACCCTTCCCACAAGCCACGAATTATCGAGCTACAGAGATCCTTGAGCTGGTACATGCCGATCTATGTGGACACATTACACCCCCCCCCACGCCTTCTCACAACAAATATGCCTTCATCCTGATTGACGATCACTCGCGCTACATGTGGTTTGTGCTACTAACACATAAAAGTGAAGCCTTTGACAAATTTAAAAGATTTAAGGTTCTTGTCGAGCAAGAAACACGCAAGAAGATGAAGAACTTCAGAACGGATAGAGGAGGTGAGTTCACCTCCAACGAATTCAATACCTACTGTGAGAAATTTGGAATCAGTAGACATTTGACTGCACTATACTCACCACAACAAAACAGAGTTGTTGAACGGCGCAACCAAACTTTGTTCGAGATGACAAGGAGTATATTAAAACATATGAACATGCCAAATCACTTCTGGGGAGAAGCTGTGAGACATGCTACTTATCTGATAAATCGGGTGGCAACGAGATCATTACAAGACAAAACTCCGTATGAAGCTATGAAGAGAAGAAAGCCAAACCTCTCTCACATTAAAGTGTTTGGATGTGTATGCTACGCAAGAACTGAGACGGTGGGGAGGAGAAAGCTCGATGACAGGTCCAGAACTCTGGTTCATCTCGGAACAGAGCCGGGATCCAAAGCTTATCGCTTGGTTGATCCAATAAGTAAGAAGATTGTTGTGAATAGAGATGTTATATTCGAAGAGGAGAAATCATGGAACTGGGAGAGTAGTAAAACCACAGAACAAGATGGAGAACACGAACTCATCATGAGACGTTTATGTAATAATGGCTCTGATGGAGAAGAAATAACAGAGCAGTTGGGACAAGATGGAGAAACAGAGGACGAAAACAGAGGAGGTAGTAGCTCAGACAGTGATGATAATGGTGATGAACCTGATAACGAAGATCAGCCTCCGCTGCGACGATCAACTCGAGAAACCCGCAGACCTGCTCACCTCAATGATTATATACTATTAGCTGACACTGATGACTATCATTAACGACGAACCATGGAGTTTTGCAGAAGCCAAAGATGAGAAAGTTTGGGTTGATGCGTGTAAAGATGAGATTTTCTCGATCGAAAAGAATGATACTTGGGATCTAATTGAGCTCCCTGCAGGAATAAAACCGATTGGACTCAAGTGGGTGTTTAAAATCAAACGCAACGCAGATGGTACTATCAACAAATACAAAGCAAGATTGGTTGCTAAAGGATATGTTCAATGACATGGCGTAGATTATGATGAAGTATTCGCCCCGGTGGCTCGTATTGAGACAATAAGATTGATCATCGCACTTGCAGGATCACATGGATGGGAAGTACACCACCTTGATGTCAAGACAGCTTTTCTCCATGGTGAATTAAGAGAAGACGTGTATGTTACCCAACCTGAAGGGTTCATCGTGACAGGTGCAGAGCACAAAGTCTATAAACTCAAGAAAGCTCTCTATGGCCTACGACAAGCGCCAAGAGCTTGGAATGTTAAGCTGAATTCGATCTTGAAGGCTTTAGGTTTCCAACGGTGCTCAAAGGAACCGTCATTATATTGAAAGGAAGAAAACAATGGAGTTCTTCTTGTTGTTGTTTACGTGGACGATTTACTGGTTACAGGGTCATCAGTCAAATCTATACTTGATTTTAAGAAGGAGATGGCGTCAAAATTCGAAATGAGCGATCTTGGCCTGCTCACATACTATCTGGGTATTGAGGTCGTGCAATATGACAAAGGAATTGTTTTGAAACAGGACAGATACGCCTGTCGGATCCTCGAAGACACAGGCATGAGCATGTGTAATATGGTTCACGTACCAATGGAGATCAACGCAGCATTCTCGAAGTCACCTAATGAAGAGAAGATCGATGAGAAGGAGTTTCGCCGAACTATTGGATGTCTCCGTTATCTCTTACATACACGACCAGACCTATCATTCTCTGTTGGAGTGTTGAGAAGGTACATGCAAGAGCCTAAAGCTTCACACGGTGCGGCTCTTAAACAGGTTCTGAGATACCTCTGTGGTACCTGTACGCTGGGACTCCATTACTCTCGAGGAATAGGAGCAAAGTTATTAGGTTATAGCGATAGCTCCCATAACGTCGATAGTTCCCAGCACATCGGGTCATATATTCTATTATGGTGATAGTCCGGTGACCTGGAGCTCAACTAAGCAAGAAATAGTGACCTTATCTTCCTGCGAAGCCGAATTTATTGCTGCAACAGAAGCTGCAAAGCAGGCTATCTGGCTACAGGAACTTCTAGCTGAGGCAACTGGAGAATATATCAACCGTGTGGTACTAAAGGTTGACAATAGGTCGGCAATTGCCTTAACTAAGAACCCAGTTTTTCATGGTAGAAGCAAACATATTCACCGAAGATTTCATTTTATACGAGAATGCCTGGAGAGCGAGCAAATCGAAGTAGAGCACGTCCCGGGTAATGAACAGAAGGCAGATATCTTGACAAAGTCGCTAGGGAGGATAAAGTTTAAGGAAATTAGACAACTCATTGGAGTTCAAGTAGTAAGTGGAGATGATTTCAAGCTTAAGGGGGAGATTGTTGGATAAGCTTGATGATTTGAGTCTCCTTTTTCTTAATATGAGCTGAGTTTATCTTTAAGAAAAAGGAAAATATGATTTATATGATTCCTAGTGTGTTTAGGAGATTTCAATTTATATATATATATATATATATATATATATATATATGTGATAGATGCAGTGTGTTGCATAATAACGATTATTGTGATTGTGAGCTTTGTTAACAAGCATTGATATTGAATTATCCGAAATCTGTGAGTCTATATAGAAGAGCCGCCAATCAGAGCCATGTTATGAAACCCTTGATACATATCAAGGCCTACCCTGTCCTTATGGTGGCTATTATGGATTCTACTATCCAGGTCTTGATGGTTCAGTTGGAGAAGCAAGGGATAATGGATACTATAGTTAAGGAACAGAAGCTCAATACTCAGTAATCAAACTTTTTTCTAGACAAAGATTTAGATACACTCGAAAAAGCTTTTTTAACTGTCTTTTGTTTTTCTTGATCTTGATTTGAAGGTTATGGAAGGTGAAAATGTGTCTTTGATCTACATGATACCAGGGTTTCAATCTTATGATGTTAGTCCTACTTATATGCCTATAAGCCCGGCTAGTATATCGAGTCAGGCGCTTCACTCACCGATGTATGCAGCTCAAGGGTATTATCAGAACCAAAATGGTTATGAAGATGTTTCATCACCGTCCTACTTATGGGAAGACAAGTATATGTACGGTGCTATTTCAGGTAACCAACCTTTGCAACAGAACTCTTCTTCTTCAAGTTATACCCATAGCAACTATTACTCAGAGCAAGACTTCTTTCAAAAGTCACGTCATGGGAGATAGGCCTAAGAAGTCTGGAAGTGTAAACAGGAATGAAACAGAAAAGGCGAAAGCGAGGAACATAGATAATGTTAAAAAGTACTGAAGGAGAATGCGAGTCCTGCGTAGGTTCTTTGATCAAAAGGGATCAATACAACCTGTCTAGCTTTCAGACTAACTAATAACTATGAAGAAGCGATGTTCTTTGTGATAAAATTTTATAGCGAAGACGACGTTCACAAGAGCATCAAGTACAATGTTTGGTCTAGTACTCTAAATGGGAACAAGAAGTTAGAAAGTGCATATCAAGAATCTCAAAAGAAGGTTGCAGAGAAAGGTGGAACGTGCCCTGTCTTCCTTTTCTTCTCGGTAAATGAAGTATATAATTTTTTTTATGCTGACGGCTCTTGGTGGTCTCTGATGCTGTTTTTATTGGACGGCAGGCGAATGCAAGTGGTCAGTTCTGCGGTGTAGCTGAGATGACTGGGAGAGTTGTTTATGAGATAAGTGGACTGGTTATTTTCCGGTTAAGTGGCACATAATTAAAGATGTTCCAAATCCGCAGTTAAGGCATGTGATACTACTAGAGAGCAATGACAACAAGCCTGTAACGAATAGCAGAGACACACAAGAGGTGGTAAAAACAGTCTTTTAGTGAATGATCATTGTCACAAGAAACTACTAATTCTCATGCTGTTTAATTAAACATATTACATAAGGTGTGGTTGCCACAAGGGAACGAAGGTCTATATTAGATGATTTCGATTTTTATGAAAATATAGAGAAGGTTATGGTTCAGAAGAAGCTAAGGTTCCCTCCGGCTCAGATAAAGGTCCTAACAAATCTTGTAATCATCTTCATCCCGTTTTTACGTACTGTTAATTCTGACTAGCCTCTTTTTCCCTTTACGGTTTTGATCACAGAAGAAAGAAGACTTGGTTGCTGATTTCCAAACAATGGAGATATCAAAGAGCGAATAACATACATCACAGGAACTGTGAAGTAACCAAACGAGCTGTTGTGTGTTCGGTTCCAACTGTTTCGGATTGCTTTGGCTTTTATAACAAGTGATTGGTTTCTTTTAATGCTATGGTGTGTAATGTTTTGCAGTTTTGCAACCATTGGCAAATGATAAAATTGGTTTAGTAAAGAAATTGAAAAAGGCTTAGACATTCAGAAATCGCAAAACCGTAGGATAAGGCTTAGACATAAAGTTTTAGAAAGACTTAGACATGAAAATGAGTTCTCTACGATCTCTTCAAGGAGCCTAGACTTAGACATGAAAATGAGTTCTCTACGATCTCTTCAAGGAGCCTGCATCGCTAACTCAGGACAAACCTAGAACAGATCAAGGCTGGCTTGGGGGTGGTCCACGTCCACCACGTGTGGTTCGGCCACCACGAGAATTCACTCGACCGCCTCCTCGAGTGTTTAAAATTCGACCACGACCTCTAGGAGCGGGTGGTGAAGGAGCTCGGTTGGCTGGTGAGGGAGTTCGGGTTGCTCCTAAAGCGGCTACTCCGGCTTGTCTTATAGCTGCTTTCTCCTTTGTTTTATTAGCTATATTAATAGTCCTACTTGGCGACGCTGCTCTTTTCGTTTCTTCAGTAGCTTCTGGAGTTTCGCTCGCACCTGCAGATACTGGAGTAGAGGAAGTAGATGCAGAGACAGGTGTAGCTACTGCGGTCTCTGCAACTTGAGATCGGTTTCTTTTTGTTTCTTCAGTTTCTGGAGTTTTGCTCGGACTTGCGGATGCTGGAGTAGAGGAAGTGGGTGGAGTGACAGATGCTGGAGTAGAGGAAGTGGTCTCTGGCTTGACATCGGTTTCTGCTACTTGTTGATTGTTAGCATTGTTGGGTTTATCAGAGTCTTCTTCAGCAGCTACATCACCCCCTTCATCGTTCTTAACATCATCTAGTGGTGGTTCCATGGTTGTTTCAGATTCCTACATTGTTGTCTCCGTCCTAATAGGTGACTGCATGGGTGTCGTAGCCACATCAGCAGTCTCTTCAAGTTCTTCCAATGTATCTAGATCGAGATCTCCTTCTTCTTTATCAAACTCTGCGTCTGTCGGAAGATCTTGATTCTCTTGTTCGGTCTGATCCTTAAACTCTTCTTCGGTCTGGGTTGGATTTTCGTCTACTGGTTCGTCATCAGCTTTATCCTGCCCTTCTTCAGCATCAGTTTCTTGTTGTGCTTCCACATTTTCCTCATCTGCAGTCTCAGCTTCTGTTTCTTCATTGTCATCTTCGGCGGCAAGGGTAGCATCCATGGTTTCATCCACGTCTGGCTCTTTGGAGAGGTTTTCACCTTCGACAGTATCAGGTTCTGTCTCAGATCCTTTGGGCTTCTTAGACGCAGGTGGTACAATCTCGGTACTTGTTTCCCCTTGAGTCCCTTGCTGTGGCTCAGAAGCCAACGAATCGGCCTGGCGTTTACGGACATGTGACTGAACAGGCGGTACAACAGTGGTTCCTTGACTCGCTGTGACATTGGAGGAAGGCTCTTTTCCTTCACCACCAGCTACTTCAGCTTCTGGCATCTCGGCATCAACTTGCGGAGGTTCCTCTGGTTTGCCAAGCTGGGGACGAATAATCCTCCCTCTTCGGAGTTCAGAGTTTGGTTTCTGCAAAGTCAGTCTCTTCACTTTGGGTTGCTGCTGCGTAGTCGCAGCCTGCTTTTGACGAAGAAGCTCTGGCTATGGCTGAAGGCTCAACTGTAACAGGGGAAGCTTCAGTAACCATATCGGTAGATTTGGTGCTGCCTTGAGAATTGAGGACAAAAGTACGAGCCATGCGTTCAAAAGAGTCAACAGCTGATACATAGGCAGCGGCTTGGTCATTCAAAACGCTTCCAGAGAGAACCTGAACAGCTGAAGTACCCTATTAAAAGGAAACATAAAAGTTTAGAACATAGCTAATGAGTAAGGAAGATATATGTGTGGATGCATATATATAAATATATTTACAAAATATACGAAGAAAAAAAACGTAAACTAATTATGTTAGTTATACACTCAAGAGAAATATAAAACTTGTTACCTCTGGAAGATTTCCATCCGCTTGCTTCAATTTATCCAATTCTTCAGAGAGATTAGCCAATGCCGTCTGATACCTCTCGAGCTTAACAAGCTCTTCATCCACTTTTGTTTTCTCCTGAGAAACATATAGAAAACATATGAGCTATAAGGTAATTGGGTGAAGAATTTTCTTTGGAAGAACCAAGTTTCTAAAATTGCTACAAGACGTGAGTGACAAGATACACAAGTGAGGCTGGAGCGAACCAGACCTCTTTAATTTTGGCCAAGGAGTCTCCAAGTATCTTCTCAACAGACTTGCGTTCTGTTTTCTCTTTTGTTAATTCGTCATCCTTCTTCTTCAGGTCATCTCTCAGTGAATTAAGATACTTAGTTATACTCTGCAGTAAAAATTCATATGCGTTTAAGAAGACAGAAATTCAGGGAGCACAAACTAAATACAATTTATCTAATAATACCTGAATTTTTTGTTCTTTTTCATCTCTCTCCTTAACAGCCTGCTCCACTGTGGCATCAGTTGTTGTTCTCTTTGCAGCTTTTGGCACCAATAGATAACATGAGCGAATACCAATAGAAACTTGTTAGATATGAGGCCTTGCGTCCACCAATACTGTTTGAGTATTCTAGAAGGAAGAAGATGAGTCAGCAAAGGGAGAATACCGTTAACGAGAGTAACGAGGGGGAGTGCGATGTAAGCACTTGATTGGCTAGAAGCACGTGAGAGGAGGAATAAAACATAAGGAATAAAAGAGGATGAGCTGGAGAAGGTTGTTAGCGTGAGCACGTGATGTGTTGGATCTGGAGCCTACGCTATTAATAGTACTAGGAGGATTGTATTTGCTTTTTATCAAAGATTTGATCAAAGTTGTTAAAGGGAGAGGAGAGAGACTCTCAACAATATCTCTCGGATCTTGTAAACAGTTTTATCAAATCAATAAAGCTTATCTTTCCTTTACATCACATAACAAATTGGTATCAGAGCCATTCTTGACTGGGGACAATGGCGCCGGGAAAGAAATCTGATGTCGACGTGGTGGTGGAAGGAATGAAAGAGGAGGTGGGGAAGATCGGAGCACTCGAACGAACCGTGGACGAGTTGAAGGAGAACGTTGCGGAGATACGGAGTCGTATGGGTGTTCTCGATCGTCTCGAGCAGCGCATGAACGAAGAGGAGGAAGAACGGAAGCGTGAGTTTGCAGCTTTACTCCAAGCAAAGAAGCAAGCTCACGACCAAGGAGAGGAGGAAGGGCCCACTCAACGGCCAGGGAAGCAGATCGACTCGGGGGAGGAGCAGAGTGGTCTGTTTCGAGCTGGTACGTCTGAGCGTCGGGGGGATCTACGACGGTGACGGGAGGAGGACGTCGAGGTGAGGAGGAGTACGGGGTCCGACAACGGTCTGTTAACACCATGAACAGATCGTAGGAGGATCGCGATGAGAGGCAGGACGAGTTCACGCGAAAGCTTAAGATGTCGATCTTCAACGGTGAGAACGTTGAAAGTTGGGTGTTGCGCGTTGAACAGTTCTTTGAGTTGGGAGATCTAACGGAGGAGAGGAAGCTACAGGTCGTGCGTGTGTGTTTCGATGATGACGCACTCCTGTGGTACGGGTGGGAGAGGGATCGGAACCCGTTTGTGAGTTGGGATAGATGAAGTTTCGGGTTCTGGAGCAGTTCTCGACGAACTTTGATACGTCGGCGCGAGAGCGTTTGATGACCCTCAAACAGGAGGGAACGGTGAGGGAGTACTGTAGGGATTTTATATCGTTGGCCACTAACGCACCGGAGGTCCCCGATGAGATGCTTGAGACCGCCTTCCTAATCGGACTCAAGTATCAAATCAAGGCTGGCGTTAAGGTGATGGAACCACACAATCTAAGAAAGATGATGAGGGTGGCGAAGTTGGTGGAAGCGTGGACGGGTCACATAGATCCGGCGGGGGAGGAATCGCCGGGGAAAGGGTTCCAGAGCGGAGGAGGATATCAGAAGGGTATGGTTGGAGTGGGCCGAAATGGGTTCAACAACCAACAGGCTAATGGGGCAAATAATGCAAAGCCCAAACAGCCCAACAACCAAACGGGGAATCAAGGCCCAGAAAGAAAGGCCGCGAACCAGAATCCAAATAACCAAGGACAAGGTCGCAGTACTTTCCGAAGGCTATCTCCGGCGGAGTACGCGAGGCACAAGGCGGAGGGGCTGTGCTATCAGTGTGGAGGAAAGTATGGCGCTCGACATGTGTGCCCTAACAAGGAACTCATGGTCATGGTCATACAAGATGAGGTGGAGGAAGACAAGGAGGAGGTCGAAGAGGTTGAGAAAGAGGAGGAGGTAGCGACGGAGTTTGCGGAGTGCGCGGCGCTGTCAGCTAAATCAGCGATGGGAATTTCCTCACCACCAACAATCAAACTGCAAGGAATGGTGAGGAATGTGAAGGCGACGATTCTCATCGACAGCGGCGCGACTCACAATTTCATCGATCTGAAGCTTATGAGAGAACTAGGGTTGAAGGCGGATCAATCTCGAAGCTTTGGGGTCATCACGGGGTCAGGAGGACCCGTGAGAGGGCATGGGATCTGCAGAAATGTTACCTTGCAGATGAAGAATTACACGATCACATCTGACTTCTTACCATTGGAGCTCAACAATGTCGACACGATTTTGGATATCCAATGGCTGGAGACGCTGGGTGAGACGAGGGTGAACTGTAAACTTCAAACAATGAAGATTCCAGTAGAGGGAAGATTAGTGGTGCTGCAAGGAGAACCAAGTCTGTGCAGCTCGGAGATTTCCTATCAAGCGTTGAGGAAAACCTTGGAACAACAAGAATATGGGATGGTGGTAGAGTGTAGAGAGATCACCAAGGTAGCAGAGAGTGGTACCCAAGTTCTTATCTCCCCTCGTGAAGCGTTTTGCTCAGGTGTTTGAGGAGCCTGAAGGATAACCACGTCAAGAGGAAGAGAACACGCCATCGTGTTGACTCAGGGGAGTAATCCGGTGAGTGTGCGTCCCTTCAGGTATCCACAGGCGCAAAAGGCTGAGATAGAATGCCAGGTGACGGCGATGCTGAAGGCATGGATAATACAGGAGAGTGTTAGTCCCTTTTCAAGCCTTGTGTTGTTGGTCAAGAAGAAGGACGGAAGTTGGAGGTTCTGCGTAGACTACAGGGCTCTGAACAAGGTTACCATGATGGACAGCTATCCTATACCGATGATAGATCAACTGCTGGATGAGTTGAGAGGTGCAGTAATCTTCTCGAAGCTAGACCTGCGTTCTGGATACCATCAGATACTGGTGAAACCCGAGGACGTTCCCAAGACTGCATTCAGGACTCATGATGGACATTATGAGTTTCTGGTTATGCCGTTCGGGTTATCAAACGCACCGGCGACCTTCCAATCCCTCATGAACGACGTGTTCCGTCCTTACCTTCGACACTTCGTCCTCGTCTTTTTCGACGATATCTTGATCTACAGCAAGACTAAGGAGGAACACGTGACTCATGTGAAGTTGGTCTTGGAGAAGCTTCAACAGCACCAACTGTATGCCAACCACAAGAAGTGTGAGTTTGGGAGTGCTAGCATCGAGTACTTGGGTCATGTGATCTCAGCAAATGGGGTAGCAGCTGATGATAGTAAGATTCGAGCCATGACTGATTGGCCCATTCCTCGGAGTGTCAAGGAGTTGAGGGGATTTCTGGGCCTCACTGGCTATTATCGGAAATTTGTGCAAAGTTATGGGATGATTGCGAGGCCACTCACTGAGCTACTGAAGAAGGATAAATTTGGTTGGGGAGAAAGCGCTACAGAAGCGTTTGAAGGGCTCAAACACGCGATGGTTACTTTGCCTGTACTGGCGCTGCCAGACTTCGATGAGTTGTTTGTGATTGAGTCTGCCGCCTCAGGGACAGGGTTGGGAGCAGTGCTTATGCAGAATCAACGGCCCATCGCGTACTTCAGCCAAGCTTTGTCGGAGAGGCAGAGGCTTAAATCAGTGTATGAGAGGGAGTTAATGGCGATAGTCTTCGCAATACAGAAGTGGCGTCACTACTTATTAGGGAGGAAATTTCTGGTGCGTACGGATCAAAAGAGTCTCAAGTTTTTTCTTCAGCAGAGGGAGATTAATATGGAATATCAGCGCTGGCTCTCTAAACTATTGGGGTTTGACTTCGATATTCAGTACAAGCCAGAGATGGAAAATAAAGCAGCAGATGCTCTGTCTCGAAAAGGGGTTACAACTGAGTTGTTGGCGATGTCGGTTCCTGCTGCTATTCAGCTGCAGGATGTGGAAGCAGAAATCTCTCGAGATCAGGAGTTAACCAAGATATGTAAACAAATCGAAGATGATCCCGCTACTCATCTAGACTATTCCATCGTGCAAGGAAGACTGTTGAGGAAAGGAAAGGTGGTTCTCCCTAAGCATTCACCACTGGTGGCGGTGGTGCTTCATGAGCTACATGATGGGAAGATGGGTGGCCATGAGGGGTGTTGAGAACACAAAAGAAGGTTAGCGACTTGTTCTACTGGACCGGGATGATGGCTGATATTCGACAGTACGTCGCAGAGTGCTCTGTCTGTCAACGACACAAGTACTCCACTTTAGCTCCCAGTGGTCTCTTGCAACCGTTGGCCATACCTACTGCTATATGGGAAGATGTTGCAATGGACTTCGTGGAAGGATTGCCAAGATCTGAGGGCTACAACGCAATCTTGGTGGTGATTGATCGCCTATCTAAGTATGCGCACTTCATTGGCCTGAGACACCCTTTTACTGCAACTGATGTGGCGTCTCTGTTTGCTCAGGAGGTGATCAAGCTTCATGGGTTCCCGAAAACCATAGTCTCTGATCGTGACAAGGTGTTTACGAGCCAGTTCTGGAAGGAGTTGTTCAGGTTGGCTGGGACTACACTGTGCATGAACACGGCTTATCATCCACAGTCGGATGGTCAGACTGAAGTCACCAACTCTGGATTAGAAACTTATCTGAGATGCTACACTAGTGACAAACCGAAAGCTTGGGCACGTTACTTGTCGTGGGCAGAGTTGTACTACAATTCCACATACCATTCAGCTATCAAAATGACTCTGTTCCGCCATGCTGTGTATGGTAGGGACCCTCCTTCCTTGCTGAAGTACGAGTTGGGTTCTACTACTAATGCTGATTTAGAACAGAAATTACTTGAAAGGGATGGGGAGTTGGCTCTGTTGAGAGAGCATATGCATAAGGCGCAGCAAATGATGAAGAAGAGTGTAGACAGTCACCGCCGCGATGTAACCTTTGAGGTGGGTGATCAGGTGTACCTTAAGATCCGACCCTACAGGCAACAAACGCTGGCAAGGAGAATTAATGAGAAGCTTTCTGCGCGTTTCTACGCTGTTAATAGTACTAGGAGGATTGTATTTGCTTTTTATCAAAGATTTGATCAAAGTTGTTAAAGGGAGAGGAGAGAGACTCAACAATATCTCTCGGATCTTGTAAACAGTTTTATCAAATCAATAAAGCTTATCTTTCCTTTACATCACATAACAAAACTTAACCAAATATTATGATATGAAAAAATAATGACAATTACCGTCTTTGGCTTCCTCTAACTGTATAAAAGCCAATAACTGTATAGAGAGTGACTGGTTATCACTGTTCAAATCGTCCCTTTCTTTTTCGAGCTTTTTCTTCATGAAGGTATAAGATCTCTTGATCTTTGTGATCTCTGCTTTCAGCTTCTCAGTCTCTGATTCCATAGTCGCCTGATAAAAATACAGAGATAGGATTAGCAGATCTACATGTGGGGTAGTTCTCATTCTACATGTAACAGTTAAGTTTCCATAAAGAGAGATTGTTCTCATTCTACCTGTGCTTGCTGAGCAGCGTCTAACGTCTTCTCTTTCTCACTCAGTTCTGCTTGGCATCTTGTTAGATCCTTCTCCCTCTCACTCAGATCGTTTTTACAGTTTGTTAGATCCTTCTCTAGGAGAGATATCTTATTCTGCTTCTCTAACAGAAGCTTCTTGAAACCTTCAATATGGTTATCTTTCGCTTTCAATTTCTCCTAGTCATATCAACAAAGTTTATAGCATCAGCGTCATTTATATACTAACAACAGATAGTTCACCCGAAAATCTCGCTAGTTAAAGAGACAGTTATCCTACACCAGTATATGATCGAAATGCCGCTTGTGTAAAATAAAAAAAAACATGACTACCGCTGAAATTTTAACAATGACACATAAACTTTAAGAGGCATACCTCCAGTTGCCGCACTTCATCTTTGAGACGATTGTAGTTAGCAACATCAATGTTTTTATACGTCTCCGGCAACTGCAGGAAACGGAAACAGTTGTAAGTATGCGTAAATAAATATATAGCTTTTAGTTTGAAAAGGCTTACCTCATCCACCCTTTTTTTTCAAGATCCGACTCCTTCCTTAGCCTTTCCATCTCTTTTATACACAAGTCTAACTCGGTTTGCTTTTGCTTCAATAGATTTTCCACGTTTTCGGAATCCGTCCTAGCCTTTTGAGCTACCTCACGCAATCTCTGAAGTTTCAAAAAAGTTTTATCAGCTCTCTTATACAGTCAGCAGGATCAGGTGGTGCAAGGGAGCTTAGTCACTCGAGCCATATAAAGCAGAAGAAATTTTCCTGAAAGTTCCAATACGAACCTGGCACTCCTCAAAATTGTGTTTGTTTTCTTCCCTGAGTTGCATGTTGCTTTCACGGAGTAATTTCACCTCACTAACCTGCAAGGAGAACTTTGAAGTCAGCTTAAGTAAATAGTTTCACTACAACCTTGGCTAAGGAATCAAAAAGACGAACTCCAAGCAGAAAGTGTCGAATTGAGGAACTGAAGAAGCAAAGATTATTAGTTTGTATCATTCAACTTAACCTGGAGCTGAAGAGATTTGATTTCATCCTCACTCAATAATGACGCCCTTGAGCTGGCACGCTCAGCATTAAGTGAACCCCGGGCAGATTCTGCTATCTTCAATGCACTCTCAAGCTATAGACAATAACGATGTTGAAAGAAAATTCATAACGCAGCCAAAACTCTAAAAATATACATGATTTTTCTCTTTGCATGTGTGCGTGTATTGAGAAGGGTGTTGCTTAAAAGGAGATGTTTTAGCAAAAGCAGGATAACGATAAAATACAACTTACTTGCGATTGCAACCGTAATTTTTCCTGTCTCATAAGTGATATTTCTGTTTCAGCCTGTCAACAAAGATGCACAAAATTTATTACGACACAGTACGCAGACGAGTAAGAAAGAAAAGAAAGAAATCCTAAATATGGAATTTCTCTTACTATTTCCTTTGTTTTGCGCAAATAATTAACTACACTTTGTAGACCAGAATCTCCAAGTTGATCCGAGTCAGTGCTTCCAGATGATAGGTTTCCAGAACGGCTATCTTTCTCAGCCGAGCGAAGATGCATAGCCTCAAGTCGGCTATGGAGTAATTTGTTCTGATGCAGAGAGCAATTAAAATGAGTGGAAAATTCGTAACAAGAACATTAACTGAAACTCCAAATAATCCTCAGAGCATATATGATAGGAATAGAACACACTAAATAACATCAAATCGATACTCGACGAGAGGTGCCATTCGTATTGCTTATGCCATATGCATCGAAGGTAAAAAAAATTGCAAAAAAAGTAAAGGTCAGAGAGCACTAGCCACCTGTTCATTAAGTTCATGATACATCTTCTCCGCTTGATTCTTTTGCTCCTCTAGCATACATTTCTCTTCACTCCACTTGGAGTTAAGCTCGGACTGAAAAAAGAACATATATCGTTTCTGGAATTAGTACTTTAGTTTACGTTTCCCGAAATAACTGTGGAAGTGGAAGATTTAAAAATAACAATGAAGTTTTAAGAGAGTAGAAGTTACAATTTCCGTTCCCCTCGAATCAGCCAATTTACGTAGTTCAGATGCCTCCTCTTGAAGGGAAGCCAAAGCCAGCGATGTTTTCGTCAGCTCTTGAATAGTTTCAGATTGCAGAATAACCTGCGTTCCAGATAGTAGAGAAACAAGATAGGTCATTAAAATGTCTGAAATAAAGGAGAACAAAATCACAGTTTAATGAAATGGAGCAACAAGATGGGTGTTGAAGTATTTCTGTTTCAAGAATTATCTAATGAAACCAACTTTATATAGCCAGCGATGTGTATATGCATAATGGTGAATATGTTCCTTAAAATAGAGAGCCTTCACAAACCTGTCTTTCATAATTTCTCTGAGCAACACGCCATTTCTCATGTTCCTTCTCCCAGTCATCCTTCAAAGTGGACATTTGGATATTCATTGCTTCGATTTCCGAACTGCATTCAATTCTATGATGTCAATTTAAAGAGACTAATATGTGTACGCGAGTGGGTCAAAAGATACGTTTGCCACAGTATAGAACATGTACCTTTTAACTAAAGTAGATGCTGATACAAGAGCATCTTCTTTGCCTGCAGCAGCATTGGCTATCTGCTCAGATTTTTGTAGACTGTCGTTTTCAAGTTCTGACACCCTTTCCCTAAGAGAAGCAAGCTCTGCTTCCAGCGATTCCTGCCTCTTTTCGGCCTATAAATAGCCATAAGGTTGAAAACTACTTCTATCACAAAGGAAATAATAGCACAGCCAGATGAGATCAATGTTTCCGGACAATCACCAATACCTCAAGTCTGAAGTTCTCATGGGCAGATTCCATTTGCTTTAACGCAGTTTCGTTCACCTGGGCTATACTCTTGTACTGCAAGATGATCAACAACGTCAGTTGCTAGTGGTGAGGAATATCAAAACTAACAAAGTAAATTCAGCAATTACCTGAAGCATGTGGCTTTTGCTAGATTCTACATCTCCCCTCAACTTTTCCATTTCTTCCTTTGCAGTACGCAGTTCTACGAACATTAGTGTAAAAACATCCACATCGAAAAGAGATTAACAGACAGCCTTACCACCACAAATTTTTTTATTGATATTTGGTAACACCTTATCTTACAAAAATCAACATCTTCTACAATAACTTTGAAGTTTTTACGAAAAGATTGCAACCAAGAAATATACTATAATTACGAATTTAAAAACTCATAAAAGTATTGCTGAAGGACTTCACTGACCTCAGTATCAGAAAGAGAGACGACCCCACCACTGTCCATATTAAGGCCCTAGAAGTGCGAAAACAGAATTCATTACAAAAAAAAAATATTACTAATTGCAAATTCCATTCAGGACTTGCCGTTTTGAATTAATCCCACAAGTCAATTATCAAGAAAATTATAGCGTATACCTTAGGATCTGAAGACCTTATCTTCTTCTCCAAATCAGAAAGTCTAGCCTAATTTTACACATTTTGAACAAATAATCAACGACAATAACCAGCCAAAATTGAGCATGCCAATATAAGTATGGATTGCTGACAGATGCAAAATCTAGTGGATTGACAATGTGTAATCTTGTGGTTAATAAACATATCTAGAACTAGTAAAACCAGTTCGCACAAACCGAATCACATGCAAAGACTCGCCTGAAAAGCCACCAGAATATAGGCAATCAGAAAAGGTCCACATAGAAAATCTAGAGTATGCAACCTAAAAACTGACCATATTAAACGGAGGCCTCAATGCAGTATGGGGTTAGTTCATCAGAGCTGAGTTATTATTAAGGATAAAAAGATAGACTTAAAAGAGTACCTCAGCCACAGAAGCCCTCGACTCTGCTGCCGTGACAGCCTTCAAGGCATTAGCCAATTCTTTTCCCATTTCTTCGACCTGCATAACAGCATTGTTCAAAGTTTGATTGCGGTCCGAAGTGCTATTTCGCGAATTGCTCCTTTCTTCTTGCAATTCTTTTTTAGCTTCAGCCCATTCTTTCTGAGAAAACACCGTAAAAAAAGATCAGTAAATTTGTTACATAAGGAATGCACCAACAAAAGAATTATTAAATATGCTACTGACCTCAAGTTGCTTGATATGCTCCTCTTGTTTCCTTCTCTCGGCAGCTCTTGCTTCCTGAGATTTGGGTATAGATATCAAATTTTAATCAGTATTACCTCATCGTAACGAATTAGTAAACTAAGATCAAAGGTGGTTTTGTTACCTCACGAACTTCCTCTGTACTCTGTATAGTATCCAAGGTAGTCTGCAGAAAATTAGGTTAGCAAAAAGAAAATGAACATGCACAATTTAAAATAGATTTTGCACTGCTCATGCTTCCAACCTGAAGACGATAAACTCTCTGAGACAGAGCAGAAACTTCATCAGAAGCTCGTTTTTCAGCATTGGATAACACCTCTTTTTCTTGTTTTAGAACCGAAACCTATAACACAGATTATTATTAGTTTCAAAGCACAGAAACTCATAAAATTAACGTGTGCGATTGATAAACTACCTCCATTGATAATTTTCTAGAAATCTCTTCCGCTGCATGCAGAGACTCGGAACTCTCACGTAACTTCCTTTGGTGGTCGATGATCAGCTGCGAAAACTCTATGTTTCTTGTCAAAACAGCGTTCATTTCTTCTCTCTGGTACAAGACATACAAGATGAAGAAAACACAATCCACACAAGCAGGTTGATGATATAAATTTGAGACAAATATTAAAGATCACCTTGCGTTCAGATTCTTTCATGATGCCTTCTAGTTTTTCCCTAACAAAATTTGCCTCCATGGCCAACTTATCCCGTTCAGACCTTATTGCTATTATCTCACTCCTAGCCTTCGCTAAATCTTCTTCCAGACTTCGAATACGTTCAAAAGATTTTTCTTGGGTCTTTTCGTAGCTTCCTGGAACAAGCAATCCAGTCAAAGTGAGTCTCAAAGAACTACATTGATGCGCCGAAAGAGATAATAATAAATAAAGGTAAGGAAACATAATACCTGTGAATCCTCAAGCAGATGTAAAATGTTACTCCTTCCTGGCACTACAGCAAACAAAATATATCTCAGTCAAGCCATTTTAAAGCTTATACAACCGAACTATTTATTTCAAATTTTCAATTTATGAGCAACGCAAGAAACAGAGTGTGAAGCTTCTTTGCTTTTCAGGAAACGAACGAGATTTTCAGGAAAGCTAATAATGTTTAAAAGCCAGACTTCAACTGAATACGGCGTTAATTTTCACTACTGACAATTGCAATATATGACTAAAGCATCGTGAGCAAACTTAAATTCCAGATACTACCCAATCTGAATTCAGATCCAGATGCTTCCTAACCTAATTTTTTATTGCAGAGTTGTACCAACTATATCATATATCTTCCCTACCTACTCAACCATTTGTAATAAGATTTTGGTAAGGATTATAGTTCAAAGATAAACTAAAACCTCACTTAATTAACCTTATCATTGAGGGTGTGCAAGAACATATAGTCACTATATATAGCTCAAACCTGGAGGCAAATCTGAAGAACGAGAATTAGATGAATAACGTTTCTGTTCCTCTTTATATAGTCGTTTATACATTGCAACCTGAAAAGAATAAAATGTACAAGAAAAATCACTGATTTGAAATCCAAGATCATTTAAACAAGTGCAATTGAGAAGAGAACCACCGTAACTGAAGGGTGGAGACTTACAGATGTGTGAAGTGCTTCAATCATTTGACCCTGCTCTTCAGCTCTTTTGAGCACGATGGCTACTTTGGAAGAAGCTTCATCAGTCTTTTTCTTCAGGTCTGTCTCAAACATTTCCTGAGATTCCAAAAGTACTTTTTCAAACGACACCGCAGTGAAGGAAAACCCGGGGAAAAAAATCAGTCATACCTTCAGCTCCATTTCCCTACTTTCAATCTGCTCCGAGAGACTACGAACAAGGTTTCTGAGCTTAACATTCTGCTCAACTAGTCCATTTATATCTTTAAACTTCAACTGAAAATTCATCCCAGCAAGTGGACAAGCATTAGTCATCCACAAATTATTTCACAAGTAAATTCTAACACAGCATGACTTCAAGAAAAGGAAAGAAACTTACAAGATGCTCTGAAATAATTTTATCAGCTTCAGATTCCATATCCATCTCAACATCAGAAAGCTCAGTATCATCTTCTTCATCATCCCTGGCAGCTCCACAGCGGAGTTGGACATCACGGCACTCCTTCAGTAGTATCGTTACCTAAATCATGTATACAAACACAAAGTAGCAATTATCAAGGCAACCAGCTAGGCATATATCTGTGAGCTAAAGTTTACCTATTAACATTGCAAATCGTATAAGCCAAGAAACTGAAGACAACGACAAACATGGAGAAAAAAAACATAGCATGGTGAACAAAGGAGGATAGATTGTCAAGTAACCTGCTTCTGTAGGTCAGATATATCTTTCTGAGACAGAATATTTTCACGTTCCCGTCTCCTCAAGTCAGCCTATCAATAAAATAAATATATAAGAACGGCACAAATATGCATACTAAGCAGCCACTATGATATACCAAGTACCTTTAGCTCCATGATATACTTCTCCATATTTGATTGTTCAGATACAGAATCCTGAAGTTTCTGATTGACTAGTGAATAAGCTTCAACCAAACGTTCATGCTCACCTGGAAACAAAAAACATAGTGCATCAAATGAGGTTTAAGCATGACGTCTCCAACTAGATAAAAAAATAAAACTTCTGACACAGATGAAGGAAATCTTTGGTAGCACAGAAATGAATCATACCTCTTTCCTCTTGGATAAACTCAGCTTTCTCTTCTAATTCGGATAAAACCTACAACGCAGGATTCAAGGCCAACATTCTAGTTAATAATCAAATTCAGACAGCGCTCTTGAGGAGGAAAGATTTAATGTTTCCACGAGTCTTGCATAATTTTACAGGGAAAGGAAAGAAAAAGGAACTGAAGTTGGAAAATGTAGTAGCCAAATATAAAAAAAGAGACAAAACAAGAGTTAACATCTATACAAATACGGTCAAGTAGTTCATACCCGTTGTAGTATCAACTCAGCTTCCTTTCGACCTAATTGCTCATGTCTCATTGCATCAACAGCCTCTTGATACTTCTCATAAATTTTGGCCAACTACAGAAACAAGAAAAAGTGATATATACACAACTAATAGAGTTGAAATACTGATAAACTAGACTAATATAGTAAGACTGAAACTCACACTCCACCCATCACGTAAGAGTGAAGCTGCCAGCGCCGTTCCTGACACACCAGCAGGAACCTTAGAAATTATTGCATGGCTTTCCTCTATCATGTTGCTGATCCCTGGATCGTCTGCCCCTCTAGGAAAAAAAAAGAATTTCAAAAGAAACATCTCAAAATTTTCACATGAACACTAGGGTCTAGGGCAATCAAAAACCATATTTTAATGCCACTAATGCAACTATACCCAAATCACATGTATCAAACACTCTTAAGAAAATCACTTCACTGAAAACCCCAGAAAAGTCTTGGAAAAACTATAATTTTCTAGCAATAGCTAGGAACATAAAAACTTTCAGCTTCAAGCTTCTCAAGTTTTTGTTTAAGGTCTTCGTTCTCCTGAAATTGAAGATAACAAAAAGTAATTATCTATCTATAATTTAAAGAAAAAATACACAAACGATGAGAACTCGTAGATCCAAAGTGTATAGCAATTATTGAAGAAAGAACTTCTCAAGAAAAAAACACATTAAAATTAAGATTTATAGGAAATTACTCCTATCATTTGAAGACAGAACGAACTAATTTATATCAGAGAACAATAGTTCAAGTTACCATATCTGATTACAAAGTTAACTGAAGCAATACCCTAACAGTCATTTTTTTCCTACAGGCAACACCCTCATTATAAGTTGAAAAGGATGCCACCACTTAACTTGTTAAGTGTCTCAGTACCTACTCTAGCTGCTGGCTTGTAGACATTTCTTTCTCAAGACTATCTTTGTACCTTCTCTAGCTGCTGGCTTGTAGACATTTCTTTCTCAAGACTATCTTTGTACCCACTCTCGGTTTGGATCAAGCGTGCCTGATTAGTCATTATTAAACTCAGATGGCGAGCACAGAGACACAAAAGCTACAATCAAATTCCCTCTAAATTGTTACAGCAAGCTTACCTCTAAGGCCTTAACGACACCCTCAAGTTCGCCCGCCTTGCTGGACCATTCCTCAGAACTTTCCTTGTATAGCTCAACAAGCTTGTTCGCCTAGGTTAACAGCCAAGTAATCGATTAGATTGAACTAAACAACAACTAGGGATATATACATTAAAATACATGAAATGCCTGAAAAATATCTATGAAGTTAGCTCTCCTTCAAGGTTTGAAAACAAATATTTGAAAACTCACGGTGGAAAGTTCGGCATTGTATTGCTCTTCAGTGGCCGCTGCTGCAGCTTTGCACGAGCTGAGCTCCTTTGAACACGAAGAAAAACAAGTAAATGTCATAAAGCACAAATTGATAAGGTAACAAGTGATTTATTCCATGTATACCTCTTGTAATGAAGTAACCTTAGCTTCCAGCTCTCTCAGCCTTTCCTTATGCCAATTCAACGAACTAGAGCACTCATTGTAATTTTTCTCAACCTGATAAGAGATGACAATGAAACTGACGTAAAGGAACAGAACTATAAGAAAATCAAAGCAGTTCCTTAGAAAATAATCTCTTACATCCACAAGCTTCGCTGACATTTCAGCCTCAAGATCAGAATGCCTCCTGCGGAGTTCAGCATAACTATCAACTTTGGCTGTTAACTCCTCGTCAAGCCATTTAGTATGCCTTTCCATGAGCTCTTTCTCCTGAGATAAACGACTGCACATAGCTTGCGAACGCGCCAACTCTGCTCCTGCTTCAGCATATCTAGACTCCTTCTCCGAACTAGCGTCAGTCAGCTTAACCTGATAAATACAATTTCAAAAAATAATTAGGGTTGAAACTAAAATGTCCGAATATAAGCAGCTTCACTCACAATTTTATCCAAATAGCTCTTGATATTCGAATTCTTCTCGCTAATCTCAGCATCCTTCTGCTCCAGCAACTCCATCAGCTTCCTCTTGGACTTGTGTAGCTCAGACATCTCCGTCGTCATCCTCTCTAACTCTCCATCGTTCTCAATCTGCAATCAAAACAAGTATCTCCCTCAAAATCACACAAAAAAACGCTTAAAAATCACAAACAAAATCACAAGAACGTTACCGATTGCAAATGAAGCTGGTGCTTCTCCGCCTGAGACTGCGCGAGCTCAGCCAATCTAAGATCGAGATCAGACTGAAGCTGCGCGTTCTGAGATTCGAGCGACGCGAAATCCTGAGAGAGCGAGAGGTACTTCTGCTCGAGAAGCGAGCAAGTCTGCTCCGCCGTGATTGAAGCGGCATCAGCCTTGGCGCGAACACTGTCAAGCTCGGCGTAGAGCTTCCGGATGTACTCGTCGGCTCTCTCTGCGACGACCACGGACGACGCGGCGTGCTGCTGGAGAGCCGCGCGAGCTCGTCGTCGGGTATAAACAAGGGCATGGTTTCGTGCCCTAGTTTCTAGAAATAACCGTAGCTCGGTATATAAGACCATCTCCATCCATTAGAACTCTTTAGAGGTACTAATGATTAAATTAAGCATAAATAATGTGACTTGGCAAGTTTAGGACCTTAGTTAATTTTCCTCTTCCAATGGGAGAACCCTTATGGGGTTCTTAAATAATTTTCATCGTTTTTTCCTCTTGTCTTCATCTTGTATCACAAACTCTGATCAGTCACGTAAAGCCTCTGTTCCTTCTTGTCTTCATCTTGTGTCACAAAAAGAATATTGTTTTTTCTCATGATCAGTTATGGACTAAAGAATATTTAATCAAACCAAAAACTCTTTGATCAATTGATCTGACCTGGCACAAACAAGAACTACAGGATATCATCAGTCTAGTAATGAACAAGAAATGAAAACTCACGGCGTCCATGATCATCATGAGACAGCGAGCATATTGAGCAACCAGATACACAGCTGTTACAAGAAAAAACAATAGCTCCTGGTTCTATCTATCTCTCTATCTCGGTGCTGTCTCCAGTCCCCATTGAATCTCGTCCGGCCGGCTTCTTCAATGGGTTAGCTCCTGGTTCTATCTTAGATTTGGATGTTCTGTTGTCACCAGAAAATCATCTTGGCGTAGCAGTTTGAAGTTAACCGAGTTCCGGTTCTCGGAAACGGCAAGTGGCGAGGTGGTTCGAGGTTTCGAGTTGTCTTCGAGCTTCATCTTCTTCGGTGACTCCGCTTGGAGACTCATCACATCCCAGTGTCTATGGTGGTTGCTTGACTTCCTGGACAGTGTTGTTTCTCTAACTTTTTGCAGGCATAGGAGCTCAGACTGGTATCAATCCAGCTTCTGTATCGGGTTCGACTTGTCCGTCTCGTATTGTAGTTGTTTGTTGTCGTTGTCGTTTGTTTGTTGTCGTTGTTGCTTTGTTGTTTGTTTGTTGTTGATTTGTTGTCTGTTTGTTGTTGGTTTTTTCTTGTCATCCTCAGTGCTTAAAAGTAAGCAGTTACCTCAATTAGGATGAGAGTGGGATTTAACTCCCTTCTGGATTAACCTGGAAAGAAGGTGATGAGGGAAGGAACCGGAGTTGCGCCCACAACTTGGCTGGGTGTCCGATGACTCAAAGCTTTTGATCCAATGGTTGTACCAATTTTGCTTAAATCCTAGTATGCTTGTAACTGTTTTATGCCCAATTTTGGGAAGATTAATAAAAGTTAAAAAAAAAAAAAAAAAAAAAAAAAAGAAAGAAAAAACAATAGCCAGTTCAATTCAAACAAATAACACTGAGATCCTTGGTAGAAACAGTGAGCAGAACAATTGGGAAAGGAACTGAAGGGGGTGAAGTGAGAGATACCTAGAGACGGCAAGCAGACGATAATGAATTGCACCACATGCCGGTCAAGCCTAAAACACATTATCTTCGTTAATGATCACCATGCTTGCAAAGAACTCACACATATCGAAAGCTCCCCTGGAAAGCTCGGAGACCAGAGAGCTAAGATCACTTCCTTCTCACAGTAAAGCTGTAAAGAACAACAGATTGAAGCATTAAGATCACCTTTCCGAAACTGCTACAGAACTAAGATCAACCTGATGTGGTCATTACAGAACTGCCCCACGAACCTAAACTAATCATAAAAACATTAGCAAATCTCAATCATTTAAATCAGATATAATTTTCAGAAAGAAAAAAAACTAACTCTTTCAACAGATACATACAAAGAACGAAAGATGAAACATTTATAATCAAACCAATCAACTGAAACTTTTTCTTATTAAAAAAATCAACTTTCACTCTAATTTCACAGATACAAATCAATAGACAGACCTGGAGATCAATGGCCACCGTGATCCTTGGCATGCTGCTGCTGCTCGAGATGGCGACGTTCATTTGGAAGAGCGAAGGGGCAGACAGTTGTAGTTATTGAGACCTCTCTTCACGGACTGCGTTGAAAATGATGATTTGATGTAGCTGTGAAGCTACTTCGCCTTTTTCCCTTTGATCTTGCTGTATACTCTCCTCAGCGCCATTTTCGATTCGAGATTGGAGGAAGAAGAGAGAAAGTCGAGGAAGAGAACATGATTTCGGTGAAGAGAGAGAGAGGCATAATAGGAGGTCCATTAAGATAGTGACACGTAAGGGTCCTCCACCGCTCCTTTAGAGCATGCACATCTGTGAACCCCTTTTGGGGTTCACACTTTTAGTATTTTATTATTTTTTTTTTTGCTTTTTTCGTTTGTTTTTTTTAAAAAAAAAAAAATATGAACGGACCAACCGCGGGCCGCCACGTGGCGTGGGGCCCGCGAAACAGTGATGAACTCGGTTCATCCCACTGAACCTGCAAGGGATGAGTTCATGAGAAAGTGAATATTATATTTTTTTTTTTCTGGAAAATTGTGTGAACCTGTGCATTGAACCCTCAATGCACATGCTCTTAAATCCTAAACTAAAGAGCGGTCCTCTGCTTTCTTTTTCTTTTTCTTTTATTTTTCTGCATTTATTTGTTTAGGACCCTCTTTAAGTACTCCCGATGGAGATGCTCTAATATACCTAACAACGTTGGAGACGAACACTCTTTTATTCTTTCTCCCTGGCGATTTTTGAGAGAGAACGCAACGAAATCGATTCGGGAAAGCGATGGTCGAGAACATCCCCAAGGGGTGTTTATACAGACTTTATTCTTATTTGCCCTAGTACCTCTATGGTGTATTCTGATTTGCCACACTTCATAAATCATTTAATTTTCTTTTTTTTTTAAATACAGAAATGTCACTAAATACTAAATTACCCTTAACAATTTTACAAAACTATAATTAAACCTAATATAATCTTCTAGCCTAATCAGAGTATTTCCTTCTCTCCTCTTCTTAGTAGACTCACGTCTCCACTTCTCTCCCTTTTTTGTGAAAATCCTAATTGTCCGATGAAATCACTCTTTTTTTCTTCTCATTCTTCAAAATCAATCTGAAATCAAGTGTTATGAATCACATCTCTTACAGAAGCCTTCGATTTCATCTATAACAGAAGCCTTCTATTCCATCTTCTTCATTATAAAAAAATCTGGGTAACTTTTTTCTTTCTTCTTCTCTTTCTTTTGAATTCTATGTTCATTTGTAATATGGGTTCGAAAATAATAGATAGAAATCTGTGTGTGAATGCTTAAATGATTATTGAAATGGAAAAATATCATCGAATTGAATGGGAAGCGATCTGGATCAAACATAGTTTGAAAGAGAAATAATTTATCTATGTTGATTGAACACAATTTGGTTATAGTTTTATTACTAGTGTTTGTATATCTGTCTATATGAAACTTTGGAAAGTAATGACATAAAACTGAATGTTAGATATGTAAAACAAAAATATCTAAATTGCTTGTCTATGGTAATTTAGTGGTTGAATGTTAAATGTTTTAAATTCGTGAGATTGAATTAATGAGTGAATGTTTGAATTTGAACATATGGAAATGTGAAAGTGAGTTAGGATTGTATTGAGTTAGTGTTGAATGTTTGAGTGCTATGGTTAAGCATTGGAAGCCTTTTTCAGCTTCAGTTATGATTGAATGGCATTTGTTATAGGATATTCAGAAGATCGAGATAATGACAGGAAGAAAGCATGAAGGAAAAAAAATACTAAGCAAAAGAAGGGAAAGTCTACAAAAAAAAACATTGCTCCTGCAGAAAAACAACATGCAGATAAGCTCACAATATACTGAATAAAGACAAATAAAAAGAGAATGAAGAAGCTGAAAAAGAAAAATAACCTGAGGAAGAAAAAGAACCTGGGAAAGTTCAAAAAGAGGCTGAGATAAATGAAGGTAAGGAGATTGAAGAAGAGGTTGAAACTGAGACTCGGGTTGAGTTTGGAACCGAGGCTCGAGCTGGAGAAAAAGAGGATGGAGAGGCTGAAAAAGAAAAATGAACTTGGGCTCCAGATGAAGAGGATAAAACAGAGACTCGGATTGAGGCAAGAAGAAGCTGCAAAACAGAGAATGATAGTGATGATCTGTCAGCACAAGAAGAAGCCTAGAACTGAGGCTAAGTGAATTTATGTAGGATGATATGTTTAATATATATATATATATATATGTCGGCTTTGTTGTGAACTTATGTAGGATGCTATGTTTTTGTTTTGTTTTTTGATGCTATCTCGGCTTGAATGCTAATATGTAGGATGCTTTCTGTTGTGTGATTATCTTGAAGCAGATTTGGTCTAATTGAAGACAAGGCAATCCATTTTTTACGAAAGCAAATTTGTATTACTGGGTTTATTAGGTATTACTAAGACAAAAACACTGTCACTTTATAAAAATAAATAAAATTTAACCTAAGACACATGTTTAAAACGTGTAACAGAATGTCAACACTTTGTAAATTAAAAAATATATATATATATGCCACATGTCTAAAACGTGTAAAAGATAATATTAAACAAACATGTTTTTAAAATAATATTTATTTTACTCTTAGTAGTACACAAGGTAGTAGTAATATTTCATTCTTCATAGTAATACTTTTGCAAATTATAACATTTTTTTGTAATACAATGTCATTAAATTAAATTAATTAGTAATATCAATTCATTTAGACAATTTTAGACTGTATATAACACATTGGCATGAAAAGATTTCAGAAAATAAGTGTTTTCTGAAATTCATCTCATTATGGTCTTTCCATCAAGACATTAACAAAGAAGTATAAAGATGTTTTCTATTGAAATGAGAAATTTTCTACCAACTTGAGATTTTAAGAGTATTTTATGCTTAATTTAGCAATCATACATATATATGAACATATAATCCCGTAATATATGAGATACATTTTCTAAAAATAAATAATAAGACGAAAACAAAGGTTTTTAGAAACATGCATAATACATAGTAATTCAAGGTATTTTAAGGTAGTACAAAATAGTACATAGTAGTTCATATTACACATAGTGGATAATCATACTGGTAAGTCAATATTACACATAGTGGATAACCATACTGATCACATCATTTGGTGTTGCAATCTTCTATGACTCCTCGACATTTTGTCACAAATCTCAAAGTATTAGACTTAGTTGCTTTATCTTATCTCAGCCTCATCCTTGATGTAACTTTCCTCGTAGTCAAAACATATAATTATAATAGGATAGGCTATAGGTTTACCAGAAACGAAAAAACAGAATTATTATTAGTTAAAAAATTTAAAGGATCTAAGTTGTTCAAGAATTCTGATACATAGTCGATCCAGTAATACCAGTAATACATGTTTCACATTAGTAATACTAGTAATTCCAGTAGTTCCCAGAAATTTTCATTTTCTTTGATTTAACCCTTTTAACCGACCATGAAACTGTTATACAACCCACAATCTCTCCTACACCATTTTAATGTATTATTTTGATTCAAAACAGCAAAATAATCAGAAATACACAAAATAGTCCTTAAATTTCATTTTCATATTTGTTTTATACGAATATACATGAAAGTTTAGGTTTTTATCAAATTAGGTGTTTTAAACGACCAATAATGTGTTACACAATCCACATTATTGACTAGCACAATTTTAGTTTTTTTTCTTCAATACAATGTTAAATACATAGAAATATACATAATTTCTTTTATACTTCATTTAAATATTTCTTTGCAAAACAAATGATTTTTAAAACTAATTTTTGATATAGTTTGTTGCCCATAATACATATAACATAAATAATATATTTATACCAAAATTTTATGAAAAAAAAAATAATGAATTATCTTAAAAATCTGCTTCAAAATCGTCAAATAAATCTTATGAAGCAAAGAATGTCGAATGGTGGTTGGAGAACAAAGAAGAAGAATGATACATGTTGAAAGAAGAGTGAGTGTTTGGAAGTAGAAATTGTAGTTAGATTTGAATTTAATATATAGATTTATGAGAAGAAAAAATGATCCACACAAATTTATTAAGAAGGGGGACCGCAAATTACTAAGAGTGGGAGAAGGGGGAACCACGAGTGAGAGAAAAGGGGACCGCGAGTGGGAGAAGGGGGGACCGCGAGTGAGTTAGAAAGTGTGTGTGAATTGGCGAGTGAGAAAAAAGAGTGATAAAAACATTATAATAAAAAATGACAATATGGTAAAATGTAAAATAGTTAAAAAAAGTGGGGCATTTAGAATATTTGTGTGGCAGTGAGAATGGTAAAAAGTGTGTCAATAGAGAATACTTTCCTGTTTATACGTCGTCTTAAATATTTTGGGCCCAACACTTTCAATATTTGGGCCGCATTGAGTTAGCTTGCAGTGAAGTAATTTTGGGTCTTGTGTTTTATACTACGAATGAGTTAGCTTTGGTGTGAGCTTGTGAGCTCATGCCATGCATACGTCTTGCAGTGAAGTAATTTTGATTCCATGCATATCACATATTCACATGTAAAGTAAACAACTCCCAGTTTTATCCAAATAATAACTCTTGATTGATAGTATCGTTATTTCCAATAATCCAGAGTAATAATTATATTTGCTTCATGTATATTTCTATTACGGTAAATCTCTCTTACTGATCTTTAATTATAGATTTTGACCCGCGGTTTCAAACTGCGTGATAATTTTTCGAAACATTCTAAATTTATTTGATATTAATTTGTATTTATTGTATCTACATTTGTTATAAATGAAATGTTATATTGAGTATTTTAAAATCTGTCCAGACCCGCTGCTAAATCGGAAAATTATGTGGTCTCATATGTAATTCAGTTTAGTTTTTGATAAAATATTATTTAAAAATTCTATAAAACTCTTAATTACAGCTAATACCCGAGATCCTGGCTATCGGTTGAACTGATAAGTGATCCAATATGCAATTCGGCTTGACTTAAATTATTATAGTTAAAGCATGAATGTTTATATGAAAAGGATATATAATGAAAGCGGTGTTCCAATTTTAATACAATTCTTTGTCAAACTAAATTTTTATCTTATTGTAAGTGTAATAAATCAATATTTGAGAGGATGTATACTAAAAATAAAATATACAATATTTAAGGATCAACAATTTATATATGTCTATTATAATTTAATGATTTATGTTTGTAAATATAATTTTCACTTATTTAGTAAGCTTACTTTTGTTATTCACATGTTATTATATTTTTTGATGTTTTGTTTATGACTTATTTTAAATTTTAAAGTTAATTTGATTAATTGCATTAGAAATGTAAATATTTATTAATTTTAATTTTGATTTATATTTTTATAATATATATATATATATATATATAATTATATTTTACAGCTAATTAAACTATTGATTCATACTATCTTGCATCAATTTATGTTTTAACGAAGTGTTTTATGATATAATTGTGTTAATATATTTGTTGAATTAGTTAGTATTTGATAAATATATTATATGTGTTTGAATAACCCGTAAAACTATGTTCATAAAAATATCAATAGTAACATGTTTCATCGTATACTAAATATTAATAGTATCGAACTATTACTATTTTTATCATATATTTATATATTTGTATATCTAATTTTAATACTCTAACTATAAGAATTATATTTTTTTTATATATTTAGTGATGGTTTTGAAGAAATTGTTTTTTTTTTTTGCATTTTGGATTAATATATAGCTGTATATATACAAATTAATAGACATATATCATTATTTATTACATTAATAGCTAAAATATAATTAATTTATTAATAAATTTCGTATTAATATTATTTAAATTCATTAGTTTAAGAAAATAGTAGATTAGTTAGTTAGCTCCTTAATTTTAGGCATGATTTATATTTAATATTATTGAGTTAAATGTAATTAGAAATAATAGGGAAGCTAAATATAAGGAAACAAAAAAATAAATGACATGGAACAACCTAGACTATTTGTAAGTAGATAAAAATTGTTCCTGTTTTAATAGTATTAACTAGATTTTTACCCGCGCTTTCAAAGCGCGGAATAATTTTTGGTGGAGAAAAAAAAAAAAAAAAAAAAACATTTTATACTTGTATTTTTTCTTAATAATAAAGTAAATTTTTACATAAAATTTCAACCCACAGTCCCCGAACCCAAACAAAAAACCTAGTTCATATCCGATATATCCAATATGAACCAATATAACTCAAAATCGAAAGGTAATTACTTTCTGGGGTTTATTAGTGTTTAAAACTCAACCCAAACCTATGGTCAAACCGGTAAACCTGTTGACCCGGTATGTATTCCGGTTTGGATTTTAAGAAAAAACCATTATTTAAAAACATGGTAAATCCCATAAAAAGCCGTTGAAATCTGGAACCCGGTTTAATCAATACGTAACTTTTAGTTTTTATTTTTTAGATTTTTCAGTTACATTATTAGAATCTGTTTTGTATTCTAATTAAAAGTAAAGTTGTTTAGTTTTTTTTTTCAAAAATAAAAAGATCATAAGATCATGTGGATTATAAATATATTAACAAAATTAGTTGATGTGGTTTGACATTAGTTTATTTTGTTATAATTCATGAAAATTTATATTACTTTTGGCTTATTTTATTTTTATTTTATTTTAGTATTCACTTTATACATTTATATACTTATAGATTTTATGTCATAACTCTTAACTTGTTAAAAAATGTTAAAAGATCTAAATTTTTTATATTTTGTATGTGGAGGGAAGAAAAAAATAAAAACAAAATTAAAGTTAAATATTTTCGAAATGTTTTTTTAAAACATAAAACATTCTTTATATGTTCGTCTGCGGTCGACCTAATAATATGTGACCCGGTATTTTATCCGGTTCAATTTTTGGATCAGGTTCTAAACACGGAGTATTAGGATTTGATATAAATTAGAACCAAGATGGAAATGTTATCCAAATGATTTGTACTTACAAATTTACCAAAAAAAAAAATTAAGATGTAATATAAAATAAAACCAGAATTCAAAAAGGGAAATTTTACTTATACCACTTTTTATGTTTACCATCAACAAAGGGACATTTTCAAAAATACCATAAATTTGTGATAAAATAACACTAAACTAATTTTTCAAAATATTTTTAGAACATATATAAATCCAACCCAAACCTCTTAATACTAAACTCTAAACACTAACCACTAAAGCCTAAACCCAAATGTTTGTATATTTTTGATTGAGAGTATTTTTGAAAAGTGGTACTTAACTTGTGGTATTTTTGACAATTTCTCAATTCAAAATGTCAAATCTGTATTCCAACATGTGCTGACCATCCAATATTAACTTAAAGTATGATATAAAATGTACAATTACTTAAAATAATATAAATTTAATTAAATTATATTACTAATATTATAAAAATGCAGTGTATTTAAAATGTCAACATTAATTTTTTTATATAGATATATTTATATTTTAATTAAATCATTTTTTGCATATAAGTAGGAATCTGTTGCATGTCAGAGAAGACATCTCAATATTAATAGATATTTTTAATATTAAAACATTAAAAACATTATATGATAATAACTAATAGATCTAATTTATTGGACTACAACAACTTTTTTATAGTCCAAAATATAGTCGATAAAATTTGCTTCTGTTTTAAACCTGTTGACCCGGTATGTATTCCGGTTTGGATTTTAAGAAAAAATCATTATTTAAAAACATGGTAAATCCCATAAAAAGCCGTTGAAATCTGGAACCCGGTTTAATCAATACGTAACTTTTAGTTTTTATTTTTTAGATTTTTCAGTTACATTATTAGAATCTGTTTTGTATTCTAATTAAAAGTAAAGTTGTTTAGTTTTTTTTTTCAAAAATAAAAAGATCATAAGATCATGTGGATTATAAATATATTAACAAAATTATTTGATGTGGTTTGACATTAGTTTATTTTGTTATAATTCATGAAAATTTATATTACTTTTGGCTTATTTTAATCTTTTTTAATTTTAGTATTCACTGTATACATTTATATACTTATAGATTTTATGTCATAACTCTTAACTTGTTAAAAAATGTTAAAAGATCTAAATTTTTTATATTTTGTATGTGGAGGGAAGAAAAAAATAAAAACAAAATTAAAGTTAAGTATTTTCGAAATGTTTTTTTAAAACATAAAACATTCTTTATATGTTCGTCTGCGGTCGACCTAATAATATGTGACCCGGTATTTTATCTGGTTCAATTTTTGGATCAGGTTCTAAACACGGAGTATTAGGATTTGATATAAATTAGAACCAAGATGGAAATGTTATCCAAATGATTTGTACTTACAAATTTACCAAAAAAAAAATTTAAGATGTAATATAAAATAAAACCAGAATTCAAAAAGGGAAATTTTACTTATACCACTTTTTATGTTTACCATCAACAAAGGGACATTTTCAAAAATACCATAAATTTGTGATAAAATAACACTAAACTAATTTTTCAAAATATTTTTAGAACATATATAAATCCAACCCAAACCTCTTAATACTAAACTCTAAACACTAACCACTAAAGCCTAAACCCAAATGTTTGTATATTTTTGATTGAGAGTATTTTTGAAAAGTGGTACTTAACTTGTGGTATTTTTGACAATTTCTCAATTCAAAATGTCAAATCTGTATTCCAACATGTACTGACCATCCAATATTAACTTAAAGTATGATATAAAATGTACAATTACTTAAAATAATATAAATTTAATTAAATTATATTACTAATATTATAAAAATGCAGTGTATTTAAAATGTCAACATTAATTTTTTTATATAGATATATTTATATTTTAATTAAATCATTTTTTGCATATAAGTAGGAATATGTTGCATGTCAGAGAAGACATCTCAATATTAATAGATATTTTTTATATTAAAAAATTAAAAACATTATATGATAATAACTAATAAATCTATATTATTGGATTACAACAAGTATTGGAATCAGGATGTTGCAGATTTCATGTATGGTCACAACTGGGCTGCTCCGTTTGGTGATTCGACTGAGTATTTTCAATTGGAGGTAATTTCTTGTATAGTTTTTCAAAAAAGTTTTGTATTTTCTTATTAATGATCCATGGTTCAGCAGAGCGATGATGGCAGAGATCCAGTGGGAGTAAGTTTTGCATCATGGAGACATGACAATGTTTCACCCACGATTGATAGGTATATCTACCTTCTCGCAGACGGAGACCCAACCTAGTAAGTTTAAAATTATTAGATTTTATGTCATATGATTCTTATAGTAAAGATATTAATATGTTTGTTTACTTGTTGTAGTGACAAGTGTCTCGTCCACTACATGAGCCGTCGTTAAAGAAGTGGCCGGATAAGAATCTTAGCTATCCACCCACTAACTATTTTTATGCTAGAATGATACGACGTTCTCTTCTTCTTTTTTTTCTTTTAAAAGACGACTGAAGTGTTATGCGTTAGACAGTCTTTTGAAAACAGTTTAATGAAAAGCAGGAATCTTGTTGCCATTTGTCTTTTTGGCTGCCGATTTTCAGGGAAGATCTGAAAACATTAATATAACTTTAGTAAAACCATGGATAATCACAATCCATTTTATGGTGAAACGAGACTGATAGTCCTATCAATCAATTTTTTTTCCCGAGACCCTATCTGTCACTTAATCAGGTTGGAAAGCAAGAGAAATTGTCTGTACTGAGGCTGACATTAGAGTAATGATGACTTTAAACCGATATAATATGATAGCCTAAACAATGTCATAACCCGCCAGGTTCTAAAGATAACCAACAGTTATATGAAGCCCAATCAAATCGAGCTAGTTTGTCCAGTTTTCTCTTTTTTCTTTCTTCTCAAATGAATCTTTTGTAACTTTTTTTTTAATTTCTTTTGGCATATTCCCAATGAAAAATTCAATTTCTTAACGGACGATAGATATTTTGGTTAGCTTTCCAATGCCACCGGTTTGAGGTTAATCGGTTTCCTGGATTATGATGTTTTTACAAAATTGTGGTCGTTAGCCCACGAGGAGAAAATTTACTATCCAAAAACATTTGCCGACAATCAATAGACGGCTGCGAACTGCCGTAATGCGTCGGTATAATGTCAAACGACTTTACTGAACTTGTTTTGAACGTCTAGAGAGAGAATGGAGTCCAAAAAGGAAAATGCTGGTTCATTTTTAGAGAAGATAGATACAGAGAAGAGTTCATATGCTAAAGATGAAGCCCAAGATCAGCTAAACAAGTTAGCAGAAGACTTTCAAGAGACAGAGCAATCTTTGGAGAAACAAAGGCAGTCTGCAAAGAAAGAAGACATGGAACAGAAGATGTCCAAGGATCAGCCATGTGTTGTAGAATCCAAACAGGAGTACAAATCTTCTATGGCCGGTGAGGAAGAAGAAGTTATGGAGTCAGAAAAGGAAGATGATAATCTATCTTTAAATGCTAAACTGGAAGCCCAAGATGAGCTACCTGTACACAAGTTTGTACAAGAAGTGCAAGAAACAGAAGAACCTGTGGAAAAACAAAAGCAATCTTCAAAGACAGAAGACATGGAACAGAATCTTTCTAAGGAAGACCAGTCATGTCTGGAGAACAAACAACACTGTGAATCTCCTATGGCCGATGAAAATGAAGCTACAGAGTCAGAAAAGGAAGATGCTGATTCTTATTTATCTGCTAAACTTGAAGCCAAAGATGTGGAAAATGAGCCTATGGAGTCAGAAAAGAAAGATACTGATTCATCTGTAACCACAATAGATACAGAGATGAGTTTATCTCCGAAACCTGAAGCCAAAGAAGAGGTAACTATAAAAAGTCAGCAGAAGCGACAGAGCAATCTGTGGAGAAACAGAGGAAATGTTTACAGAAACAAGATGACTTGGGCAGAACTTGTGGTGCGAATGAGACTGAAACTATGGAGTCAAAAAAGGAAGATACTGATTCATCTTTAAAGACAATGGATACAGAGTTGAGTTTATCTGCTAAACATGAAGCCAAAGCTGAACCAACTTTAAACAAGCTAGAAGAAGCCAATGAGACTAATCAATATGTAGAGAAGGAAGAGACAAAACTAAGTTTGTCTCCAAAGGAACAGTCAGGGCAACATGCACAAGTCCATGGAGGTTCTGATGAAGATGAAACTACATACGAGGCTCTTAAAAACAAGGTGAAGGAGATGCAGAAGACAATCGAATACTTTATGAGTATGCACTCAGCAGAAGAGAATCAATCTCCATCGTTTAACACAATAAGTCTCAACACCAGTCAAGGAGACAGCTTGAGGATGATGAGAAGAAGCCGAAGCTGCAGAGAAAGTCTCTTGTTCACAAAAGCTGTTGCAGCTGCTGCTAGCGGACGCTTCACATTCAACACATCTAACAACGCATCCTTTGATTTAGACAACAACACTGCTGTCTCCACCGATGCACAGAGCACTAAAGATTCAGACACAGAGACTAGCGGTGGTAGCTTCCATGAGTTTATGGCAGGGCTTAAACAGATGGAAATGAAGCACCATTCAAGGCATGAGTCTGACACCGAAGTGGAGAAGACTAAGCTCGAAAGAGCAGATGATAGAGACACAACAAAAGCAGAGTTTGAGAGACAACAAAGCCAGATCATTGAGCTTTGGGGAGTATGTAATGTACCTTTGGTTCACAGAACATACTTCTTCTTGCTCTTCAAAGGAGATCCTTCAGACTTTGTCTACATGGAAGTGGAGCTCAAGAGGCTATCTTTCCTCAAGGACTCGCAGGAGACAGTGAGGAAACAAAATGCTAAAACGCTAGCACGAGAGAGAGAATGGTTGGGTAAGCAAATACCAAGGAAGTTTGGAAGAAAGGAAAGAGAAGAAGTTTACAAGAAATGGGGTGTTGACTTGAGCTCAAAGCAGAGGAGCATGCAGGTGACACACAAGGCATGGACCAACACTAAAGACGTGGAGCATTGCAAAGAGAGTGCTTCTCTTGTGGCTGCTTTGGTTGGATTTGATGAATCAAACATGACGCCAAAGGAAATGTTTGGACTTAGCTTCTCACCTACAACAACACTCAACATTAAACCTTCTGGCTGGAGATTGTCTAACTCTTTCTCTCGTATTAGCTTGACCGGTGGATTATAAAAGAACCATATTATTCTTTATTTAAAAAAATTGTCATTGTGTGTTTGTACTATTCGTAAGTGATGTTGTTAGACCTATTCTTTGTCGTCAGCTTATTTAATTTGTTCAGTATCGCATTGACATAAACTTTAATAAAACCAAAAAGAACTTAGTAAAACCAATCGAATATAAATGTTTTGTTTTTGTTTAATTATATTGTAACTCTGTTCTACATATTTGGTTGTTTATATGTTATGCACTTATACCACACTGTTAGTAGTATCCTGATGGTGAATGCTGATATCTTAGGGAAAATCATGAGTATGATCAATAAAGTTCTTTTAAAATGACGATCAAATTTACATTCATCCAATATAAGCTTAAGTTTTTATGTGTGTGAACCTTTTTAAAAAAAGTGAATTTCATTGAATATCGT
The DNA here is from genome assembly GCA_026261945.1 of Hirschfeldia incana. Classification (NCBI taxonomy): domain Eukaryota; kingdom Viridiplantae; phylum Streptophyta; class Magnoliopsida; order Brassicales; family Brassicaceae; genus Hirschfeldia; species Hirschfeldia incana. The sequence goes on along the minus strand of JABCMI010000095.1, from coordinate 934,732 downwards.
ATCCTTGCCTGCTTTTCAAATATCCATATGAACCCGAGAGTGCTTTCATATAAATAAAAGGCCACGCGTCATAAAGTACATAAGATCTTAATATCAATTCTTCCTGAATGACATATTCCTGTAAATCTCTCAAAAGTAGTTCATTAATATTTCTTAAATGACCCATGTAAACTAAATGGCAAATGTATAAATTACATATATTGCCTAATTCATTAGAAAATCTAAAGTCTTCCTTTCCAAGAGAGATTCAAAAGATTTACAAGATTTCATTTTTTATGTCTATAGATTTTGTGTTATTCTAATTAGCTTAAGCATAATAGGCTAAGCTTGGACTCTCTTGAATTTAGCAGAAAAAAAGGAATTAGGAAGAACAGGTTTTTGGGATTTAGGAAGAACAAGTTTTTGGTGAGGTGAAGAAACAATATGATTGGTTACCTCATACCCCTCATCGTTGTGGTGGGCATGATCATCTTGACATTTGTATGGATATGGTGTCGCTGCGAGCGGAAACAAGTGACGCCAAGAGGTGCTTGGGCAAAACCTCTTCTCTTTAGACCTCCCGCAACGCCAACGGCTCCAAGTACGCCTACAGACAACGATCTGGCAAAAGTGGGTAATCAGTTAGCTGCTTTGTGGCCAACCTTAAATGATTCGATTCTGAATACGAAGCCAAAAACTAAGGTTCCAACTCGTTTCCTAATGCCTCCGGTTGAGAAACTTCCGCTCCCAGAGCTAAAAGCTGATGGTACCCTCCGATTTCCGTGGGTTGCGAGACTGAGTCCCCAATCACGGAACCTTTATCGAGCAACAACTCTAACTTATCGATTTGATGGTACTCCTGAGATATCTATTCCATCGAAGGTACTTAAGCTCGGTCCTGAAAATAAGGATGAGTACATCATAGGAAAATTCCATAAGTGTTCTTTACCATCAGGTGGTCTGATTCATGCGGTGGTTAATAAATTAGGGAAGAAGTTGTAAGATTAGTTGTAAGAAGATTGGTGAGTCATCTTACATGTTTCATATCCCGTATGAACCAACTCGTCATTGGGTTATTCAGCGAGGAGTTTGGCATATAGACGACTGCTTGCTTTTTGTCCTGCCATGGATACCAGAAGGCTCCTTCAAAATCACAGAAGTATCAACACTACTGGTATGGGTAAACTTGAAACAGATTCCTGATTGTTGTTACTCTCGACTAGGGATTAGTCATATTGCTTCAGGTCTTGGTGAACCTATTCTTACTCATAAACCTCGTCTTGACCCTACTAGTATGGGTGAAGCGAAGGTTTTAGTGGAGATGGAACTGGATAAAGATTTCCCTAAGGTAATAGCTCTCGATGATAAACAAGGTCACATCTTTCTTGTTGAGGTGGAGTACACTTGGATTCCGTCTAAGTGCGAAAGGTGTGGTAATCTAGGACACAAAGAGAAGGTGTCTATTACCTTCAAAACTGGCTTACGAATACAGCTCACAAGTGAAAGCGACGGTTGCTAATAAAGAGGTCGCCGTAGTGGATATTGATAGTATCTTAAAAAAAAAGGGGTTCTTCGAGCAATCCATCACTTCATGCCCAAACTGAAGACGCCAATCTTCAGGTTAAACGCCCAGAAGACTCAACTGCACCTATGATCCTACTGCTACTATCCAAGGTCCTATAGATATGGCTCATGATCGGGTCAATACAGCTCATGACTCTACTTCAACTCCTTCTGCCGCTCCTGAGGTACGCACAGACAACACAAAGACTACTACATTTTCCTTTTCTTCTCCTTCACATCAACTGAGGCCAGTTGCTCCGCTTACTACAGCCAGCTCTCCTACCACATTAGTAGATCCACAGTCTACTCCTACTCAAAATATTACCAACAACAAGGTCATTGAATATTTAGTTGTTGATCTGATGACCACAACACCTATACATTGTGCTTTTGAGAGTTCTTCTCGATTTTCAGTGTTAGGAAATGCGGATGAAGCTGAGACTGAGCCTCCTGACTCTATCAGCTTGACAAGAGGTGGGAGAGAAACAAAACCTCCGATCAAGTACCAGAATATGGAATGGAATTCAGTGCGAGGTAGGGGGAAACGTGGTCGTAATGGCTGTGGTTCGTTAGCTACTGCCTTTATCGCCACTAATGGTTATTACTAGTCTCTATCTTTGTTTAGATAGAGTCTATTTACTGCAGGAAATCTGTTTCGTGCAAACTTTATCAAACTCTAAGACCCGAAGTCTTATTTTTGTAATGTTTATGTTTTTAACTGAAAGTCATTTTTCGAAAAAAAAAAAAACTATTTCTATATTATATGATGAAATCCATACACAGCATGATAATGTGACGCTGCAATATTTTCGTATTTAGAAATTAAAGTTAAAAAGGTTATGTTCACTTTGTTTGTGTTTCATGTAATGCTAATTCTGTTCTACAGATTTAGTTGTTATACAACGCTGCATTACATACACACGGTTACGTGCAATGAGAACTGCGACGACGGAGCAAAATAGAGTTTTGAGGGTAAAGTTGTAAATTAAGAGCGAATTTGAGGGCAATTCGGACAAGCTGGCGTTGTTCTTTTTAAAGTGTCTGCTAGTTTTTTTTTTTCTCTCCAGCTCAGTCACTCTATACCCTCGTGGCCATGGGCGAACTGCCCCAGAAAAATCTATAAATAATTTTAAATACGCTAGATATAGCTAGTATTCTTAAGCTTAGTTGGTCAAATCCTTCGCTCTGCCTCCAATGAACCAACGTTCGATATCCAACTTAATTTCCTTTGCTGAAACAATACACGAACTTTTTAGGCTTCCCGAAAAATACACAAACTAATATTGGTTGTCTAAAAATACACGAACTTTTAAATTTTAGAGGTTTCACACTTCGATTTTAACGGTGTAAACAGTGACTAACAGAATAGTAAGACGCCGTTAGACGCCGTTAAACGACGTTAACTCTGATTAAAAAGTTCATGTATTTTATGGACAACCAAAATTAGTTCGTGTATTTTTCGGGAAGTCTAAAAAGTTCGTGTATTTTTTCAGCAAAGGAAATTTAGTATGTGTATTTGTAAGGAATTTCAAAAGGAGTTTGGATATTTCATATCTTATTCAGAAGCTAAATATCTGGACCCGATACGGATCCAAAAATTAAAAAAAAAATTACAAATAGTTTAGTTATAGATGTGAATTGACCTATGCCTAATAAGAACAAACCAGAACCCGAATCAAAAAAAATATAAATACTTATTGGATCAAAATATCTTAAATCAGAAAGATCTGGATCCGAAGAAACCGGCCCAAACCCAACCCAAAGACCTGAACAAAAAAAAAACACATTCTCTATCACATGATACATATCCGAAATTTTATATTTGTAAACTTTCGGTTTGCTTTTGGACCGGATATTTTCAGATCAATTCTAATATAAGTTTTTGAATCCGGCTTAAATGTCTATACCTAAAAGAATCCTTTTAGGTCTATACATTTTAGCCGGATTCAAAAACTTTAATCAGAACTGGCCCGAAAATATTATGTCCAAAACCAAACCAAAAGTTTACAAATATTTGTTAGATCCAATTTAGTCAAAATCTATCATATATATATATCTAAAAATTCACAAGTAACTCTAAATATTACATTGAAAGTTTCATATTAATTAAAAAAATTTCTGTTACAAAAACAAAACAAAAAAATATTGCAAAAATAATAACAAAATTGTTAGCAGAAAGATTTTATCAGATTGAATCTGTTCGGGTCGATTTTCTTAGGCCCGAGTCTATTCGGATTAGTTCTTTTTGGTTTCAATTCTTTCAAGTGGAAGGGTTTCGGACCCAACAAATATTTGTAAACTTTCGGTTTGGTTTTGGACCGAATATTTTCGGGTCTGTTTCTGATTCAAGTTTTTGAATTCGGCTAAAATGTCTAGACCTAAAAGAATCATCAGAACTGACGCTAAAATATTCAGTTCAAAACCAAACCAAAAGTTTACAAATATAAAATTTAAGATCCGTATCGGATCCGTATCGGGTCCAGATATTTAGCCTCTGAATAGGATATGAAATATCCAAACTCCTTTTGAAATTCCTTAAAAATACACATACTAAATTTCCTTTGCTGAAAAAATACACGAACTTTTTAGGCTTCACGAAAAATACACGAACTAATTTTGGTTGTCCATAAAATACATGAACTTTTTAATCAGAGTTAACGTCGTTTAACGGCGTCTAACGGCGTCTTACTATTCCGTTAGTCACTGTTTACACCGTTAAAATCGAAGTGTGAAATCTCCAAAATTCAAAAATTCGTGTATTTTTTAGACAACCAAAATTAATTTGTGTATTTTTCGGGAAGCCTAAAAAGTTCGTGTATTTTTTCAGCAAAGGAAATTAAGTTCGTGTATTATTTTCCTCATGTTCTATTTTATTTTTCATTTATTTTTTTTTTGTTTTAAAATATTCTGAATTCCAAAAAAATTCCATTTTATCAGTAAATTGTTTCGTACCGTGTGGGCATACACTTTTTTAGAGCAACTTTTGGAGTTTTTAAAAGAAAAATTTATATGTAGAACTGCACAGAATCTACAGAAGTTTGTCTATTGATAGGCGCATGGCCAAAGTAATGTTAAACTCAATTTCTTACCAGACGATAGATATTTTGATTAGCTCTCCAATGCCACCGGTTTTAGGTCAATCGGTGTCCTAGATTATGATGTTTTTACGAAATTGTGGTCGATCACGAGCAGAACTTACTATCCCAAAACATTTGCCGACACCGGCTGTGAACTGCCGTAATGCGTCGGTATAATGTCAAACGACATTCCTGAACTTGTTTTGAACAACCATACCGTGTCGGCATACACTTTTTGAAAGCAACTTTTGGAGTTTTAAAGATTTTTAATATGTAGAACTGCACAGAATCTTCAGATGTTTGATTATTGATAGATGCATGGAAAAAATAATATTAAGCTCAATTTCTTACCGGACGATAGATATTTGTGTTAGCTTTCCAATGCCACCGGTTTGAGATGAGTCGGTTTCCTGGATTATGATGTTCTTACGAAATTGTGGTCGTTAGGCCACGAGGAGAAAACTTACAATCCCAAAAAATCTGCCGACACTCAATGGACGGCTGCAAACTGCCATAATGCGTCGGTATTATGTCAAACCACATTGCTTAAACTGTTTTGAACTTCCGTACCGTGTCGGCATACACTTTTTGAGAGCAACTTTTGGAGTTTTTAAAAGAAAAATTTATATGTAGAACTGCACAGAATTTACAGAAGTTTGTCTATTGATAGACGCATGGCCAAAGTAATATTAAGCTCAATTTCTTACCAGACTATAGGTATTTTGATTACCTTTCCAATGCCACCGGTTTGAGGTTAATCGGTTTCCTGGATTATGATGTTTTTACGAAATTGTGATCGTTAGCCCACGAAGAGAAAACTTACTATCCAAAAACATTTGCCGACACGCAATGGACGGCTACGAACTGCCGTAATGCGTCGGTATAATGTCAAACGACATTACTGAACTTGTTTTGAACGTCCGTACCGTGTCGGCATACACTTTTTGAGAGCAACGTTTGGAGTTTTTAAAGTTTTTTTATATGTAGAACTGCACAGAATCAATAGAAGTTTGTCTATTGATAGACGCATGGCTAAAGTAATATTAAGCTCAATTTCTTACCTGGCGATAGATATTTTGGTTAGTTTTAAATGCCACCGGTTTGAGGTTAATCGGTTTCCTGGATTATGATGTTTTTACGAAATTGTGGTCGTTAGCCCACGAAGAGAAAACTTACTATCCAAAAACATTTGCCGACACTAAATGGACGGCTGCGAACTGCCGTAACACGTCGGTATAATGTCAAACGACATTACTGAACTTGTTTTGAACGTCCGTACCGTGTCGGTATACACTTTTCGAGAGCAACTTTTGGAGTTTTTAGATCGCTAATTACTCTCTCTCCCTTTGTGACTGTTAAGATGTCATTGGCAAAGAGCAAACTATAACTCTTTTTTTTTCATGTTTTAAAGTTTCTTGTTTGAACAATTGTGTTTTACTCTTGTCTTGGAATAAAAAAATTGGATGTGGTCGTTCTTTTTTTTTGGTCATTAAGTATTTTTGTGTTACATGGAAAAAGAGTAGATCACTTCATGGAGGAGAGATCAGTGACATGAGAGATCTATGAGCCCCATTCTCGGATGAATGGACTCATACACCTTAGTACTTGCTGCCTTTGTGAAGATATCAGCTAGCTGGTCTTCACTTCTTGTGTAGCATGGAAGGATCACTTGCTGCTCCACTGCTTGTCTCACCTTGTGGCAGTCTACTTCTATATGTTTTGTTCTCTCATGGAAGACTGAGTTGGAGGCAATGTGTATTGCAGCTTGGTTATCACAATGCATGGTCATAGGAGTGGTGATCTCAATGCCCAAGTCTCTTAGCAATCCTTTGATCCATATGAGCTCACTAGTTAGCTTCCTCATGGACATGTATTCTGCTTCAGCACTAGAGCAAGACACCACCTTCTGCTTCTTGTTTTTCCATGTAACCAGATTTCCTCCAAGGAATGTGCAATAGCCTGTGGTCGATCTCTTATCAACTCTATCTCCAGTCCAATCAGCATCACAATAACCAACCACTTCAGTGTTTTTGTTACACGCCATCCATACTCCTTGACCAGGTGCTTCTCTTAAGTATCTCAAGATCCTCTCCACCATTTTCCAGTGATGTATCTTAGGGGCTTGCATATGCTGGCTCACTTGATTCACAGCAAAGCATACATCTGGCCGAGTGATAGTGAGGTAGATGAGCTTTCCAATCATTCTTCTATACTTCTTGACATCAATGAAGGGAGTGTCATCATACTCCCCCTCTCGCAGCACCTTGTAGCCTTCTTCCAATAGTGTCTTGGCATGTCTACTTCCAAGGTTTCCTGCCTCATTTAAAATATCAAGTGTGTACTTCCTCTGGGATAAGAAAAGCCCCTCTTGGAAGTGGCACAATTCAATCCCTAGGAAGTACTTTAACTCTCCCAAATCCTTGATATCAAAAGCATTTTTAAGAAAGACTTTAGTTGAGGAGATACCTTCCTGGTTATTACCAGTGATGATGATATCATCTACATACACCAGGATGACCACAATGCCTTGGTTGCCAGTCAGTGTGAAGAGAGAATGGTCCGCTTGAGACTTCACAAAACCTCTCCCATTGAGTGTTGTACTCAGCTTGTGGTACCAAGCTCTTGGAGATTGCTTCAGGCCATATATAGCTTTCTTTAATCTCAAGACATTTCCTGGTTTCACCATGTCTTCTAGACCAGGAGGTGGTCTCATATACACCTCATCTTCCAAGTCTCCTTGGAGAAAGGCATTCTTTACATCCATCTGCCATAGATCCCACTCCAAGTTGACAGCTAGTGATAAAAGAATCCTTATAGTGTGCAGCTTAGCCACTGGTGCAAAGGTGTCTAGATAATCTTCACCATAGACCTGAGTGTACCCTCTTGCCACTAACCTTGTCTTCTTTCTCTCTGGTTTGCCATTAGCTCCATACTTGATAGTATATAAGAGTCGGCTGGTTACTGCTTTCTTTCCTTTAGGAAGTGCAGTCTCAAACCATGTGTCATTCTTAACCATGGCTCCCATCTCATCTCCAACTGATGCTCTCCATTCCTTATGTTGCATAGCCTCTTCATATGTTCTTGGAATGTATTCTTGATCCAATTCACTGATAAATACTTGATGCTCCTCTGGATAGTGAGCAAGAGAGCACACAGCACTGATAGGATGAGCCACCGCCTCAACATTGAAGTATACTCTTGGTTTCCTGATTCTTGTACCCCGTATAAGTTGTATCTGCTCAGGTTCAGCTTCATTTCCTCCACTTGGCTCGCCCATGTGTGTCTCAGGTTCTGATATCTCATCTTGATCATGAGATACTGAGCTTTCTTCAGGTGGTACTTGCACAGGTTCAGCTTGCTCAGTGTGCTCAACACTGTCACTGCCCCCCTCATGATCAGGATGAGTGACATCGAGATTATCAGCACCAGTAGATGGTGCACTTTCTGGAATGGCTTCCACCCTAGGTAGAGAAGGCATACTGACTCCCAGGCTCTCCATTACTCTCCTAAGGTTGTCTGCTTTATCTGAGGCTGATTGAGAAAGATCTTTGAGCTCATCCCAACTCTTTCCATCATAATAGCCTCTGGATTCTACAAACTTCACATCCCTTGATATCAAGACTCTCCTAGTCTCTGGTACAAAACATTTGTAGCCCTTTTGATGAGGAGAATAGCCAATAAATACTGCTTTGGTGCTTGTGGCCGACAGCTTATCTCTTTGTTCTCCTGGTATCAAAACAAAACAAAGACACCCAAACACACGCATATGTTCTATAGATAGTCTGGTTTTATTCAGTACCTGATAAGGAGATTGATCTTGAAGAATCCTGGTAGGAGTTCTATTGATTAAATAGCAAGCTGTAAGCACTGCATCTCCCCAATATCTTTTAGGCATAGTGGTATGGAACATCATGCTCCTGGCCACCTCCATGAGGTGTCTATTCTTCCTCTCAGCTACACCATTTTGTTGTGGAGTGTATGGGCAGCTAGTTTGATGGATCATCCCATATTTGGCCAAGTGTTGTTTAAAAGCATTGCTAGTGTATTCTCCTCCATTATCTGATCTCAAAATTTTTATCTTGGCATTGAAATGGTTCGATACATAATTTTGAAAATTTATGAAAGCTTCTAAGACCCTATCTTTAGATTGCATCAATGTGATCCAAGTATATTTTGATCTTTCATCTATAAAGGTCACAAAATACTTATGATGCTCTCTAGATAAACATGGTGCAGTCCATACATCAGAATGAATCAGGTCAAAGCAATTTTCATAAATAGTACTTGATTTAGAGAAGACAGATTTGCAATGTTTGCCTAAGATACAAGCCTCACAATCACTTTTAAAGGAAATACTAGGCAACATGATGTTTAAAGCTCTAGAATGAGGATGTCCTAATCTATCATGCCACAATACATCTTTAGGGAAATCAGAAATGGAATTTAAAGCATGGGATAAATCGGCAGTAAGCTTAGTGTCTTCAAGCAAGTACAAATCTCCCTTGGTGACACCTTTGCCAAGCAACCTACTAGTTTCAATATCCTTAAAGTAGACATCATTAGGAGTGAAGGTAACACTGCAATTCAAGTCATTAGTAACTCTTTTAACTGATAACAAGTTTGAGGTGAAGCTAGGCATATAGAAAGCTTTAGAATCTTTGTTAAATAACCTAAGATCACCTACTCCTTTAATTGGTACTCTTTCACCATTAGCTACTGTAACATTTCCTAAGGCAGGGACAATGTTTTTAATCAATTTCAAATCACTGATCATGTGGTGACTGGCTCCTGAATCTATAACTTGAGGTTTAGCTAAATTAAAATTAGTCATAGCATTCAAAGAAGTTCCACAAGCAGTAGCATGTAAAGAGGTACCAAATAAGTTACCAGAGTTGTCCTTAAGGAGTTTGATGAGAGCCTCAATGTCAGACCTCCTGATGGTCTCATCCTGAGTGTTCCTTAAGGCTGAGCCACTGCTGGAAACTCCTTCCTTGCTCCCAAGAACCTCACTGGTCTGGTGCATGGTGTTGTGTGTATGTGGCTCACCAATATCACCAGAGAAGTTTGCTTTGGCATCATTGTATCCTGTCCTGAACTCTGTGTTGGAGGATAGATAGCACCAACTGGTCCTCCTGACCTTTCTTCTTGGTAACAGACTCAGCAGCAACAACTTCTTTGCCATCCTCTCCTAGGATAGTCTTCTTTTGTGGCCTGCCTTCTTCAACAATCTCCCAAAGACCTCTGCCTCCAAGAGCTGTCTTAGCAAGCCTTGCCCAATGTAGATAGTTAGCTCCTTTAAGAGTGACTGGAATCACCACCATTCTTGAGTTTTCTCCTGAATCCATCAAGAACAGTATAAGAACAGTTCAAGAACAGATGAGAGAGAATGGTGTGCACAAACAAGAGATTTAACAGAGATGAAAAAGAACAGAGATTTGCGGAAGTGAAAGAGAATTAGGTCTCAAGAGCTTGTGCTCTGATACCATGATAGAATTAGTGAGTTTATGAAGAGATTAAGTGAAGAACATTGGTGAGAATCATAAGAGAGAGAGAGTGAGAGAGAGAGTAAAGGAGGAAAATATTTCCTTAATCTTATTGTCTTGACATACAATGATACTTATAGAAGGAGATAGTGGAAACACTCCACAGATCTGAGTTCTAACAGCTATATTTTTGAATCTGTGTTCACACCTTAAAGTCAACACTTTCCAACAGCTATATTTTCGTATCAATAACTCAGCTGTTGTTCCGTCGTAACTCAGCCGCCTCACGTCATAACTCAGCATCCTTATGTCGTAACTCAGCTGTGTCATAACTCAGCTACTTCATGTCATAACTCTGCCGTGTCGTAGGTCAGCCAGTATTCATAACTCAGCCGTTCCGTAACTCAGCCAATTGTTCCCTTCTTTATGTATGTAAGTCAATACTTATTGCTTCATGTCAACATTAGATTGATCACTTCTTCTTTTAGATATGCCATACTTCTTGTTGTTACCATTGTCTGGTCGGTTAAATGATCTTCCTCTTGACTCAACATATAAACCTTCTGAATAGACTTCTTTTTATTAAGTAATCCTTTATGTCTAAGAACTGCTTCTTTTGAATATGTTGAGGTAACAACTTTTGAGATAGTGAGAGTGTCTCTCCCAGTACTATATTCAAGAGTGTGGACCAATGGCTCATACGCAGCAGGAAGACTAGAGAGCTGCTGTATAGCTTGATCTTCAATTGTCATGGTAACCTTTAAACTTTTTAAATCAACTATTAACTTTAAGAATACTTCCACATTCTCTCTGATTGACTTGTCTTCATCCATCTTGTAACAAGAGAACTTCTTCTTCAGATATATCCTCTTAGGAAAAGACTTGAGTTGTTACAACTTCTCCAGGAACTTTCACATGCCAAAAGCAGTCTGCTCATGTCATGCATGACCTTCCTCAAGATAGAGTCGCTCAAGCATGTAAGGTACGAAGTAAATTTCTAATTCGTAAGTTTTTTTTGAACTTCTTTTGATTGATTTTAGGTTTATCACCTTGTTATTGTTTTTCAGAGGTGGACCAAACCACAAAGTCATCATGTATCACCACTAGAAGACCTTGGATCTCAAGCTTCCCCATCATATTGAACTTCCACATTCTGAAGTCTCCATTTCTGTCAAACTTTTCCATCTCAAGCTTCTTGAGAGTCGGTTCGATCTTGAGCCGAGCAAATCTTGAGACTTACTGCAACACAACAGCAGAACCAACATGAAACATCACACAAGCAAGAGATACACGAAACCACAAAGATCATGACTCATGCAACCACAAGATAAGTGAATCCTCCTTCTCCCATATCAGATATGATCTAACTCTTAGCCTTAGAACCCAACCTAGTGCTCTGATACCACTTATAGAGTTTTTTCGATCAATTTTCTTAGGTTTTTAATCAAGCTTATGAGGTTACTAACGTTCGAGTGAATTAGTTTCAGGTTTGAGAACTAGCAGGCAATCAAAGACCAATAGAGAAATTTGAAAGAGATAACACGAGCCTGATTGATCGTATTCTCTATGAGATCGAAAAGTCACCACCAGAATGGTATGCATGACCGTTTACCGCATTCGCAACTTTGTAAACCCTCACTCTCACAACTCAAGCAAATTTGATCGTCCTATCTACTCTCTCTCTCTGTTTTCCCAGTCGTTTATCTCTCTTGTTCATTGGGAAGAGGATGACAGCTTATGAATTTGTTATAACAAACTCTTTCTCTCCGACACTTTCAAAATACAGTGTTTCATTAATCGAGCATGTTTGATGAGATTTGGGCTGAAATTTTTTCTTTTTTTAGATGTAAGTTTAAGTCGGGGAACACGAAGTCTAATTAAAAGTTGACTGAATTAAATCTACAGAAATATTAATAATGTGAAAATAATTAAATGTATAATTGACCAAAAAATAACATATAATAAAAAAAATGCTAAACTGATACAAATTCACATGTTCTAAAATGAAACGGGGGAAAAAGTGATGAGGAAAAAGATGTCAATCTTTTAAACTATTTAGTGTATACTTACACCAATAAATCAGATCGCACATGTTTGCATGAAACCTTATCCATTTAGGTATTTTTCTTGGACAACTTTACTAAAGTGGCTATTATAAAACAAAAATATAAAAGACAACTAAAGTAGAATTGAAAAATGTTTCTCTTATGTCTTATCCTTTTTTTTTTTTTTTTTTGTCAACTATCCTCTTGAAGTCATTGTCCACAGGTGCTTTACTTTAACTCGAACAAACCAGGTTGGCTAGAAAAACAAAAAAGAAACGCGTCGGCGAAAGAGAAAAAACGATGTCGTTTCAAACGAATCGAATATTACCAAAGGTTCGTTGATGGAGGAGCTTTCAGGGTTTTAGGATTCGAATTAGTTGAAAAGATGGAAGATGATTACCAAACGCTGCGTTTTACGATCGGGCGTCAGTCGTCGATGGCGCCGGACAAGATCCCGGAGCCGTTGATTCACTCGGAAGAAGAGGTGCTGGAGGACGGAGAGGAGATCAAGGACTGCTCCTCGATTCGGGGATCGATGCTAATTACAGAGACATTGATGATCGGACTGCTCGAGATGTGGTCGAGATTCTTCTCGATCGGAAGTCGATCCTAAAGATCGATCGATGGTGAGGAAGAAACAAAACCTTTTTTAGCACTTTTTTGGATCTCTGGTTTTTGTAGTTGTAAAATCTGATACATTTTGTTGAACGAACACACCCACTTGCAGATGCGATATTTTACAAGAACGTTCATGTAATCAAGATTCTTGAGACTCATGGAGCTGTACGAATCTATAGCTAAAAGTTAAATGTGGTTTTGATTGTATCTCTTCTCTTGTTTAGATTTTTTTTTTTACTCATTTCAGATGGCTCCAATGCACGTGAAGACTCCACGTGAGGTTCCTGAATATGAAATGAATCCTAGTGAGCACTCAAAGCAAAGAGATAACTAAGCCATTGTCCTTGTCTTTAATGGATCTCTCTTAAACGATGTGTTCGGCTCCTTTTATTCAGAGAACTTACTGTATGGCATTCAAGTCGCTGTGAAAAAGCTCGATGAGAAAGTATTAAGCGATGAGGATTAAGTGTAAGTCCAATATCTTGTAGGTAGTAATAAGGTCTTAAGAGTCCAGTTCCTTACCATAGGGATCCAAACATTGTGCAGTTTCTTGGTGCTGTAACTCAAAGCAATCCAATGATGATTGTTACTGAATACTTGCCTAGGTTATGACTTTTTCTAGCACACAAATCTTTATTTCTCTTCTCGATACAAAAGATCTCAGGGAGATTTGCGCGAGTTGCTCAAAAGGAAAGGACAATTAAAACCAGCTACTGCTGTTAGATATGCTCTTGACATTGCAAGGTATGCATCTTCTTCTTGTTTTATATATGTTACCTAGGGATTATAAAGACTAAAGAGTCTCTTATCTATTGGTTTTCTTTTAGGGGAATGAGCTATCTTCATGAGATCAAAGGAGACCCTATAATCCACCGTGATCTTGAACCTTCGTGAGTTCACGCTGTCCATATTAGCATCGTCTTTTGTCTCTCATATGTGAAGTAACCGTGTGGACAAGGGCTTGTATTTTCTGACAATGGTACAATTATATTTTGCAGAAACATATGTTTCAGGCCATCTGAAAGTTGCAGACTTCGGAGTTAGCAAGCTTGTTACTGTTAAAGAAGACAAGCCGTTCACATGTTTAGACACTTCTTGTAAGCTCACCCATTTTTTCTTGGTCAAGAGTCTTTGATTATATATGTTATTTATTAAGTTTTATTGGTGTTATATCCACATTGTAGGTAGATATATTGCTCCTGAAGTTTTCACTAGCGAGCAATATGACACAAAAGCTGATGTTTTCTCCTTTGCGTTGATCGTTCAAGAGGTAAGTTAAAAAGCTTCTTTTTTTCTTGGTTTGCTCTTTCTTTGTTCATGTCGTTGATTCCTTTTTGGATTATTAGATGATTGAAGGAAGAATGCCATTTTCTAAAAAGGAAGACAGTGAAGCTTCAGAAGCTTATGCTAGCAAAGAGCGGCCATTGTTCAAAGCTCCATCAAAGCTTTACCCTCATGGACTTAAAACGTCAGTCAATCTTTCTCTCCTTCACCATCAAAGTTTTGCATCGTTGATTGGTTTAATGTTCATATTCTTAACCCGTTGGGTTTGTTCTGTTTTTGTATACCATAGGTTGATAGAAGAATGCTGGCTAGATAAACCGGCCAAGCGACCGACTTTCAGAGAGATCATTAAACGGCTAGAGTCCATTCTTCATCATATGGGTCACAACTCACAAGCGACAATGGAGGGTAGTTACTGAGTTTGTTCTTTTTTGTTTGTTAGGTTTCTAGATTATGTTTAATTTGTCTCTCTTAACATGTTTCTTCTTCCACTTGCTTTCAGAACTTTGAGCACAAGAAGAAACATAACTGGGATATGAGCAGCCATGACGGCTCCTCATCCGGTTCACATTTTTGATTCTTTAACCGGTTCGAAAATTGATTCTTTTTTATTCCCTCCGGTTTAGTTTGGTTTTCCTCCAAAAGAAACGAATTTTATTTTGTCATTTTGCTCTTCACTGATGGAAGTCCGTGTGAACAAAACCTGGCATTTTATCGTTGTATAAAATTTGTTGTAAGATCTATGATTTTAACCTCAAGATATATTTGCTGTTGTTGTAAACTAAAATGTAAGATTCTACCTCGATATATGGTCCTTATTTCGAAATGTAAGAAATATGAAAATTGTAATTAGCTTGATTGGAGAACTTGAAGAATGAGGTAATCGACGACGTAAACATTCTCCTCTTCCACCATCTTTTTAAGTTGCTTAAAAATAATTTCAAAGCTACTTAAGAAAAATGTTACTTTCATTCACATATGAACAAAACAATGATAAATGTAAAGACGTGAATTCTAAGAGTCCAACACACACCAAACTCATACTAAAAGCCATCATATTCTGTTATGGCTTCGTTAACCTAACAAAACAAAGGCAAAGGTTTCAAAAATGATAGATACTTTACATATGCCGGTTAAGGAGGTCAAAAATCTGAGAACCATACCAAACCGGTTTACCATGGTCCTTACAAAACCAAAGCAGGTAGATGGAAAAAAACAAACAATCAAGTTATGTATACTCTCACAGTCTCACTCAGTGTCTTCCTACGAGTAACGTTTCTGAAAGAGCAACCTCCTCTAGATTCATCTCCAGTCCCCAAGTGTTTCCACCATTCTATAAATCTCATCAGATTTCGAATGAGACTTATCACCTGAAGAGAAGTCTTGCATCGTCAAAGAACCTTCACTGTCATCAAAATCAACCCAACGGCGCCCTACTTCTTTCTTCACCTCTTTCTCCTAATCACCGCAGCTTTCTCCCACTGTCCCATCTCTGCATGGATGTTATACATCTGAACATAAGAACCCGACAACTTCGGTGCCATCTCCATAACAAGCTCAGCTACTTTCTCTCCCATTATCGAGTCCCCGTGAAGCCTGCAAGATCCCAGCATGCTCTGCAACATCGACACTCCTGGTCCTCCAGGAACAACTCCAATAAGACTAGGAGCAAGGCCCCTGTAGAGTTCTGTGGGTCCTTCCTCGCGTATTATTTTCACGAATGCATCGAATATCCCCTTGTAAACACCAATCTGCATTTAGTTTGAAAGACAGATTAGATAAGCCGTAACTAAACCATTACATATTCTAAGAGTCTAAAACCCCAAACATTCAGCTAAGGGAGTGAGAATAGCTAACTTTTTTTTTTTTAACAACTGTGAGAATAGCTAATTACATCTCACAAATGTAATGTTTTAGAGAACAGAGAGGGGCCAAACCTGAATGGTAAGACGAGTCTTGACTAGCTCGAGAGGGTATGTCAAGAGGGTTTGGCTAACTCCAGCACAAGCACCGCGGCGAGTAACGAAGCTGGATTGGGATCTTTGATTGCTCTCCATGTTCTGGTGACAGTTTCTTGTTCACTGTCTCGAATATAAAAAGCTGCACACACCAAAAGAATTAAAATATTTTAACATTTTTATTGTAAAAGGATTAACACAAGAGTATCCTTTTGGCATAAGACATAGTCAACCAACACAAGACTAATCACAGATAAAAGTCAACAAAGATATTATTATTATTAGTAATTGACAGTCCAATTCAAAGACAAATAATACTTGGTGAGACTCATTGTGGTACTACCTCAACGGCCCGAGCAGGTGCGACACGAATGACATTGACCAAATTACCCCTGAAGAGACCAGTCCAACCTTCATGTTCATGATATTACCGAACACTTCCGTGGAACGATTCTTTGCATTTGAACTACTGATAGATGTTTTCTGAACATCTAGTCGCTTCCGTGTAGGTTTCAATATATAGTTTCTTATAAGAAATTGGTCGTTTAGGGTACCAATTTCTTATTCACGATTCTTTGCATTTGAACTACTGATAGGTGTTTTCTGAACATCTAGTCGGATTCATATCGGAACCTATAACTTCCGATATCATTCCATCGAACAGCTTGTGTGCAATTCTAGCAGACGAGCAACATAGTCGAAAAAGGACTTTGAGGGAGTACAGTGTAAATAGCTCAGAAGGGTCATGAGAAGTAGGGGTGGGCATCGATAATACTCGGTCGATACTTGCTATTCGAATCGTACTCGACTTGAAAAATCAAGTACTTAGCAAGTCCGGAAATCTTAATACTTGCAAGTACATATCAAGTATCAAGTATTAAGATTTTTTATAATACTCGACTTGTTACTTGTTTATTACTCGCTATTGGTTCTAAAAATATATATGACCTACTAAAATAGTTGTTTTATACTTTCTATTGGTTCTAAAAGTATATATGACCTATTAAAATACTTGTTTTACTTCTGACATTGTAACTATAATAATATAGAAAATTATTTTTAATTGGGTATTTTATATTATAATACTTATTTTTAATGAGTTATATACACACACTTGAATGAATTGAATAAAGTAACAAGTATATGAAAAATAAAAGTATCTATTTCATGTTCAATTGTACTTATCAGTTTTTGGATATCTAGTTTAAAAATTTTAAACCTAAATAAACAAGTATCAAATATTACCAAGTAATTTGCAAGTATTAAAAATATAAGCAAGTACTTGATTACCAAGTACTTGATCGGATCAAGTACAAGTACAAGCCAAAAATTCTAATACTCGCACAAGGCAAGTCAAATAGTGAGTAGGGTAAAAAGACCAAGTACCCGACTTGCACCCAGCCCTAATGAGAAGGAAGCTTTCCGGATTCTAATTAGTGAACTAGGGGAGAAGAAACTGAGTTTTTGGGAAACGAAGACAAGATTGGATATCCAAGTTTTTCAAGTTATTTGTGATTTGTTTCGTATGTTACGAATATCTAATTTGTTCGGTTTCAGAAAAATACAAATATTCGAAAAAACAGATATCTGGAAAATAAATAGATATTGTATTTGTTAATATTTACGAATACTTACGGATATTTCATATGTTTTGTTTAGTATAAATAATCTTAAAATTTTGACACAAATTTGTTTTGTAAAATATATTTTTACATGATATAGAAGATAAAAATTAAAATAAATAGTGAATCGGCATATTTTGTAATTTCTTAAAACTTAATTAACAATTATAATAACACAAAACTTAAGAAAAAAATTATAGTTGTCATACATTTTTTCTTTCTTTCATGTAATTCTTTTATATAAGTAATAATGTGAACATAACTTGTCAAATCATATGTTAGAATAATAGTTATATAATTTTTAAATCTAAAAATTTAAATATAATCAAGATATATATGTATTTATATATTGTCGGATCGGATCGGATATCCACTTTTCAAAAATTTTTTAAAAAAAATTTGCTTCGATTTTCACGGATATTAACTTTTAGTATTTGCTTCAAAAAAGGTTCAAAAGTATGTGTATAGTGGCTCAGCTGGCTGTGATTGGTCACAATGTTATAACTCTCAAGTTACAAACAGCTAAAACAGTTAGTTTTTTTTAAAACAATTTTACAGCTTTTCTAGATGTCTTAGCATTTCCTGCAGCAACATTTTAGTTGTTCTAGAAATTGCGTATTCTCTTTTCTGTTGCAGGAGCCGTTTATGACCTTTTCTTTTTTATTAAAACTATTTAATCCACTCATAAAAAACAAAGCAATACTTTAACTTTAAGAAAACGACGGAAAATGCATGTCTATTTAATCATTTGTAAGTAAAGAAAGTGAAACAAGATAAGAGAGAGTAAAAGAAAAAGTGCATACAACAATATTACCTTAGATATTTTTCGTGTATCAAGTTGTATATTAATATAAATTTTGGGGATAGTGTTATATCATGAAACATGTTTTCTTGTATGTAATCTATTTTATAAACAACCGTGCACTTTTACACAGTTAATATCTTTTCTTGATGTCACAACATTGGAGGTCTCTCGCTACCAAAGAAGAAGTAGCAAGTAAGATCCCAAAAAAATTCAGAATCTCCCATCTTTATAAATCTTCTTCATGTAATCAAGCACATGGTACTTGTCTCTCTCGATCTTGTAGTAGAAACATACATGTGTAGATATCATATTAATATCTTCACTTTCATTCAGATCATTAATATAAGAAAATTTTACCCAACAAAGAAAAACACAAATGTCTTTTGCTCATAAAATTTGAGAGGCTCAAATATAAAAATCCTATGAAAAGCATAATCAAAAATGAGATTACTGATCACTAGGAATTGACTTGATACGGCAACACAACCTAAGTATCTAGTAAAGCAAATAAAAGAAACTCAGCTTTTTCTCCAGAAAAAACAATGCTAAGTTTAAAACAAAACTAATAGGGAGAGAAAATACGAGTGTTTTGACTGCATAAATAGAATCTAAACTAAATGACGTAGACAAAAAAATCCACGTTGAACTGAAGATATTAAAAACGGAAAGAAAAATGAAATGTTTCATATAAGATATATAATATTTCAATAAAAATATAATTTGAAGTTACCATGCTTTTTTTGTTCACTGAATGAAGTGACCATACTAAACAACTTTGTTTGTCCAAAACAGTTTATTTTTCTTTTGAATTAATTTAACAATTATTCAAAATAAATAAAAAATTGAAGTGAAGATGTTGTCTAATGATCTCTTAGATGGTGATACCCTATAGCTCTTATTGAACACAAGGGTTGAAATGAGTAATTGTAACAAAACCATCAAAAATCAATATTATAATTTACTTTTATTATATTTTCCTTTTCTTTTACTTATTATTTTAAATATATTTATTTTCTTTTACTTAATTAGTTTTTATCATGTTATTTGTTTTTACGACAAATGAATAATACCAGTCATATTTTTAACATCATAAACAAAAATTATAACCAAGTGAAGTTTATTGGATTAAATACGAGATTTGAAGGTTTTTTTTACTTCTTCTGATATTCATCCTTATTTTATTTAAAATTTTTCATAAATATCATTTAAGTTATTTATATATATATATTATTTTTAAGAAAAATATTTAAAAATCAATGAATAAAATTTTCAAAACTGTGTATTTAGTTATTTGCATCCTAGCCTTTATTTTATAAAAAAAAACAATAAAGTGGAGAGCAGAGAAGACAAGGATGAATGGTCTAGGTGGCACGCTGGTCAGAAACCGTTGTATGACAACAAGGTTAACGAGATTGGAATCTCGTGGGGCTATAGATTCAGCTGGAAGACCAATTGTGAAGTACCAAACCGGCGTCAGTACCGCATGAGAGAGCACCGAGTTTCAACAAGGCTAGGGTGATCAGGCCTAAAAGGAAGCTGAAACTTACGGCAAGAGTGATCAGGGTTGATTGCCAAATATTATGCTTAACTAAAGTAAAGTTTATTGGATTAAATAAAAGTTTGAGAGTTTTTTTTCTTTTTCTTCTTTCCTATTCATTTTATTCGTAAATATTTTTTCATTTCATTTCAATGTTGTATATTTCCAAAATAAAAATATAATTACTTATATATATATATATATATATCCATATTTCAAATAATTAAAAAAAATAGATAATCTTATTAATAAATTTTGCATTTAAATTCTAAAAGACACTTATTCGAAATGAAAATTTTATCCTACAAACAAAACTAAAATGGAGTGAGTATCATTTAAGAATCCAAAGTTATAGGATCAATTATTTGTATAGAATTTTCTTTTAAGAGACAGTTTATATTTAAAAATCAATGAACATAAATTCCAAAAAAATGTATTTATTTAAGTAATATTAGAAAATATATCCCCAAAAAAGCATATATGTCTTGCTCACAAAATTTAAGAGGTTCAAATTCAAAAATCCTGTGAAAAATATTATCGAAAAAGAGACTACCGATCACCAGGAATTGACTTGATAATGTCAGAATCACCTAAAACCAGTCAAAAAGTAGAAAATCATATATATTTTTTTAAAAGAAGTAGAAAATTATTAGTCAGAATCAATGAAGAACCAACAACATAAACAACAATTTTGGCTAGTCAACAAATGAGTAGTTAGTTGTTGTTACATTTACCAGGATTAATGATACTCAGACAAGAAACACGAAAGTACTTTCCACAAGCTGTTCCCAAATCAACGTTATCTGAAAATAAGATATGAAGAACAACACAGTCGAGTAAAACTTGATGCACAAGTAATAATAGAGAACAAGGCTTGAAAAATTGTGTTTCTTGAAACGTGAAACTAAGCTAAATAGAATAGTTATTCAACTACTTCATTTCATGATATATTTCATCTACTTACTAAGAGTACACATTCTCAGTTACGAAAACTCTAATGGAAACTTAACATGCACAAACAAGGAGACGGTCTTTAAACCTATAAAAGTTCAAAGAAGCTTTGTTCAGAAGAAAAAAAAAGGAACTTACTTCCATTGTAGTGGTGGACACCAACTTTGGCAAGCGTTGTATAATACTCAATCTGCTCAACAGTGGGCAGTTCGAGGAGATCAGAATCAGTTTCCCTGTCAACACAAACAGAGTCAACAGCTACATAAGCTAACACATAGTGGTAGGTATGCACACTAAGTGTTTGACTAAAATTACCTTTGGAGCCACGTATTTTACAACATTGTTGTGTGGAGTGAAGTTCGTTTGAGATGACCAAAAAAGGATACAACCTTTGATGAGAGAGAACGCAACGTACCGTTTTCTTGGCCGTCAAGATCAGTGCGGAGGAGATATCGAGAAGAAGAGGAAACGCGGCGACAAAGGCCGCTTGAGAACGTTTTATGGTCTGTCTAATGTTTTCGGGCTTTTGCTCTTCCAGTTAACAGTACAATTCTGCCCTTGGTTTTATATATATGTATTCTGCAAACATGTCTGGATTCGGTCTGATTCTCAGGAGCTCATGGTTAATTCCGGTTTTAGAGATTTATTTATGCATTTCGGTTTATTAGAACCAAACCGGTTCACAAACAGTTTATGTACGCCTTTTGGCTATTCTGAATGGGAACCAGGTGGGTTTATAGCCAAGCCAACAACACAATCTCAAGTCCTAGAGAGTTTCTGCAACATGATCCAACAGAAACAAGTTATCCACAGGACAGAATCGATTCCAGTTGTTTGTCAGATTCAAGAACATGAAAAGCTTGAGCTTCTACTGGAGGCTGACTTTGTTCAACCTAAGGAACTAGTTTCAGAGTTGTTTGTCAAAAAAAAAAAAAACTAGTTTCAGAGTTTCAGGTTTCTCAAGATTTGCAGGTTGTTTTGGAAGAAAACAAATACAGGGAAGATATGTATGTGAATGAGGCTGCAATTCAAATGGTGGAAGACAGTGTCGATAATCAGAAGGTGGTTAGAACAAAGGCTCAAGCCATTACTAACCAGGAGAAACCTATAGAAGTTGATGGTACTACTGCTAGTTATTCTTTCAGCGCTGAGCTGCAGTTGTCAAAGAGAAACCGAGAGGCTGAATAGGAAGTTAAAGAGCATCAAACGTGCTACAAACAGCTGAATATATTGGCCAAAGAGACTATGGTGACTCTTCCCCTTGTGGAATTTTTTTTGCAGTTTCAGATTAACTCCTCTAATGGTGTTGAGGTGTCTCAAGACTTGAACGTTATCATGAAGCTGGATGGTGTAGCGTATGATGTTTAACACTATGTCTCACTGTGAAGAATCGTTGAGAGCTAGGAGGCAACACTCATGGCCAAGGAGCTGTCAGTTGCAAGTCAGAATGTGGTACCACATCAAGATTTATGTGTGGAACTTCACAGAAAGATTCACTTGGAAGACACATTCAGTTTAAAGACGAAGCGAAAGTGTGACTTAATGGACGGACCCTTCGGAAATATTTCTCTTGAACAAGTCATGGACAGAAATACTTCTATTATCCGGCATACTCCATTAAAGGCGATTTGCAGGACTGGAGAGGCAAGTCATTGTGCTTCACATGAGACCAAACATATTGTTTCTTATGGGTGGCATCGGTGGAGGAACAAGGTTGAGATAGATCAAGCAGTTTCAGTATTTCTTTTGTTGGAATGGGTAAAAACTCAGCTAAAACATTATTATTTTTATTATTTGTTTATTACTCTTTGTATATATTTACAAGGCAAGTTTGCCTCTCTAATGAAAACTCTTTTGCTAAGGAAAATTGATGAAAATCTATATTAATTTAAAGAAGTTATGATCAGATTTTATAAGTCAATCTATATACAATTTTCAAAATCCACATAATTTTTAAAATCTATAAACTCTTAAAATTCACAAATTCTATACAAATTTATCTCTCAATAATAACCCCCCACCTAAAAGTATAATGACATTTACCTCTTTAATGATTGAGATGATTCTCTTCTAATTTATCATACTATCATTAATTTCTTACTTTGAAAGTTAATAACAATCAATAAATTCTATACACAACTAATGAAAATCTATGTTAAAATATTTGATAAAATTTATTAAATCTAGTTAACTTGTAAAATTTTCTCAACTATTAAAATCATTAAATTCCACAAAAAAAATTATGTTCCAATAACCCCCCGTAGTTGATTACATATGCCTCTTGAATCATCTGAAACGTCGGATTTCTTATAATATAAGAAGACAATAATTAAATTAGCGATTTATTTATTTCTGGTTGGCAATTACCGGTTATTGATTTACAGACATATCACTAACGCAATAGGTTTAAGTGCGTCTCATGGCATTTTTTGAAAACGATTTCTCAATTTGGGCCATAAAGCATACATGTATATTCACCTAGTTTAGGCTTGAGAAGTTCATATAGTGGTATAGAAGTATAGAACAACAGATATGGTTACCTACTTTGATGGTGGATTGGTAGCGAATACAAAGATAACAAATAAAATGGTGTTCAAAAAGAAAAAACAAATAAAATAAATGTCAAAACAAACGTACTACGGCTTAGTAAATAAAACGTACTATAGTTAAAATAATATGTCAGATTAATAGTATGTTTTTTTCAACTAATAGTAGTAGTGTGTGGCTGACCATGAACCAATATGGAGAGCCAATAGGTCGTAGCCACCAAAGCACAACGCAGTCAATGACTAATGCACCGAGGAAGAACCTAGCCATGTAACAGTCCGAGTTCAAGTTTAAGCGGGGGGCCCACATTATCAAAAAGTCAACTCCATCCCCAAAGAGATCGCTGCTTTCTTTTGACCTTTTCGCTTTTCTCGATTTAGGGGCTTAGAGCCACTGGCATTTTCGTAAACAACAATTTCGACCGCGTGTTGTTTCAAGGTTTCATTTTCATAACTTATGTCATCATCACTTCATAAGATTTTTTGTTTCCTGGGAAAAAGAAGAATATCATAATCACTATCTTTATCATTTCATATGATTTTCTGTTTCCAGAAAAAGAAGAATATCATAATCACGATCTTTATCTCTTATATTTTACTAGTACAAGTTTATTTTAATTAAAATATCTTAAAGTACAAAAATCTAGATAATTTTTTTATGTTTATCCTCATTTAAATACGTTTCTTTCTACTGCTTTCTTTGTATTTTTCCAAGGAATTTTCCACGGTTTCAAATAATATATATTTTTTTCGGAAAATTCAGCTATTTGTATATACTTTGGATTCCTAATTGATATTTTGGGAGAGTTCAGCGAACCTGGACAAGATTCAGGTTTGCTGATTTCAATATACAAAGGGGAGTTTGTATGATCTGTCTCTCTCGTGAACTTTCTTCTAGATTTTTTTCTTTCTTTTTGGGCTAGGAAACTTTTGGCAGAAAGAAATAAATAAAAACATGTGAAAGATCTTTGGAGGTAGAGGCTGAAAGACGAGATCGAAATACTTCTTCTTTTCCAGGTATGTGATGGTTCTCACCTTCCAACTATCAACGATTATGCATCTTCTTGTCAATTTTCCCACTTATTATTTCATCACATATATGAATATATAGCTTTACAAAAAAAAAAGAGTTCCCATTTATAGAGTACACGTGCGTATTTGTCCCAATCATATGTAGTTTTTAAATGTTAAAGCTCAATCATAGTTTTGATCCGTTCCTTTTTCAATAGTGATTTTGTGTGATACCTGAATAATCACCAATATTATAATTGATTATATGCAGTCATGCAAAGCACTCGTTGTGACGATTAGAGCGTGTCTTTGATAAATATATCAATGAACTCAACCTCAATCATCTTTAAGAAAAAAAAACTCAACTTCAGTCATGCATACAGCATTCTTGTATGAATTACAAAGTCATAACATGTGGTGTTCAACTGTTCACTTTGGCAGTTTGGCTACAACTAGTAACAAACTTAAAAATTATTATTAGAATATAATGCTGCTGGGAAATACGAAGTTGATTTTCTATACCGTTCAGCTTCTTGGATAGAAATTAACTTAACGTTTTAAGGTTTTGCATATAAATTGGAAAACACCAATTTGAAAATTATTTGTTGGTTGAAAGAAAACCAATAAGAGCAGGCAAAGTTTTTAAAATAATCCAGACACTCCATCACCTTGTTGTTCCTTACAAAGGTGTAAATTTTAAGGAATGGAGAAGAATTGATTATTGTCACTCATTTTGATCTTCATTTAGACCTATAGATAGTATGAAAAATCATTAAGAAACTTAATTTATTTATTTTTGTTGAAACAAGAAATTTCTGTTTATCTGGCATATTGTATACATACTGAATTATATTTTTATACAACGTCAATCGTGGTTCGTGGATGCAACAAAAACCAACATTGGAGACATTTGAATTAACAGTCTAAGTTATCTAACTACGACACTGTTTTTTTTTCTTTAATCATGTGTTACCACAACAAAATGAAATATGCACAACACAAGTCTTTTTTTGTGAAAGAAAAGGTTAAACCTGGGTACATCCAAGACACCGACTTAACCTCCAGATGGGAGGTGCAGATCACGATAGGTCTACTACCACTCGACCTCAAAGTCCGTTCATGCACAACACAAGTTGTATATAAAAAAAGAACAATATTACATAGGTAGCTAGTTATATCCCACATATAAGAATATGACGACGAAGAACTTCTCGTTCATACCAGTTGATTTGATGCGACCACATTAAAAGACAAAAACAACAACACGTAAACTCGCTAATATCTTGGGTCAAGATCTAATGCGTTGATGAATGAAGAATATGGACGTATGACTCAAGATCAAATTGCATCATGCGTGGCTATATACTACAAAAAGGGGTACTAGTCTTGACTTCAATATTCTTAAATCAACGTCAAAACGTTGGTGTAATTATATAAGAAAATGGAGAATGAGAGTCCGGTGGTAGCTATAAACATATATCTATGAGCGTACTGTTGACTTATTAGAAGAAAAAATATTACTTAAATCTAGAAAGTAAACATCTCAAAGATTTTTATGGATTACATGACAATTAAAAAGATAAAGCGCAATTATGTAAAAACTAAACATAGATTATGTTTTAGAAAGGAGATTATAGAGAACTTTGGAGGCTAAGTGGCGCATGGGATCACCAACGGCCAAGCATGCAAATACACGAACGGGGCAACCATAATAAGGGACGGGTCATACTATTATTTTGTCAATTTTTGGATTTTTAATTATTACGTTATAATTGTGAATGTTACATGTGTAAACATGTTACATGTGTAAACCTATGGACCCGTTTATTATTTAAAAAAAACTAATACGATTGCGCAAAAGAATGTGCTTATATATCACTAATTATTTGAAACATAGGAATTAACTGCTAGTCTAGTATTGTAATACACTATCATATTTGAAGTTTAAAGATTGTCTTCTACAAATATATACTATATTTTGAAGTTTTGCAAACTTCAAATTTGAAGTTTAAAAATGGTAATTTCTAAAAGTAAAACTGCAAACTGAACTTCAAATATACTTATATTATATATTATTCTCTTTCTATTTATCATAACTAATTTAGATTCATAAAAAAATATAAATTACTAGCACATATATAGTAATACTACATCAATATTAATTAATAAAAAAGTTACACAAAAATATAAAATTTTACATAAAATACATAGCTAAATACTAAATTATGGTAAAATATATATATGACAATTAGTGCATTTGTTAAGTTTCTTTTGTAATATTGTTGTTGTATGAATCTAGTTTTTTTTTCTGAAAAAATAAGTCTTATTTTAAGGTTTCATTTAATTTATTTGTAAAACATAAATTTATAAAAAGAAATTTGAAATATTTATGAGAAATAAGTTTTTTTAAAGATTAAAATGATAAACAAGAAAATATATTTAAGAATCATAAAATGTAATATATAATTGTAAGGACGAAAACATTAATAAAAATGTGAAACTTCAAATTTGAAGTTTTGATTAGTGACACTCAATATTTTAAGTTACACTATTAAAAATTTCAAATTTGAAATTATGAAGTCTTTTCTTAGAAAACAAAAAACATCATATTTGGAGTTATATAATGTCTTTTAGAGATGCTCTTACATAGTTTTCCTAACATGAGTCATAGCTAAAAAAAATGATTATGCATTTATATATGTGGTATCATTACGGTACATTGTATAATATTAATTTATGACAGATTTTTATATTCTATTTATGATAATATAAAAGAAGAAACCGTTAACTAGAATTGATAAGTAGCTACAAAAAAAACATTAGAATAAAACATCAAATTAATATGTAAAAGTATGATATATGTTGTATTCTATCATTTTGAATTAGAATATACAATGTACTATCAATCGTATGTTATGTTAACATTTGGATTCAATAGTTTTAACTTTTGAATGATATAATACGCAAAGTCTAATACTCAACTGTTTAGCTGTTACCAAACTAATATTTTAAAACTACCCTATTCACCTATATATATACTTATTATTTAAAATTTCTTATTTCTTTATTAAATTGAAACTTACAATGCAGATATCTAAACTAGGAACCAATAACATGAAAACACATTTTGTAAATTCTAACTAAACGTAAACGAAATATGGCCGCAATTGCGAGCGTGCACACACAGAGTTAAAACTTATCACCGTAATTAGCTTTCCCCCTTAATATATTGTACTCGGCAGCATTACAACCCTGGCTAAACATATGATCCATAACTATGGTGAACCACAAATCATTATACAATTTCACAACACCTTGATTTTTTTCACACATATCACAACAAACGTAGCTTTTTCATTTTATTTTTTTCAATTGACGTCAGCAACATAGGTTACCGCCAACATACAAGATTCTAGTGTAATAACAACCACTAAAGATATGGAGTTCGGCTAACTGCACATGCTTTATCAAACCGATGTTTTACGATATAGATGTTACATTCCACAGGCAAAATATTTATGTTTTATCAATTAGGATTAGTTTTGAAATTAATTTAACTACTGACAAAAATAAGAAATGTGGTGTATGCTAAAAAGAGGAGGCAGTTGGGGGAGCTTGATGCGGTTAGAAAGACATCGACCCTTTCGTGACCCTATGAGCCACTTTCACTGCGTTCACATTTAACCAATTTCAGTTTATTTTTGTATTTAAGAAAAGATCATAATTCATATTAACATGTACTATGCAATATATATATATATATATATATATTTTTTTTTTTTTCAAACCATATCGTACTACTGCTATATAAGAATGCTACTCTAGGTAAGAACAAAATTGAGATGTATGTAGTTATCTTGCAAATTAAGGAAACCATAATAGAGAAAAAACAATATATACTTCATTTGGAAAATGTAATTTACGTTCTAGTACATGATATCGTCCATAATTGAACCCAAATAGTAAGAGATCAAGGACTAACTTTAGCATTTTATTAAAACAAAACTATAATATATTCTTTTTTATACTAAAAAATATAATGTATTCATGTTCATGAGCCATTTATACTTATATATATATATATATATCCCAAATGTGTGTTAATTTGTCTTATCGTCATACATAATTATCCTGGCGATGATGAGTTCAATCAGCAAATATCGCAATTTTAATAAAAAGAAGCACTTTTGATTTAATAAAACATATATAACCCGTGTATAGGAGACAATTATGGTTCCACTATGTTTATTATATCCTAATTGTTACCACAGTATAATATAATGCACCACATGACACCAAACACATGGAGGCTTACATATTTTGACTCATGATATTTGCCATATTTGGTATAACTAGACACTTTTACTGTTTATAGTCCAACTCAGTTTTTTTTTTGTTTGAAAACATGTCACTTGTAAAGTTGGAAGGTTTGTATATTGAATTTACTTCAAGCAAAATTTGAATTTAACTCGGAGCTTAAATTCCAATTGGAAAGTTTGCAAATACATAATTAGATAATTATATGATACAGTATGTCACATACAAACTGAAGATAAATAGTAATAACTT
Source organism: Hirschfeldia incana (assembly GCA_026261945.1). NCBI lineage: Eukaryota > Viridiplantae > Streptophyta > Magnoliopsida > Brassicales > Brassicaceae > Hirschfeldia > Hirschfeldia incana. Next base: position 905,684 of record JABCMI010000095.1, on the reverse strand, counting down.
TAACTTTAATTATATCAGAAAGAAAAACTGAAAAAGTATTCGGTGATTTTAGAAAATCAGTTCAGTTTCTTTTTTTAGTTTATTTAAATATCCCTCATATAATGGAAGATCCAAAATTCATAAAGTTAAATTTAGACAAACACTTTTCAAGAAGTAATCGCAGATTTTGTATACTAGACCTTTCCAAACCATCGTTTTATACAATAGTAAATAATATAACAACTGCTTAGGCGACTGCAACAATGTACCACATACATATTGTCGTAAATGTGTACTTAGGATTCACCACAAACAGTCGAAATGTTAGTGAAAAATTAAGATTATAGGTTTAATTTTGTTAGTAGTAATATGCAATGGCCAATGGTGCAGTCACAATACAATTTGTTTTGAACGCCAAAGTTTTCGGTTAAATTCTACCGCCCCTGAACGCACATGGTTATATACAGAATACATCTATAGTTTTGGTATGTTTAGAAATGTTAAACACTAGCTAGATGCATCAAGAGAAAAAAAATGAATCATTAAAATATAATAAAATTCTGCATGAAATCAAGGCAGATCTGAGAAAGCTTTTTTTTGGTAAAAATCTGAGAAAGCTTAGCTACATAACATTCACATTTCGCAATGGCAAAGGTCATATTAACGCATATGGCCTCCCCTGGATATACCCTCTTGTCTGTCTTTTTATTTTCTTTTGTTGCATTTTAAGATCTTGTTATTGTGAAGACTGAAGATTGTGAAGTGGAAATATGCCACACTAGTTATTATCATTATTTAAAATAATCAACTAAAGCACTATCAAGTTAAAGTGTTTAACTTTAAGTAAAAGAATTGGAATTAACCAGTGATGGTATATAAAAGCATATTATAAAGCACTGGTCCAACGGATTACATTTTTTGGCTTGTTTACTTAAACATAAAGGTGCAGTTCTTATAATAATCACACAGTTATGAACATTGTTGCTGCTAATCGAATTTTTATAATTTTCCTCTCAGTAATGGATAATTGTGAGATTCTTGTCAGCATTTGAATACAATTTTATCCTCTTTAATTATATGGTATCTATATCTTAAACTATAGTAAATCAAACAAATTGCAAATTTCGTCATTAGGCAATGATTAATGATCACAATAGTGATCTGGTTTCATAGGTGAAAAAAACTTTGGCCCAATATAATGAAACACGATATTTGTTTCTATAAGCCCACAAGCCCATTAAACTCATGTTAGTGGTCACCATTTCTAACAAAAATTAACTAATGAGTCAGCATCTTAGATCGTTGACCGTGGAGTGGTTAGACTTGCAATGAAAAGCAACACGAGATGTTAACACGTGTGATTCCGATTAAGAAAGAGATCTGCGCATTGCCTGATTTGTTGCTTCCTCCTAATAAAATGCAAAACCCCGTTTCAAGTTGAAGAAGCCAAGCTTAATAACAAAAATTGCAAATGGGAGAAGATGAGAATCCGAGGACTATGTACGGTGTGATCATCACCGTTTACGTTGATCGTCAAACGAGGACCACCGTCCGATCGTTTCGAGGGAGACGGAAAAATGAAGGGACGTGGAAGCGTGGAAATGATCGGCGAGCGAATATGTTAGCTTATGTTCGTCAGATGAGAGCTGAAAGGTTCGCCGTAGAATCGAAATGCGACGGCGTGGAGAGTGAAAACGTACCCGACCGGCCGAACGTGAAGGTAACGTTTTACTGATTTTCATTTCTTTGTTACGCAATGGACATAATGGGCCGTTACTATAAGTGGATGATATGGGCCATGGTTATGAAAGTAAGCTACTGTTTACTGACTTGTGTTGAGACTTTACGCAAAGATTATAGAGGAAGTAAGCAGTTGCACCTTTGAATGTATATAATCTGAATTATGTAAAGCTTAATCCTCTTGGTTCTTACAATCAAAACATTATTTCTTACTACTTCTTCCGTAAATAAGTTAATTGTAACCGACCAGATGTTGGCCTAGTAGTAAAAGAGTGTCTAGTATGGTAACTTCGCCACTCGGATTCAATCTCGGTAAGAAGTATTATTAACAATATTTAAGTTTACAATCGACGAGTTGTTGGTCTTGTGGTAAACGAGTGTCTAATAGGCACTCCGCCATTTACATTAAATTCTTGTTAGAATGGACTATTCACAATGTTTGAGCTTCCGCCTCTTCTTTTAACATGATTACCAAAAAAAAAAGAAGTTAACTGTAGTTTTAGACCATCTAATTTGAATTAGAAAAAGCAGCTAAATGGGAATGTTAAGTGATTTTACCTTTTTGTGATTAGCAGAAGAAGAAACGACGGTGGATAAGAAAAATGATGAGTAAGTTCCGGTTACCATTTCTCCGGCCATTTCGACGGAAAAACAGGAGGTGGAGATACCGCCAGTTTGTTCCAGATGAAGAAGAAGGAGAAGCAAAGAGCAAAGCTTACAGTTCAGATCTTTGGGTACTATTAATGTTCCATTTACGTTTTCTTAATATAACTTGTTTTCAACTGATCTTACTAAACCTTGTTCTTTCGTTACCTGAATGAAGAAAAAGCTTAAAAATGTGGTTGGAGGGTTATCACGCGGCTGTATACGAAGTAGAAGAGACTCATGAAGACAAAATCAAGAAACAGTACTGTTGTCCGAAGTTTTTTTTTTTTTTTTTTTTGTTTAACCAGGTGTTGACCACCCTTCGGGCAGCCCACCACCTAGGCCCGGCGCCAGCCTTTGCATGTACCTTTTACGGCCCTGGGCACGCCTCCCCCTCCCCGCGAGTCGAACCCCTGACCTCCTGGTCTGGGTGTACCTCTCGATACCGCTGGACTACTGTTGTCCGAAGTTAGCAGTGAGGAATGATAATTACTACGTTTTCTTTTTACCACATAGCCTTTTTGTATTTCTTCCAGAACTTGAGGAAGCTGAAAGTCAAATCAATACATAAAACATAAAAGAAAGTGGAAAAAAGGCATAAGATCTCATGCCTCATAAAGAGTACAACAATGCAGAAACAACAAGAATACAATTACAGAAAATACATATTTACATGAAAATAAATTTTTAAAAACGAGACAACTGGAACTTATTCTGCGCCTGCAATTTTGAAGTCAATCCGTAATGCTAGAGAAGAAATTGATTCGGTTAAGTTAAAAGTTACCGACCTCTATTGCCACCTCTCTGGTTCATATGGACGAGCAAACGTCAACGGCTTAGAGGAGAGCAGGGGACCGCGAAGATGATGCAAAGTCGCTTGAATCCGTATCGATAAACCTAATATGACGGTTTTGTCCTTGCCATGAATGTATATCTAATACGCCGTTGTTGCTTAAAGAATCATCTGAGCTGTAATCTTCTTCATCAGAAACGGCTCCGCCACGCGGCTCTATGACATAATCTCCCATCACAACAGCACCTGGGGTGGACGACATTATCGTGCTGATCACGTCTCTTCTGTCTCTTTCCCTCTCAAGCCTCTTCCATTTGGTCTCGAGAGCTGGATCAACGGCTCTAGGGCAAGCATGCGGGTGTTTCTCCTTCATGTGTTTCTTGAGCTTTTTAAAATTCCCCACGAAGGAACAGTTTTCCTGCATGCAAGTCCTTCTCTTGGAGTTGAAATACACACGTGCGTCTTCCACAACGGTCCAGCCTTTCACTTGACCTCTGCATAGCGGACACAGAAGAGGTAGCTGTTCATTGCCGTGTGGTTTCCTGTATTGGTCAAGGCAGTTGGCGAAACGGATGCTTGTTGCGCACATGTAAGGACGGCATCCTTTGTGGTGGGACGAGCAGAGGAGAAGCACAGCGTTGTGTGGAGACTCCAAACATACCGGGCATGTTGAGCCGGACCATTGTTTCTTGCGACAAGAGGGCGGTGATGTGTAAGGAGCAGTAGCGTGAGCCCTACGTTTCATTTTCTTGATTTTCCCCATTCTTGATCAATCAAAACCTATTCAAACGCAAGAGTACCAGCAAAAACCCAATATAGTAAGAATTTGTTAAACAACAAGCAAAACTCCCCTAATCATCATATAACTAATAACACAATAAATGACAAGTTGACTATGAAATTGAAAATGTACAATGCTCATTAGTAGCCGTTGACCAGAGATCCGGATCCAGATCCGAACATCTGACTCAAGAAGTGATGCATAAGCTACAAGATGACTACACTTTACTTCTACGCAATAATCCAAAGACAATGAGAAACTCCAGATCTGGATTAGCAACTCTACTTATTGTAAGCTGTGAAAGCCAACGAGACCATCAAAAACTCTCCATGTGATTAGGTAACCAACAAGCAATATTCCACGAATCATCACTAGTAATGGCCTAAACGACCAGTTGAACATGGAATTGATAAATGTTCAGTGGTCACTAACAGGATATAGAAGACTACAGATCTAGATCCGGATCCGAAAAATCTGACTCAGACAAGTCATGCATAAGCAGATAAGCTACAAGATGACTCCACCACTTGTACGCCATCGAGAGTGTTAATCCAAAAAACAGTAATCATAAATCAAAGCCACGTTTAGATCCAAAGACATTGAGAAATTGCAGATCCGAAGTAGCAATTCGGATCAACAATTTGTGCTAGAACAAGCAAACCATCAATGCTAAACGCAAATTCTCGATCCGCATATCAAGATCGAGACGAATCATACAGTTCAATGTTCGAAACACACACAAACAATGATTCGATATCTCTCAGCTTATACATAATACTAATTGAGAATCTTAAAGATATATCGTAGACCTTTACCGAATCTTTATCTGAAACGAAAAATGGCGAAATTCGATGATGTAATATGTTAATGGATACAGAGAAGGCGCGAGGTAAACGTACCGGGGGATATCACGGTGGTTTTCCGGAGGATGAGAGAGCGCCGGAGCTTCAAGGATGTTCGAAATGGGAAATGCGATTGCTTGACGTACGCAAACAAAGCCAGAGACTCTTCTCTTTTTAAACTTGCGGTTATATTCCTGAACGCCGTCGTTTTAGCGCAACTGTTTTGAGAGGCCAACATTTGAATAACCCAAATATTTCAATATTCTGTGATTTTAATAGTGATAAATTCATTGTTATTTATAAATTCAAAAATAAACATTTCAAAATAGATTGTTGCTCAATTTTTTTTAATATTCTAATTTATTTATTTTATAAAATTTCTAATGTTTTTTGGGTGATTTTATGGAAGTTCTAGTTAAAAAATTCAAATTGCATATTTTAAAGTTATAATAAATTCTCTAATTCACTTAAGTTCATTTTAACCTTGTTCAAAATCAAATCACTTCATCAAAATTCAAATTATTGTTTGAATACACCCTTAATAGTATATCATGCTTTACATCCTTTAAGTATTATACTTTTGCAGATGTTAGTGTTTGGCTGTGTATATTATATTGTTTGAGTTTTATTTGGACTTGTTAATGTTGTGATCTATCTTTGGTTTTGTTGAATTATGAAATGAAGTAACATAGGACATTGCTATGCCTTTTTGCATTGTGTACAACAGAAAATGCTTTCAGGAAAACATAGTTGAATAATTACCTACTGAGATCTTTGCTAAATATGGCTTTAGACTTCAGGATGTTTCAAATCTTATAGCTATATATTCATTTGCAGTCACTTATTTTTGATTACCTTAGTATTTTTCCAGTAATCTTAGCTTGACCATCTTTATTATCACAAATAACCAAAAGAAAATATAGTTACAAGACGCAGATGCACAAATAATGCTAGTAATTTGTCTAAACCAACGTGCTTAAACAAATACTACTAGCTATATATTACTATCAAATGCTAGTTTTTTGAATCAAGCGGGACAAAAGAGAGTGTAGACTGGAGTCATATCAGGTGCAAACATTCCAAAGCTCTGCTCAACCGGCCCTTGCTTCTGATTCTCCCTAAACATCTCAAACAAAAACACATCCACCGTCGTCTCCGGCCTGCGAGGCGTCCTCATCCGCGTAGCTCCTCCACACGTCAAAAGCCCCGAATTATACGCCTTAGCATTATCAACGCTCGTGTACGGTGCATTACCTTCCGTAGGCCATCCAGATTCCGCCACCGTCACCACCACACCACCAGCATTGATTTTCTCCAACGCCGCGTTGAATCCATCAACCATCGCCACAAACATGTTGCTGTACTGCAAACCACCGTCGATCACTACAGGAGCGTTCGATTTGAAAACCGCGTAATCGAGAGAGATGTCTTTAGGATCCGACGCGTAGGCGAAGTAGGGGTAGATGTTCGCCATGAGAGGCGAGTTCGTTTGGGCGAGGATCGTTGCGATCTCCGACATGATCTCGGTCAGATCCGGGAGGAAACTCGCGGCGGAGGGAGGATACGTGTTCTGCAAAGCGCTCATCGCTAAAACTGTCGTGACGGAGATTCCCGAGACGCCTGAGTTTGTTAACGCCGCGTTGACGTTCCTGATCGCGGCGGCGACGAACGGGGCGATCTCTCCGGGGAAAACTTCGTTGCCGATCGTGATCCATTTGATCGCGACGTCGTTTCTGTAAGGGAGGATCCACGTGGCGACGAAGTTTGTTGCGGCGGCGGGGTCTTGTGCTAGGGATTGGATCGCTTCGTTACGCGGACCGAACGCGACGGAGAGGCCTGAGCCGCGGAGGGCGTCGAGCATATCGGCGAAGGGCTCGTACATACGGATGGCGTCGATGTTGTTGCGCTTGTATAGAGCTATTGTATCTGCCGGAGATGGGAGGTTGTTGCCGTTACGGCCGTAACAAACTCCGGTGATGTCGCCTGCAACGCCTAGCAAAAAGAGCGGGAGTTAAATTAAGTTTCGGTTAACTCGATCTAGACCAAACCGGTTTTTGAATCGAACCAAATTGAAGTAAAGGCGCCAAAGAAAGCCAAATTAAATAACAAAATTGGAGACGAGTTTAATTAACTGAAGCCAAGGTTTTTTCTTTGCTAGAGTATGTAGCATGATTGGGAATATAGTTTGATACGATTTATATTTAGTTATTACCAGCTGGGCAGTGGATTTGGATGAACAAGAAGAGCATCGAGATAGCAGCAACTAAACCGGTCGGTTTGGAATCCATTGATGTTTTTTTTTTTCTGGTGTGTGTAGGAGATTTAGGAAAAATGTATATGATGATCCTTTGTAAAATTTGTGTGTGTGTGAATGATGTTCATGTTAGTTGAATGCGGGGTGTATTTAAGGGTAACATTTAGGAAGCATGCATTAGTACTTAATGACATTTGATAGTCGGTATCTCTAGTTCTGGAGCATGGATTTGAGGCTTGCAGCATTCAAATAAATGAACAATGGCAACTAGTACAATGTACAAGAACAATTTAAGACACGATAGGAAATAACCATTTTAATCTTGTTACCGTTACAATGTACAAGAACATAGTGTACTAATTGTCAGTTTCTGAGAGACTTTTGCAAAATTAAAATCAGTATATTTCCATAAGTGTACTTATATATGATTTTTAAGTTAAAGCCAAAACATTCTAAACATAGCAGATTCTAGTTTGATTAGTAGACTTTAAGATTCATTTTCATATCAATGCATAGCATATGTACTGTCATATCACATGCGATTATACATCTTCTTTTTATCCTCCTTCTAGACCAATCAAAATCAAAGTTCTTTTTGTTTTGATTCTGTTCTGACTTCTTAGACTGAGCAAATCCAACAAGAATCAAAAACAGTGGTACGGTCAAATCAAACACTACGAAGGCACCAGAAAGTTCAAAGAGAATCTAAAAGGAAATCATATCTGGATCTGAATGAACTTCTGGAAAAAGTTCTGACCAATATCTCCATTAACTACAGAAAGTAGGGATTAAATAGTAATTAAAAAGGGATGTAAAAGCATTTCCGTACGCCCTCGTGCCTCATCCAACGAGTCCAAATTCGCCACATGGCGACAAAGAGGAGGTTGCACGGGTGCTACACTGCGCCTCACAGCTCCTTATCATATTCTCTGAACAAAAGAAAAAGAACAAAAATAAAAAGAAGATCCGAATCAGTTGGGGGAAAGATCCGAAAGAACATGAACCCTAGAAATTCCAAGAAACCCTAATCTTAATCCACTATCATCATCATCATCATCCTTGATTCCTCAATCGCTCGAATCTGAAATTGCAACGGCGGTAGCTAAGCTAGGCTTCGCGAAATTAGGGTTTCGTTTCTCCTGTTATCTGTGAGTACTCTGCCCGTTGCGTTGGCTAATTGGTTGAACAAGAAGGATGATAAGAAGCGGCGTAAGAAGTCTCACAATGGGACTGAGACGAAGAAGAATAATAAGAAGAAGTCTTCTAGGGTAGGGGAGAAGCTGAGAGGTGGGAGTATTTGGGTTGAGCATGAGGACTACTTTAGGCGGTTAGAGTTGCCTGATTTAGAAACTTTGTCGGATTTAGCTTCTCTATACCTTCTAGAAACTACTTTTCAGTACCTTCGGTGGAGTACGAATCAATTAGTGTTCAACAGAGGGAGACTGATGCCAATGTTTGTGGAGAAGAAACTAAAGACTAATATTAGTAAAGAAGTGTCTGAAGATGTTGGGCAGGCAATGAGTGTTGATGATGTGGGGGATGAGATCTCTTCTGGTGGTTTAGAATGGATTTTAGGTTGTAGAAATAGGATATTGTTGACATCAGATAGGCCTTCGAAAAAGAGGAGGCGTCTTGGTAGTGATGCAGGTTTCGTTGAACTTATCCCACATAAAAAATCTTAAAATCTCAAGGCTTATTACTTCTTTGTCTAGCTAATAAACATTCTTAACGATAAAAGCATAAAATGCTGAACTTCTTGCTAAGTAATCATATAACTGGAACATGTTGAGCAGAAGCATTACCAACGGCCTAATTGTTTCAGGTTGTATTGCATGTTAAAAGACTTAAAACTTTTTAAGAACAAAAAGGAAAAGTAAAAGTGCCTCTTTTTGGCATTTTCATTCATTTAAATAGAGAAGATACAGAAACAAAGTGGAGTCATAACTCCTTTGAACATGGGAATTAAGGGAAAGCGGAGGAAATGGTTTCCTATATACAAGGAAGACCCATTCTCTTCTTATTATCAACTGAAACAAAATGCAGAAAAGAAACAATTACGTAGAACTTGGTTTGGTTTGAGACGTGTCGGTTTGGTTCTGTAACTCTATCAACTTGGAATGCCGAAATCAAGTTCCTGCCAACCTGTTGAAGACAATCTCCTTTGCAGTATCATCGATTGTGATTGTAGCTTTGATTTGGTCCTTGGAGTCTACCTGACCCGAAAAGTCATAACCTTCCCATCCGGCACCCTTGCGGCTGGACAATCCGAACCGTGTAGGTGTGCCGGCTTCCAATTTAATACGACCATACGTGGCTTCAGGTACATTATTTTCTCCAGAGCCGCTTGTAGTCCAATTCCACGAGAAAGTGACTGGTGCCCCGTCGTACAACCCCTGTGGAATATCAAGCCGGATCTTCTCGCCATTTGGAGCATAGTTGGGGTTAGTGAGCGTACCAGTGAACACAGCACCGTGAAAGTGGTGCACACCCTTGGCTTTGCCTCCGAAGACTTCACTCGCAAACTTGCCCTCTGAGGACTCGGCGACGAGTACATGTCCGCTTTGTTTATCCAGCTTTTTGGTGAGTTTGATCTCAGCCTTTTTGGGCTCGTAATGGTTGATCTCCATTATCTTGTTGGTGAACTTCTCGGCCATGGTGTGTAAAAGGGCGACTTCGGTGGCTTCGGCGACGATTCTATAGAGAATGACATCGCGGACGGAGCTCTCGAGGAAGTTGCCGACGGAATGCCAGTATTGCGTCCAATCGTTCACGTTGTATGCGATACCCGCTCGTTCTAGAGAAATCACGGTGCCAACTAGTGGGATATATTCGACTATGGAGTAGTCGACCTCCTCGAGTTGGGTGAACCACTCAGACATGTTGAGCGTTGGTAAATGGATAATGTGTGAAAACTTCTACGTATGGGGATATCCTTTTAAAGGCCAAGATCTTTTGCAATATATTTTTCTATAATAATTATAATAAAATGAAGCACGTTTTTTACATTTCTCCATCTTTTATAATTAAAATATAAGAAAATCTTAGAACTGTCGGCAGCTGTGACGTCAGCTGGAATTTATAAGGTCAGAAAGCCGTGTACGTATTACCCTTATCTCTTTTATAAGCATTTCATTAGAATTTTTATTATTTTATATTATAAATATATTTTAAGAATTATTCAGTTTTTTTTTCTTATAATTTGTATAATTAGATATATACGAGGTGTTTTTTTTGTAGATGTGTATATGAGGTGTTTCGGGTAGATGGGTAATAATATATTTTATGAATTATACAAATCAACATATATTTATATTATTAAAACTACAATATAATTTCTTTAGACACATTATTTCAATTTTGCAGATATAAGTACGAAGACACTCTAAATAAAAACAAAAATACCTATGTTGTCATAAAAGAAATAAATAAAGATATTTTGACAAAAGAAATGAATACCCATCTATATGTTATGTTAGACTTTGAACCGATTAATTAAGATTTCATAACAAAACTTACACTATTATCAGATAACAGAATAGGGGCGGGCACTTTATCCGACATCCGAAACTGCATCCGAACCCAACCTGAAAAATCCAGAACCGAAATCCGAATCGAAGTATCAAAATATCAGAATGAATATTAACTTAGAAGAGATTGGATATTCGAACCCTAACGATAATATCTGAATCCGAATGAATATCCGAAAATAACCGAACATATATATATATATATATATATATATATATATATATATATATATATTTAACCTTATATTTTTAGTTTACTCCTCTTATTTTATTCAAAATAATTTTATTAATGTTATACATAGTTTAAGATCAGATAATATATATATATATATATATAATTATGGATTGTTACTCACTTGAAAAAAATGTCAAGCTTCTTGTTTTATGCATTAACTAAAATTGTATCTAAAATTTTAAAACAATAATCAAATTAATGTCTTTTTTTTTTTTTTTTTAAATTTAATCTCCAAATATATTAATCATTTAATCTATTGGAAATTAAAATAGAAAAATAAGTTAGAGGTATATTTTTAAATACAAGAAACTTGAGTAATGAAAATTTGATTTTTTTTCCAAAATCTAAATATCTGAAACCCGACTCGAAATAACCAAACTCGAACCAAAAATATCTGACCCAACCCGAAATGTCAGGGAAGCAAGAAAGTAAGGTAGGCGAGAGAAAAGACACAAAGAGGCCCATGCTGTTCTAGCTGCTGTTACTGCAGAAGCAGCAACATCTTCTCGGAATACGTCGCTCAGGAAAGATATGACAGAAGAACCTGCTCAACAAGAGGTTGTTGTTGCTGTTGACTTAAGCTTAAAGATCAAGAAAGCTTAGTGAGCAAGAAAGAAGTCCTAATCCTTTAGTGTTGAGGAATTGGAATTGATTAAAGTCCAATAGGATTAGGAATATGTAATCTCTATATAAAGAGAATAGTGTTGAGGAATAATGTGTGCGAGTTTGATTAATAGCTTAAGATACAAGTTGTAACCGAGAGCTTTTGTGTTTGAATAAGAGAAGGATATCTTATTGATTTGTTTGTGTTCTTTGGTTGGTTGTGATTCTATATTTGGTATCAGAGCCTTACAAAGAACTCGTGAAGACCTAATTCAAAACGTTTGCAGCCATGGCGGATATAAAAGAAAAAGACACAACGAGCAAGGATAGCGGACAATCAACCGTGAAGTTTCCAATGCTAAATACATCTAACTATACTGTCTGGAGCATCAGGATGAAGATTGCACTTAAGGCTAGTGAGGTGTGGGAAGCTATTGACCCAGGAACAAAAGAAGAAAAGAAAAACAATATGGCGATAGCTTACTTGTTCCAGTCCATACCAGAAGCACTGGTGCTGCAAATTGGTGGTATCGACACAGCAAAACGTGTTTGGGACGCGATTAAAGCTCGGAATCTTGGAGCTGATAGGGTGAGAGAAGCTAAACTACAAACGTTGATGGTAGAATTCGATAAAATCAAGATGAAAGATGGAGATACTATTGACAGCTTTGTGGGAAGATTATCTGAGATCACGTCTAAAGCCGCAGCGTTAGGAGAAATAATTGAGGAACCAAAAATTGTGAAAAAGTTTTTGAAAGGCTTACCAAGGAAACGATATATCCAGATTGTTGCATCAATAGAGCAGATGATTGATCTAAATACAACAAGCTTTGAGGATATGGTGGGAAGGATGAAAACATATGAAGAAAGAATTAATGAAGAGGAAGAAGAAGATACGAGTGAGGATCAAACCAAACTCATGTATGCCGATTCAGAAAGCTATGGTAGAGGTCGAGGACGAGGTGGTCGCTCACCATGGAGAGGTAGAGGTCGTGGCCGTCAAGGATCCTCATTCCAATACCAGAGAGATTCCTACAAGCAACGCCTCAACGGAGATATCTCTCATATCACCTGCTTCCGTTGTGACAAACGTGGACATTATGCATCTGATTGTCCTGACAAGCAGCTCAAACTCAGTGAGACTATTGAGAAGAAGGATGATGAAACTCATGAAGCCGACAAATTGATGATGAACGAGGTAGTGTACCTCAATGAAGAGAAGGTTATTCCAACAAAGTTCGAAGCTGAGTTGGATACAATGAACGTATGGTATCTCGACAATGGCGCAAGCAACCACATGAGTGGAAACCATTTATTTTTCAGAGACCTTGATGAAACTGTGATTGGGAAAGTGAGATTCGGTGATGATTCACGTATTGACATAAAAGGAAAAGGTTCAGTTCGATTCATCTTTAACAATGGCAAGAAAAAGGTCTTAACCAACGTGTACTACATCCCTGGACTGAAAAGCAACATAGTAAGCTTGGGACAAGCAACAGAAGTAGGATGCGAAGTACGGATGAAAGATGATACATTAATGTTGTTTGATCGAGGTGGAGCACTAATGGTCAGTACGAAGCGATCCAGGAACAGGTTATACAAGGTTGTTCTACAACCCGACGAGATTCAATGTCTAAAGGTTGAATCAACAGATGAAACATCTGTGTGGCACGCCCGGTTAGGTCACATCAACACCGACAAGATGAAGATGATGGTCGAGAAAGATCTAGTCACTGGCTTACCAAAGATAACATCTGGAGGAGATACATGCGTATCTTGCTTGCTTGGGAAGCAATCAAGAAGACCCTTTCCACAGACAACAACCTATCGTGCCTCCAAACCACTTGAGCTGATCCACGGTGACCTTTGTGGACCCATCACACCAGCAACAACAGCTCAGAAGCGATATGTATTTGTACTAATCGACGACCATACTCGGTATATGTGGACAATTCTACTTGAAAGGAAAAGCGAAGCTTTTGAAAAATTCAAAAGATTCAAAACACTTGTGGAGCAGGAAACTCAACATGAAATCAAAACTTTTCGAACAGATCGTGGTGGAGAGTTTCTATCCAATGAATTTCGTGAATGGTGTGAGAAGAATGGAGTTAACAGACACCTAACCGCACCTTACTCCCCACAGCAAAACGGAGTAGTGGAACGGCGTAACCGGACTCTTCTTGAGATGACACGAAGCATCTTAAAGCACAGGCACTTACCTAATGTGTTCTGGGGCGAAGCGGTAAGACACTCTACATATCTTATCAATCGAGTCGCCACAAGATCACTGGAAGGGAAGACACCATACGAGGCTTTAAGACTGAGAAAACCGAATCTGTGTCATCTACGAGTCTTCGGCTGTGTGTGCTACGCTAGAACAGAGGCTGCGGGAAGAAGAAAGCTTGACGATAGATCAAGGACACTCGTACACTTGGGAACCGAACCAGGTTCAAAAGCATATCGTTTGTTTGATCCGTCGACCAAACGAATCATTGTGAGCCGAGACGTGATCTTTGATGAATTAAAGGAATGGAGCTGGAGTAAAACAGAGGAAACAGAGTATGGTAAAGGAGAAGAAATAATTGTACGATCTAAAGGTGTAGCAGAAGCACCTAGCAAAGAGATTATAAATATTGATGACGACGAAACAGAGGCTGAGAATGATGAACAAGATGATATTAATGAAGAAGACGAAGGAGAAGAAGTGGAAGATGATGAAGAGCAACCTCAACTACGAAGGTCACAGCGGGTTTCAACAAGGCCCTCATATCTTAATGACTACGTTATCCTAGCAGAGGTTGAGAGTGAACGGTTGCTGATGATAATTAATGATGAACCATGGAGCTTTGCAGAGGCAAAGGATATGGAAGTATGGATTGAGGCCTGCAAAGACGAGATTTATTCGATAGAGAAGAATGAGACATGGGATCTAGTGGAACTTCCCAACGGAGTAAAGCCTATAGGCCTCAAATGGATCTTTAATATCAAACGTAATGCCGATGGAAGCATCAGTAAGTATAAAGCAAGGCTGGTGGCGAAGGGGTATGTTCAAAAACACGGCGTGCACTTTGATGAAGTCTTTGCTCCAGTGGCTAGGATAGAGACCATTCGGATGATTATAGCGTTGGCTGCTGAGAAAGGATGGGAAATTCACCACTTGGACGTGAAGACAGCGTTTCTCAACGGTGAGCTGAAGGAGGAAGTGTATGTAGAGCAACCAGAAGGCTTTGTTGTGCCAGGACAAGAACAGAAGGTTTATAGACTGAAGAGAGCTCTCTACGGCTTGAAACAAGCTCCACGGGCCTGGAACATTAAACTAAACAAGATCCTCCGAGCACTGGGCTTTCAGAGATGTACTAAGGAACCATCTCTGTATCGACAAGAAAGAGGTGGAGATCTTCTTGTTGTCGTCGTATACGTAGATGATCTGCTGGTTACTGGTTCCTCGTTGAAGTTGATCGCGTCTTTCAAGCAGGAGATGGCCAAGAGTTTTGAGATGAGTGACCTAGGATTGTTAACATATTACCTCGGAATAGAGGTCCTGCAACAGAGCAATGGAATTGTTCTGAGACAAGATCAGTATGCTCGGAAGATCCTGGAAGAAACAGGAATGAGTTCGTGTAATCCGACTCAGGTGCCAATGGATATGAATGCAAAGCTTTCGAAGTCACCTAAAGAAGAAAGGGTGGATGAAAGGGAGTATCGACGCACCATTGGTTGCCTCAGGTACCTTCTCCATACTCGACCTGATCTCTCATTCTCCGTAGGGGTCCTTAGCAGGTATATGCAAGAACCAAAAGTGTCACATCAAGCCGCTTTGAAGCAAGTCTTGCGGTATTTACAAGGAACATCAATACTTGGTCTACGGTTTGAAAGGAACAGAGGGCTAACATTGAAGGGATACAGCGACAGTTCCCATAATGTGGATGATGATGATGGGAAGAGTACAACAGGACATATTTTCTATCTCGGAGATAGTCCTATTACGTGGTGTTCGACTAAACAAGAGATTGTTGCACTGTCAAGCTGTGAAGCAGAGTTTATGGCTGCCACAGAGGCTGCAAAGCAAGCCATTTGGTTACAAGAATTGTTAAGTGAAGTCATTGGAGAAGCTAGCAAACGGGTGGTTATTAGAGTAGACAATAAATCTGCGATTGCATTGACTAAAAATCCTGTGTTTCATGGTCGAAGTAAGCATATACACAGGAGATTTCATTTTATCAGAGAGTGTGTTGAGAATGAACAAGTCAGTGTTGAGCATATTCCGGGAAGTGAGCAAAAGGCGGACATTCTTACTAAATCGCTTGGAAGAATCAAGTTCAGAGAGATGAGAAGCCTCATTGGAGTTCAAGATGTGTGTGGTGATGACTTTAAGCTTAAGGGGGAGAATGTTGACTTAAGCTTAAAGATCAAGAAAGCTTAGTGAGCAAGAAAGAAGTCCTAATCCTTTAGTGTTGAGGAATTGGAATTGATTAAAGTCCAATAGGATTAGGAATATGCCCTGTTCTAAAACGCGCCCGTAGAGGACGTTTACGCACCGCTACAACGCTGATCGGACGAGCTCCGTGGCGAATACACTCAACGCGGCCAGAAAAATCGGAATAAGAAAAAAAAAATCTGTTTTCGACCTTTTAAAACCTGAAACGATGTTTATATCATAGATCTATCATGAATCGATGTTTAAAACAAGAAAACGAAGCTGAAACAACGCAAATCATTACCAAAAATTGATAAAAAAATGTTGAGGAATGAAAAAGCTGCGTGAATTTAGGTCTGTGGGTGCAGGAAGAAGATGAAATGGAAATTACGATATTGCCCTTCATTAATTAAAACATGAAAAAAGCCAAAAATTGTGGCCTGTGGTCTTCGAAGCCAATATAGGAAGGACAATTTAGCTCCCCCAAACCGCTGGGCTACGTTATCTTCGATGCAATAGTTACAAACATATATATTTAATGGTTCTAATAGTTAAATATATCAAAAATTCCGCCCCGCTTAATCCCCGCTTACTCCCCGATTTTTTGGCAACTCGCTAGGCCCGGGGTTACCGCCCGACTAGCGCCTAGCGTAGTTTCGAACAGGGGGAATATGTAATCTCTATATAAAGAGAATAGTGTTGAGGAATAATGTGTGCGAGTTTGATTAATAGCTTAAGATACAAGTTGTAACCGAGAGCTTTTGTGTTTGAATAAGAGAAGGATATCTTATTGATTTGTTTGTGTTCTTTGGTTGGTTGTGATTCTATAGTTGCTACGTACGTTTTTGAGTTGTTACTGGATGTATGTATGCTATCTGTGTTTAGGGGTGTCAAAATGGGTCATGACCCATAGATTGACCCAACCCAAATTGACCCATTAATCCAAATGAACTGTTTATTTTTGATTCAATGAGTTAACATGTTGATGGGTTAACAAGTTGATGGGTTAACAGGTTAAATAAGTTTATTGGATTGGGTCAAATTCGACACATTTGATTTAATTAATTTTTTTTTGAAAAACAATGTGATTAAAAAAAATTCACACTAAAATCTCAAAACAACAAAAATGTGTTTTCAAACCAAAATCTCAAAAACGTGTTTTCACGCCAAAATTATAAAACACATTTTCTGCAAAAACCGCAAAAACGCGTTTTCCTGCCAAAATCGAGAATTTCGTTTTCCCGCTAAAATCGAAAAATCTCGTTTTTTTGCCAAAATCGAGAAATCTTGTTTTCCCGCCAAAATTAAGAAATATTGTTTTCCCGCCAAAATGCAAAAACGCATTTTCCCGCCAAAACCGGAATTTTTTGTCTTCTTGCCGAAACTGAAAAATGATTTTTCCGCTAAAACCGGAAATCTCATTTTCCCGCCAAAGCCGCAAAAACATGTTTTCCCGCCAAAACCAGAAAATCTTGTTTTCTTGCTGAAACCGAAAAATATATTTTCTTGCTGAAACCGAAAAATATATTTTTCCGCTAAAACTGGAAAATCTCGTTTTTCCGCCAAAACCGCAAACATATGTTTTTCCGCCAAAACCAGAAAATCTTATTTTCCTGCCGAAACCGAAAAACGTAATTCTGCTAAACCGAAAAATCTTGTTTTTCCGCCAAAATCGCAAAACGCATTTTCTCGTCAAAACCATAAATTTTCCCGCCAAAATCGTAAAATATGTTTTCTCGTTAAAACCGAAAATTATGTTTTCCCACCAAAATCGAAAAATCTCGTTTTTGCCAAAACCGAGAAATCTTATTTTTTCGCGAAAATTAAAAATTTCAGTTTTCTACTTAACAAAAAAAAATTCTTATACACTACAAATAATAAAGATGTTGGGTTGATGAGTCAACCATTAACCTATCTGACCCTCTTAATTTAATGGGTCATAGGTCAATCCAACCCATTCATTAAATGGGTTGGACTGACCCATGATCCATTTACAGTCAATCCATTTGGGTTATGGGTTGGGTTGACCCATTTGACCTATTTTGACACCTCTATATGTGCCATGTTTCTTGTTTTAAATTATATTTTAAAAGAAATAACATTTTCAAATATAGATTTTTATGAAATCACAGTATATACAAATATATATTTCATCTAAGAAAATTAGATATAGAAAAGTATTATGTTACTTCAAAAGTATATTTTATGTTATTTTAAAATATTTTAAATGGAATATTAATATTCTGTGAACTGTCTTTTTGATGAAAAGATATTATATACATATATTTTCGTTTAAAATTTGTTTTAAAACAAATGTTTCCTTTTTATTATATATGTTATTTATAAAAAGAAATTAAATAAAAAATCAATTATAATTTTGAAATATAATATTTTTAGTTCATTAAAAATATCAGTGTAATCAACTATTGTGAGAATTAACACCACACATAGAAAACTGATTTTTCAAATAATATTATTGAGATTTCATAAATCATAACTCACCTGAAAATTATATGTTGAATATCTATCCAACAACTTTCAATTTGTTTATCTTCCATTCTTTTATAGAACGCTTCAACTGGGCAACATGAGTTCCCAGTGACATTGGTGATTTGTTTTCTGCAAAGAGGGGCATATACATTTTAGGTGAAAATATTTATAGAATATATAATTGGGATGAATAAAGGAATCTTCTTTATACTAAAGGACAAGTCACTGTAAAAATAAAAATTGCCACATAATTAATGTTTACAGTTTTTTAAAAATAAATAAATAAAAACTACATAACGCCTAGAAAATATATGAGAAATTGCAGTCTACACATTAGAAGAAGTTCATATTTAGCTCGATACACATTTGTGTATATCTTAGGAATCACCGTCATACGTAATGACCGTTGTAACCCTATTCAATCGAAAGTGACTACATCTTCGTATCCCCACATATTCTTCATACACTATCAATTATTACATACCAAATCTACACTCTTATCTTTTCTGACAAATGCACTAATATGCACTAATATATTATAATATTTTTAATATTTTCCCTATTGCCTAACTATCGGAACACACTTTTTTTTCTCCTATTTAATCTCCACTCTGTTGCTAACATCTAATATCATTAAGACAACAACCTTATATAAGATTTCAGTTACTTTCTCTTCATTTTCCTCATGGATCCTATCTACAGTGATTCACAACCGCCCGATTTTCCAAGAAGAATGTTTGCTATCGGCGAAGAACCCGTTGGAGTTAGGGTTACTCCCTATCACAAGCCGTCATGTATTTCCAAAATTCTGAATTCATTAGAGCAAGAGGAAATCGATGTTATCAGATCTACTTCGTTTGGAAAGCTTCTATCGATTACAGAGAAACCATCCTTCTCCGGTCGATTTGGGCGCTATCTGATATCCAGACAATTGAAAGTCTCGAAGAAGCACGAAACCTGGTTCGTATTTGCTGGTAAACCTATCCGATTCTCTCTGAGGGAGTTCTCACTGGTTACTGGTCTTAACTGCAATAGATTCCCCAAACGCTCCAAGAAGAGGAGTAGTAAGAATCTTTCAGAAAAACCATACTGGGGCGAGTTGTTTGGGTCAATGAAAGAAGTTCCTGTTAGCTACGTTGTAACAATGCTCAAAAAGAAGATGGTTACTGATCCTGACATCAGGATTAAGTACGCACTCCTTGCCTTGCTATCCGCAGTGGTCCTCCCAACCTCTCACACCCCTCGCATCTTACCAGAATTTGCTGAGAAGATCAAAGATGTTGATAAATTCCTTGACTATCCATGGGGTCGTGTCTCATTTGAAATGCTGATGTCTAGCATTAAGGAAAGAAATGAAGTTTCACTCTCTCAGAACACCATTGCCTTTAAAGGTTTGGTTATGTCGATACAGCTTGTAATGATTGAGGCTGTGCCGTCCCTGACTATGGTTGTACGCGACTGTGCATCTTCTGGTTCCGAGGCTGACTCTGGTGATGAGGATAGTATGATTGATGATGACACGGAAGAGAAGAAAACTATTAACACTGTCCATGTTCGTGAAATTGATACAACGTGCAAGGTACATCATCTCACACTCCTTTAATTTTTTTAAATGTCCTAGGTATCCTCTGATGATCCCATTGTGTTATAATATTTGCCAATCAGGCTTTAGAAATCTCCATTATCTCTCCCGTGGTTGATCGGAATAACTCCAACCCTGATCTTGGCTGGTCCGACGATGAAGATGATGTTAAGGTTGAAAATCTTGTGAAGTGTATTGAAGAGGGTTTCCCGTTTTCCAACTCTCATTTCACCGGTGGGGCTACCAGAGCTGACGTTATCCGGATGCGTGAAGAAGCTAAAAAAGACATAATGTCTCGTAAAGCAGCGAAGGCCGATGCAAAACAATCTGTTGGTGATTCAGTAGACGCTGAATATGTAGCCACCGTTGTGAAGAGCAGTGTCTCAGCAGAGCTGTCTAGTATGAGGCAGCAGATCAAAGAACTTTCCGACCACGTTAACAACTCGCATAGCGATCTTATTAATAACGTTAAAGGTATGTTTAGCAATCTTCAGAGTTATGTGGAGAACCTTGTTACCTCTTCATCAAGTCGGTCAGTTCTACATCCATCTTCACAAGCATGCGACGGGAAAATTACCAATGAAAACGAGAAAGAAACTGGAAACCCCACTACTGACCCGAGCAACATAATCCGCGACGCACTGCAATTCGCTAACAACTCGCCGTCGATGTTTCAAAATGTAATAATTCTTCCACTTAATCATCTTTTGTTAAATCATGTTTTTTTTTAAATAAAAACTCTTATTCACGAAGGCTCCTTTGAATGAGCTTTTTGGAGGCCCCTACAAGCGTAGCTGTGATAAGAATGTTGGCCCGGCTACAGATGTTGTGGTAAATTATTTCCTTTCATTAGCATATACTAGTATAGCTTATCTTTCTAAGCGAATCCATTAACCGTAAATGATCGATCATCATTTCATTGATAATTCCATTACTGTAATGTTAACGACCTTTTCGTACATTACATATTTTGCTACTTCTCCTTAACATCACCTTATTCACCTGGCAGGATCCGTTGTCTCAATCACGCGAGCCCGATGTTCAGCCCTATGTAGCCCCGAACGAGCCCATTGTCGATAAATATTATGGCCCTGTTGCAGATGCTTCGGTAAGCTAAAACTTGTTTCTAGCATATACAAGCTTTAATTATCATGTTATTACATCCCGATAACAGGAAATTATAGTAGTTTACATTGATAATTCAGTAAATAGCCAGCCAACAGCTCATTACTCTTGTTTTAGGTCCCCATGTCTGAATCATGCCAGACCGAACAAGTACCCGATGTCCAACCTACTCCAGACGTCTGTACAGCAAACATGGTACTATATCTATTCTTGAATATCTAAACAAGAGCCAAAACACCAAGTCTTCTTGGTCATTCTTTCATTTTATATTAATAAGCGTAAACTTAATCTAGTTTATATTTCTATGTATCAAACATTGACCTTAATGATCGTCTCGTGAAATATGTTTATTTTTCCTTTTCATGTTTTAACGTTTATCTCATATGTTAACTTTCGTCAGGATACTCATGTAGCTGGCCTTACCTTTCCTGATCCTTCCTTTTCCATTGGACTCACCCAACTCAACAAGCCAGATGTCAATGTTGTTGATGATGGTGTTCAGCCTTTGAACGTGGACCCTCCATCTCCGGACAATGGTAATGATGGTCCTGTTGGTAACAGGAAAAGCAAACGCTCCAGAATCGTCCCCAGGGCTTTAGTGGGCGACTATCAGTGTGACAAACGTTTTCTCACCCGTGCATGGGAAGCATATGTAACAGCCATATCCACTATACCGGACGGAAATTACTCAGCAAAATTTGCGTTGCTTTCAGAGAAGATTGCTTCAACTTTGTGAGTTGCTATTCTTAACCCTCTAACATACTTATTAGACAGTATTTTAGATTTCTAACGTTGCTAAATTTTAAAAATTCATGATTTTTTTTTGATCGACAGTGTAATAGACTTTGGTAGCCTGACATTGGACCACATTGAGATGTCCAACCTTGTTGACAAGTCTTCTCATCTATCTGCTAAGGTATCAACGGTCGTAAATCTTGTAATAGAGTTTTTAGATTAATCATGTGTATGTGAAGATATTGAAGATCTAAATTTTGTGGTCTATCATAATGCAACAGGTAATCGATGTCCTCATCCATCACACACGTTCTATTTTTCTTGCCAACCCCGATCACATTCAGTCCAAAACCTCGATTTTTTTAGACACCCAGTTTGTGTCACTGCTTGCTAAGTCATTACCAAAATTTACAAAGGCATCCAGGAAAGATAGGTTCCGATTCCCTGCTGCACTCTGTGATTTTCTAGTGGCTGACTGCTCAATTGATGAAGTTACTCGTTTATACTTCCCATTCAATTTCGACAAACAACATTGAGTAGGTATCTGTGTGGATTGCTCGTCTAATGAGGTTATAGTTTTGGACTGCAATGCATCTCGTATGCTTGAGAAGGTGATGGCTGACGAACTACGACACATATCTGTAATGCTCCCCTATCTCCTGAGACAAGCTGGTAAACAAGTTAGTGCAAAGGACATGAAGCCTCTATCCATTGACAGACCCCGTTCGGTCCCTTAGAACAACACACATATGGAGTCAGGCTTCACCACTATTCTGTTAATTCAGGCTCATGCCGTCGGCGGTGTTGATGTATGCCAATGCATTACTCCCGAGGTGCTGGACGCAGAGGTTCAACGAACTGCAGTGATGATATATGAAGAAAACATGGGAGCCCTCTAATTTGTCAAGCGTTTTTAGCTGCCTACCTATAAATCTCTTGCTTGTTTTTGTACCTCTTTCTCCTTTAATATTTTGTTATCCTCTTAACCTACTTTCCGATGTAAGATATAACTGTGTTATGGTTGGTGTCTCATATTTGATGTCTATGATTTCCACTTAGCCTACAATCTTCACTATTTATAATATAAAACTTAAGTTAAATCCTGATAAAATTCCTGGTAGCATGGAATTAATCTTTTTTTTACACTGATTTTAAATGTTACCATGCTAATTAAGCCAACTTTATCAATCGAATGTGCCAAGTGTAATTTAAACAATTTCTCCATTACCATGTTCCTACTATTTTCATGAGTTATAATATAAAACTTAAATTTTATCCTGATAAATTTCTTGGTAGCATGTAATTAAAATTTATATACATTTATTGTAAATGCTAACATGCTAATTAAGACCACTTTTATCATTCGAACGTACCAAGTGTAAACTAAACAATTTCTCCATTAACATGGTTGTATTAATCTTTGAGTCTCTTTGTTAATTTTGACCTCTTCATTCACGGATTCTAACAATGTACCATCATTTTATCCATTTACACGATATTTAGTTACCTATCAATATTCATCCAAATTTTAAAATGCTAACTCGGTTACACTCACATGCTGTCCAACCAATAGGCCCAAATAGCAAGTTAGTGGACTAATCGGACTCAACTTCTTTATTATTAGTTTATCCCCCTCCTTACAAACTAAACGCCGTCGTTTTCTTATCTCTTCTTCTTCATACTCCCTTTATACACAGTGACCTCATTTGCTTACCCTAATTTGCCGTCTGAATCGAAATCTGAGGAGTACCGATGTCGAATCTAAGCAGGGGTAGCTCTTCGTCTGTTCCCGGTAAACGATATAATTTTCGTTTGTTGTTTTTTGATATATCATACCCTTTAAGGCTCTATTTCTCATTTTTCCTCGAATTATCCGATATAGGATTTTGGCATCGTCGTCGAGGTGATAGCGAGAGAGGTATTCCCAAACATTGTCGTTGCGGGGAAAAGGCTGTTATTAAGACATCGGGTACAGCTAGAAATCCGGGAAAGCTCTTCTATTGTTGTCCTTACGGTTCTGAGGAGGTTCTATTTCTACTCTTTAGTCCGATTTTAACCAGTACAGCCTATGTTTTTAGTTGACGGTTTGACATGTGTATTTCTCTTAAATTTAGCAGGACAAATTTCACCTCTTCACATGGACCGACGAACGTATAGTTGAAGAAGTTGAGGATCTCAAGATTTCAGCATCCGATTTAAAAGATCAAATGTCTGATTTGAGAGCTAAACTAGCTTTCTTGGAGAATCATCTCAAACCCAAGCACCCAATCAACGAAGCGTCACAAGCCCAGGGTGGTTGTTGCTCCATTCTCTGAGGCAGGAATGTCACTTGCAAACTTTCGACCTCAACCCCTTCATCCTTCCCATGGTCTTCTCGTCAATTATGTTATCTAAGTTGATGTTGGGGTCAAAAACGGTTATCTCGAAATCAACGGCTAAAACTATTTATCATGCGCGGACTTTCCATAAAACAAGCGTCGAAAGCAAGACAAGTCGTATAGCTTAAAGAACCTATGTTAAAGTCGATCGTTCTTGATTTACACGATAAACTTTACGAGAAAACCAAATAAGATTTAGTCGTAAAACTTCGATGATACAATCAAGAAGAACCGAGAGACATTAGGTCCGTAGCTAAGATGACACGACCATACGAAAGTATACGGAAGAAACGGGAAGTAATCTAAGTTTGGACAGGCCGAACGACAAAGAATCCGCCTTGAAACTTCAAAGAGCCCGTTCTCTCAAACCGTGAGGACCTAGAAAACGAGTAAGATATCAAATCGAAGCCCTCGCCGAGACGCACGTGATGTCTCTAGGCGCCGGGCGCCTAGCGCCCGTGCTGCCTCTAGGCGCCGGGCGCCTAGCGCCCGTGCTGCCTCTAGGCGCCGGGCGCCTAGCGCCCGTGCTGCCTCTAGGCGCCGGGCGCCTAGCGCCCGTGCTGCCTCTAGGCGCCGGGCGCCTAGCGTCCGTGCTGCCTCTAGGCGCCGGGCGCCTAGCGCCCGTGCTGCCTCTAGGCGCCGGGCGCCTAGCACCCGTGCTGCCTCTAGGCGCCGGGCGCCTAGCGCCCGTGCTGCCTCTAGGCGCCGGGCGCCTAGCGCCCGTGCTGCCTCTAGGCGCCGGGCGCCTAGCGCCCGTGCTGCCTCTAGCCGCCCGTGATGGTCCTAGCCGCCGGGAAACTTCAAAGAGCCCGTTCTCTCAAACCGTGAGGACCCAGAAAACGAGTAAGATATCAAATCGAAGCCCTCGCCGAGACGCACGTGATGCCTCTAGGCGCCGGGCGCCTAGCGCCCGTGCTGCCTCTAGGCGCCGGGCGCCTAGCGCCCGTGCTGCCTCTAGGCGCCGGGCGCCTAGCGCCCGTGCTGCCTCTAGGCGCCGGGCGCCTAGCGCCCGTGCTGCCTCTAGGCGCCGGGCGCCTAGCGCCCGTGCTGCCTCTAGGCGCCGGGCGCCTAGCGCCCGTGCTGCCTCTAGGCGCCGGGCGCCTAGCGCCCGTGCTGTCCGTAGGCGCCGGGCGCCTAGCGCCCGTGCTGGCTCGGGTCTTCGAGCGACAATCTTCCGTGCACAAGTCCCAGGCCCCGGCCGTCAGAAGTCTGTACTTTGAATCTTTCCCGAGTCCTCGCGGAATGAATCATTGAGATTCCGCGTACAAAACTCTCGTCCTTACTCCAAACTAAGATCGTCGGAAACACTTCGGAAACTCGTAAGGTATCAACGGAAAGGAAGATCTTAAATTCTTCGTACGAAACAGTGATGGTTATCCTAAGACACCACTCATCTCAACTCTACGAAGGAATGAAGATCTTCCGAAGAAATCGTAAAAAACAGCGGAAGTCCTGGAGACGGCCCGAAAGGGACCAAACGCGATCGGACAGTCCGTTTACGATTATCTGAGATAGATACGACGATTTACGTTTATCTTTACATAACAAGATAAATGCTAAATTTCCAAAAGGATAAATGTCAAGTTTCCCGAAGATAAATGTCAAGTTTCCCGATAAACATGAAGGCCGACGAAAATGGAAAAAGCCCGCTTCGCGGCCCAAAAGGAGAATAGACCGTCATAAGAAGGAGTATATAAAGGAGCTTTGGGAGAGAAGGAAAGGCAGAGCAAGAATCCTAGGGAGAAAAGAAAATCCGAGATTGGAGACCTAGAGAGCTCTTGTTAGCTTAAGAACTTAGAATTTAGGCGGTAGACTAGCAAGGCAAGACCTAGAACGTCCGACCGCCTCTCGTTCTATTTTCATCTTGTCCGCAGACCCTTATTTCTCGCGGAAGGATCTAACAATCCTTTTACTTAGAGTTCCGCACATAGAAACCCTAGGCGTTATTCTCGACACGCCCGTTTCTATGACAAACACGCATACTAGACGAACTCCGCCAGGCAGTTTGATCTCTTGTTCAAATCTTTCTAACTGAACTACGTCCGACTTGATCCTCGAAAGGGGTACGTAGGCAGCCTTCCTTAAGGTCCAGTCCCAACTCTTAACAAAACACTTTTTATACGATTTCCGTCTTTTGTTATCTTTCCATATCTTCCGCACTTGTTCGGTCACTTGTCGTTGGCTGTCGCAGAGAATCCGGGCCTTCAGGGAAAGTCGGGTTAACTTGGCTTTCCTCCGTTTTTACTTATCAAAATCGACAGTGCGAATTTCGGTTCCCACAGTTTGGCGCTAGAAGGAGGGTGGGACGGATTACTCTTACTCTTACGGCCGCAAAACGCTTGATCAAAGCAATGTCTGGAAAATATGAAAGACAAACTCGCAGCTCACGTCGACGCTGGTAAAACAACTTCAGCAGTGACTGCTCCTACGACCAACGCTTATGCAAACGGTTATCTAAGATTATCATCTTACGGACAAACGTCCCGAGAACGGACCATCCCGACCAGGTTTGGGTCCTATCAACCATGCGCCCCCGTCCAAAGTTCCTGCAACACGGTCCTCGGGTCCATGGACACAACCCCCCTCGCTCGGAAAAATTCAAAAAATGACTTGGTAGTCGAGACGGATTCCTGCCTGCCGTATACAACGGCTTTGGTTAGCTTGAACACCAGTTGCCTTAACTATACGGGGAATCGAAATCCTTTCGGAAAAACCAGCGTCACATCAACGGCTTTTTCTAAAGAAAAATCGTAAAAACGTCTAAGTCCCTAGACGGCCCAAAAGAGGCCCGAATCACGGCTAAACGACCACATACGATTTTAGAGTAGGATCGAGCCCAAGGTTGATATGACGGTATGATTACCGAGCAGAGTTTCGACTGGAAATGTTTCTTAGAATAAATTCTCGAAATATTTCACGAGACAGCTTTTGCACGATTAAACTCGACAACATTTTACAAAACAGTTTCCGTAAAATTACCTCGACAACATTTTGTGAAATAACTCTTGTAAAATAAAAGGTCAGCAACGTTCTAAGAAACAATTCCTTGCTGGGATCATGATGAAATCGATGTCCAAAAGTCTCGGAAAAACAATTAAAGAAACCTCGAGAGACTAAGTGTCGATCGAGAAACCTTTAAAAAAACCGGGAAAAACAGGCAGTTCCCGCAAGGAAGCACAGTCCCGGGCGGCTAGCACGCCCGTGCTGTCCCTAGGCGCCGGGCGACTAGCACGCCCGTGCTGTCCCTAGGCGCCGGGCGGCTAGCACGCCCGTGCTGTCCCTAGGCGCCGAGCGGCTAGCACGCCCGTGCTGCCTCTAGGCACCGGGCGGCTAGGACGCCCGTGCTTCCTCTAGGCGCCGGGCGCCTAGCGCCCGTGCTGCCTTTAGGCGCTGGGCGCCTAACGCCCGTGCTGCCTCTAGGCGCCAGGCGGCTAGGACGCCCGTGCTGTCCCTAGGCGCCGGGCGGCTAACGCGCCCGCGCTGCGCTGGTCACCGGACAACAAAACATTCGGCGAACGCGGCAAATCCTCGCGAAACCATCCCTGACGATAGTCCAACCAAATACTTTGCACATTTCGTAAAATAATCCTAGACAATACTTCACGAGACAGCTTCTGCACGATTAAACTCGACAACATTTTACGAAACAGTTTCCGTAAAATTAACTCGACAACATCTTGTTGAATAACTCTCGGTAATATTTTACGAAACATCATTCGTGAAGTATAACAAGATCGCAAGCTTCTTGACCTGACCAGTTCGCTCATAGCTTGACGAAACAAGAAGCCCCACTCAAGTGACATCTTGCCGTTCGTTTTCACTTGTCTACCCACCTTAGCCTTCTTCGAGTTTTGCCTACTTCTCCTCCCTTTGCTTCAACGATTCTGCAACGATTCTGCACTGTTCCTTCGGTTTTCATCAAAAATCGATTCTCGATTCAGTGTCAGACTTTTCAAAGATCTTTGACAATGAAACGTTAGAAGACAAAGAGGAACGGACATGAGGCAATCTCGAGTAATCAACGAGACTAAGGTACGTCCGACTTAGAAAATTCTATCAAGGTTTTAATTTTTTCGTAGGAAAGGAATGAGAACGTCTTGTAAACTGCCGTAAAATTTAGGGAACTTAGAACCTAGGTGGATAGTCTAGCAAGCTAAGTCTTAGGCATTTTCTTCCAGTTTCGTTCTATTGTTCCTTGACTGTCTAGGCAGAACGCGCAAACCGATCTAATCTCTCGGAAAACCGAGAAACGATCGCCACGCATCCTTGGCATACTCATTCTACTTCATAAAGAAAAAATTCCTTTCAAAAGGCAAACGGCACTCTAAGATTTGTCCGTAACGCTAGCGGCATAACGGCATGGTCAAACCGCTACAAACATAGTCTTGAAAACTCTACACCGTCTCTTGTTGCAATCTCGCGACAAGAAACTCGTACAACGTCAGACTAATAGCACGACGGTGAGCTACAAAATTAACGGAATAACCTTCGGTAAAACTCCACGAGTAATTCGAAGCAACTTTTGCCAAAAGACAAAATCAAAGCGGAAACGTTTTCCGTGTAACCCTTAACTCGGAAAACTCCGCTAAGATTTGCATGTCTATCTCAACGAATGCTATTCGGCCATCGGCCGACTACGCCTTTCCATGAAAGCCCGAACCTGAATTCGGCATCACCATTAAGGACAATCGTGAACCAATATGACCTTAATGCGAAAGGATCGCAGTCTGATCGTTTACCAACTCCTTGGTAAAACGGCTGAACAGAGCCTTCACCCCAAGACAAAACAGCTGAACGATCGCCGCTCCAATCACTTAAGGGCCAGACGATAATCCACGATTTGTCATAAAACTCCAAGTGACCATTTACGTGAGCAACTCTGTCGCATAGCCCAAAAGCGGAAATCATGCGATAAATTTCTCGTAATAAAATCAGTCCTAACAGCCATACGGTTAACGGAAAAATTTGAACTTAACATCGACTGATTAAGTTCTATACGCCCCGTAAACAAAGCATGAGAAGAAACACTCGTGACAAAGCTCCAAGAGTTATACGAGTCGTCCTTAAAATCCCGGAAGGCCAACACTTCGCGAAACAAAGCGAAGGTAGACGCTTCTCCCTGGGTCAAATATACGCGACCCCTGGTCCTAATCCCTCGTCAAAACTGAAACAACAGTTTCTGACTACGGACATTCGCAAAACATCTCCAAGCCCGCGAACATTTGAAATGCGGCACAAGGGAAAATTGACTCGTACGCATTTGAAATGCGTATACTCATATACTCCCACGATTTTAAAGAAACCGGATTTTCGAAACTCTTTACAAACACATAAACCGAATTTTCGAAACCCTTCGCAAACAAACTCGCCAATCGCTAAACGGCCTCAACAATGGATCAAGTATCCACCAAATAAATCGTAAACTATCGCCCGGAAACATTCCGCGATTTCTAAAAAGCCCATAGTCCTTTATGGCATAAGAAAAACAAACTTCAAAGCACTGCGAGACGTCGCTTCGTGCCTGAACATTCGTTTTTCGATTAAAATCTTCATACGCCTTCTAAACGGCATCATATCGTTGTTGCTGATCACAACAAACGAACTCTAACGTCCTAAACAGACAAGCCACCTAAGGGTAGGCTCTTTTACATCCGACAAGGATCCCATAGCGCGCTATACAAAAACTCCAAATTTGGTTCAGCACTTCGTAAAGGAAGTAGCTCGATTCGTGCCCAGACAAATCATATAAGCCGATACCACTTCGCGGATTTTAAAACGGTACGAATCAGGTTAAAATCACAAACAGGCAAAACGAAAGCCGATTTGTCATCGCACAGCCTTAGTCTGAGAGTAAACCTAGGTCTTGCCCTAAACCCAGCCTTGCTGGTATCTTAACATCTCATAGGCAAAGCGTCAACGACGCGAGATCCCAAAACTTGTCTCTTCACTCAAGTCTGTACGTTTCCACGAATTTTCGCGTAAATCGTAAACCGCAGGAAAATCTCGCTTTGTACAAACGACGGATACAGTGATCATCAGGGAGGCATGAATGAGACGACAACTCACACCCTGTCCCTCTAACTTCGATAGACAGAAGTTCTGAAAACGCAACATTAATATTTTGTAAAGATTGAGCCGCAGAGTTCAACAGATGCCCTGAAAAAGGCCGGGATTCGAAGCCGCCAACGGCCAGTCCCACAAATGTACATCATGGCCTCCTAACGGCCGAAACACAATCAAAATAAAAATCTCCGAAAGGATTGATAAACCTAGACGCTCCCCGGAGCATCACCTTCATCCTCAAAACTCACCCAAAGTAGGAACGGTCTCACCGTCGCCTCCATTGGTCGCACCACCGCTGCATGTTTCATATGCGCCGGCTTCACGATCCTTGACTGCGTAGTCCTGGTCCTCCGAACCCTCCGAATCCGGGACAAGGGTGCACACGGGTTTCCGACCGGCGAGAATCGAGTCGAAGTCCTCTCCGTCAAACTTGCGAGTCCCCGTCTCCTCAAGATTCTGAGTCTTCTCTTGAAGACGACGGACTTTCGAGGACATATGTTCTTCTCTTTCTTCACATTGAGCAACGAACTCACGGTCTTTCCGACGTCACGTTCAAGATCCCCAATCAAAGGTGATGTGGATGTCCGCAATGAAATATTCTTAGCCACAAATTTCGACTTTCAACTCATAATCTTCCGCCCGCAAGATCGTCTCCGCATCTTACAGGCTGGGGGGCTAACTGTTGGGGTCAAAAACGGTTATCTCGAAATCAACGGCTAAAACTATTTATCATGCGCAGACTTTCCATAAAACAAGCGTCGAAAGCAAGACAAGTCGTATAGCTTAAAGAACCTATGTTAAAGTCGATCGTTCTTGATTTACACGATAAACTTTACGAGAAAACCAAATAAGATTTAGTCGTAAAACTTCGATGATACAATCAAGAAGAACCGAGAGACATTAGGTCCGTATCTAAGATGACACGACCATACGAAAGTATACGGAAGAAACGGGAAGTAATCTAAGTTTGGACAGGCCGAACGACAAAGAATCCGCCTTGAAACTTCAAAGAGCCTGTTCTCTCAAACCGTGAGGACCTAGAAAACGAGTAAGATATCAAATCGAAGCCCTCGCCGAGACGCACGTGATGTCTCTAGGCGCCGGGCGCCTAGCGCCCGTGCTGCCTCTAGGCGCCGGGCGCCTAGCGCCCGTGCTGCCTCTAGGCGCCGGGCGCCTAGCGCCCGTGCTGCCTCTAGGCGCCGGGCGCCTAGCGTCCGTGCTGCCTCTAGGCGCCGGGCGCCTAGCGCCCGTGCTGCCTCTAGGCGCCGGGCGTCTAGCGCCCGTGCTGCCTCTAGGCGCCTGGCGCCTAGCGCCCGTGCTGCCTCTAGGCGCCGGGCGCCTAGCGCCCGTGCTGCCTCTAGGCGCCGGGCGCCTAGCGCCCGTGCTGCCTCTAGGCGCCGGGCGCCTAGCGCCCGTGCTGCCTCTAGGCGCCGGGCGCCTAGCGCCCGTGCTGCCTCTAGGCGCCGGGCGCCTAGCGCCCGTGCTGCCTCTAGGCGCCGGGCGCCTAGCGCCCGTGCTGCCTCTAGCCGCCCGTGATGGTCCTAGCCGCCGGGAAACTTCAAAGAGCCCGTTCTCTCAAACCGTGAGGACCCAGAAAACGAGTAAGATATCAAATCGAAGCCCTCGCCCAGATGCACGTGATGCCTCTAGGCGCCGGGCGCCTAGCGCCCGTGCTGCCTCTAGGCGCCGGGCGCCTAGCGCCCGTGCTGCCTCTAGGCGCCGGGCGCCTAGCGCTCGTGCTGCCTCTAGGCGCCGGGCGCCTAGCGCCCGTGCTGCCTCTAGGCGCCGGGCGCCTAGCGCCCGTGCTGTCCGTAGGCGCCGGGCGCCTAGCGCCCGTGCTGGCTCGGGTCTTCGAGCGACAATCTTCCGTGCACAAGTCCCAGGCCCCGGCCGTCAGAAGTCTGTACTTTGAATCTTTCCCGAGTCCTCGCGGAATGAATCATTGAGATTCCGCGTACAAAACTCTCGTCCTTACTCCAAACTAAGATCGTCGGAAACACTTCGGAAACTCGTAAGGTATCAACGGAAAGGAAGATCTTAAATTCTTCGTACGAAACAGTGATGGTTATCCTAAGACACCACTCATCTCAACTCTACAAAGGAATGAAGATCTTCCGAAGAAATCGTAAAAAACAGCGGAAGTCTTGGAGACGGCCCGAAAGGGACCAAACGCGATCGGACAGTCCGTTTACGATTATCTGAGATAGATACGACGATTTACGTTTATCTTTACATAACAAGATAAATGCTAAATTTCCAAAAGGATAAATGTCAAGTTTCCCGAAGATAAATGTCAAGTTTCCCGATAAACATGAAGGCCGACGAAAATGGAAAAAGCCCGCTTCGCGGCCCAAAAGGAGAATAGACCGTCATAAGAAGGAGTATATAAAGGAGCTTTGGGAGAGAAGGAAAGGC
Source organism: Hirschfeldia incana (assembly GCA_026261945.1). Taxonomy (NCBI): domain Eukaryota; kingdom Viridiplantae; phylum Streptophyta; class Magnoliopsida; order Brassicales; family Brassicaceae; genus Hirschfeldia; species Hirschfeldia incana. Next base: position 873,080 of record JABCMI010000095.1, on the reverse strand, counting down.
AGAGCAAGAATCCTAGGGAGAAAAGAAAATCCAAGATTGGAGACCTAGAGAGCTCTTGTTAGCTTAAGAACTTAGAATTTAGGCGGTAGACTAGCAAGGCAAGACCTAGAACGTCCGGCCGCCTCTCGTTCTATTTTCATCTTGTCCGCAGACCCTTATTTCTCGCGGAAGGATCTAACAATCCTTTTACTTAGAGTTCCGCACATAGAAACCCTAGGCGTTATTCTCGACACGCCCGTTTCTATGACAAACACGCATACTAGACGAACTCCGCCAGGCAGTTCGATCTCTTGTTCAAATCTTTCTAACTGAACTACGTCCGACTTGATCTTCGAAAGGGGTACGTAGGCAGCCTTCCTTAAGGTCCAGTCCCAACTCTTAACAAAACCCTTTTTATACGATTTCCGTCTTTTGTTATCTTTCCATATCTTCCGCACTTGTTCGGTCACTTGTCGTTGGCTGTCGCAGAGAATCCGGGCCTTCAGGGAAAGTTGGGTTAACTTGGCTTTCCTCCGTTTTTACTTATCAAAATCGACAGTGCGAATTTCGGTTCCCACAGTTGATTACTAATGTTTTTAAGAAGTAGGTTATCTAAGTAGATTTCCTCTGTTGTCAAGAAGTATGTTAGCCGGTTTCTCTATGCTATCTTATATAATGTTGTCACAATGTCTATGTTCTAGCGACATGTCTTGTAAAATGCTATGTTTAACTATCTTATTAAAATGCTATGTTTTAACTATCTTCAGACAGTTGACCTGCAATGTCCTTCTCTTACAAAGCTAATAAGAGTCGTTATGTTAGAAACAACCGAGAGATCATATCACGATTATATAATGGAAGCAACTTGTTATTTATCAATATAGTGCGATACATCAATAGTTCATACACCCCTTAATGATTGTGCAACCTTTACTTGTATTTTACATATGATAGTTACGGTTGCAAACCATTAAATCCACCCCTTTCCGAAACATCTCTCCCTTCGCCTCAAACTGCTTCCTACAAGCTAATCAACCCACTTATATTGGCTGCTTACAAGTGGCTTTGTTATGACCAAAGCGCTTGCATCTGCTGCACAAAGTCATGCGTCTAATGCGCTTCAGCTGAAATAATTTAGAGATATATATATGTCAGACATAAGAAGATAGAATATCAACCAAACAGGATGCTTAGTTAAAGCCACTTACTAGTTTTTCGCCTCTAGAGAAGAACCTCTGTTTTTTTGGCCTTCCTGGAGGCCTTCTAGTCAATGGAGGACTCAATTTCATTCCCTGGAAACCAGTAACCAATTCGGACAGATCACCAATGTCAGGTACAGGTAGAACACTTCCTTCATAAGCTAACTTGAGGACGCCGACTGTGTAGGCTGGCAATACCAACGATTCCACGCTCACTTTGCTTTTTATTGCAGCAGCAATTGCATGTGAACATGGTATAGCAAGCATCTGGAACTCGTAGCAACTACAAGTTTTGTTAGACAAGTCAACATGATAACTACCTCCATTCTTGTTCCAGACTTCGTACTCATCTTCCGCAATCATAGTTATCTCGTACCCCCCCCCCCCGACATGTCAAAATTCTTCGATAGAATACCTGAGACCTTGGGTGTCATTGAACCTTTGTTCTTGTCTGCTGCATCCCTACGAGTTGCAAACCAGCCGGTCAACTTGCTGCGGATGAATTCAATTAATGGTATCACCGGAAACTCCCTAGCCTCACGCAGCACAGCATTCCAAGACTCCGCTATATTGCTCGTCATGACGTTGTATCGCTTTCTCTGAAAATGTGATCTTGCCCAATGCTCTAGCCCAATGTCAAGCAGATACTCGGCACATCCAGCATCCATGGATTTAATCTCGTTAAAGGTGGTGTAGAACTCCTGCAACTTGAATGTCCTTGCAGCCTTTGCAACTAGAAACTCCAGGTGGCGTGCTTTGAAATTCGATCGGATGTTTCTCTTTAAATGCACCACGCATATGCAGTGCCCGGCTCTTGGATACACCTGTTAGCCATCAAAAATAATTGTGTATCAAGAAAAAAAGTAAACTTCAAAGTGTGTATATCATTTACCATGTTAACAACAACATAGTACAACAAAACTTTTTGTTTACCTTGCCAACACCCTTAAGTATAGATGTGTGTCGGTCTGACACAAATACCAAATCTTCATCTTCAACCACAAATACCGACAATTGCTGGAAGAACCACTCCCAGGAGGCGTCGTTTTCACTGTCAACAATTGCAAACGCTAATGGGTAAATCTGATAGTTTCCGTCCTGTGCAGAGGCGGTGAGAAGACACCCAGCATACTTCCCTTTCAAGTGCGTTCCATCAACGACGACCACCTTTCTCATAAACTGAAACCCTTTTATCGATGCACCAAATACGATAAACATATACTTGAACCTTCGTCCCCCACCCTCTTCTTCTTCGGTCAGTAGCTCTGCTATTGTCCCCGGGTTTGAAGTGCGGAGCCTCTCCAGATATCCTGGAAGCTGTTGGTAAGATGATTGAGTTGTCCCCTTTGCTTTATCTATTGCTACATCACGCGAGCGCCATGCCTTCCAGTATGATATATTAACGTCATGGTCTCCACGCATCATTTGTCTGATTTCTCTTGGTTTTGGTCCACCACTAGCTCCTCCAAACTTTCCTCTCATTAGCTCACCGATAACAGACGTCGTTGCTTGCGTCTGGTACCCACCCCGCTCATCAACCGAGCATAAATGTTCAGAGACCACCTTCCTTATTTCAAAGACGTCTGCATCCTTTAGCTTGACTGCATAGACCCTCCAAGGGCACTCCCTTCCACAACATTCAAGGACCATCAATCCTGGCTCAGACTTAGGACTTCTGTACTGGAACTTCTTCCTTATAGCATAAATAGCCATATGCTGCTTGAAGGCGTCTCTATTCCTGAACATCATTCCCACTTGAACATCGTCTTTGTATTCTCCAATCTCATCTGCAACAAGACAATTCATGCATTAGATAGGCTTAGTCTATTCAAGATGAATAGCCAACATATTTTTTTCTGTCGGTATATATATATTTTATTTCATGTGTTGATCATACTAATTTTCAACTTAGCTGTTAGATTATCAAAATTAATTCATTCGAAAACCATGATTTTAGATTTTCTTTAGGGTGTTTTTTATGATGTGAGATGACAATTCAAGTTCTTACCATGCCAATTATCAGTAATACAGAGTTAAAATTATTTTTGTCGATTAAACCAAAAGAAATTACAAACCAGATTTGTAACAAGACAACACCCATCTTAGCGTGCTAAAAGATACCTTTTCGACAATCAGAAATACAATATTTTTTAGATTGGAAAACACACAGACGCGCATGCTAAACGCTCTGCTAACCGGATAACATCATGACATACAGATGAAAAATTAATTCATTCTTGACAAAATTCTACCATGTCGTATTCAAAAGCAAACATTCAAGACCAACCTTCCGTGCTACTCCCTTCAGACGAAGTCTCCCTGACTCTAGCGCTTGTCCCGCCTTCCTTAGCTGCACAACAGATTGCCAGCTTCATCATCGATGGAAGAGGTGTTGGAGTCGTCGATGTCTGTTGTCCAAATGGTTTTCCAAGCTCAACGATCCCAGATTTTGCCAAAACCAACCCTTCTGCTGCCGCCATTTCTTCAAATTTCAAAATGATCAAAAATTAGTTTTTTTAATACTTTGGTCTAATATATTACACTTTAAGGAGTAATCTTTTACATACCGTTTGTAGATGGCTTGTTCTTGTTAGCAGTCCCCATAGAGTCCAACACATTTGGTTCTTCATAATGGTCGTCCCTTTGATCTTTTGATGACCCAATCGAAGAACCCGTTCCTTCGTCAATTATTATTGTTGGATTTAGGACTCTACTTGGAACGACAGCACCTATGCCAACACTCAGACGGTCTTCAGCAACACCCACTTCTTGAAGGATGTTTTCATTAGCGTTCAGGTTATTCTCCGTATTGTGTTCCTCATTTGCAACCGTTTCCCAAAACCTCATACCATTCTCAATTTCTTCCTCTGTTGGTCCATGCGTGGTTGCATGTCCCTGGTAGTTCACTAGATCCATGCCTACGTCCCAACATATCGGGTGAGCTTCTTCTTGGGTAACAGGGCCGAGCATCTGAGTAGCAATGGCCGCTAACCCTTCAAGACAACAACATTCCACGTTAATAAATTTGTTAACCGAATACTATATCATCTTGAAGACTGTTTACAAAATTCAACATTGCTAAACGGTTCTCATATACAATACAATTTTTAATGCAAACAACATAGCCTTGTTTTTTTGTAATAACAAAATTATCCACACGTTTCTACTATCATCTTTACCTGATCCCACATGGCCATGATTTTCTTCGACCATCTCCTCATCGTCGTTGTCAAGCTCTATGACCTCTCTAGTTGTTCGATTGTTATTGTTTCTGGTCGCAAGAAAGTTGTCTGCGAACTCCATCTCCAACGATACACGGTGGAACAGCAGCATAGCGTCTTCTGGAAAGATCGCATTCATGACCCTTTCGGTCTGGGCCACACGGTTACCAAATACCAAACCTGAAGAAATTCACAATATCATTACCCATACATATCATCAAGTTATATTTTATTGTTATCTAGAGCTGTTATGTGTTAAAAATTTCGTTACATACTCTCATACGCTGCTCTTGAGTTCTCCGTCGCAGTGTGGTCGAAGACATAACTGGTTGTCCCAATTGTGAAGTTAGTCCGACATAGATACTGGTACTCCGCCACTCCCTTAGGACCCATTGTAACCAGCAGAGCAAGGTCCTCCAGCCATGACCTTTCTTGTAGCAGAACCGACAGTTGTTGTGTGTCGGAAACTGTAGTTGGTGGTGTTTTGTTACCCATTGGAACGAGCATCCAAATTGGTAGACGGTTGGTTATCACTACCGGTGTATAAGGGGTTAGACCATAACGATGCCTTATGATATGATCTAGCATCCGATACGTTAATGTCTCCTCCACAACCACCCTGTAACCTAACTCCTCCGGATGCGTGTTAAAATCCCACTCCTCAGTAGGACTCTTTTTCCACTCGCCTCGCTAGATACGCACAGAACGAACCATTCTGCACAAACAGACATATAATGCAAGTCAAAATACAATTAATCGTTTTGCATGTATGATTTTTCGACAAAACGGAATAAAAGAAGCTATATGTATATCATCGTATGTTAGTCACTATCTGCATGTATAAGTTTATGACAGTAAGGAACAAAGACAGATGGAAGTAGAAGAGATTGATATTCCAACAGCCTCATAAATGTAAGTAGAAGTGAATGATCTTCATAGATGATAAATAAAGAGAATAAATGCTTTCTACGTACAGATCGAAAGAAGAATGAAACTAATTAAATGTGAAAGAAGAACATTCTCTGAACTTCAGAAGCTTTTACTACTGTGGAGTATTTACCTGCTATTATTAGATGTTGCTTGAGAAGATATGGACGTTTGGCTTCCCTTTTATAGGCTAAAGCGTATACCATAATCGCCTCTCTTCTCCCCATACAAACTTTTCGCATGCCAGCAATTAGATTTTCTTTAGATTCTCCTATGCATGCAACCGTTGTTGTCAGAGTTGCTATTTTTTTCATTGGTCAATGTCTTCGTCGGAGGCTCACGTAAAAACTGTGGGGAGGTAAGTAGCTTAATCATTAGAAGCCCCCCAATTAACGTCACTTACGTTAGTAGCTTCTAAACCTATTATAACTAGATAGTAATATATTACAGAAGGACAGTATCGTCTTTTTCTATATCTGCTGGACACTCTAAAGCCCACACATTTTATGTTATGGGTATCCACCTAAATTACAAGTTCTTTATGGATTTTGGGCTAATTCACCCAATATATGTTTACCCACGATCTCCTATATTCTCCTTCAGTTTAAAACCCCCTAATTCAAAATTAACATAAATCATTCACTCTAACTTCTGAGTTTTTTCTCATCCAAAACCATAAACCATCTTGATGTCAAGATCTCTAAAACCGTTCCGTCTCCTTCTACTATAAAACTCCCGATCGATGAACCATTTTTCATATTTCCTACTTCTCCAAGACTTCTATTGTGTCACTTTTTCTTCAGTTTATCTGATTTCATGGATTCTAAGTAATTGCAGACTTGTAGTTTCAGAAGTTTAGATACATCTCTTTTTCATCACGGTTAATATTCTAATACATATTTTCACCTAAATGTATGTGACCTTTTTGCAGGAAACAAATCAAAGATGTAAAAAAAAAATCAAAGATGTCACAGGGTTATAAGAATATTGTAGGGAGAAAATCATGAACATTGTTAGATATTTAACTTATTTTCCAGGTGAGTTATGAAAGTAAGTATAAATTGTATGTTGTATTGATCATATTTTCATCGCTTAGTTATATTTCTTTGGATACTAGCACAATATATACGCATGGATTCCAAACCATGTTCTAGCATGTAAAACTGATTTTCAGTATTAAAAAGAAGTAAAATTCATTTTGAGTTGGAAAATACTTTTTACTACTTGATGATAATTGATCATTCATTCTTTGTATATACACCTACGAAAAAATAGAACTTTAATTATGTTTGATTTTAATATAGAGCTACGTTATAACTTTTATTTGAAGTCATTGTGAAATCCATTTCTGACAATTCTTTTAACTATACAAGAACTGTATCTAAGTTTTGTATCTCATAAGATATATATGTTTGTATTTATTGAGGTGCTATGCTCCAACTTTAAATCTGAAATGTACATAGTTGTATCGTATGTCTTATATTTAGGTGTCGTATCATATTTGAGGACCAATAGAGGAACAAGATACGTTAGGCGCCCTAACATCTCTTAATTAGAATTTTTTCAAAGCAATTTTCGGATCTTGCTATATGCCTATATGTTTTTGGTTTTTTTTAATCCTCCGGAGTCATTATTAATTACAAGGTATTGATGTTCAGGTTGTGGTTGAGATGGATTTTGTCTCTGTTCTGCCAGTATGTGTTCGTATGTTTCATCTTCACAAAAGCTGGAAATATAATATACCGTGAGATAAATGTTCAAAAGGAGGATATCTATTAGGGAGACTTTTTTGTTGTGTACTCAGAACATTTCTAACATATTTTTCATTCTTCTAACATGGAGCTGCAAAACAAACTACGAATGGGGTCCCTAATTCCCTAGATCGGATTCCTTCAGTCAGTGTAAGTGTCAATCAAGAATTTTACTTGATGTATCAACTAAGAACATATATATAGTTTTTTCATTTGATTCAAGTTTTTAATCGATGTTTGATGTCTTAGTCATATCTGGTGTATAATTTATCATTTCTATCATTTAGATTTAAAATTTATAGCTGCAAACTTACGTAGTAAAGATCACATATTCTTAAAGTAGTGTGTAATGTAATTTAAACTATGTGTTACATGCTGATCTTTTTTTACTATTTTATTGCTTTGAATGGATTTGTGCGACTGTGTTTTTGACCTTTGATTTGTAAAATGTTTAGATATGGAGACGTTGAATGAAACACCAGAATGAATTACTGGAAATTAGAAGGAAAAGACTTTAGGACCCAAAAAAAAAAGATATTCCCGTGCGTAGCACGGGACCAACACTAGTGATTCTATAGATCCTGAAAACGAGGTGGTTTTAATATTCTGTTTTCAGTTGAGAGTTTCGTTGGACAGGATCCTTGTTCTAAAACGCGCCGACTGGGACCGATTACTCGGCGAATAAACGTAAATCGGGGAGTCACCGTGGCGTTTTGCCCCAATTCGCCCAAAAACTCGGATCCTTCTCAAAAGTTCGATTTTTTGTAAATTGGAAGCTCAAAATCATAGTTTTCTCAGCAAATCTATTATAAATGGGCATAAACATAAGAAATAGCAGTGAAAACGCGTTAGAATCGTGAAAAAAAGCAGAGAACATTAAAATTAGGGGCTAGTTCACGACAGGTAAAAGGAAGAAGACGAGGGCAATTTTGTAAATTAACAGTTATTAAAGAGAAATGTAAAAAATTAATGAATCTCTCCCTAGGACTCGAACCCAGGTGGTCTAAGAGCAATAAATTCCACCAAACCACTAGACTACGGTAAATTCTTGGGAACTTTACACAATTAATTAAATTTATAATAAAAACACATAAAATTAATCCATGATTAATCTCCGATTTTTTCATAAATCGCTAGGCGTTACCCGAGCGTACGCACAGCGCCTGGCGAGTTTCCGAACAATGGACATGATCATAGGAGTATGGTGAAGAAAAAAAGTGCATGAAGAAGAACGTGGGTAGTTACATTTTTTTTTTCTGAGAATGATATTTTTTTTTTTAATTTTAATTATTTTCTTACAAAATTATAAACACTAACTATAAAGCTGATCGGTGAAGTGATTTGTGCTTTGATATATAAGAGATTGGTGAACTGACTTGTGTTTTAATATATAAGATATAAGCATGTGTTGTCAATATTGTTATTTAAAGTTAGACATTTTATCTGTTAAATTTGATTCGACTCGTTATTCGTTTTGATTCGATCCGGATATCCGTAAACTTTCGAAGTAAAGCAAATACTAAAAATTAGTATCTGTTAAAATCAAAACAAATCACAAATATTAAAATTTTGAGAAACATATATCCGATCCGATCCGAAAATATATAAATACATGTATATTTTGATTATGTTTACAATTTTAAATGTATAAGTTAATATAATTATTATTGTAACATATGATTTGAAAAATTCTATTCACATTATTACTTATATAAAATTATTACATAAAAGGAAAATAAGAAATTTATGACAATTATAACTTTTTCTTAAGTTTTGTGTTATTATAATTGTTAATTAAGATTATTTTTTTTATAAAATATGTAAAATCACTACTGTTAAATTTTTTTCTTATATATCATGTTGAAATATATTTTACAAAAAAAAAATTTATATCAAATTTTGAAGATTATATGTATTAATCAAAACATATGAGATACCCGTAAGTATCCGTAAATATCCGCAAATATCTATTTTTTTTCCGAATATCCATTTTTCTGAATATCTGTATTGCTTTGAAGCAAATCAAATCGGAAAATTAAATATCCGTGACATACGAAGCAAATCACAAATACCTTCAAAAATCCAGATATCTGATCCGTGCAAATGCCTATTGTTATTGTCCTTTTCTAGAATTACTACGTAGTTACCATGCTTCCTTCTATTTTTGACAGATAATGGTTTGTCACTACAAACCACCACCTGATGGTAGATTGGCTGCTGGAGAAGAATGTTTCAATAGAATGCTTTAACTTTTTAAGTTTTGCTTTTTGTTAATGCAGGTAATGGATGCTGGTTCAAAGAGAAATTTAGGGCGTTTCATCAACCATAGTTGTGAACCAAACTGCCGTACTGAAAAGCTGACTGTTAATTTTTCTTTGATGTATTATTATTATGCCTCATTGTCTAAATTTTTACTCAGTTATAAAAATCTGAATTGGGAACTTTATTCTTGAGCTTGTCTGCTCTATTTTTCGATAAAGGCATTCCACTTATTCTGCTCTTTTGTTTTTGTGTATGTTTTTCATTTGTTACTTCTTGAATGTTGTTGCAGTGGATGGTCAATGGTGAAATTTGCGTTGGAAAATTCTCCATGCAAGACCTTAAGAAGGTAGGTTCTCTTACACTTGCGTTGAAAATGTATCTGACGATAGGCCCAACTTTTTCAATATGTTTAGTAGATAAAATGATAGTATGTACGTTTGAAACCACCATATCCTAACTTGCTTATAGAACATTCTTTGGAAATTAAAATTAAACCCAAGTATTTGTGTTCTTATTTTAAAGGCGACGGCGAAATTAATTAACTTGTTAACTAAATACAAACGCAAACGCCAAATACAATGAAGGTCTAGCATTTTTAATCTATTTGAACTTAATCAGTTTTTAATTGCCGACAAAAAATCATTTTTAAATTAATTGTGTGTCAAGCATATCTAAAGTAATATCTAGAATAAAAAATATTTTTAATATACAATATATATGCATTTAAATTCATAAATAAAATAAATTTAGTATAATAAATATTTTAAAATATATATAATTGTAAAAAAATATACTATATGATATAAACCAAAAAAAGTGAAGTGAAATTCTATAAGGATATAGTCTGAACTGGATATCTAGACCGACCAGACTTTTATTAATATACTGATATTACAATAAAATTAAACATAATAAGCTAAATTCAAATAAACAACGGAAAATCCGTTGTCTATCTATTAGCATTTTATTTTCCAAGTACAGAAAATGAAAAAACAACGATATATTATTTATAGAACAGGGTATCGCTGATTAAAGAGCCAGGTTCAGGTGCTTGTTACACATTCTTAACGATAATGTTATGCACATGCGGGGCAGCACTATTCCTAAAAATTCTGCAATAAAAGCATAAAACGCTGAACTTCTTGCTAAGTAATCATAAAACTGGAACATGTTGAGCAGAAGCATTACCAACGGCCTAATTGTTTCAGGTTGTAATTGCATGTTAAAAGACTTAAAACTTTCTAAGGACAAAAAGGGAAGTAAAAGTGCCTCTTTTTGGCATTTTCATTCATTTAAATAGAGAAAATACAGAAACAAAGTGGAGTCATAACTCCTTTGAACCTGGGAATTAAGGGAAAGCGGAGGAGATGGTTTCCTATATACAAGGAAGACCTATTCTCTTCTTATTATCAACTGAAACAAAATGCAGAAAAGAAACAATTACGTAGAACTTGGTTTGGTTTGAGACGTGTCGGTTTGGTTCTGTAACTCTATCAACTTCGAATGCCGAAATCAAGTTCCGGCCAACCTTTTGAAGACAATCTGAGTTTCAATACCAGCGATTACGGTTGTAGCTTTGATCTGGTCCTTGGAGTCTACCTGACCCGAAAAGTCATAACCTTCCCATCCGGAAGCACCCTTGCGGCTGGACAATCCAAACCGTGTGGGTGTGCCGGCTTCCAATTTAATACGACCATACGTGGCGTCAGATGGATCCACTGTTCCCGCATCGGTCCTAGTCCATTTCCATGAGAAAGTGACTGGTGCCCCGTCGTACAATCCGTGCGGAATATCAAGCCTGATCTTCTCGCCGTTTGCAGCATAGTAGGGGTGAGTGAGCGTACCAGTGAACACAGCGCCGTGAAAGTGGTGCACACCCTTGGCTTTGCCTCCGAAGACTTCACTCGCAAACTTGCCCTCTGAGGACTCGGCGACGAGTACATGTCCGCTTTCTTCATCCAGCTTTTTGGTGATTTTGATCTCAGCCTTTTTGGGCTCGTAATGGTAGATCTCCATCATTTTGTTGGTGAACCTCTCGGCCATGGTGTGCAAAAGGGCGACTTCGGTGGCTTCGGCGACGATTCTATAGAGAATGACATCGCGGACGGAGCTCTCGAGGAAGTTGCCGACGGAATGCCAGTATTGCGTCCAATCGTTCACGTTGTATGCGATACCCGCTCGTTCTAGAGAAATCACGGTGCCAACTAGTGGGATATATTCGACTATGGAGTAGTCGACCTCCTCGAGTTGGGTGAACCACTCAGACATGTTGAGCGTTGGTAAATGGATAATGTGTGAAAACTTCTACGTATGGGGATATCCTTTTAAAGGCCAAGATCTTTTGCAATATATTTTTCTATAATAATTATAATAAAATGAAGCACGTTTTTTACATTTCTCCATCTTTTATAATTAAAATATATAAGAAAATCTTATAACTGTCGGCAGCTGTGACGTCAACTGGAATTTATAAGGTCAGAAACATCGTATACGATATTATCTCTTTTATAAGCATTTTATTAGAATTTTTATTATTTTATATTATAAATATATTTTATGAATTATTCAGTTTTTTTATAATTTGTATAATACCAAATATACGAGGTGTTTTTTTTGTAAATGTGTATATGAGGTGTTATAGGTAGATGGGTAATAATATAATTTATGAATTATACAAATCAACATATATTTATATTATTAAAACTACAATATAATTTCTTTAGATACATTATTTAATTTTGCAGATATAAGTACGAAGACACTCTAAATAGAAATAAAAATATCTATGTTGTCATAAAAGAAATAAATACAGATATTTTGACAAAAGAAATGAATATCCATCTATATGTTATGTTGGAACCGATTAATTAAGCTTTGATAACAAAACTTACACTATTATCAGATAACAGAATATAGAATATAGGGGCGGACACTTTACCCCGATATTCGAAGCTGTATCTTCCGATCCAAAAAACCTGAATCAAAATCCGAATTGAAGTAGCAAAATATCCGAATGGATATTAACTTATGAGAGATTGGATATCCGAATCCGAACGATAATATCCGAACCGAATGAATATCCGAAGATAACTGAACATATGTATATATAATCTTATATTTCTAGTTTACTCTTTTTATTTTATTCAAAATATTTTATAACAAATCAAAGTGCCACGTAGAAAATTGACTAAAAAATATTAAAATCATTTGAAAATAATAAAAATATCAATTTTAATGACGCCAACGCCGCCAACTAAACCCTAAAGTCTTAATTTCGAATTCTAAACCTAAATTTTAAATTTTAAACTCAAACCCAAATCTAATACCTTAAACCTAAATCCTAGACCCTAAACCCAAACCATAAACCTTAAATTCAAACCATATACCCTAAACTCAAATTATAAACCCTAAAACCAAATTGTATACCCTAAACTCAAATCCTATACTAAACCTAAATCATAAATCTGAAATCCAAACCCTATAATATCTAGGTTTAGGGTTTGGGTTTAAAGTTTACGGTTTGGATTTAGGGTCTAGAATATAGGTTTAGAGTATACAACTTGGGTTTAGGGTTTGGATTTACGGTGTAAGGTTTAGATTAAATATTTACGGTTGGGGTTTAGGGTCTAGTATTTGGGTTTAGGGTATACATTTTGTGTTTAGGGTATACATTTTGGGTTTAGGGTCTAAAATTTAGGTTTAGGATATAGAGTTTAAATTTAAAATTTAAGTTTTGGAATTTACGGTTTAGACAGCGGCGTATGCGTTGTTAAAATTGATGTATTCTTTTTTTAACTATTTTTAATTAATTTAATATTTTTATTCAATTATCTACATGACACTTTGATTGGTTATAAAGAGTGAGGTGAATTTAAAGGTTCATCCTAAGGGGTGAACCTAAGTTTTGTTCTTTTTATTAACGTTATACATAGTTTAAGATCAGATAATATACATATAATTATGGATTACTACTCACTTGAAAAACATGTCAAACTTCTTGTTTTGTGCGTTAGCAAAAAATGTATCTAAAAATCTAAAACAATAACTAAATTAATGTCTTTTTTTTAAATTTAATCTTCAAATATATTAATCATTTAATCTATTGGAAATTAAAATAGAAAAATAAGTTAGAGGTGTATTACAAGAAACTTGAGTAATCAAAATTTTATTTTTTTTTCCAAAATCTAAATATCTGAAACCCGACCCGAAATAACCGAACCCAAACCAAAAATATCCGAATCCGACTTAAAATGTCAGGGAAGCAAGAAATCAAGGTAGGAAAGAGAAAAGTCACAAAGATGCCCAGGCTGTTCTAGCTGCTGCTACTGCAGAAGCAGCAACATCTTCTCGGAATACATCGCTCAGAAAAGATATGACAGAAGAACCTTCTAGTTGTTGCTACGTTTTTGAGTTGTTACTGGATGTATGTATGCTATATGTGCCATGTTTCTTATCTCTATCATTCTTGCTGGTTAAAAACTGAACAGATGAGTACGTATAGACGTAAAGTTACTGCCAGCGGTCACCTAGTGCCACAGACGAAGGAAACACTTTTGAAGGTGCCTGTTTCCGGCCCACCATCGGAGAAGCGTTCTGACCAGCGTACATTAGAAAATCCACGAAGTTGTGACATCTGCAGACGCTCTGAAACTGTATGGAACCTGATTGTGGTGTGCTCTAGTTGCAAGGTGAAGAAGCATTGGTGATCTGGTTTTAGACAAACTGCTGGAACAAGATGAACTACAGCAGGCATTACATGAGATTGATGAAACAGAGAAGAACTGTGGCTTCTATGTACATGAGTTAGATACATCTATGTACTTGTGTGTATGAGTTTGTGTTGCTGTGGTTCTAAGAACAGAACGCTTGTTACAACCAAGAGATGAAGCGGACGTGTTATTGACACATACAAGAAGCTGACATGGCAGAGAAGCGGCCATGACATAGAAGCTTACACCGCAAGTGTTGTTATGATGGTGGTGTGTTGTCGAAGGCACAACCTACGTTGTTGAGACGAGACGACGTCTAGGAGATGATTGAAGTAAATAAGTCACGTGATGTTTCAAGTGAATTATTACTTTGCATGAGAAGCTCAACTTCATGGAAAGCCTTGAAGCTGATGTGGGCTTGGAGATTAAGGTTTTGACCCTAGCAGAGAATAAATAGATCGAGACGATGACAAGAAGAAGTTACGCGTCTAGGGTTTATTGAAGATGCACATGGATGTGTGTGACGTCGTTCTACCAAATAGTTGAGAGATCTGTTAGTAGTTTTGTTATATAGAACTATACTCGTCGGAGAAGACAATGAGTAGTAGTTGGTCTTATCATTGTAATTCTAGATTAGAGTGGTACGCACGTGTGTGTGCTGGATGCCATATAGCAATGGTTTGTTGCGGTCTTTTCTAATGAATGAGTTCTGGACTTGGTTCTGGGGATGTAGGAAACGAACCCTGTTAACAAATCTCTGTGTTAGTTATTTTATGCACATATAAACTCGCACTCAAACATACTTGAACTCAAAAGTTAAGAACTAGCAACAAATATGTTCTTTCATTTGGTATCAGAGCCAGTGCTCGTAGAGATTCGTCTTATTTCGGGTATGATCCTGGATTTGTGACTAGTATGAAGAAGATCATGAGACAAGAAAGAAAGATGTGTTCTCACAGAGTTTGTTGATAGCAGAGAAAATTCTGACTCATCATGGAGTATGTGGGGTGCGTTTGTGTTCTGAACTACGTGAATCTTGGTGATATCAGAAGATACGACTACGATATAAGTAATGTCACTGGGAAAGACAATGGCTTTGTGTCAACAGATTTTCAGAAGCAGTGTGAGTTATTCAAGATAGTTCTCGTCAAAGCCCACTAGTTGAAAAGACAGAAACAACTGATGCTGTAGCAGTTTAGTCAGATACGCAGACCAGAAAAACATTGTGTTTATAATTGTTATGGCAGGTGTGATACATCATTAGTTCGTAATGCATTAGCTTCACTGGTGGTAGCAACAGAAAAGGAGTTTAATTTTTTTTATAAAAGTAAGTGAAGCAGTCACAAGAGATCATGGCTTGTGGTTAAGATGAGACACGTATGTGAGCTTAATAGATAAGTTGAATTGGTGACGTGACCAAGTAGTATGGAATTTTATGGCTACAATCTTGATAAACGACATGAAATGTTGTTCTCAGTAACTGTACGATCAGGAGAACATCAAAGAGGAATGGTTCCGAAGCTTCTGCATACATTGTTCGCTGTAAAAGAGGAGGAGAATATATCTTGTATTGGGTTCACATAGTGCAAATGTCGAATCTGCATAATATTGTGGCAGCTGATATTAAGAATTTGTGATGGCATGAGGCAAGGTTTTCCAAGCAAGAAACGGGTCGTAGTTATAGTTTATAAAAAAGGAGGAAGGTTATTGGTGGTTACAAGTGTGTAACTTGGAGATCAAGGAACATATGAAAATGTGTTGGCTTGAGTCTTAACGATGGTTAGAAATTGGTCAGTCGAGATACACGGTGTTTGTAGACACATAAACCTGATTGGATGACTTGAAGAGAGTGTTCAAATGATTTCTAATACAAGTTCATACTCCGATCTACCAAAGACCATTGAAACGTCTCGTAGGAAATTATCAAATTTGGTTGGGAACTTCATGGTGCTTTTGGCTTAAGATTCAAAGGTGGGTTTGAGTTTTACTAGAGCTTCTTCGACCTTCTCCAGAATCACTCAAGAAAGGTGGAGCTGCATTCTCATAAGATGGAAATGAGTTGGTTCTGAATTATAAGAGCCAAGAAGAGTTAGAGCTGCATCCGCTGCAAATCAAAAGATCAGAATGTAGTGATAAAACATAGAAAAAGTTTCTAGAAACAGAACAACTAAGAGAAAATCTGGAAAATGGCAGCAAAGCAGATTTGGGTTCATTGCTCATGTGTCAGATGATATATGGACATCAAGGGTTTATGCAGCTATCAAGGGTTGTGATGCAAGAGATTGGTTTGAGCTTATGTGGTTGAGTATCAAGTTAAAGAAAGGGCGTTAATCTGAGAGTAAGCCTTCAAGAGCTGGTCAATTTGTGGAGAATTCAGGTCATGTTTCTGTAGAAAGAAAAAGGAAAGAAGAAACAGAAAACACTGTCTGTGTTGAATTTTTTCGACATCTTAGATGCAAAAACTGAGAAGCTGCAGTTGAAGAGAAACTGGTTTTCGAAGCATCAGTTACTAAAAGAAGAGCAGTTCATGTTTGTTACAGGAGGCTCTAAGAATATTTACAATGGCCGAGGTTGCGAACATTGATAGACCATGGCCGTGAAGAAGATCCTTTGGAAATATGATCTTCTATTGAACAAGAGATTCAGAAAAGAAGTTAAGACACTTGGAAGGATCAAACTAGGTGTCATGTGAAGATGAAGTGTTACTGCAATGGCAAGTTTAAAAGATTAAATTTGTTGATCTATGAGATTTTGAGAACCGAAGCTTATGGTACTGGATTCATGATGAGATTCACTAGCTTGAGCCTTATTGAAATATTTGAGAGAACAGCAGAGAGCATGTCTGGTCAGATTTTGGTCTTTCAAGGCAACATTTTGAGATTCAAAAGTAATTTGATTGAGCTGAAACTTGGTGACAATCTTCACTATGCTCATGTCTTGAAATTTCCTTGGTGGGATTGTGATTACAACGGTTAGTTTGTGTTTTATTTGAGGCACTTCCACCTGGGCTGGGAACACTTCTAGAGCTTCAAAATTTCAGTGTGAGATCAGTTTCAGAGGAGTTGAAGAAATTTATGGGTTCTACAGTTGTCAAGGGATTTGGTTTGTCTAAGGAGAGTTAGAGCCTTGTGTATTTTGTAGATCACCAGATCAGAGTGAGTTGTCGGTTGTGAATTGAAAAGTAAAGAATACGATGCAGTTACAAGAGAAGTTGAATAAGTGATCCACTGCTCTATTTCTTGTTTTGCTGTTTGATGGAATCACAATACTTTTAATAAATTCATGTCAATTCGTAGGGGCATGTCAAGATAGACACGAGACAAGGACTGTGCTCAGAAAAAAAATATGACTAATGGTGGAGAGTCGTTGTCAAAGATGTTCAGCAGATTGTGCAGTCGATCATTATAATGACATTGGAGTCAAGGTCTCACAGAGGATTACAATAAGTTATTTCTCAAAGAAGAGTTCCACGATGGAGAAGCTTATAGGAAAAGGATTTCATCCTAATCTTTGGAGGTGACGGATGTATAATTGATTTGCATCAGCCGAGCAGCATCTTTGACATTCTTTGATCTTGCATTTGGTTTGACATTCTTAAATTCGTTTCAACAAGAGGATTTTGCTTAAGTTTCATAGCTGAGTAAGTTGCTATTGGTAATCTTGTGTACGTTCAATGGAATAGCTACAAATGAAACTGCTAGAAGCTGAGTCAGAAAATTATGTCTACTATGTTCATGTTTAAAAGAGAAATTCAGAGAGAGACATAAAGCCGGGAGTTAACACAAAAGAAAAGTATTTTTCAAGATAAAGAAATGGCTTCTGGTGTTAGTTCAGAGTTGACTCAACAATCTACTTATGCAAAGTCGCCAATGTTTTTGGATTCATCTTATAGAAAGATGTGGAGATTCTTTGTAGTGCATGTGGGTATTTCAGAGGCCAGAGATAATGTTTACCGGAAAATGCAGAGATGTCGTCAAATACTGATTAAGCTTGGGGTCAATTTAAAACTAGAAAGAGAAAGAGAGATCCAGATATGTGTGAAGTTGTTCAGGCTTCACTGAGATAGTACTACTGCATGAATGAGAGATATTTGTAAGAATCAGAATCAAGTAATGTGTTTCCGCGGCTAGTGTGGTTCAATATCCTCACTCAAGACTGTTTTGGTGATACAAGTATCTGTTTCCTTTTTACTGCAAATGGAATATTTGTTTTGATTTGCTGCCGAGATATGGAGTCTCAAGTTGAGATAATTGTTTTTAATCAAGGGAAAGTTGGAAAAAAAAGGATGTTGTTGTTCTTGATGTGAGAAGAGAGATGTTTTCTTTGTTGTTGGTTGGAAAACATGAAAAAACCGAAGGGATTGTTAAAGATGCGAAAGGTTTTGCAGAGACAATGGCTGAAAATTTCTGAGATCAAAGTGAGTAGCGAGTAAAACACAGGCTCCGAAGAAATGAAAGGAATCAGTAAGTGAGAGACCAAAAAAAAGGGCAGAAAAGGAAGAATCTTGTCTGATTCAGTTTTGGTAGCATCAAAGACAAGACGGAGTTTTGACGTATTTCCTTGGAGACAAAAATTTATTAATTAATATCAATCTTGTGAAGCTGTGTTGAGCGGATGGGATCCGTCGAAGCCGTCAGCGTGAAAGGATGCATCTCTGGGTATGGTGCTGAAGATTAAAGAAGAAAAGGTGCACGTTGTGGAAAAGCATATTTTTTTCTATCGACTTCAACAGTTTTTCTGATCACATCACTGAGACTGTTACCTATGGGGAATACATGTTTTGTGGAGCAGAGTACATTCTGGATTTTCTTCAGGCTGACCTGGAAGTTCATAAAACTAATGATGGTCGTTGGTCTCGTGCTGAAAACGAGAGGATTGTCGTGTTTCTCAATAAACTCTTCTCTGCATGAGTGATGATATTTCTCTGGTGAATGTGAAGTGACCAAGTTGAACGTCCTTTGGTGGTGACTTAGTATTGAGCGTGTTACTTGGTTTGATCTTATACATGAGAGCATCAGTTTTGAAAGTTAGAGATGAATCTATCAAGTAACCTGCAAGAATGCTTTCTAGTTCGAAATCTATTTGCAGAGAACCGCTAAAATGGAGGATTTTGATGAGCTAGGAATGTAAAAGCGACAGCAAGGATGCAAAAGGAGACAGTGGTTGAAATTTATATGGAGTTTCTGATTTGTGCTGATTACTCGTAGAAATCATGAGGTCTGGAGGGATCCTTACACGTTCCAAGTCTTGATTTTGACTTAGAAGAAACTGGCTGATATGTTTTGTGAGTTCATGGAAAAGAGTTTCGCTTTGGAAAGCTCATCTCTAACGCTAAGCAAGCACAAGTTTTAAAGAAAGATTGCAGCACGGGAAAGATCTTGCTCAGGATTACTACTGCATCAGAATGAACTGTTCTGTGCGTACGTCAGGCTGAGATCCTGTTCTATTGGCGACAGCAGTGTCTATTTGATGTTAGGACAGCTGATTCTAAGTGATTGACATCTAAGTTTTCATGTTTTGCAGATCCTGTGATGGATAAAGCTATTGTACTTGGTAGAAATTTTGATAAGATGGAAAATATTCATATGTCGCAGAGATTTTCATATGAGGCAGAAATGTTACTACAATGAGTCTTTTTGTTTTATATGAATGTGTATAGTCCAGAAAGATGACTTAATTACAAAAATAGTTTTTCTGGAATCTCCAAAAAAGTAACTCAAGTGAGGAAATTACATGTACTTCTCATAAGTTTATTACGATAATGCCATTATGATTTAATTTTTTTAAATAATCAATTTATTTTTTTTTTCTTCGTCAAAGAAGAAGAAGAAATAATAAAAAAAATATTGAAAGATTTTGTTGTGATTTTATATTGATTCCTTACAGTTTTAAATACTATATAGTCATACTCATCACACATCTAAGGTGTGAGTTCATTAGCTTCATTTTCATGGAAGTTCACAACTCCAAAATTGCATATTTTCCATATAACTCGAATTTAAGGGTTTTGTTGAGTGAGTTGAATTATTGTGTTGAATATTGGTTGGGTATCTTGATTAGAACACAAAATTACAAGGCTAATTGGTTAATTTTGAAACTTTTGAAATTTTTTAAAAGTTAGGTTAAAATGATGAATAGTGACGAAAAATCTACAAAACCTTGAAGGAAAACCTACAACCGAAAAATGTTCTACAGCAATAAACCTACAAAACATGTGAACTAAGTCGACAACGACAAACTTACAAAATAAAAATTATAAACCTACAAATAAGAAAAAATAAACTACCTGTTGAAGAATCAAAAATAAACTTACAATCACTACAAGAAAAATTACCTTTAGCAGTACACTAACGCTACCAATTTTATTTATTATAATCTGTTGAACCGGTTAACCAATTGAACTTATGACATGGAAGCAGTCTCGCTGGTTCAGTTTTTAAAATATTAGAGATTTAATAAAATAATCGAAACGTTGTAACTTTTAAACTCGATTATATAATAGTGACAAAGACTAAAACATCAATATGTTGACCTTTGCCATTAGGCCACACTAGACATTAGTGTACATTAAGCATGACATGTTTAACCAAGCACAAAATGAGTCTCGCCAAGTAAGTCTAAGACATTCCATATTTGAGATAGGATAACTCAATTCCCATAGGTATTTTGAACTTAATCATTTTTTAAAATTAATTGTGTGTCAAGCATATCTAATGTAGTATCTAGAATAACAAATTTTTAATATATAATATATATGCATTTAATTTCACTAATAAAATAAATTTAGTTTGATAAATGTTTTAAAATATATAAATTGTAAGAAAATATATATTATATGATATAAACCAAAAAGAAAAGTGAATCGAATTCGATAAGGGGCCGGGTTGGGTCAAACCTCCACAAGAAGATCCAGACCGACCAGACTTTTATTAAAGTAATGATATTACATAACTACTAAAGATAATAAGCTAAATACAGATAAACAACAGATTTTTCTGTTGTTTATCTATCAGCATTTTATTTTTTAAGTATTGAATATAAAAAAAACAACGATAAATTTTATTTTTAGTACAGGGTATAGCTGTTGAAAGGGGCAGGTTCAGGTGTGCTTGTATACTTGGAATGCGAAATCAAGTTCCGTCCAACCTTTTGAAGACAATCTGAGTCTCACTACCATCGATTTTTGTTGTAGCATTGATTTCGTCCTTGGAGTCTATCTGACCCCAAAAGTCATAACCTTCCCATCCAGCACCCTTGTGGCTGGACAATTGGAACCGTGTGGGTGTGCCGGCGTTCAATTTAATACGACCATACGTGGCTTCAGGTGCATTCTCTGTTCCATAGTAGTTTTTAGTCCATTTCCAGGAGAAGGTGACTCGTCCCCCGTCGTACAATCCGTGCGGAATATCAAGCCGGATCTTCTCGCCGTCTGGAGCATATCTTGAGTCAGTGATCGTTCCAGTGAACACAGCGCCGTGAAAGTGGTGCACACCCTTGGCTTTGTCTCCGAAGAGTTGACTCACATTCTTGCCCTGTGAGGACTCGGCGACGAGTACATGTCCGCAATCTTCATCCAGCTTTTCGGTGATATTGACCTCAGGCCTTTTGGGCTCTCTATGGTAGAGCTCAATCACTTTGTCGGTGAACGCCTCGGCCATGGTGTGTATAAGGGCGACTTCGACGGGTTCGGCGGTATCGGAAACGAGAATGACATCGCGGACGGAGCTCTCGAGGAAGTTGCCGACGGACTGCCAATGTTTCGTCCAATCCCTCGCGCTATATGCCTTCACGGCTCGTTTCAGAGAGTATATGGTGCCGAGATATGGGACATATTCGACTATGGAGTATGTGAGCTCTTCGAGTTGGGTGAACCACTCATCAGACATGGCTTATATCTGTTGAGCGGCAGTGAATGGATGATGTGGGTAAACTTCTACGTAAGGGGGATATCCTTTTAAAGGCCAAGAAGGTGATGAGCTGGTGAAGGCTTTTGCAATATATTCAATGTTCCTTGATTGCTCGTGAGGTTAGGGTACGAATCTCCAAACTTATATTAAAAGAAATAAAATAAAAGGAAGCACGTTTTTCACATTTCTCCATCTTTTCACGAATGGAATGTTATTTACATTTTTTTTTTCAAAATAAAATATTTGATTTCAATTTTTGCATTAGATATTTAGAAACTTATTTATTTAATCTTATTGTATTTTTTATTTTATGTGGTAACTCCAAATTGTTATAAAAACTATTTAGATTATCTTTTTATATTTTAATGTGAAACAGATTAAATAAAGAAAATAGATTTTAAAACTTTACTATATTTTAATACTGATATGATTAATTAAACAAACTATGGATATACGGTTTACCTACAGCCAACCCAATAATCCAGTCACCAAAAATTAATCCGGTTCAATGTCTAAATAAGATTTGAAAACCGTGATTTAAATATATTTTTAATTTTTAAAATTTTATTTATTAATTTTTACCAGAATGGTTATTTTGTTTACTAATACTATGTACATTGATCGTATTTTGAAAGCTAATATAATTTATTGGTTCTTTCTGATTGTAATTTTATTTGAAGACATTAAGCATTAATATTATGAAAAGGTTCTTGTTTTTTTTTCATTTATAACTGATGTATATATATTTTGATTCTTTGAGTGTCACATAGTCATGATGTAACAACTGTTCAATACATCTTGTAACATAGCGAAAGAAAAACGAAAGATTCTTGATTGATTTTTTGAAAAGTTAAAATATTTGTATTCGTAAATAAATTGAGTAACAGATGTCGTCCAAAGTTAAAAACTCAGGTTTTTGTCAACAGTTCAAAAACTTTTTTTGTCAACCGTTCAAAATCTGACCAAATTCAAACCGAGTTGACTCAGATGATAACAAAAACACAAAAACAAAGTAAATCCAGATTCACAGAGAAGATAAACCCGACAATGCAAAAACTATAATCTGATAAATGGATGAACCTTCGATTGAAATCAGAACCAACGACAAAATTGTTTTTTTAAAACAAATTCGGTAATGAACTGCAATGATCTCAAAACATAAACTTAAAGTATGAAAATCAAATTTCTGGAAGGCGAAAAAGATCTAAAGGTAAAAGAGAAAGATTTAAATGCTGAAATAAAACAGTTTTTAGATGTTGTCGAAAGAAAAACAGTTTTAGATCAAAATATTTAATATTGTTAGGCATAAATAAATATAGGAATGACATGCCACTGTAAATAAGCATAAATGATGGTTTGGGTGTTGATTAGTTTCTATTAATATAGCACATAGTAGTAGTTAATGCAATCTTTGGAAAAAAAAAAGAAGGGTGGTTTTTTTTCTTCGGATTTTCGTTTTCAAATTGTCAAAAAGTATATATCGGATTACATAAATGAAAAAAATGTCCGACTATATCATATTTTGTGTTGATGTAATGAAAGAAATCTTAATAAATAACTCAATATGGTCATCTTGGATTGCTGCATAAAATAAAGCTAAAACACTACTTTACAATAGAAAACGTGCATACTTTGCATGCGAATTTTTTAACTTATTTAGAGACGTATATTAGTTCTTAGGATATGTTAGAGGCATGTATTATATTTATTCACGGTTTAGGTAGATAGTGTATTTAGGAAATAACACATTTGTTTTTCATTAGACTCGTTTCAAATTCTGATGCAATGTGATTGGTCATAAAATTCTTTAAATCTGATTGGGTGGAAAATACATGCCATTGTAAATTAGTTAAAAACCAAGGGCAGAATTATATTAAAGATTTTTCTTTAATAGTATAGATTAGATTTTGATCTGCGTTTTTAACGCGCGAAACTATTTTTTTGATAAATTTATTAATCCGATTATTTGTTTGCTAATAGGTTTAGTATGTGTGCTTGAATTTTTATTTAGTTCTAGTTTTCTCTTTTAAGATTGGTTCGGTTGTGGTTTTAATTTTTTGGTTCAAAAGATATAAGAACCGCTAAGTTTTTTTGGTTCGGTTAAGATGTTACGAATCCCATATTCAATTAGGTTTAGGTTCAGTTCTCATTTTTGAATAATTTTGAATAATTCAGATAAAATGTATATGTAATTTTTTGGAGGATAAATTTAAATATGTTGGATAAAAATATTTTGATGATTCTTTTATATGGTAGAATACAGATAATTTAAAATATTTCAGCTAAATAGTAATAGGATAATTCAAATTATGGAAAGTTTTGTTTATAAATACTATTTCTATTATATTTGATAATTTTAAAATTAAATATAAATATTATTTTAGGTATAAAATTGTATTTTGGATAGTTCGGTTCTCGATTTGCTTCCATTTTGGTTTCAGTTTTTCTTTGATAAAATATAGCAATGGTTACTGGTTTGATTTTGGTTTCATTGAAAATATTTGTGAAAACCAACCAAGACCGAATACATATTAATTTTTTATATTATAAATGGGCTATTAATGGGTTTTGAATTGATTCATTATCTAGAGTAAAGTTGTAAATACTATGGAAGTTGATATAATGTGGATCTAATATCTTTTTATGATCGTTATTTTTTATATATGTGGTGGATCCAATTTCAATTTTCAAAATGTTGGTTCACATATGTTAATAGATAGATCGTACTCAATTACAAACATAATAGAGTTATTAGTATTTAGTATTGCACAAGTTATTCATAGGAATAGATTCTTACAAAATCTCTCATTAAATATTTTAAAATTCATGATATATATCAAATTTAAGGAAGTAATTTAATCCAGTATGTTTCTCGTTTTCACATTTTGAAATATATTTTAGTTTCAAAATGAAAGTGCGATATACATATATTTTATAAATTAAATTTTGAAATTATGTATGATAAAAACGATTCAAATATTTATTTGTCTTAGAATTTAGTTGGGATCGTTATCAAAATATATTCAAATTAAAGAAGTTATATATTTAGATATATCTAGATTTTTCAAATTTTTAAAAGCACAAATCGTTTCAAAACGAAATCACAAGTTATTCTTATAGATAGCCTCACACTATATTCAAATCTTTTATGATTATAGAATAAAATTTTGATAACTAAAATGTGTCAAATATTTAATTTGTTACAGTTTTTTAGGATGATTGTACAAAAATACTGTTAGCATAAAAGAATATCTCGTAAACAAAGAACAAAATCAATTTTGTGAAAGATCTCACTTGGAAGCCCTGAATTAAGTTAAAAATTTAGCTAATGATTATCTTTAATATGAAAATCTAGTAATATGATCAATGATGGCCGTGGCAATGATGTATTATGCTTCCAAAAGTAATAACATACCTTTTGAAATAAACCAAGTTTTAAAAAAAACATACCATTTGAAAAAGAAATGTAATGCCACATGGCAATGATGCTTCCAAAGTGAAGAATTTGCCTTTGAAGTCTGATCAACGAATGTTGTGCAGGACAAAGGAAATGACACAGAAAACAAAATTCCAAGCATACACCACGAAGTTACTTTTCACAATTAAGCAATATTACAACAATGGCTAATCCCAAATGACAGCAAAAATAAATGCTGTCTACTATCAGAATACCAATTTTACAATCTAATTAAATCTTTAAAAGACAATATAATTAAACATCAAACATCAGCATTTTTTGTCCAGAGAAAGATTTGCGTGGTTTTTAGCTTTACAGTCCAAGTTATTTTTTTATAAGGAAAAGACAGTTGAAGTAATTGAAATTCCATCAATCAACTTGCTGAAAGAAGCTCCACATATCAAAAGATGCCATGAAATACTTTTACAACTCAGCTACATATTTCACAGATACCTTGCGGACAGTTAAAGAAGAATCTCCTCAGAGTAAACAGTGCAGGGGAAACGATAGCTAAGGAAAGAATCTATGCTTTCGTGATTTAGCTGTGGCTCATGAGCTCAGTCTCCAAAATCAAGCATAGATTTTTTGCTAAATTTTTAAGTGTTACAGGGAAACGGAAGCGGAAACACGGAAATGGAATCTTATGGAAGCGTAAAAGCGAGATTTTTAAAAAAAAGGAAGCGGATATATGTTAGAAGCATATATATATATATATTCAAATATGACTAAAAGTATATGATTAAAATTAAAATTAAAATTAAAGAATTTATTCATTTATAATAATTTTAAATGATTTCATGTTAAAACTGTGAAAATATACATAAATTAAGTTTATAAGATATTACTATACTGATTATTCTTTATATATTAAAGTGCAAGTCGTCTAACGAATCAGAATTTGACACATAGATTAAAATATAAAATAATAAAAAACAAATGTAAAACGAAAACTCAAACTAATTTGGCCACTTCGTCGACAGTTTTCTTCCCCACCATGATCACCATTCACAAACACTCTCCAAATAACTAGCTACCTATATTATTTATATAGGTTTTTTCATATAACTACATTTTGCTACAAAAAAAAACAGATTTTCTCTCATTCTCCAATCCTCAAACCCGATGTAGACATGCAAGCCTCTTTGCCGAGACAGATTAGGAGGACTTCAACAAAGCTTTACTTGCATGCAAAACAAGCATGAAACTTGGTACACAAACCTGACTCCTTATTAGCAAAAGATATACAGGGCCACCATGTGTTAGATTTCTTGAGGTCTACGACAGGGTATCGACCTTCTTATGCCTGGAAAAGCATTCGACACGGTAGAGAATTACTTCTACAGGCTTTACAACGACAAATTTGAGATGGTAAGAACACTTATGTCTGGTTGGCTAAATGGATATTTCATGAGGAACCACGACCTCCCACAGGTATCCAACCTACCATAGATACTCTTTTGAAAGTCTCTTCCCTTATTTATTAACCAAGATTGGAATACGGTAAAACTCAAAGAATTATTTCAGCCCTCTGACGTTCTCAGAATAGAAAACCAACCTCCCAGTATTAATGTCCCCAAACTCTTGGATTTGGAGTTTTAACAGAAATAGAATTTATTCGGTTAAAAGTGGTCACTGGTTACTCAGATGACAAAACAACAGACGAAGATCAGAGTCAAATAGAGAACCATGCAACTATGTGCAGAATCTACTGTGGTTCTTTCAATTTTTGGGAAAAACCGTATTCTGCTACAGAGTGTGCTTTGTGTGGAGGCACACCTGGGCTTTTAGGAAAGCCACAGATGGCTAGTGGGTACATGCATTTTGATGCATTTTCCTTCTGCATCATGATCTAAAGCACTATTTCAAGTAATGAACATTGTAAAATATTATTGTATTTAATTTCTTGCAGTGGTCTCTTGAATCAACCTTTAGAAGGGGGCAAATAAATTCTGTGCAGGGAATGGTGGATTTATATTACAACAATGCAGAATCATTATCATGTTTGAGCTGTTACAAAAATACTAAAGCTTAATATATGATTCTTTTTTAGGAATCTCTGACCAAGAACATAAGCACTTGTTGTGTATGCAAACGGATATATGGTGCATGGATTAAGGTACTGAGTACTGACCCTTCCTTAAGTATTGGGACAAAGATTGATCAACAATTTATTTGTCATTTTACATTGTAGTTATGGTAACTGCCAGATGAAATTTCACCCCACCTGTGCCAGAAGTGCTGGCTTTCATATGACTGGTGGTGGGAAACTTCCGCATAAGGCTTACTGTGAGAAGCACAGCGTGGAACAGAAGGCAAAGGTTTCATTCCTCATTTTCATGATGGCCCGTTTGCTTCATAAGGTTGGTTATATATGTCTGACTGTTGGCAGGCCAAATCTCAAATTATTGCCTTGTACTCTCTCTCTCTCTTGCAAATTATTTTTCATTTTTTTTTGAAATATTTGCTATATCTCTTCCAGGTTGAACTTGAGAGATTACGCCTTCTGTGTGAGCGGATGGTGAAGTAAGTTACCTAAACTTTTTACTGAAATAAGAATAGCCAAATGGACACTTGACCTTTCACTGGTGTGTATTTGCAGCGAGAGCTAGCTGTTTCCTCACATGAGATACTTGCAGCCAGAAGGGATCACGCTGCACGTTCATTACCGGTCCGTAATCCATTTCCTCCTCAAGAAGTTTCTTCAGACTCAGCTACAACGTCAATAAGAGGTGATTCAGATAGTAATATATCTGGCAGTGAAGCAATTCAGAGGTCAGATGATATCACCATCGACAGCATAGCCGACGAGGCAAATGTCCCGCTTCAGTGGACACTGATCAGAAAACCGACGATAGTGCTACTTCCAGGGTTAAGCAGCCAACAGAAACCGAAGTGTTTTCTGGTAAAACCGTTCCACACAAACATTGTATAGTCTCGCCAAGTGTTTCAGAGGGAGGAGATGAAGAATCAATCACCAAGAAGGTGAGAAGAATCTTTTTGCCCTAAGTTTCATGCATTTGTAAGTTTGTCTCTTATACTTGTTTGTCTTGGTAACTGATAATAGCAGCATTTAGAAACAGAAAAGCTCCCTGTGACCTTTTATAAAGAAGTAGCATCAGTCACTTGATTCTGTTTGTATACAGCAGCTTACGTAACAGGGTAGAGCAGAAGTGTAAATATTCTTCAATTTTTTTCTAAAATTTCGTTAGTTATGCATTTTGTTGACACTTTTATTGCTCATTTCACAAGTTACTAACGTGAGATTAACTCGAGTAGAAAGACAATTAAAATATAACAACAAAAGAAGCCACACAAATGTTAAATACAGTCTTCACTTCTTTGATATTTGGATACGTGTGTGACAAGCTACTCGATCTTATTGCGACTACTCTATATGTGTGCATTTTAACTGAATCTATATATGATTGAACTGAAGATATTAAAAACTGAAAGAAAAATGAAATGTTCATATGATCAATATAATGTTTCAATTTCAATAAAAAAATGAATTTGACGTGACCATGTTGTACAATGCATCTCTTAGAACATCTCCAATATATATTTTTATATTTTGCTATAAAATAGAGATCTCAATTATAAAGACAGATTTGCTTATGTGTATGTCTCTATAATAAAGTTATTCTATTTTAGAGGAAAATATAGAGAGATTATATTTTCTGCCTATATATTTAGAGATGAAAGTAGCAAATTTTCATATTCTCTTTTATAAATAGAAGAACTCTATTACATTGTAGCAAATCCACCTTAGATGGTCGATGACGATACTATCAGACGATACTATCAGTAACTCGAAACTATAGAGATGGAAATATATGTCGGTTGGAGATAGTCTTAGATGGTTACTGATAGTATCATCGTCGACCATTCAACGTCTTTTCATCTCTCTCTCTATATGCAGAAATTTTCCCGAGAAAAGGTACTGAAAGAGACGAACTAGGAGATATCATATCATCATTGGCTTGCTTTAGCTCTCTATCTTCAAGAAAGGTACCTTCTTCGAAGGGAAATTTATCGAGAAAAGTACTCTTTTGACATTTTTTCCTAAACCAAGTTTATTAGTGAAGTTGAATCATATATGATCATTGATATTTCTTCTCTATACAACACATGAATTGGTTTATGATTCACATTACAGGAGTATACTACGGATCCAAATGTACCAGTCTTAGTGCACACACACCTCTGGCTCAATCAATTGGTTGTAACAGGGGGTGTGTGTTAACGAGGTTGATATATATCAGCAAACACTTGTGGAGTTGGAGAAACACCATCCCCAACTGTGATTCCTTGTTACCAAATTCCAAGTACAAGACAAGGAAAAAATGGTCACTGGAAGAGGCTGTCATCTGAAGCTATAGTCAATAATGCGCAAAACAATCCAGTGGGAATCAGAAGGGTATACGAGTTCAAATGGACCAGAGGAATACAACCAAGGCCAGTGTTCAGAATGACTGAACATGACTGAATACATAATTACTGTATACAATCATATCTGGCTCACTCAAGATTTTGCAACTGCTGAGGTTTTAAGTCTTGGTTAAATATTCCAAGATACTCCAATCAAATAAGAAATCCACCCACAACAATGGCTAAGAATTATACGAATAGTAGTGGCTGAAAGATTTGAAGCTGGACTATATGCCTCAGTACCATTCAAAATACATCTATAGTTCGATTTCTATTAGTTTAAACGACTTGTTGGTACAAATGTTGTACTTTATCATTCAGATTATTTGTTCAAAAAGAAAATCATTTAAAACAAAAACATGTAATGATTTAGACAAAGCCTTTTTTAAGTTGTGAATCTCCAACAATGATGTTTGATGATGTAGTTATTTAGTCAAAAATATTTGTTTCTTATCATATATAATTTAAAAGCATTATATATGAAATTAATTACATTTTCTTATGTTACTAGAAATATCATTAGAATTTGATTCATTTTAATTATTCCCTTAAAAGTAGAGCATGGTAGATTTCATGCACACAATGATCATCGAACATTAATTACCATAAAAGTATTTACATCAATCTTTATATTCTTTATTATATCTTTGTTTTATTCTATTTTTTTGTCATCAAAATACATACTCATATAAACTCTGTGAACCAAATTGGGAACTAAGCATCCATATAAATAATTCCATATCATTCATAGTTCCGTATAGTAACGAACTATTTTCATATGTTATGATTAAAATACAGAATTAACAAACATAAAAATGATAAAGAATAGCAAGCAAATGTTTTACTGATTCTAATAATATATAATACAATAAAATCTTTACATTAATAATGTTGAAATTATTATAATTTATTAATTTTTATTTTTAACAAAAAGGTATTTTGTTTCATTATACAATGGCCAAACTTAGAATCATAAGAAATATTAATTTATCGAGTTTCTACTGTGTATACATGATAAGTTTCACCTAGCACTATGATTAAAAGTGATCCCACATCAGACATTTAGAAACTTTTTGCTAATTAATATTTATAGCATATCAATTAGATTTTGAGTAGTTTTACCTTGTCTCAAATTGTTCATACAAACTATACATAAATCAACTTGGAATGGATATTGATGCCAATTACATTTACCAAGTTAAATCCCTACTTTTGAATCAATTTAACATTCTGATTGCGATGAGACGTTTAATGCAAGCTGCTTCGTGTGTTGAATGCTTGCTGGTTTCTCAGATAGCGAAGGGGTAATGAATTTGGACAAAATTTGACTCTAAACGATTCTTTTCAATGGATTAAACTTTGTCTCTGTTATTATATAAAAATCCAAAAGATCTTGGCGCAGTTGGGCAGCCTCCTTGGTTTATTACACACTAACACTATAGACGCCGCCAATATTCCCTCACTTTTTATTTTTGTTTGTATATATGTACGTTTTAAAATATACAAATTGGATAGTGGATTCTGTAATAAAAGTTTATATGCTAAGTTTGAATTTTATTTTGTTTAAAGCGCAATCATTTTTCAACTGTTCTCACTTTTTTGTGAAATAATTTTTTTATTGTTTACAGTAACTAACTGCAAACAAAATCTGTTGAAACTCTATTGCAAATAAGCACACCATATATCAACTAACTATAGTAAACCTCAAAATGTTATCTTCATTTAAAGCGGACAAATATGCCTAAGGACATCAATTAAGTTAGAACTAAATTTCGATCCGTACAACTGTGCGGATGATTATTTTTATTTTATACATATAAATATTTGATTTACATGATTAGTGGAATACAATGTAAATATTTACCGTATTGCTAATAGCTTAATATAATATTTTCAAACACAACAATTCATAAACAATATGGTAATCTAATTTATTGTTTCAAATTATTAATGATATATTTTTTTATTAAAACATAATCACTAGCAAATTTTTTACATTATGTGATATTTACAATAAATTATGTTCGATTTAATATTACTTTAGATATTAATTTTCTTAAAATTGTACTTGTATTTAAGTTTTGGCCATACAATCAAATTATTTGCATGAAATAAATCTTTGACTGAATAACCTATATTAATTGTAAATTATAAAATATTCTGCTTTATTTAAATTATTAAACCGGAAATAGTAATGCATTGTGTTTGTTTTTGTCCTTTTAAATCTATTTTTTCTTTATTATCTATGTCTTTGATGTTTCTTATATTGTCTATTGGTCATTTAGACTTTTCTACCCTGAAAATCTTGGATTATTTACAATAAACTTTTCAATATCAAAATTTTATTTTCAATTCTTCATCTATCATACACCACGTTATATAATTGACACTTAAACCTACAACTATAAACTATATTTGATTACAAAAACACCAAAAATAAAAAGATTCACATGAAATATATTTTTAATTCATTCATCTGTCATTTTTGTTAATGATATTAATTGGTAAACTACTTATTGCACGTTCAAAATTTCCTAAGATAAAATAAACGAAAACAATTACACTAATATAATAATATATGAATATGGTCAATATAAAAATGAGATTGATTATATTTTTGTAAACAAAGTAGTCATCTACTTTTATTATTGAAATATAAAATTAAACCGTCTACTATATTTTATAACAGAAACTAAATGCACTTTCAAAATAACATCTGTAGACCAATTTTGATAGCATATTTTCAACAGTGTGGTACATAATTTTGAATTAACCAATCTTAAATTTTAGAAATCAAAGATTTAACTGAATTATTTAAATTAATATCAAATATTTAATACAAAATAGTACATCAATTTAATACAATTACATAATTAATTGGATAATTAAAAGGTTTTTAGTAAAAAAATACATTTATATTTTAAACAATTAAGAAATTAATTAACTATTTAAAAAATTTGTTTAAGTGAAAAACGAAATATACATTTATATTTTAAATAAATACTAAAGTAGTTACATATTTTAAAATGTTTGTTTTAATGAAAATTATATATATATAAATATATTATAAATAAAAAGATATGAAAAGAATTTGTTTACATGTAATTCAGAGAAAATATATGAATATCTATTTGATTTGTTTACAATGACTAAAATATTTCAAACTAATGCGGGCTTAATAATTTTAGAAAATATTGTAAACAGATATTAGGAATTTAAAATCATTACACAAATTTTTTTCTTGATTTTTGAATATTTAAAAATTAATTAAATATTAAATTTATATATAAGATACAAAAATTATTTTAATAACATAACTAAAGTTGAAAACATTCATATATACACAAAACTATATACATAGATTTATATTTATTTTAAAATATTATGATGTAGATATTTTTAGTTAACATAATACATAATCTTCTTAGATAATGATGATTTTCAGATTAACTAAATTCGTTTTAAATTTATGGATAATTATATATTAAAAAATATAATATAATTATATATTATGTATAATAGAAAATTTAAATGTTCTAATTTTTAACGTGAGAGCAAAAAATCACTTTACAAATAATAATATAATAAATATTTTTGAACTATTTGTCAAATTTTTCAGGAATTATCACAATGAATAGTTTTGATTGTCCAAAAAGGTCTATCTTAAAATATAAATGATTCTTTCTATCTTATGTGATATTTATTTTAAAATAGAATCGGTTTAATATTACTAAATCAATATAATATATATTTTTTTGTCATCAAAATTATACAGACTCATATAGACTCTTTAAACCAAACTAAAAATTCGGCATCCATGTGAACGACGAAAGACAGTTGCTGTCTGGCATTACGTGCTAGACGACCCGCCCTTGAATTCTCCGTCCTATGTACATGAATGATCTGTGAATTCTACAAGTTTTTTTGCACACTCTTAGTATCTCCAGATAACTTGCAAACGATGGCCACTCTTCTGATCCCGACACCATCTTCACCAACTGAGCACGATCCGTAGCAAATGTGACCTGAAATTTTCTCAAATATCTCATACATTCTATTGCTCAAATTAGAGCTTCCACCTCAGAATGAAGAGGTGAAAGACTAGTCTGAACATTTCATGACCTCATTAATCCATCAGAACCCTCAAAAGTACTAAACCATTCATGTTCCGAGAATGAGTTTTTATCCTTCCACGAGCCATCTGTGAAGCACCATCTCCCTGGAATTGTTGGAGTGCGCTGCACATCTGCTTGTACCATCCGCCTTATTTCCAGAGCATGTGCCGCATCCCACATAGTTGATTATGTCTCTGCCAATTTAAATGCATCCCTGGGATCCATATCCAAATTACCAAGCACCTTAGTGTTCCATGCTTTCCAAATATACCATAAATTCCATGTAAATAGATGATCATCTAATTTTGGTATGATCCTCCATAATAGATGATCAATATTAGTAAACAGTGAGCTCGTAGGAAATATGTCCGGATTTGATGGAATTATTGATAGTGCCCGCACTTGCCTCGCTAGAGGACATTCAAAAAATATGTGCTTTATTGATTTCTCATCGTTCCCACATCTGGGACAGCCTATCTACCCTTGCATTTCTCTTGTTTTCAGATTTTTTTTAACAGCTATATGCACCCTGATACAATCTGCCATAGAAAATGACTTAGTTTCGGAGGACACTTCACTTGCCAGCAAAAAGCTTTTAGTATGTCTATTGTAGGTTCATAGAACTCTCGTAGTTTATATGTATCTGGGTATATTCTTTCTACCTAATATCCAGATTTAACCGTATATTTTTCATTGTTACTAAAATGTCATCCATCCTTGTCTCTCAACTGACTTCTACTAGATGGTATACTCTCGATAATTTTTGCATCTTGGGGATCCACCAATGTCTAAATTACTTGTAAATCCCAAGTTTTGGAACCCATGATAATCAGGGAATCCACAGTAAGGTCCGGTAACAAATTATAAACATAAATAATATAAATAATATTTTAGTATTACTAAAGTAAATATAATATACATTTAACTATGATATAATACTTTAAGGATCCAGCAAAGTCTGAATTGCCTGTAAATCCCAAGTTCTGGAATCCGAGATAATTAGAGAATCCATAGTAAGGTCCGGTAACAAATTATAAACATAAATAATATAAATAATATTTTAATATTACTAAAGTAAATATAATATAAATTTAACTATGCTATTTCCTTATATATTTTTAATTCTAAACAAAATAATGATAAATTATTAAGTAAATCATTAAAATTATTTATTAGAATTAATAATTAAGTTTAAAATATGACTAATCCCAAAATTAAGGAAAATATGACAAGTAAGTAAAATCGCTTCATAAATAATAGTATAAAAATATGTATACAAAAATTCATTTTAATAATTTCTTAAGAGATGATCCAAATAAAAAAATTACACACGAAAAAAAATCATGACTTATGTTTTAATATAATAGATACTAACTGTATAACGTATTTAGGTAACTGTAATTTGTGTGTGTATGGATTATATAACTATTTTGCGAACTGTTTTGCATGTTATATGTTTCTTTTCAGCTTGAACATATTACGGATTTTATATGTTTTTTGTGGCATTCAAGTTATCAATAAAGGTCACTTAAGTTGACCCACGTGGTGAATATTACAATAGTAAAGATATTTGATGTTTTCGGTAAGATGAGTATCGGATCTCCGATAAAGATGTATATAAATTTAGAACGAATCAGGAATATATCGAAAAATATCTGATATCATCCATCCACTTAGAGGTTGTGAGAGAACAAGATGGTCTACTTTATCAAAAATTGGAACCAATAGAAAAAACGTGACTAAGAGCTTGATTGGTAGAGTAGTTAGATGGGCTGACAGCTCTATATATCCAATCACAAATAATTACTAGAGCAGATAAGAGAGCATTGGCGGATCCCATATGCTCCAAATCATAATGCTCTCTTTCGAAGCTTTTACAAGAGCATTTAAACTTATTAATTTAAAATTACAAATATAACCTTATATGATTAACTAAAATGTAAATATAACATTCTAATATATTCTAAACCTAATCCTAGCTACGTATAAATATGGGTTTGTTACGAAAGTTGTGCCTTGCACCAAAAAAGCCGTCAACAGTTTCCCAGCAATTGAAAGCAAGGTACGTGTAGGTCAGTAGGTGTAGGAACTTCTTTTATAGTGTAGAAAAGTTTCTGATTATTGTTATGCACGTTTGTTACTTGCGTAACGTAGGACTGTGAAAACGTTTTATTAAAAGCTACTCTGCACATGTGTCATGCTTTGTATAATGGTGCTTATGATGGTTCCATTACAAATTTTCATCGTTTATTTTAAACAGATACTTATATTGTTTTTGTGTAACTTATCAAAATAACAGAAAATGTTGAACCCGCAAGATCCTACGCTACCTTCAAGCAAGGTATGAATACACTTGCACAATAATTCCATTTATTGTGTTTGAGTGTTGTATTTTTTTTTTTTTGTAACACAGTTTGAGTGTTGTATTGTTTGTGTTTTTATACTTGCTTTGTTTCTCTGGATTTTTAGCAAAAAAATTTTTGGACACATGAAATGCATTGCAGAAAGTCACACGCTATGAACCCACAGGAGATGCATACATGACAGATGTTCGAAATTCCATTGCAGAAAGTATTTGGGCTTCTCGATATTAGTTTCTTATTTAACCTAACTTTGTTTTCGTATGACTTTATAATGGTTGAGAAATTGTTTACGTAATTCATTTGTTTTCTTTGATTCCATCATTAGTTCTTATGTTATTATTTTGTCTATTTTGGTAATTTGATATTTTAAATGCTACTGCTTTACCAATCATATAATACATTATAATACATATAGCATACTGCTTCTGCTGCATACAGCTTCTGCTGTTGACTGCTAATGCTTCTGCTAATGCACTGCCAATCAAGGCCTAACAACAAACAGAGCCCAGACAAAAATGCGCGAAATATAACAGAATATATTTTGAATAATAAATTTTGAATATTATATATTTATACTGAAAACTTATTTTCTTGTCGTTGTATATTACTTTTAGTTTCAAAAAAAAAACTTATCTTCTTCATTTCTTTGGTTATATTGTGGGATATATTGTGGTTAGGGT
Organism: Hirschfeldia incana; assembly: GCA_026261945.1. Classification (NCBI taxonomy): domain Eukaryota; kingdom Viridiplantae; phylum Streptophyta; class Magnoliopsida; order Brassicales; family Brassicaceae; genus Hirschfeldia; species Hirschfeldia incana. The sequence goes on along the minus strand of JABCMI010000095.1, from coordinate 836,082 downwards.
TGATTCGGTTGTCATTTTGAAGCTGAATTGGCCGCTGAGTCAGTTTCCTCTCAGGCCCTCTACAATTATCATTTATCACTATCAAAATTAGATGATCATCGATAATATAAATTAAGTAATATTATAGATAACTTATATAAGATTTGGATAGTTCAGAAAAAAATAGATGGTTTTATGAATTATTATATAACTTGTAGCCAGTAGCTTGGGAATTAACAAATAACACTATAAACTGTTTAAAATAACAATTAATCAAACGAGTAATAATGGATAGTCTGTATCGATCGGACTCTTATCCAGTAAAAGTTATCTTAACCTAAAAGGATTCTTTTACCCAAAATTTTGGGTAGTTTTGGGTAATTTTGGTCAGGAAAATTTTGGGTAATTTTGGGTAATATGCATATGCTTAGTACTTATTACTTGGATAGGCAAACTCTAAACTGCTACAAACTTCGTTGATGTAAAGCGTAAAGAAAACATACATACAGAAAAGCAGATATATCATATATAGCGTATACGTATTTATAATAACTTTTGGGCAAACAAACCCAATCACTTGAGTAAAATGGACCCCATCAGTTTATATCTATAAATAAGGGGCCAAACCTCTCCCCTTAAAATGCAACAACACTCATCTTTACCAAACTACAAGTATACAACAACTTTTGTTTTTAGTTTCACTTCTTGAGATAACATAATATTTATGTTCTTGTTTTCAAAACCGATAAGAAATGTCGCTAGCTATCGCAGAGGTTTACACAGTGAGGAAGTTTCACAGAGAGAGCATGAAGAAACCTGCCAAAACTACGGTTACCAGTGAGAGAGATGAAAAGATCGTCGGAAGTGGGCTCCAGGAGGTCATCAAAACGCCGGTGAAACAGAATGGGACTAGAAGATTCGGACGGTGGTTTGTTGGAAAGCCAAAGAAAAGTTCTGCTAAAGTTTCGGATCCCACGACGATTGAGTGCTAAAGAAGAAGAAACGTGTTCTCTTGTTTTCCTTTTATTTTTCTTTCTTCATTTTCTTTTATTTTCATGTGTCTTTTTCATATTATGTGTGATTGAGATGTTATAAAATAGTTTGTAAACGTTGTAAAATATGAACATATATAAATATGAGCAACACTATGGAATGGAACTTTTGGAAAATGTCCTGAATTTCCTCAGTACCATAGCAAGTTAATGAGTTTTATGCCAATCCAAACTAAACATGGGTGCTAAAGATGTCATTTTATGTTGTTTCAACAATATATTGAGTATTCAAAAGTATATATATATATAAATTAAATATAAAATAAAATATATAAAGTATTACTTATCCAAGTATCCGTTGCTCCGCAGTATACACATATAAAATAGACTACTCGTACTCTCTTTATATGTTATAATACTTTTGAAGCCTCGCAAATATACAAAGATTGAGGCAAACACTTTTAAATGTTAAAGTAGTAGATAAAAGAACAGAAAATTAGTGGAAGTTCAAAAGTATGACCCTCTTCAAAAAAGGTTCAAAACTATGAATAGTGGTTAATAAACTGAAAATATCTATGAGTGTGTTGGGAAAGGGACTCTGCTGGCTGTGATTGGTCACAATGTTATTATGACTCTCAAGATACAAACAGCTAAAACAGTTGTTTTTTTACAGCTTTTCTAGATGTCTCAGCATTTGCTTGCTGCAGTAACATTTTTAGTTGTTCTTGAAATTTCGTTTTCTCTTTTCTGTTGCAGGAGCCGTTTATGTCTTTATGACCTTTTCTTTTTTATTAGAACTATTTAAGCCACTCATAAATAAACAAAGCAATACTTTAACTTTAAGCAAACGACGGAAAATGCATGTCTATTTAATCATTTGTAAGTAAAGAAAGCGAAACAATATAAAAGAAAAGTAAAAGAAAAAGTGCGTGACAACAATCTTACCTTAGATATCTCTTGTATCAAGTTGTATTTGAATATAATTATTGGGGATAGTGTTATATCATGAAACATGTTTCGTTGTATTTAATCTATTTTATAAACAACCGTCACATTCAGTGACAAAAAAAAACAAACCTCACATTTTCTTGCACTTTTACACATTTAACAATATCTTTCATAGATGTCTCAGCAATCAGCATTTGCAGGTTTCTCGCTACCAAAGAAGAATGTTGCCAAGTAAGATCCCAAACAATTTCAGCAGCTCCCATCTTTAATCTACTTCGTGTAATCAAGCACATGGTACTTGTTCCCTCTCGCTCTCTTGTAGTAGAAACTAGAGACATACATGTGTAGAGATCATATTTAATATCTTCACTTTCATTCAGAATCATTAATATAAGAAAATTTGACCCAACAAAAAAAACACACAAATGTCTTATGCTCAGAACATTTAAGAGGTTCAAATACAAAAATCCTATTAAAAACATATTCGAAAATGAGATTACTGATCACCAGGAATTGAGTTAATAATGTCAGAATCACCTAGAACCAATCAAAAGTACAAAAGCATTAGTAAGGATCAATGAAGAACCAACAACATAAACAAAAAGCTTGGCGAGTATAACAATTTTCGTAGTTTGGTTTTGGTCATTTTACCAGAATCAACGATGACTTTCATATTACCAGTAGACAAGAAACACGGGAGTACTTTCCACAAGTTGTCTCCAAATCAGCGTTATCTGAAACCCAATATTAAAATGAATAACACATTCAATCAAAACCTGATGCACAAGTAAGTAATAGAGATGAAGAAGACTTGTAAAGATTGATATTCTTTCATCTACTTCCCTTTCATAATATGATATCCTCAGATGATACAAAAATCAACACTTTTAAGTAAACTAACATACAAACTTCCTCTAGACAGGATCACACTTTCATCATCAACCTAATACATGGGGACAATGAATCTCTAACACGGTTAAAAGCTAAAGAAGACTGCTCATAAGAAAAAGGAACTCACATCCATTGTAGTGGTGAACACCAACTTTGAGCGAGCATTGCGTAATAGTTAATCTCCGTGCTCCTGAAAGGTGGTCAGTAAGGACTTAGGATATGAGAATCAGCTTCCCTGTGAACACAAACACACCCGAGTCAATATCTATAAAAGCTAAAACATTCCGTATGCACACCAAATACCTTTGGAGCTATGGAGGGATTTGAGGAGACTTACCAAGAGTGTGAGGAGACTTACCAAGAGTGTATTTACCACTCTTCATTACTAGAGTCAACCTACTGTTGATTCCCTCGTGAGACTTTTTCTGCAAGTAACCCAAGAAACATAGTTTACATCAATTATTGTTGGGTTTTATAACAAGAAGTTACAGAACAATGATAATAAGAGTTGTTAGTTTGGTTTAGTTAAAAGCCAACTAAATTATGTGTTAGGATATAGTTGTTAGAGTTGTTGATATCTAAGCTAAGAATTGCTTGTAAGAATAGTCTAGTGTCTTAGGGGCATAGACTAGAAGAAGTTTTGTAAGCAATATGTAAGTGGAGTTAGTAGATAAATCTAGTATAAGTATGTATGTGTGTAATGTTGTAATAGGAAAGAGTTGGAGAAACGATTACCAATGTAGACATCCAAACATGTTATCTCTTCTCTCTACAAGAACAAATACAAGAGTGTGTGTGTGTGTGTGTGTGTGTGCTTGTGTTCAGTTGCAACACAAGTGTGAAACGTGAGTGAGAAATGTGAGTGAGTGAAAGTGAAAAGGGACAATGTATATCCTTTTTCCTGTTAAGGAGTTTGGATGTATTGCTTGCACTCTGCTGCTAAGTAGGTCATCCACATCACACTATCTTTTTCTCTCTTTTATGCATAATAAAAGGAATGAGAGTGCACAGTGTATATATTTATCATATCAATAGATGTCAAAGAATTACCAAGCAAAAGTTCGTTAGGCCAAGGATGTTCATCCAACAACCCTAAACAAATAAAATTTAGGAGAAGAGGAGGGCTCACATGTCGACAGGTGCCAAGTGAGCAGAGCAAACAGGACAATGAGGAGTCCGCAGCAAGTAACTAGAGATACAAGTACCGTGATAGATGTGATTGCATCTTGTTTTGTGAACAATCTCAACGTCTCTCGTATACCCTTTCTCACAGAGAAAGCACAATTCCGAACTTTGATAACAATCCAAGATCGTTGTTGCTGGTGGAGCAATTGGTACACATCTGGTTATTGCATCTTCATCGGCCAGGATAGAATGTCTGGTTCTCAATGCGTATAGAAGAGTACGTGTGATGTCAGTCTTAGGGATATGATCTTGACCAAACCCTCTAGTTTGAAAGTAGAAGACGAGGACGGGATAGGCAGGAGGTACGGTGTCAAGATCCTTGAAACAGAAATTGGAGACTATGTGGTCGAAGATCTGTTTATGTATTTTGATAGCGGTATCACTGCGCAACATCATAATGACCAGTTGATCATATCTACGAACTTTTTGGACAATCCAGTTTTCGAACCTCTTCTTCGTCGTCCTCGTCCTGTGTATTCGGACAATTGAAAAGTTCTAGCTTCATGACCACCTTGAGTACTTACCACTATTATTCCGACATCAGACTCAGAAGGCACGTCAAACTTGTAAAGCCTAACACCACCGAGAACAGTACTCATAATTACTTGGCTGAATACCTTTTTCTTCTTGTTGTTGTTTTTAGCTGTGATTGAATCTGCCTTAAGTGTGATTGAATCTACCTTTTTATAACAAAGCCAAGCAAAGGTTATAATTTATACTAGGACCGCGCATTGCGCACGATGAAGTTGTTATTTTATTATATTTTGGATAATGAAACAATAGTTCGGTTTCATTTGAATCAGGGGTATTAAATCCGGATATCGGGTTGGTTTCGGTTTGGTTTGGTTATTTCGGTATTTCGGTTAGTAAAATATAACTACTATTCTAAATTCATATTTACTTCGATTCGATTTGGTTTTTATACCGTCGGTTTTCAGTTTATTCGATTTTATACCAAAAAACATAATTATTTAGTTTGAGATAGATATTATATATTATACAAATTTTATAGTCATGTTGACAAAAATCATTTACTAAAAAATATTATATATTTAAATAAAAGAATAAAAAACAAAACAAAAATTATCATCTAATAAAATTATCAAATCTAAAATTAATATCAAAGCTCTAAAATTTGAAAACAAAATTTTTTTTAAAAAAAACAAAACAGAAACATGGAATTTTTTGTTATTCTTCTATATTTTGTGTTCATCAAATTAACATGTCTTTGATTGAACACAACTTCGTTTGTTTAAAGGATAAAAAAATTGTAAAAAAATTCAACTAGTTGTTGTCCATCAGATTTATAATCTTACTTCAATTAATCTATTATCTATTATATTAAAAGAGAAGTCATGACTCTTTTAATGTGTGATATTTTAAAATAGACCATTTCTTAGACAATTATTAATTTTATATTTTTTACATAATTATATCATAACAATATTTTTTCCCTAAACAATTAATTTAAAGTGTTGTTAATGAAATCTTTTCATGATTTCTTTCCTAAACATATGCTTCCTTTTTGTTTTAACATGTGATATTTAATTTTGTTGATTTAATTGTACCTTAAAGGTAACCATGATTTATTTTTTTAAAAAGAGCATTATAAAACGTATATTTTCATCTAGAGTTCAAGAGCACTATGATACATATTCATATGGCTTTTTGGATCATATGATACAAAATATAAGACAATAAATGTAGATTAAATAAGGGGCAGGTTTGCAGTAACATATACACATAAATAATCTATGTTCTTTTTTTTGTAAGTAAATAATCTATGTTACTTTATACTTTGTTCTATAATTTATAACTACAACTTCACTCGTCTCCGTGCGGATGTTTGCTTTAACTTTTGTTCAACGTAAATTCATAAATGGTTGATTTTATGAAAACAATCTCATGTATATTTTTTATGTTTTGTAGTTTACATATAAAGTAGGGCTAGGCGAAAAAATCGGATCCGAAAAACCAAACCGGATCCGATCCAAAAAATAATATACCTACCTTTTAAGGTGTATGTTGATCAGGGTATTCAAAATCAGGGCGGAGTGGAAACATATCTAGGAATTCCGGAGAGTTTAGGAGGTTCGAAGGTCCAAGTCTTTGGCTTTGTCCAAGAACGCTTAACTAGCAGAGTAAACGGATGGACTTTTAAATTTTTCACAAAAGGAGGAAAAGAGGTAATTATAAAATCGGTGATAACGGCTCTCCCCAACCATATTATGTCTTGCTATCGTATCCCGAAAACGGTAATGAAAAAACTTACGAGTACGGTGTCCTAATTTTGGTGGAGTCCTAGTGGTAATACAAAAGGATTACATTGGAAATCCTGGGATAAGGTCTGTTTACATAAAGACGAAGGAGGACTAGGATTTAGAGATCTGACGGATGTCAACACAGCTATGCTTGGAAAGCAACTTTGGAGATTCATAGAGAAACCAAATGCTCTATTCTCTCGTGTTTTTAAAGGTCGATATTTTAGGAATACTTCACCCCTAGAACCGGCCAGATCATATGCGTCTTCCTATGGATGGCGTAGTATCATCTCTGCTAGATCTCTGGTTAGCAAAGGACTAATCAAAAGGGTGGGATCAGGATCTTCTATATCAGTATGGAATGATCCCTGGCTCCCAACCAACCGCCCGAGACCAGCAAATAAAAAACAAAATGTTCACTTACCGGATCTCACGGTCGACTCTCTCATTGATTTGTCGTCACGTACTTGGAATTCAATGGCTTTACAGAAAATTATGGAATCCGATGATGTTAAGATTGTTGAGAGTATACCCTTGAGTAGGGTACCAACCGCCGATCGGGATGGGTGGCATTTTACTAAGAATGGTAAATATACAGTAAAGTCAGGATATCAATTAGAGCGAACATACCCAAATAGAGGGAATGGGATACTAGAATTTGGCCCAACAGTTACAGATCTTAAAGCCTACTGCTGGAAAGTTCATTGTCCACCAAAGATGAAGCATTTTCTTTGGCAGATGCTATCTGGATGCATAGCTGTTAGAAAGAATTTAAAGACACGGGGACTAAAGGGCGATATTGGATGTGATAGATGTGGCGCAGTCGAGGAATCTATAAATCATGTATTTTTTGAATGCCCACCAGCAGTTCAGGTTTGGGCTTTATCGAGGATCCCCTCGCACCCGGATTATTTTCCAGGACAATCCATGTTTGCTAACATGGACTACTTATTCTGGCGCATTAAACCAACTATGGGTGATCATCATTTTGCTTTGATACTTTGGTACATATGGAAAGGAACAATAAGGTATTTAGTAATTTGGACATAGACCCGAAAGACACCCTTGATCTGGCTATGACCCAATCATTGCTATGGAAGGATGCACAACAAACTATAATATCCAAGAATCATGTTCCAGTGATCTCGGAATCAATTCTACCACAGAGATCGGGAAGATAGTGTTTTACAGATGGATCATGGAAAGCGGAGGATACTTTTTCTGGTCAGGGTTGGTATAGCACTTTGGAAGGTTTTGAAGGTTTATTGGGAGCTAGGAATACAAGGCAAGTCAATCACTTTTACATACGGAGGTAGAGGCCCTTATATGGGCAATGGAATGTATGCGGAATTTAAGGCAGTATAATGTTACTTTTGCAACGGATTGTTCTCAATTGGTGAAGATGGTTTCGGAACCAGAAGAATGGCCGGCTTTTGCAAGCTACTTGGAAGACATTAGAAGTCTCAAGAGAAGTTTTCACATCTCGGAGATTATTCATATACCACGGACGCAAAACAAAAAGGCGGATAGCTTAGCACGCAGTGTGAGGCAACAGACGTCGTTTACTGTCCATATGGATACAGAGCACCCAGTTTGGTTTACAGAGTCCACATGAGTCTGTAATCTTGTTGACAAAAAAAAAGGTGTATGTTGATCTTAATTTAAAATTATTTATATAGAATAATTTATTTTCAATAAACTCATTTAGTATATATTGATCTCAATTTTAAATATTGTACATAAAAATAAATTGTAGTATGTATTGATCTCAATTTTAAATATTTTTAAAGTAAATTTTATAGTCAAAGACATGTGATTCTATTAAAACCCGTTAAACTAAATGAGTTTATATGAATATTTGTTACTATTGATTTTCATATAAAACCATTTAGCTTAATGGGATTTAAATAGGTTATTCAAGTAAAAATATTTAGTAAATATGGTTTTACTTGAAGTTGGAAGACCACATTAATCCATTTACATATATATATATATATATATATATATATATATATACAATTTTTATTTCACATTCCTTTTTTTAAAAAATTATTCAGTTTTTGCGCGGACTGGATTTTGACATTAGTTTTCGGATATAATACTTTAAGAATTGTTCGAGTATATAAGTCAGGTCTAATAGAGTATGAGATTTTGAGTTTTAGGTTGGTTATGTGTTGGGTTTTTTGGATACAACTAATTATGTTAGGTAACTACTAAAAAAAAATGTTTCAAATTATGGAAACACAGTTTATAATTTCTGAAATGCATATGCAAGTTTATAGTTATGTTTATAGTTATGCAACTTGACATATTTAAAATAGTTACCATAAATTATCTATTTTATTAAGTTAAAACTATGACATATTGATATAGAAATAGTCCAATTATATTAATGCAATTATTAAAACTTCTTACTAATCATTTTAAAATAATATTTTACACAAATATGATTAAAAAATATAAATATGATTAATAATATAAAATATGAAACTAAATTTCTTAAAAAAATATAAAACAAAATATATACCCGCCCTTTGAAGAGCGGATCAGAATCTAGTATATAGTTAAAATTCATGATCATATATATAAACACTTGCCAGACTCTGGAGAGCTGGCTAATTTTATATTTTACCCTTTTTGTGCGGCATTTGAAAGTTTTATACTGTATTGCTTAGTTTTTTTTTCTAACTAAGTAGTTCCCGAAGAGAAAATATGTAGTTGACTACATATGCCTCTTGAATCATCTGAAACGTTGGATTTCTTATAATATAAGAAGACAATAATTAAATTAGCGATTTATTTATTTCTGGTTGGCAATTACCGGCAAACGTAATAGGTTTAAGTGCGTCTCATGGCATTTTTTGAAAACGATTTCTCAATTTGGGCCGTAAAGCATACATGTATATTCACCTAGCCCCTATTCACCAAGTTTAGGCTTGAGAAGTTCGTATAGTGGTATAGAACAACAGATATGGTTACCTATTTTGATGGTGATTGGTAGCGAAAACGAAGATAACAAATAAAATGGTGTTCAAAAAGAAAAAAAATAAAATAAATGTCAAAACAAACGTACTGCGGCTTCGTAAAATAAAATGTACTCCCTCCATTCCTAAATGATTGATGTTCTTGAAAAAAAATTGTTTTAAAAAAATGTTTTTTTAATTTTTGAATGTGTGATTTAATGAAAAATTGTAAGTTTAAAAAAAAACTAATGGTGTTTATTGAATTTTTATTGGCAAAAAACTATGAAAAATTGTTATTCACAAAAAATAATGCATTTACAATTAAAATTTAATATTTTTTCTTAATATATGTGAAAAGTGTAAAACATCAATCTTTAAAAAAACAGAAAGAGTACTATAGTTAATAACTAGATCTCGTCTGGCACAACCGTGCGGATGTTATTTTTAATTATATATATATATATATATTTTAAATTGGTAATGGTATATATTTTTAATTTTAATATTTTATAACCATTTCAAATATAATAACTTATAGTTTACATGTTGTAAATAATCAATTGTTTAAAACTGTCACATATATTTTTTGTCTCTTATTATATATTTATCTTATTGTATTTATTTTTATTTACTAAACAAATTAATATGTGGCGGATTGTAAACAATAAAAATATATTTATTAATGCATAATAATATATAGTTCAATTATAGTTACGAAATTTGGGAAAATTATGATATTGTTAAAATATTTAAATAAATAATAAATTTTAATATGATTGATTGTGATTAAATAGTAGATAAAAATATAATAGAATATTTATATTTTATTTTATAAATGATAACTGAATATGTTAATGTTAAATTATATTTCAAAACTAACTATGAAATTAGTGAAAATAAGTTTTGAAAATTAAGATCTTTTTAAAATCTTTTGAAACAGATTTTTCGAATTTTCTTTGAAATAAAAAGATAACAAAAGATATTGTGGTTATGTTTCCGGTTTATGAAGAAACAAATTATATTATTCATGTTATATATAAATTATATTATCATTAATAATAAATGATGTTAACTGATTTCTAATGATGGTTCATTGGGTCCATTTCAAAAAAATCACACATAATAATATTAGAGTATATTTTTTTCATCAAATAGATTGTTTCAAACTTTCACACATATTCGTTTATTTATGTTTTTTCTTTGTTATATTAGTATTTCATTACTGAATAAATAAATAATAAATAGAAATAGAATTTGGTAGAATATTAAAATATTATTATCTGTAAAGATAATGTAATTTTTCATTAAATAAAATAGTTAAAAAATTAAATTTATAACTTCATATATTAATATTATAAAGAATTTAATTAAATTTTTAGTTATATATATATATATATATATATATATATATATATTTTAGATTTAATTTTAGTCATATATTTTAATGTTTCTTTAAATATTTCAAAGAAAATAATTTATAATTTACATGTTGTAAAATGCCTAAAACCATAACATGTATTTGATTCTTATTATTATATATTTATACTATTGTATTTTTATTTAGTTTTTAAACAAATTAATATGTGCATGAAAAAACATATTTGATAATTATTTTTTATTTAATTTATGTTGAATTTTTATCTGCCCTTTAAATATTGCATAATAATATTTCATTGCTAATTACAAAATTAGTGAAATATTTACATATATATTATTTTTAAAAATTAATATATTGTTAAAATATTTAGATAGACATAATAAATTTATGGTGTTCAAAAATGGTGTTCAAAAAGAAAAAAAAAATAAAATGGTGTTCAATATCTTATTTTGATGGTGGATTGGTAGCGAATACGAAGATAACAAATAAAATGGTGTTCAAAAAGAAAAAAAAAATATCAAAACAAACGTACTGCAGCTTAGTAAAATAAAATGTACTCTCTTCATTCCTAAATAGTTGATGTTCTTGAAAAACAATTGTTTTAAAAATTTGATTTTTTTTTAATTTTTGAATGTATGATTTAATGAAAAAAATGTATTTTTAAAAAAAAACTAATGGTGTTTATTGAATTTTTATTGGCAAAAAACTATGAAAAATTGTTATTCACAAAAAAATAATGCATTTACAATTAAAATTTAATAAATTTTCTTAATATATGTGAAAAGTGTAAAACATCAATCTTTAAAAAAAAACAGAACGAGTACTATAGTTAATAATATGTCATATTAATACTCCATCTGTTTCTAAATAGATGATGTTTTATGGAGTTTTTGATGTTTCAAAATAGATGATGTTTTCATATATCAGTGTACTTTTTACTTTATCAAAATATGTGTAGCTGACATTTTGTGTTTTTTTGTGATTGGTTAAATATTATCTAATTTATATTTTAATGATATTTTAAAGATAAAAAACAAGTTTCTTAATAATTGTGCACAACTTTAAACTTCATGTATTTTAAAACAGAGGGAGAATGTTTTTTCAACTAATAGTACTAGTGTGTGGCTGACCATGAACCAATATGGAGAGCCAATAGGTCGTAGCCACCAAAGCACAACGCTGTCAATAACTAATGCACCGAGGAAGAACCTAGCCATGTAACAGTCCGAGTTCAAGTTTAAGCGCGGGGCCCACATTATTAAAAGTCAACTCCATCCCCAAAGAGATCGCTGCTTTCTTTTGACCTTTTCACTTTTCTCGATTTAGAGGCTTAGAGCCACTGGCATTTTCGTAACAACAATTTCGACCTAGCTGCTTCGGTCTTGTTTCAAGGTTTCATTTTCATAACTTATGTCATCATCACTTAATAAGATTTTTTGTTTCCTGGGAAAAAGAAGAATATAATCACGATCATTAACATTTCATATGTTTTTTTGTTTCCAGAAAAAGAAGAATATCATAATCACGATCTTTATCTCTTATATTTTACTAGTACAAGTTTATTTCAATTAAAATATCTAAAACTACAAAAATCTAGATAATTTTTTATGTTTATCCTCATTTAAATACGTTTCTTTCTACTGCTAATTCTTTGTATTTTTCCAAGGAATTTTCCACAGTTTCAAATAATATATATTTTTCAGAAAATTCAGCTATTTGTATATACTTTGGGTTCCTAATTGATATTTTAAGAGAGTTCAGCGAACCTGAACAAGATTCAGGTTTGCTGATTTCAATATACAAAGGGGAGGTTGTATGAGATCTGTCTCTCTCGTGAACTTTCTTCTAGATTTTTTTCTTTCTTTTTGGGCTAGGAAACTTTTCGCATAAAGAAATAAATAAAAACATGTGAAAGATCTTTGGAGGTAGAGGCTGAAAGACAAGATCGAAATACTTCTTTTCCAGGTATGTGATGGTTTTCACCTTCCAACTATCAACGGTTATGCATCTTCTTGTCAATTTGCCCACTTATTATTTCATCACATATATGAATATATATAGCTTTAGAGTTCCCATTTATAGAGTACACGTGCGTATTTGTCCCAATCATATGTAGTTTTTAAATGTTAAAGCTCAATCATAGTTTTGATCCGTTCCTTTTTCAATAGTGATTTTGTGTGATACCTGAATAATCACCAATATTATAATTGATTATATGCAGTCATGCAAAGCACTCGTTGTGACGATTAGAGCGTTTCTTTGATAAATATATCAATGAACTCAACCTCAATCATCTTTTCAAAAAAAAACTCAACTTCAATCATGCATACAGCATTCTTGTTTGAATATACAAAGTCATAACATGTGGTGTTCAACTGTTCACTTTGGCAGTTTAGCTACAACTAGTAACAAACTTAAAAATTATTATTAGAATATAATACTGCTGGGAAATACGAAGTTGATTTTGTATACCTTTCAGCTTCTTGGATAGAAATTAACTTAACGTTTTAAGGTTTTGCATATAGATTGGAAAACACCAATTTGAAAATTATTTGTTGGTTGAAAGAAAACCAATAAGAGCAGACAAAGTGTTTAAAATAATCCAGACACTCCATCCCCTTGCGGCTTGCACAAACAGACTTCTTTTCCAGAAACTGACTTAATTAATTTTCAAGTAGTTATTATTTTATATACATGTATATAATTTCCTTGAAATTATAATAAATAAAGCTGATACGAAATTGACATAACAGCTACTGACTACATAGTTTAAGTTTGGACAAGATGCTGAGTCCACATTAGAAGCTTAGAACAACCAAAATACAACATATCTATGAGTTAATTAGGTTTGCTTGTATGTTTTAGGTCATGTTTCTAATATTTGTTTTAGTTAGGTTTGTATTCTGAAATTTTAGGTCTTGTTCTAAAATTCTGTTCAAGCCACCAATCAAAGAAAATCCGAATATCACAGGTTAATTAATTATATTTTCGAATAATGAGATAATTCTTGTCAATTATTCATGAATGGATATAAGTATAAAGTATTTGGCATCATAAAAGTATTTATCTACATTTATTTCAAATTGTTTGCATTTTACCACGTGGCAGTTCTGGTCAACGATCTCCTTATGGCAAAAATCAACGAGATCACTGAATTGAGATTGTTTGCAGTTTTGCGCACAACAATTCCCACAAAACCCCATTGACTTGAATTGTTTTAACTTAATGTCGATAGACACAAATAAACAATTTGATATCTTCTCTGACTTTTCATCTTTCGTCATGCACTTGGTCCCTTAACTATCTAGATTCATCAATCTATACGATGACACTCCCTTCTCATAATTAATTTTAAAACAATCCCTAAACTTTAATTTCACTATAAATAAGCTTCATCAATGTTGCTACAAAATCACACTAAGCCAAATATTCACTTTATTCACTTTTCCAGCGATCTATCCTTCTCCTGGTTCGATTATGTTCAAAACAAATTTTAAACTTAACCTCAAACATAGGCAAACAAAACTAACCTAACTATTCTCTTGCTCTGTTTGCAGATACGTACGTAGCTATTATGTCTGGGAGAGCTCATCCGACGGACGGTGATGCAAATTCGGCGACGGATGGTGGAGATCTTCCGATCAAATCGTCGCCCCACCGGCATAAAGTTGGTGTCCCACCGAAACAAAACATGTTCCATGATTTCATGTACACGTTCAAAGAAACCTTCTTCCATGATGATCCTCTCAGACATTTTAAGGATCAGCCTAAGTCTAAGAAGTTCATGCTCGGTCTCCAATCTGTGTTCCCAGTTTTCGATTGGGGACGTAACTATAATCTCAAGAAGTTTCGTGGTGATCTCATTGCCGGTTTAACTATTGCTAGTCTGTGTATTCCTCAGGTTAAAAGAACTAGTATAAATTACGCTATTTACTTGTCTCACAAGCTATCTATATTTTTTGCTTTGTTTCTTAATGTATTTTCTATGATGATTTTAGGATATTGGATATGCTAAGCTTGCGAATCTGGACCCTAAATATGGTTTATGTAAGTTTAGTGACTTAATTCTGACTAATCTTCAACCTGACCTAGCTTGGTAAACAAGGGGTAACTAATAAGTGAAATATGGTTGAAAATGATTTTACAGATTCGAGTTTTGTTCCACCGTTGGTGTATGCATGTATGGGGAGTTCTAGGGATATAGCAATTGGACCTGTTGCTGTGGTTTCTCTTCTTTTAGGTACTCTGCTTCGAGCTGAGATTGATCCAAACACAAATCCTGATGAGTATCTCCGACTTGCCTTCACCGCCACGTTTTTTGCCGGTGTCACCGAAGCAGCCCTTGGCTTCTTCAGGTTAGGGTTCTTGATTGATTTCCTTTCCCACGCGGCTGTGGTTGGGTTCATGGGTGGTGCAGCCATTACAATCGCTCTTCAGCAGCTTAAAGGTTTCTTAGGGATCAAGAAATTCACCAAGAAAACCGATATCATCGCTGTTTTGGATTCAGTCTTCAGCTCTGCTCATCACGGCGTAAGGATTCTTCTTTTGTTTCTTGATTCATCCATTATGCATAACGTTACCTAATTATATTATTTTGGCTATGCAGTGGAATTGGCAGACTATACTCATTGGTGCATCCTTCTTGACCTTCCTTCTCACATCTAAGTTCATTGTAAGTAATAGTATTATATCCATTACTGAAACATCAAATAGTTTATTCCTTTTGTTTTCAATCTGATATATCTCTTGGCATAATAATGGAACAGGGCAAAAAGAGCAAGAAACTGTTCTGGATTCCAGCTGTTGCGCCATTGATATCAGTTATCATTTCCACCTTCTTTGTCTACATAACCAGAGCAGACAAACAAGGAGTCCAAATCGTAAGTACTCACTCAACCTATTCTACGTAGTTACTTGCGCCACAAGATAGTTGACATAGTGTTAACATGTTTCCCCTTGTAATGAATAAAGGTGAAACACCTTGACAAAGGCATCAATCCTTCATCTTTTCATCAAATCTACTTCTCCGGCCATTACCTTGCTAAGGGCATTCGCATCGGTGTAGTCGCTGGAATGGTCGCCTTAACGGTAAGTTTCAAATCAACAAGTCATACTTAAATCCATGGCCGGACATGAATTTTATAAATATTAATTTTAATAAGAACTTTAAACAATTTAGGAGTCTATATCTATATGTACTTTAATTACAAAAAAAAAAATTAAGGATCAGTGTTGATGTTATTTCACTGTTCTATGCATAGAACCGACCATGTTTCAATCTCAAAACCATTTGGCAATAAAGCACAACTTCATATTTCAATTCCTCAGGAAGCTGTGGCCATTGGAAGAACATTTGCGGCTATGAAAGACTATCAAATAGACGGTAACAAAGAGATGGTAGCACTAGGTGTTATGAACGTTGTGGGGTCAATGTCTTCTTGCTACGTAGCCACTGGATCGTTCTCAAGATCAGCTGTAAACTTCATGGCTGGATGTCAAACTGCAGTTTCTAACATCATAATGTCTATCGTTGTTCTCTTGACATTGCTCTTCCTCACTCCGCTATTCAAGTACACACCAAACGCCATTCTCGCAGCTATTATCATCAATGCTGTGATTCCTTTGATTGATATCCAAGCTGCGATATTGATCTTCAAGGTCGATAAGCTTGACTTCGTCGCTTGTATGGGAGCTTTCTTTGGTGTCATCTTTGTTTCCGTTGAGATAGGGCTTCTCATTGCCGTACGTCTCACGTTACTTAAAACCCATGCAAACAATCTAGTTCCCTTTTCAATCATCATTTTCTGATTTTTTTATGTGTGTTGTGGACAGGTCTCGATATCGTTTGCTAAGATTCTCTTGCAAGTAACAAGACCTAGAACCGCGGTTCTTGGAAATATTCCGAGAACTTCAGTTTATAGAAACATCCAACAGTATCCCGAAGCCACTATGGTTCCAGGAGTTCTTACGATCCGTGTTGACTCTGCGATTTACTTCTCCAACTCAAATTACGTCAGAGAAAGGTACGCCAACAACGTTTTAACCTTAGCCAAGATCTGTTACTTGGTCACAAGAAACCTTATTTGGGAACTTTTTAAAATGTACAGGATCCTAAGATGGTTACTAGAGGAAGAAGAGAAGGTAAAAGCAGCAACCCTGCCTAGGATCCAGTTTCTAATCATCGAAATGTCACGTATGTTAATTTTAATACTAAGTAATCTTTTCTTAATTATCTCTAGCCGATTAGTATGTTAACTTTACTACCATATTTTCAGCTGTTACGGACATCGATACAAGTGGTATCCACGCCTTAGAAGACTTATACAAATCTCTCCAGAAGAGAGATATTCAGGTAAACGTACTAATTGGATTTTATTTTATACATTTCAAGCAATCAAAGTGAATTAGTTGAAGTCGGATACGTTTTTGGAGAGTTCCAAAAGCTTGACTAAGTTTCTGTGTATAAAAACAGCTGATTCTTGCGAATCCTGGACCGTTGGTGATAGGCAAGCTACACTTGTCGCACTTTGCTGACATGTTAGGACAAGACAATATATTTCTGACGGTGGCTGATGCCGTCGAAGCTTGCTGTCCAAAACTCTCCGACGAGGTCTGATGTTCGAAGAAAGAAAAAGACGAAGATAATGACGAAGAACGAATATGCTCCAAGTGTTGTATAGTAGAATTAAGAAAGTTTTGCTTTCAATTTGTTGTGTCTCTGGTCCTCTTTTTTTATACTACAAGATGTCAAGTGTAAAGTTGACCTCTAAGTCCCACCTTAGCTTCTTGTTGTTCAACTTTTGTGATAAGTATAGATTTACGAATTGCCATCAAGGCCATTTCAAACTGAAATTCTTATACCCCCTTCCTTTAGTAGTGTGTATAAGAGACTATGTCATTTCAATCTAAGGGCATCTGCATTAGTGAAATTTAGGAAGAGTTCACCAATTTAATTTTTTTATTATTCTTTTTTTTTTTGATTGACTTCTTAAAAAAATGTAAAAAGTTCAACCAATCATAGGTTGTCACGTGTCGTGAAGACCATAAAATAGTTGTAAATCTGATTCTTACGCGTGAATCAGCAAGACCCTGAGTTCATCTTTTTTTTGGGAAGCGTGTGAACCTGAATTTAAAACCATCAATACGGATGGTCACCATAACTATTTTTAGGTTATTTAATATTAATAATTTAAAAAAGTGATATATTTATAATATTTTTTAAATAAATAATAAAACAAATATTTTATGTAGTAGCTATTTATTTATATCAATTTTTAGTAGCTATTTTGTATGCGAAGTTAGCGAGGCTGAGACTGAGAGAAGCAAATAGAAGATGTGATTCCGACATATTTCTCGACGGTTGAGTTTATAGAAGCTGCTTTGGCGCTTACTCTTCGTTTTTGTATCGGTAAATAAATCATTGCTACTTAAACTTGTGTTGGTGTATACATTTTGCATCCTTTATACCAAATAAACGTAAACTAGTAAGTCTAGTATCACTGAATTTACAGCTTGCTACGTAAATCCATTTTTGTAGATTTTGTTTGAAGCTTTTTAATTTTTATATCATTGTCTTGGCGTCAACTTCAGATTTACTTTAAGGTAAGCAAAGTGTATACATACAGTATATGAATGACAAATTGGTTAACAAAGTAATCAGATGTCATGATTGATTTTGGTGACTTGATTATCATCGTTAATTGACAAACAACGTCAAGAAAATATATATAATAATGGAACTCTAATAACAAAATTGTGTGGACCAGTCGTTGAAGCCCACTAGTAAAGGAAGGAGACCCACTTTCAATGCCTGAAAATGGGACCAGTTTGTGTGTTTGGTTGGTTACTGTAGAATAAAACTTTTTTGACTCACTTTGTGTCCACTTGTCCAATCAATCATACCAAATCCTCTATTGCCACCAAACTCCCACATCAGCTTCCTCTTTCATTTTCTTTTTTTTTTTTTGTCACGACCTCTTTCATTTTCATTTAACAAAATTATAATATATTTTTTGGTGAAAATATTAAGAAACTTAAGATGCATACCATTACAAAAAAAAAGGTATAGCAAGAGAAATTATAGTATTTGGATTTACACAAAATTTAATTCAATTAGTCATACTCATGACATGATTAATGAAGATTTCTTAAAGAAAGTTTTTTAGCAAATATAAGAAATGTTTATTATATTTTTTTAAAATATAAAAAACATTTCTTATATCTTTTATTCAGGAGATGTTTCTTAGTTTTTTTAGTTAAAAGTTATGAAACGTCTCTTATGTTTGTTAAGAGATCATTTCTAAGAGACATGAATTAATCATAGTCTCATAGCGTATATAAAGTATGAACACTAAATTTCATGCTATATAAATATATTTAAATGAGTACATGCTTCTTTATCTAGTTGTACTTGTATCTTGCTTTTGAGTTTTGTGTTTTACATGTTAACCTGTAACGTTTTTTATATTAATGTTAGTTACACTTATATTTCTGCTCAGACACTTATTCACAAGTCTTAAAAGAAACTCCAGATCAAACTTCTCGTAGACAAAAAAAAACCATGCTGATCTCATTTTTTTCTTTGCAATAATCATTTTTAAAAGATGAAAACATCTCTTCGGGGTTTACAACGTTGAGAGTCATGCTACCGACCATTTTGGTTCATTGTGCCACTCTGTTTTATCTCTTTTTCTATGTAAAGAGGTGACAATGCACCAACCGGAATAAGATTCTGTTGTGATTTTCGATCGCACTGTATTTTATAAAGAAATTAGAGCTTTGAGGAGTATCTTTCCCATGGACAAATATGCTATTTATAACATTGTTTTGTTTGGGCAATTAAATGTTGAGAGATGTGAGGTGGAGAGACAAGAGAAGTCTCTATAAAATTGCAAAGGGCAAATCAAAAGTTGTTGTCAAGAAGGGTGGTCCATTCTTTATATACCACAGAAGTTTAGGAACCAAATAATAACATCTCCCTTTCAGTTTTCATTATTAAAGTTTTTACTGTGCAACATCAAATAATTTTGTTACACCACCACATAGTAGTAGTACAAGACATAGTACGTGCAAAACGTTCAAAAATAGTTGTAGAATTCTGACGTGGCATTATTTTGAAATACGAAACATATACTAGATCAGAAAGAAATGAACAGTTCAGATTCAGTCCTAAGTTTGTGGTTCTTATTTATCTCCTCTGTCTCTTCTCCTTCCTCACTCCCTCCCTCCTCTTTCTCTTTTCTCTCTCTCTAAGATTTCCTCTGTTCAGAGCACACAGACACTAACACAATGTTGCTTGGAAAGAGACAACGACCACCGATTAACAGAACCACGAGTCTGTCGGAGATAAAGTTCGATCTGAACCTTCCCGGAGAATCAGAGGTCTCATCAAACCAGCAGAGTCCAAGCCAGAATCCCGTGGTTGGACCATACGGTTCCAACGTTCAAGTCGTCGCAGCATCCGTTGATCAACATTGTGAGATCTTAGATCAACGGTTCTTAGCTATGGTTGCACCTAGAGGTAACCTAAGGAGACACTCAGGCGACTTTTCAGACGCTGGACATTTTTTGAGATCTTGCTCCCTCTGTGAACGCTTACTTGTTCCCGGCCGGGACATCTATATGTATAGGTATGCATATATAATCATCTTCATTAGAGTAAATTTACAGCGTTACATATTGATAATGAACCGCTCTAATAGTTTTTTGGCGTTGTGAATAATTAGTGTTGATTTTTTTTGAAAAAGCGTTTGGTATTAGTGAGTGATTAGTGATGATTTTGTGTGGTTAAATGGCAGGGGCGATACGGCCTTTTGTAGCTCAGAGTGCAGGCAAAAGCAAATGGTACACGATGAGAGGAAAGAGAAAGGTAAACTGGTGAAGCAATCGGCGGTGGCAGACACCGCAAGACCTGGCAAAGGAGGGAGAGCTGCAGCCGCCGTGTAATCCCACATACATTATGTATATATTATTATGCGTGGTTTGGTATGTGTTTGTATATGATTATGATGGGGTATTACTTGTTCAAAGCAGTGAGTGTTAATTAACATGTTTTAATCGCTTTCGTGTCCTAAGCTTTTTATAAGGGTTTAAATTTTACAAGTTTTTGATATATTTTGGAATAAAAATATAATGTATGGAAGACTTGTGTAAATTTTTTAGGTACTTCATGATTTTTTTTTAAGATTACAGGTTTTCACTGAAATTATGTGGATGAGAGGTACTGAGGTTGCAGCGAAATAGATTGAATCTAGATATTTAGAATCAACGATAAAAACAAATGAAATTAAGGATCTTGACAGTAGTACGTAATTTTGTATCATAAGCATATCGTCGGAGATTACGAAGAGATCATTTAAAAATAAAATAGAAAAGCAGCGAAATAGATTGAATTCAAAAGCCGAACAAGTGTGTGCATCTGATAAAACATCAACTCTTGGCACTCAATAATGTTTTCATATTTTTCACCATGGCATGAGAAAACATTCACATTATTTTGTTTAAATAAAAGTTTTATTATAAAGTTTATAGCATACATATACATATGTATATAGGTTGCTTTGTGAATACATTTTGTAGTAGCAAGTTGATATTAACACATTTTAACGTAATAAGTGAGTCATAGAATAGTACCACTTGGCCAAATTGGCATGTGTCCGCATCAGATTTGGCCAACTATCTGAACTACAACGTCTCTTTGATCTCTCCAAACCTAGCATTGATGCTCCTTAATTATTGTTTTACGAACAAAAGCAGTATAATTAGGTTCTATGGAGCATTTAAAAGCTAAATCAAAAGCAAGTCCGAGTATTATAAAACAAAGATTGTTGGCATCTTTATCGACCAAATAAGATGGTAAGAAGCTGAGAGTAACTGCATGCGTTCTATATATCCATTATTTAAAAGTTTAAAACCAATCTACCAATGCCAATAAAACTAGCTAGCTTCTTACATATAAGTGAAAACATATTGTCAAACCAACATGAAATATGCATTAGTGATTATATGTGTATATTTTAAACTAGAACAAAATATCAACCAGCTACACAGATATACGAACTGTTAATGGAGTTTTGTATCCTACCTTTGAAGATGCTTATAATGTTCTTTTTATCTGAACTACAATTTTATCTTTAGGAATTTTTCAATTTCTCAGTTATTTAGCTCTTTATGTAGCTCATATATTCAATTATATCCATACTTACGTATTGGTAGATTCAAAACTATTTTATAATGTGTATATTCTTTAATTATCAAATTTACTAATTATGTTATATATATACATGTGTAAAAAAATAGATCTGTATATCTCACAAATGCACAGTTATGAAATTTGATATATGTAATATAATTAGAAAAAAATATATTAAAGTAAATTTACATTAAACACAAATATGATTAAAAAGACACAAATATAAAATTTAAATTTTTCAAAAAAACTTAAAACAAAAATATACCTGCATTTTTTATCAGAATCTAGTTAGTGAATTATATGTGTATATTATGCAGTTTGAATTATACACTTGGTTGAAGATAATCTTTATATAGAAGATGTATTCTTGTTTTATAGCTTGAGCTGCAGCACGTAGAGACTATTAACAAAGATGCAAGCTTTCACAAAAATGATAATGCAGGTGTCTATGAGAAATTTAAGCTAGAAACTCAACATTTATTGGCTAGCATATTACTATATAATAATACTATACTAGATTAGTAGTTTATGTGCCACATATGTGTTATTGTGTTAATGTGTCGTATTTGTTTTTTATGAGGGGACAAGATATAAGAAATCGTCTCGTTACTCTTTGATTGTTCTACTTCTTTGTATATTAAAAAACTAGTCTAAGCCTTGGGGATAAGAATAAGGAGTACACGTGCATATATGCTTAATGCTTTCCGTTAATTTTTCGTTTGCCTTATTGATCCTTATTACTTCGACCCCAATATACAAATAAGGTTTAATGATATAATACAAAGTTAAGTGCAGTTGAGAAAGGCTAAACTTGTGGAGTATTCTATTTAATCTCATTAGTGCTAAACGGCCGTCTTTTAACTTTGATACTGACTTAATCACATTATAAGCATGGCCGTAAGCTTTTTCGTTTGTGTTAAGGCAACATTCTAAAACCACAAGCACGCTTTCGTGCCAAACTTAGTTTACTTATTTATTTGATCTTTCATAATTTATTCAGATATAAATTAAGTGATGTTGGCCCATTTTATATGCTACGGATCGAGTTGTTCCATCCAGGCATCCACATTAAGCAAAGACAAGTGGGAACAGCTCATGTAAATGTCCAAGTCATGTTAACTGTTGAGTTTATCATTAATTTAGACCTTAACAGGTATCTCATGTATGTGTAATAAGACTTATTAGGAGTATACAATAAAACAAAAACATACGCACTCAATTATTTTGATTCTTGATCTGGTTTTAGATATTATACTCTCATACACTCCCCCTCACTCCACTTGCATGGGTATAAAGTTCCTTTGCTTTTTTTGTAGAATAATTAAATTTGAACTCTATTTAGTTTTAAAACCACACAAAGTACTATAGGATTGTTAGAATATGTATAGGAGTCGTGTAATCTTTTAGTTTGTTTATAGACGACAAAGCGATTTATAAGGAGAGTAGGATGATTTCAATTCTGCCTTTCACAGTCAAATGATAAAAAACGTTGTTAGACGGTGATGTTTGTAGGATATTTGATCTTCAATCTTACTTTCATTGCCCTATCTAAACGAACTCATCTCCATCTGATCTTTGGACTATGGGTGATCGATCGTCACTGTTTGTTATCCTCTTCTCCAAATCTGCTGGTACCTGAATCTAATTTCCTCCTTTTGTTTTTTTTTTAACTTTGATTTTTTTTTCTAAATTATCTACTCATCAAATAGATAAGTCACATCACATTCACATGACCAACACCAACGTACACAATGTATTAGATAATACTACATTTAGAAGAAGTGATGAAAGTATTTGTTGTAGTTGACAAAAAGGCAATTTTCTTTTGACCAAAAAAAGAAGAAGGAAGTTACTTAAAAACATAACAGTGAAGAATGATCAAAATAATTGATCAAATGGAGTAAAAAAATACAGAATCATGGTTAAACAGAAAGGTTTTTGGTTTGGTACGATAAAATAATTGATGTTCGCCACTAAATATACTTTTTTTTTTTTGCCACTAAATATACATTTACATCACATGAGTAGTAGTGGTCATCAATGTGATCAATCATGCATGTGACTGAATAAAATTCGCCCAAACTTATTATGACGATGCTCACATATATATATCTACATTAACATCGCAGTGTGTCCCACTTTTCCGTTTCCCCCCCATATGTTCGCTGCGTCATATTATTAGTTTAAACTTTTTATGCTGAAAAGGTTTTAACAGAAAATACCCGAAGTATAAAAATGTACTGTATCATTTTAAAATGTCTTAGTAGGCAATATACACACAAATGTCTGATATTTGCATTGTGTTTTCTGTAATGCATGATTACGCAAACGCAAACAAAGATGGAACGTTAGGATACTCGAGCATTGATTGGGTAAATTATAAGGCTGAAAAGTTGCTTGTGAATTATAATGTATTTGATCCACACTTGACCCATATTACATAACAACTCAGACCTGTCAGTGAAACTAATGGCCCAACAAGAAGAAGATCATAAGGAAACTTAACGGGCTTACCGTCTTTTAAGCCTCTCCGCTTTTCTTTTCTAACATTTAATTTTTGGATGCTTTCTTCCCATGTGAGCACCGACAAGACAGCAAACAAGTAGCAACCCCTACCATCCAGCTGCAATCACGCAAACGCACCGCCTTTTTTCGAACAAAGCGTTTGCAGGTCCCACACAATTCCTCCAATTACGCACTGCCACGTTTACGTGTGGTTATCAAATTGACGATAATACCCTTACTAATCTCACGCGCTTCCATCTTCTCCCCCTAGATTCCCTCCTCTCATCCACTGTCTTAAATTTCTTCTACCTTTACTTCCTTCTCACTTCAATCCACAATCTCTCTCTCTCTAGCACTCTCTCTTCTCGAAAATGGCGAAACTAGTGATCTTGATGATCCTCTGCATCTTACCGGCGATAGCCACGGCGTCTAGGAAGCAGCCACGCATCGGCAAAAACACTCTCGTCGTTCAAGGCATGACTTACTGCGACACATGCAAGTTCGGTTTCGAAACCGCCGAATCCTCCTACGTCCTCCCCGGTAACCCCTCTCTCTCTTCCTCTCTCTAGATCCGTTAGATTCTTAGTGTACTTATCTCTCTAGATCTGACCTACAGGCGCCACGGTGAAGCTTTCGTGCAAAGACAGGAAGACGATGGAGGAGATCTACACCGACGTGGCCGTGTCGAACAGGCACGGGAAGTACATGTTCGTCGTCCACGAGGACCATAAAGACGAGATGTGTGACGTCATGCTTGTTAAGAGTTCGGACAAGGGGTGTTCGAAAGTCTCTAAGGGACGTGAGCAGTCGCGCGTGATATTGAACCATTACAATGGTATTGCTGAGCAGGTTAGGCATGCGAACAACATGGGGTTTGAGAAGGATGTGACTGATGTGTTTTGTTCCGAGTTGATTAAGAAGTATCAGGTTGATGAAGATGAGATTTGAGATTTTTAGTAGATCTGTGATCTGATGTTTTTTTTTTAATATATATTTATTTGTCTTGGATGATGATCGGAACTCTGGTTGTGTTAAGCTTTCTTTATGTTGATGTGTTACTTTACTTCCCTGCTTGGGAAGTGTCTTTTAATATTTGATTACTTGCGTTTCTTCTAATCTCAGATCTTGGCTTAAGTGAGTGAGGTCTCATTAGATCTTTACATATACTATATGCTAGCAGAACTTACAATTTTTATGAAGATTTGGAATGAAAGCTAAGAAGAGATTAGTAAATTTTGTGAAACAAATCATACAAAATACACGGAAATTATCCTTCTTGACAGATGTACCAAGTTGTATTGAAACACATTTTCAATTAAGTTAATGTCTAATACTTATATGTTAACGGACTCTAGATAATGTCTAAGTATATGTTAAGGTTGTCATCACTCTATACGAGTGTCCTTACGGTGAAGTGAAAGCTGAGCTGTGTGACTAAATCCATCAAACAGATCAAATCGAACTGGACTACAAACTCAACACCCTAATCTAGTTTGGGTATCAAACATCTTAATGGACTTTGATGGGCCTAGTTATTTCTCTTTCCGGTATAAGTTGGCTAGCAAAACCTCACCTACATGGCTACATATAATAATTTTTTTGTTTGTTTGTTTGTGTACACTACAGAGAAAAACTTTTAAGCAAACCAAAGAGGCAAAGAGAGTAAGAGACCTCAGGTTTGCTCTGTAACCCTACCAAGACACCAAGGGTTGCTGGACAGAACATTAAACAAGTTTTCTAATTCACATTGACCAACCCCAATCAGTTACTAATAAGTACTACCTCACCAAATCGAATATCCTCTTCAGTTACCGTTTATTCGAGTTAAAAGAAAAGATACATAAAAACAGTTAAAAGGAAACAAAGAAGAGCTATAATAAACAAAAAAAAAAATGGAAACAAAGAAAGGAAATAATGAACATAAAAAACAAAATGTGAAGAAAATGCCAAAAAAAGACAGAAAAACAGAAACAGCAAATTGCCAAATGTCAAACCTAGTTTGGTCGCCGTCAGAAAACTTCCGATACGTAAAAGTAGAAGAAGCAGAAGAAAAAAAAAAGAGTCAAATAAACCCAAATAATACTTTTAAAGCAACCCCTTTTTCTTCTTCTTGGCGAAATCGATCGCTACACAACACCTCCAACAACAACCCAAACGTCGTGTTCCCATTAAACGTCTCTCGTTCTCCATTAAAGGTCTTGAGGTTTAGTTGGGATCATATATTGAAATCGAAGTGTAGTAATTTCATCTTCTCACATCCTCCGTTTCATCGTCACAGCCTTAGACATGTATGTTTCTGTCTTATTGGATTTTCAATTTAGTTATGTATACACAAAACCAACTCTGTCAAATGTGATTTGCCTCTTTCTTTTGCTGCATTAGGTATTTAGTTAATCAAATAATAGATCTTTAGTTTAATCACTCTCTTGATTACTCCTAATCCATTATTAATTTAAACCTTTTTTCTGATGTAATTAGTTTTGCAGAAATGGCTACCGTTGTGTCTCACCAAGCCATCGCTTCTCACAAACCTTCTCATTACAAAGCTTCTCACTTTCTTAAAGAACCTCTCAATGTCCCTATCAAACTCAGACAAAAACAATTCAAGATCCAAGCAACTGCACCTTCTCAACAAGCTCCACTTCTTGACCCTGTCTTGTCTCCTTCCAAGCCCCTCCCTCAATCTCACAAGAAAAAATCAAGTAAAGCCCTCTCCCTCTCTCCTCTCCTCTTACTCCTCTCTTGAAGAAAACATCACTGAAACTCTGTTTGTTTATATCAGATGAAGCCTCTTTGATACTGATTAGACATGGAGAGTCTTTATGGAACGAGAAGAATCTCTTCACTGGCTGTGTTGATGTTCCTTTGACCGAGAAAGGTGTGGCTGAAGCTATCCAAGCGGGGAAGAGGATCAGCAACATACCTGTTGATTTGATCTTCACTTCTACTCTTATCCGTGCTCAGATGACTGCTATGCTTGCTATGACTCAGCATCGCTGCAAGAAGGTTACTTAAAAACACATTTCCAAATGATATTTGCTTACTTTTTGTTTGTTCTTGGAGTTGACTTGGTTGTTAGTGATGGTGTTACTCTCTAGGTTCCTATTATTTTGCATGATGAGAGTGAAAAGGCGCAGACTTGGAGTCATGTTTTTAGTGAAGAAACTAGGAAACAATCTATCCCTGTTATAGCTGCTTGGCAACTGAATGAGAGAATGTAAGAAAAACAATATAATTTCTTGCTTCTCTTGTGTTTCTTTTAGGCCCGCGGGTTTGGGTGATTCGGTTCAGTCAGTTCGGTTTTCGGTTAGTTTGGTTCAGCATAAATCTTACTGAATTAACTTGAAATAAAGTTTGATTTCAGTATTCGGTTAGATCGGTTTTTGAGAATCCTACCGAAATTTTTGATATATTGGTCTAGTTTTGTTGAATTTCAAATATATTTGGTTAATTTCGGTTAGTTGGGTTAGAAATTTGGTTATTCAGTTCAGCTTTTTGGTATGGTTTGGTTACATTTTTTTTAAAGCTGGATATATTATGCGATTTGTTTCTTTTTAGAAAACTGAAGTAACTGACTATCGAACCGAAAATCTGAACTTTAAAAAAACCTACCGAATTGAACCGAACTCCTAACTGAACTAACCGGTTGGTTCGGTTCAAAATTGTAGTCCTAGTTTCTTTCTTTTGACTGTTTTTTTTGGTTTTGAGTTAGGTATGGAGAGCTACAGGGTTTAAACAAGGAAGAAACAGCAGAACGATATGGAACACAACAAGTCCATGAATGGCGTAGGAGCTACAACATTCCTCCTCCTAAAGGAGAGAGCTTGGAGATGTGTGCTGAGAGAGCAGTAGCTTATTTTGAAGACAATGTATGATTCAACAGAAAGATTCATTTTCTTTCTTTTGTTTGCTTTCTGTACTTAATGTAATGGTTCATGCAGATTCAACCAGAGCTTGCGTTTGGAAACAACGTGTTGATTGCTGCTCATGGGAACTCGTTGAGGTCTATCATTATGTATCTTGACAAGTTAACTTCTCAAGAGGTAAACAAAACAACTAGAACGAGTCTTGTATTGTAGATTGGTTTTTTGCTAAGAGTTTGTTTTGGTTCTTTAAGGTTACGAGTCTTGAGCTATCTACGGGTTTACCGTTGCTTTACATCTTCAAAGATAGAAAGTTCATGAGACGAGGTAGTCCGGTTGGTCCTACAGAAGCTGGTGTCTATGCTTATACTAAGGTACAAACCAGACCAAACCAGTTGTTTTGGTCCGTTTATTATGAGTTTTGCTCACGTAATGCTTTTTCTTGGTTTCAGAGATTGGCGCAATACAGGCAGAAGCTTGATGAGACCCTAACCTAATGGAAGATCTTTCTCTCTCTTTTTTTTGTTTCACTTTATGAGGTTCCTTATGCAGTGAGACAAGAATCATCAAGCACAGTTTTATCATATGTACTAGATAACACAAGTACGAAGTTTGGTTTATAAATGTTTGTCGGATTCGGACATTAATGGTAAGAGGGAGCTCTGAATCTCTAACGGTTAAGAAGTACTTTCTTTATTCAACAACCATAACTCCAAACTTCTTTAGCTCTGCTCAGATGCACACAAACACCAATGTCAAACTTTGACAATGCTCTTGAACCCGATTAGCTGTTTTCTGCGCGTTTCCTTTCATCTCTCATGCTTCACAAACATCAGCACTGGATGTTTCCTCGTAATGTATACATCCTTTTTGGTTACGGTTTTGGTTCTCATCAATCTCAGTTTGCACTTTTAGGCCTATGCTGTTGGGCTTTTGAACTAGTGACCCACTAAAATAAATGTGATCTTTCCCGGTTTTGGTTTATGTTGTTAGATTGTGTCCTTAAGAGATTAGTTATGTGATTTAGTCTTCTGGAATATGAAAGAATGGTAGTTAAGATTATGTTTAGAGCAGAAAAGAAAAAGTGATTTGGTTTGACTTAAAATAGTTAGGCGATCTGATGGTGGAGATTTATACCCCGAATAGAATGATACAATATTAGGTAAATATCTGCCATACGCCGTAGATATATATATATATATATATATATATATATATATATATATATATATATATATATATATATATATGTGTGTGTTTATAAAAAGCTTGAAGACATTAATGATTTTATGTTTGGTTCGCTTGACAATCGAACTTTTTAGTTAACCGCCAATAATATTTAGAAGTTGATTTTACTCTTTTTTAGAGTTGTAAGATTTTTTGTGCATTTTGTCCACCTCACAGAATGCAATAACTATTTTTGTTGATTGTTTAAATCTAATTAAACTTTGACAAGTTTTTTTCAGCCACATTTCCCCTTGGAAACAGAGCATCTAACATGTAGAATATTTACTCTTAAGGCCATCACAATTAGGTCTGGGCACGGATCGGATATCCGGGTTTTTGAAGGTATTTATGATTTGCTTCGTATGTTACGGATAACTGATTTTTGTATTTGCTTTGTGATATATGGTGTTTTTCACATCATTTGCATATATGTTTTTATTAGATTCAAGTCTCTTAATCGTGTTAGTCTAGTACTTTGTGGTCTTTTTCAGGTCCAGAGTTGGTAGATGAGTGAGTAGAAGGTACATGAAGAAAAGATGCATTTTTGGAGTTATCTTGCGGAGAACACTCAAGAAGAACAATGGAACAAACGACGGAGTGATCCCGGTGATTGTTCCAGACGAATATGGAAACTCTTATTTCGGGAATTAAAGCCCAAAAGCCCTAATTTACTTCTACCTCTTGGCGCCTCCTTATAAAAAGACCTGCTACTTCTATTTTCTTTTCTTACGTTAGTTTTTACAAGACATAGACTTGTTTTTGGCGATTTGCAATTGTAAGGGAGAAGGCTCCATCTTTCCTAGAGAAGATCAACCTGAACCCTTTGTTTCTCTACTTCTATCTTATGCAGTTTATTTCAGAATTAATGTCTTTAATTACTTGCATCATGATTGAGTAGTAGCCGTGCTCGCCTAGGGTTTTTAGGGTGTTGAACCTGAGCTAAACATAGATAAGCAATTTTCATAACTGTTCTTCATTCATACTGCTCTTAATGCTATTTATAATCTGATCACTTATTGATAGATCTAGGGTTTATCATCTAGCTAACCGCTTAGGAGATAACCTGACATGTATTGAATGAGCTTAATATCCCTAATCAGCGAAAGTAGATATTAGGGTAGTAAGTGGACTAATCGGACTTGATCTCTAAGGCTTGCAATCAGATCTCATCCCAACGACAGTTAGGTGGTGAGACTGATCTGCAAAGCGATCGCTACCACGATAGTGGAACGATCCAGTTGAGTGATCCGAGTCCTAGAAGGTACTTCATCGTGCTTGAATAATTGTTTGGCTCTATATCGACACCCAATGAAATACCCTAGGTTAGCTCTTTATTAATTTGAACTAATCTTAGTTTATCTTGTTAGCTATTTGTCACTTCTTAAAATCAACATACTTTTCATCTTAGCTTGATTTCGAACTTATAAAAATAAAGTGTAGACTGGTCCTCTGGATTTGAATCTTAATTACTACAATTACAACTGTTAGCTTGGCAGTAGCAAGGATTCATTTTTAGTGTATCAAGTTTTGGCGCCGTTGCGACGGGGACCAGATTTTTACCTCTATTTCTCGGTTTTATATCTAGTCTAAGATATCTAACTCGCTTTTATTTTCTTGTTGCAGTTGATGATCCAGGTGTATGACCGGTAGACACACTCGGAGCAATACACAAGGACCATTACAGCAATTCAGTAACGAGGAACTAGCGAGATTAGAAAGACAGAACCGTCAACAAAGATCTACGACTACAGCAATGGCCGATCCAGGCAATCAGGATGGACTTGCAGCCACAATCGCAATGTTGCAGCAACAGATGACGCAGATGCAAGCCACCATCCAAACACAGCAAGCAGCTGCAGTACTCGCAGCTCAGAACAATCCGCAGCAGGAGCAACAGCATGGAGAAGTTGTTCCCATAGGCCAGAGAAACCTTCTCCACAACCTGCCTGCTACGCGATCTGCAATCACTCCTCCACCCTGCACTCGACAGGATTTTGAGATCAAGCCTGCCTTCATAAGCCTGGTGCAGAGAAAGATCTTCAATGGACTCCCTGCAGAAATCCCCATCGATCACATTGAAAACTTTGAGAGAATGTGCGGCTTCACAAAGGCGAATGGAGTTCCACCAGATTACATCAAGTGTACCCTGTTCCCTTTCTCTCTGGATGGGAAAGCTGCTCGCTGGCTCGATTCTCTACCAACCGGATCACTCACCACTTGGGAACAGGTCCGATCTGCCTTCCTCACCCACTTCTACACGAAGTCTAAGAGCGCATCCCTAAGGCACAAGATCACATCCTTCAAACAGCATGCCAATGAGCCGTTCTGTGATGCATGGGATAGATTCAGCCTCTACCGTAGAGACTGTCCCAATCATGGTTTTGAGGATGATGACTACCTCCTTGGAGTGTTCTACGATGGAATGGGATGGGAAGCCAGAAACGCCTTGAACTCAGCCAGTAATGGAGATTTCATGACTCAGTCAACCCCAGGAGCTTTCAAATTGATTGAGAACATGGCTTCAAGTTCTGCTGACAGCAACAAGGACAATGATCGGACTGAGAAGGTGAACAGTGTCGACAACAGCAGGATCGATGAGTTAGCAGCAAAGATGGATCAGATGCTTAAGAGTCAGCAAAACCAGGTGTTCATTATGGAGGAAGCTACACCAAAAAAACCAGCATCAGATGGCAAATCAGAGGCGGATCAATCTGCTGAGGACCTGAATGAAGTGAGCTACGTGAATGGCCAAGGGTGGCAGTTCAAGAACTATAACCCAAACCACAACATCAGGAACAACCCTCACCTGTTCACAAACAAACCGGATGGAGCGACTGATAACACTCAGACCAACCAGAACACTGGATACCAGCGGAACTACAACCATCAAGGAAGGACCTTTGTGCTTAGCCACCCGCAGAACAGTCAGTTTCACGCGCAGAAACAACCGACCAATCTACAGACTGCTCCACAAAATCAATCAGCCTCTCAATCAGCTTCCAAAGATGACACTAAAAGCCTTGCCATGATGATGCAGCAGCTGCTCCAAGGACAGCAAATACAAGGCAAAGCATTGAATCAAGTCACGACAGACATCAATGGAAGGATGAACCACATGTTTGATGATTTGAGTGCTAAGTACGACCAGGTCTCTAGCCACATGAGGCAGATGGATATCTAGATTGCTCAAACCGCCGAGAGTGTGAAGAGACAGCAAGGAACACTCCCAGCAAGAACAGATAAAAACCCCAAGGAGTGTAACGCTGTAACACTAAGGAGTGGAAGACCTCTAACAGAACACGCACCTAGGAAGCACACAGCCGCTGAGAAAGGAAAGCAGAAGGAATAAGATCAACCGCCTGAAGCAATACAGACTGATGAGGAAGAGGCAGAACATCCTACAGAGACAGAACCAACAGCTGAAGAACGACCTGCTGGGGCCGTTCCTCCGACCGTTAACCCTTCCCCTGCTCGCCAGTACGTTCCTAAAGTCCCCTACCCTGTTCCAGCCAAAGCCACACGCAAGGACAAAGAGGAGATTAAATGCAGGAAGATGCTAGAGGATCTCACGGTTAGGCTCCTTTTGATGAGTGCGATCCAGATGATGCCATCTATGAGAAACTTTGTTAAAGGACTGATCTCTGGGAAGATAGCGGACGACAGTGAATACATGGTTGTCTCTAAGGAATGTAGTGCAGTACTCCAGAATCGGAAGATCAAGAAACAAGGATCTAAGTCTGGGGGAATTGATATATGGTGTTTTTCACATCATTTGCATATATGTTTTTATTAGATTCAAGTCTCTTAATCGTGTTAGTCTAGTACTTTGTGGTCTTTTTCAGGTCCAGAGTTGGTAGATGAGTGAGTAGAAGGTACATGAAGAAAAGATGCATTTTTGGAGTTATCCTGCGGAGAACACTCAAGAAGAACAATGGAACAAACGACGGAGTGATCCCGGTGATTGTTCCAGACGAATATGGAAACTCTTATT
This sequence comes from Hirschfeldia incana, assembly GCA_026261945.1. Lineage (NCBI taxonomy): Eukaryota > Viridiplantae > Streptophyta > Magnoliopsida > Brassicales > Brassicaceae > Hirschfeldia > Hirschfeldia incana. The sequence continues at coordinate 802,708 of JABCMI010000095.1, read as the reverse complement.
TCGGGAATTAAAGCCCAAAAGCCCTAATTTACTTCTACCTCTTGGCGCCTCCTTATAAAAAGACCTGCTACTTCTATTTTCTTTTCTTACGTTAGTTTTTACAAGACATAGACTTGTTTTTGGCGATTTGCAATTGTAAGGGAGAAGGCTCCATCTTTCCTAGAGAAGATCAACCTGAACCCTTTGTTTCTCTACTTCTATCTTATGCAGTTTATTTCAGAATTAATGTCTTTAATTACTTGCATCATGATTGAGTAGTAGCCGTGCTCGCCTAGGGTTTTTAGGGTGTTGAACCTGAGCTAAACATAGATAAGCAATTTTCATAACTGTTCTTCATTCATACTGCTCTTAATGCTATTTATAATCTGATCACTTATTGATAGATCTAGGGTTTATCATCTAGCTAACCGCTTAGGAGATAACCTGACATGTATTGAATGAGCTTAATATCCCTAATCAGCGAAAGTAGATATTAGGGTAGTAAGTGGACTAATCGGACTTGATCTCTAAGGCTTGCAATCAGATCTCATCCCAACGACAGTTAGGTGGTGAGACTGATCTGCAAAGCGATCGCTACCACGATAGTGGAACGATCCAGTTGAGTGATCCGAGTCCTAGAAGGTACTTCATCGTGCTTGAATAATTGTTTGGCTCTATATCGACACCCAATGAAATACCCTAGGTTAGCTCTTTATTAATTTGAACCAATCTTAGTTTATCTTGTTAGCTATTTGTCACTTCTTAAAATCAACATACTTTTCATCTTAGCTTGATTTCGAACTTATAGAAATAAAGTGTAGACTGGTCCTCTGGATTTGAATCTTAATTACTACAATTACAACTGTTAGCTTGGCAGTAGCAAGGATTCATTTTTAGTGTATCACTTTGCTTCGGAGAAATACGGATATTCGGAAAAACGGATATCCAGAAAATAATTAGATATTTGCGGATATTTGCGAATACTTACAGATATCTCATATGTTTTGATTACTACAAATAATCTTAAAATTTTGATGCAGATTTAATTTGTATAATATATTTTTTATGTGATATATAAGATAAAAATTAAAAGACTTAGTAAATCTACATATTTTGTAAAAAAATTAAACTTAGTTAACAATTATAATAACATAAAACTTAAGAAAAAAATTATAAGTATCATAAAATATGTTTTTCCTTTTATGTACTACTTTTATATAAGTAATAATGTAAATAAAATCTGTCAAATCATATGTTAGAATAATAATTATATAATTTTATACATATAAAACTTTAAATATAATCAAGATATACATGTACTTATATATTACCGGATCGGATCGGATATCCGCTTCCCAAAATTTTAATATTTGTGATTTGCTTCGTTTTTTACGGATATTGAATTGTAGTATTTGCTTCGATTTGTAAACTTACGGATATCCGGATTTTTCGGATCGGATCGAAGCGAATAACGAATCGAATCAAAATTTACGGATATTTTGCCCACCCCTAATCACAATCACTGACATAACTTTCTCTTTTGCTTACTTCTTCGACGTTTACCACATTTTTAGGTTCAAAACATAGCAAAGACAAAATACTTACAAAAATGTGGTTCATCTGTATTTTTTTTTGGGACGTGATCGTTAAGAACAACATCCAAAACTTGGATAGTTTCGTATGCAGCATCGTCTCTTTGTTTCATACTGAGAAATTTTATATAGCAATGATGTTACGATGCGTGATTCTCAATATCCAAAAAATGGATGTTTTAAAAAGCATTGGAAAAGTTCAAGAAGATTATGTGTAAAATGGTTATCACAGGTTGCAACATCTTGTCGGATGCTTGGGTAGACTAGAAAGGCTTGATCTAGTTACTTTTGTTGCAGACTGTCCAACAAGTCCAGTGCATCTGACATTTTTGGATATCTCTCATATAAACACGATAGTAAAGCATAAATATTGCTAGTAGATGGGAAACAACCATGATAATGTTCGCTTGTGTGTTTCAAATGATTGGATGTTGACACATGTGGAGAGTTTTGCTCCTTAGCAACCACCCTTGCTAATGCTTTGAAGTCAGCAAAATCTCAAAGACGTCATATAATTTTTGTTCTTATATTTTTTGTTCAAAATTTCATTTTGGATCATATTGGTATATTGGATCACATTGATACAAATGAAGAACCTTCGCATTTGCATTCACCAAGGAGACTTGATGTGCATGATTCCTACACAGTTTTTGGCAGTGATGCTTTGTTTATGCATCTGTATGACTCTTTTTACGCTTTAAATGTAAGCACAGAAGATATATGGACACTACCATGCACCGACACAAACAATGGTACAAAATTACTCTTTAAAGAAGGAATATGGCATCAAAAACGTAAACACATGCATAAGAAAATACCTAGTAATTCAAAAACGGAGAAAAAAATTGTTCATTTGTATCTTCAGATTTTGTACTTTGTACAGTTTACCAAACTTGGGATGGATAGGATGAGCACAAGACATAAACAACAGTTTTTAAAGTCATGGATGTTTATTTACAGAAAAATGTTGAAAAAGTTATATCGTAGGAAACCGTTCCTCAGTAAAAAAAAAATTCCTCAGCCTCATGCTATCACTCCCAGGGCGTTTCCTCTCATCTCCTCCTCTCTCATGCTTCAAAAACATCAACACTGGATGTTTTCTTGTAATGTATACATCTTTTTTGGTCACGGTTTTGGTTGTCATGCGTTCATGCCTGGTCAGTTTGCATACTTATGCATATGCTGTTGGACTTTTAAACCGATGGTCCACTAACATAAATGTGATCTTTTCCGGTTTGAGTTTATGTTAGATTGACTAAAAGAGATTAGTTATGTGATTTAGTCGTTTGATATATGAAAAGTTGGTAGTTAAGATTACCATTATAGGAGCTATACTAAAAAAGTTGTTTGGTTTGACATAAAGATAGTTAGGTGATCTGATGGTGGAGACTTTTTCCTCAAAATAGAATTATTAGACATATTCAAGAGAATGAAAGTGTTAAATTATACAAAAACGTTCCTCACATGATGCGAGTCACATTACACCTAACTTTCTTATTAGAAAATAAAAAAGAGTCATGGATTTAATCTCTTGGATGAGTTTTTTTTCCTTTACCTTTCAAAAGTGTCGCATCGCAAATGTATCAAAGCTGCATTATAATTTCTAGGGAACTTAAAGATCCACAATAAATGGATTTCTATGGGATTAAAGAGAGTAAGATAAAAATGTGTCATGTGGGTGTGAGCCACTGAATCAAATGTTAAAGCTTTACGAAACATTCTTCATATTACACGACTTTCAAATCCGATAATAAAGCCAAGGAGCAACTCTTAGATATTTTCGTCGAATATAGTACTAAATAGTGGTGGTGTTACAATTCAAGTTGGGAACTATGTCTATTGATAGCAACACGTTTATAGAATCCAAAAACGATGTGCTAATACAAAGCTTGTTGTACTACTACTAGTTAAGTATTTTTCTAATGGAGAAATAGACCATATAGGTCACGTTATTCGAGATATACCATGCCAAGTCGATGGTAAAACACGTTGTTCAACAAAAAAGACGATGGTAAAACACTAAGACCGAATAAGAAAAAGGTCAAGGGTTATTTTGAACAAAATCTCAAGGGTCATTAAAACGAAGTCCGACTGCTCTGAAAACGACGACACCCATTTTATTTTCTGCACAATCTTTCATTAGGTTAAAACTTCAATTTCTATTTTCTATTTGTATCAGGAAAGTTGTATTTTTTTTTCTTTTTTTTTTATCAAACAGGAAAGTTGTCTAACGACCTAAAACTTCAAGTCTTTAAAAATGTAATGTTTTATCAGCTAGATTGGTTTACATTTGATATATGTTGATTATGTTGACTTTTTTTAATTATCAGAGTAGTGGAGTTGGTCGAATTTGTTTGGGTCGACGATCTATTTCCCCACGAGAACTATCATATAACATCAGATCTCCACCAAACTATGACCTCATGCTAGATCTCCATGAAATAAAAGTTCTAGATGTATTTCTCCCCGAATTGATAGTTTAGAACTTAATTACCCATAAACCAATGATTTTAATTGGTTTACTTATTTTAATTGGTTTACTTTTAACCAAATGATTTAAAATAAATTAAACCAAAAAAATTAAATTTTAAATATATATATATATATATATATATATATATTATTTTCACTTAGAAAAAGATTATTTTTAACAATAAAAAAATATTTGCAATTTTATAAATATATAAAAAATTAACTATATATAGATAAATAAATAATAAAATCATATACTACAAATTAATCTATAAAACTTATTTAAACATTGAAGTCCTTTATTTAGATACTACAGTTTACTTAATATGTAACATATAAAAGAATCAATAACATATCATTTTAATTATAATAAGTAGACTATTTTCACATCATTTAAATAAGAAATTTATAAATATAAATAAAATAAAAATATCAGTAAATTTAATAAGTAAATACAAAAATAAAAAATTAATTCATGTTTTGCACTTTTAATTTACATTTATTTTATTCTTTTACATGTTACATATTAATTAAACCATATTATCCAAATAAAGAACTTCATTTTTTTAAATAAGTTTTATTGATTAGTTTGTAGTATATGATTTTATTATTTATTTATCTATATATAGTTAATTTCTTATAATATTTAGAAAATTGAAAATAAACTTTTATTTTGTTTAAGTGGAAATAATATATATATATATATATATATGGAAAATTTAATTTTTTGGTTTAATTGATTTAAAATCATTTGGTTTAAAATAAACCAATTAAAATAAGTAAACCAATTAAAATCATTGGTTTATGAGTAATTAAGTTCTAAACTATCAATTCGGGGAGAAATACTTCTAAAATTTTTATTTCATGGAGATCTAGCACGAGGTCATAGTTTGGTGGGAATCTGATGCTATATGATAGTTCTCGTGGGGAAATAGATCGTCGACCCAATTTGTTTTAATGGAGTTTACAGTCCACGGTGACCTCACAGCTATTTTAGATACCAGTTCAATCTGGACCATTGATTATGAGCACATGACGTAAAAGTAACGGTCGTTGTGCTTCAAAAGTCTGACGGAAACCGCGTGAATGAGATAAAAATAAACTTTTCAAAGTAACGATGAGATGGCCACGACGCAATCCATGCCACTCTTTCTATTGGATGCTGCCATTTTCCTTTATCCTTTACTTAAAGTTTTGTTTTTCTTGTAGGATTTCGATGTCGATGCTCTTTTCTAGCTATTATACGAAAAGAAATACTCTTTCAATATACGAAAAGTCATGTATCCACGATTCCACCCTCTACATCAAACATAAGAACGATATTCTCCATCATTCGTAGATACATGCTTTTGACTTTCTGTGTTACAGGCTGTTATAACTTAGATCATTCATGCTATATTTAAAAGTTACTCATCCTTTTTATAATTAGAAATTATTGGCAGATTAAAGTTAAACTAATACTCTGTAAGTAGCCGTAAATGTAACATTTTGTTAGGCGGATTGCTTAGACATATCTCCGCCGCTATTTAGTGAAACTCGAAGCTTCTTCCGCCGCAAACGGCTTACGTGCTCAATGGGCACGTGCTTGCCACATGCGCCCCCTACTTGGCCTCGCGTCTTCCATGTTCCTCTGCTGAGTGCTGACATTTTTTAATAGTTGTTTGTATTTAACTTTTGATAATTTCTAAACGTCACTACCTAGTTTATCAGTTTTATATTCATGTCGTATTTCTTTGTCGCATTTCAATGTACTTAGCAAATGGAATTTACTATTCTATAAATTTTTGTATCATTATAAGCATGTATTTTTTACAAAAAATTAGTGTTTCAAAAAAGAAATTCTTTAAAAAAAAAACTTGATGGATTTATGGAAAAGTCTAAACAAATTTAGAAAGAGACTTATGATCCATGAATAAATCCTATTTTCGAGAATTCAGATGAAACCTAATATCATGTGTCGTTAGATCAATTTGATTGGATCGCTTAGCTTTCCAAAGTTAGTCTACCACTATACGAACCATATATGCTTAATATAAAGTGTGGACGTATTGGTGCAATACAAATTAACTAGCTAAAGCTACCTATCGGTTTTTGTTTTCTTTTTCTTCTTTTGACTAAAGGTTTTTGTTTTCTTTCTTCGCCAGTACATCAGTTGTTTTAATAAAAACTATTTTTTTTTCAGAAACATGTTTTATTTCTGATGAAAACGTAACTAATTATTATCAACTTTAAATTAGTTGTTTTTATCAATAGAAAAGAGTATATCTCTTTGACACAAATCGAGGCAAAAAAAAATGTGTACCGTTTTTTTAACAAACCTTTCTAAAGTAGATTGTATATCAGTTTTGAAAACATCATTTATCATTCAAGTGTTATAAACTTGTGACTACTATCATGTTTGTATCATCAAGATGTTGCGTTCTATAAATATCCGTGCATGTAATCATATTTTACCTATATACGTTTACAAAGATAACCATGTACATTGCACGAGTTCATCGGAATTTCTTTTTGAGTTCGGGCTACGGGCATTTGTATCAAAGGGCTTTGACAATAGCGATAAATTCGAGTTATTTGGGAAATGCGGCTAGAAATAAAATAAACAACTAGATAAGATGGCGAGAGGTGCGGACTTTAGCTACAAAAATGGAGGAATGGAATTTTAAATTGGTGAAATAATATGGTAATCATAATGGTGTAGTTCTCCGCAATCCATCTATAATGCTCTAGAGACTTCTTAATGTTTTTGTAACAATTTATGTCGACTAAAGTCTAAACTTGCCCATTATAATTATCATGATTAATAGTTGCGACTAAACAACAACTTTAAATATTATGCAGTGATGTACATCTATGACATTATCGGCGTCTTAGGATATTTTTCTTAATTCCAGGTATTATTTCTTATATGGCGTCGATATCTGAATACTGTGAATCACATTCCTTTGGCTGATTCCGTGGGAACCCCGTGGTACTTACATAGTTACATGTATTAATTGAATACTATAATACATACGAGTCTAAAGCGAAAACTTGCATTGTAAATTAATGGCAATGAAAGAAACTCACGGCCTTTCATTCATCCGGCGACTTGCACAAATTTTTGGCTGGTCTGATGATTAGGCGCTATAAACCTGCGCGGAAACTACTGTGTAATTTTTAAAATATATTAATGTCCGTAGATGACTGGATCATTAGTAATTATTTTGCATTATGTTTGTTGACTATATTGATTGCTTAACTTCTCAAACAGTTGACTCCGAGTAACGATCAAACTTTGTTCTTGAACAACGTCTCTACGTTTAAATTTCCTAAACAAATTAAGTCTCTATTTCAGATTGTGCGGTTTTTGCTATAATGGTTGAAAATCCCTGGTTGCTCAGCGTTTAGAAACTAGAGTTAGATTGTCTTCGTGAGTTTAGAGATCGTTTTGTTGTTTTCTCATTATGCTACATCTCGAAAGTTCCTAAATTGTTGTGCTAATTTCCTTGTGAAAAAGGCTCGAGTACGCATGTATCTTTATTACTATGTAAGTTGTGACCAACCGGATGTAATGGTTCATCCGGAACTCGCACAATCGACCAAATATTGCTTAATAGATGGTATTTTTTATAGAAAAAAAAAGCGATAAAATAAAAAAGGATGAGGAGGAAAGTAGGTGAGCATTGATAAGAAATAATATCACAACTGTTTCGGAAGCAGCCCTGCCGTCACCCACAATCACGTTCTTATCTCTTCCTTATCATTATTAATAATCAATTATTTATCATAAAGCACCACTGCTAAACTAATATACCGTTGTATGAGCAAATTAAGATAATAAAATGTAATGTTTACAGAAAGGATAATATGTTGACAAAAAAAGCTGTAGAATTATATATTAGGGGTTTCCAATAACTAAGATGCTTATTTTGTCTCAAAATATGCATGCTTGTTAGCATAATTAAGTAGTTTGTTAGCATGCATGCAGTCAGTGGGAGGCAAGAAATATTTTTATCGAGGTCAATAATTTAAATTGAAGGCAAAAAATATTTTAAATTAGGGGCATATATATTAAACCTTTGTAATTTACACTAATTTCAAAAAATTTATTGGGTTCAGTGGCCCCCATCCTACTGAACGTGGCTCCGCCACTGTATGCAGTAGTTTGTTTTATCTAATGTATAATCATAATTAAAAATTACATGGTGAAATGGAATGCAAACTTAATTCTATTTTTGTTGATACGCAAGTTTCTATATTCATACATGAATTTTTTTGTTTTTTTGAAAAAAGCAGATACCTGAATTTCATTTTTGAGGTACCTTCAAGTCTTCAACGAATATCACCTAATCGAAAAAAATGGTAACCAAAAACCAAAATCTAAACATGCATACTATCGGATGTATAAAAAGTGTCGTGGAGACTGAAAATATGTTAATAAAGAATGATAAATTCAATCAAATGTTTTGATTCGTTCCGAAACATATGCTTAACTCATCATGTTTCTAAGAACCGTATGTGAATTTTAAGTAAAATTTACAGCCTTAGACTTAAGGTTAGATCTTGTTCAGATCATTAATTAATCTGATGAGAATTTTTATTTTTCTGATGAGATTCATCCGATGAGAATAAAACCCATAAAATGCGCCTTCTGTTTGGTTTTTTGAGCCGAGGAGCTTACATCGTATTTTTTTTAGTTCTATGTTGTAAAGAAAAAAAATCCATAAAATGCTCTACAAACCGAAAAAGTGTGAACACAAGGTCAAAACGTCAACAAAAGCAGGTGAGACTGTTGACTTCACAAATAATACGAGGACGCGTGTTAAGAAATGAGAACATCTGGCCCCGCTTTACTGTACATGTCAGACGTGTCATCTAGACATTAGTTGCATTTGCATATAATCTCATTACCGGCTCATACGAAAATAATAGGTTTTACTTTTACTCCACTCAGTTTAGGTTACTTTTAACAGATTCATAAATTCATAAAAAAAAAATTGACCAAAAAAATGTATTTTAACAGATTCATGAATTCAAATAAAATCCATTTTATTATTTGGCTTATTGGTTTTTTATATAAAAATTTTAGTTTTTTTCACTGGAAATTCCCTTCTGATATTTGCAAATTTTAGTTTAAATAGTGTATTATTAAAATCGCAAAGATTTACTAATATTGTAGATTTTTCAATATATAAAATTTTAGATCTGAAGAAAGACTTCTAGATATGCAAATATAAATTTGAAATAAGTATAATTTATATAAAAATTAAAAAAATAGTTAAAATACATAAACTAATAATAATCATATATAATAAAATAATATATATTTCAGTGTCAATCAATCGAAACAATATAAAAATTGCACATAATTTGATGTATATGCAGATTGCCATAATTTTTTATTTTAAGTTTCTGAAATTACCCATATTTATTAATATTTGAAGTTATTGTATAACTATTGCACATAACATTTGAATTTTTGATATTATTTAATTGTCCGGTATAACTCAGTTTATCCTTTTAAAAAATAAATTTATTTGATTCTAAAAATAATATAAACTTACATCAAATTTCAGGTGAGATGAGATCTGAATATAAATAAATTTTACAAATATAGAAATAAATCTTATGCATAATTAAATTATATTTTAGTTTAGGTTTGGAAATGTTGTCCAGCTGTGACGAAGGCAATAACTGTAACGAAAAGTATTCAGTGAATTTTCTAAAACAGTCTTATGCGATTATAAAGTTAATTAAGATTATATTAGTATTAAACCTTTTTAAATTTACATAATGCATGTTAACATCGAAGTGAGCGGAAAACGCAAAATACGAAAAATGAATAAACAATGGAAAATAGTGTGAGGCGACAACCCCGACTATAAAATGAGAGCCAGGCTGCTGGATTAGAGCATCATCGGTGAGGCTGAGAGAAAATTCACTAAAAAAACTGAGCGTTCACCCCAAAAAAAAAATTCTTAGATAATAATTGCAACTGTTGTTCCTGAGTTTTGGTTTTCTTTTTAATTTCCACATCAAAATCTGTTTCCCCCGTTTTCGATCACTTCTTGTTCATCATCTTGGTTTCTTTGTGTTTGAATGGTTTTAGTTGATTATTATTCAGACAAAACATTCAAGCTTATGAAACTGTGTTTTTATTTGAATTAATCTTTTTATTTTTCATAGATTTAGCTGAGGGTAATTTTTTAAAATCCCTCCTTTTGGATCCAACAGGTTGCTTATTTCAAACCTTTTCGATCCTTTCTAATTTTCTTGAATTTTCTCGGAGAAAACCCTGTTCTTTACTTTTCATAAGAATCAGGTGAATTTTTTTCGGATTCAATTTCTATTTTTCCTTTTTTTTTCAGAATATTATAATCTATAAAATCGTAATGGAAGCTGCTATGAATATGTACAGTAGCAGAACGGTCCACCAATCAGATTCGTTTGGTGGCGGTGAACTCATGGAAGCGCTTGTACCTTTTATCAAAAGCGTCTCCAACTCTCCTTCTCCTCCCGCGACCGCGTCTGCCTTTATTAACCCCGCAGCGTCTGCGTTCTCTCTACCTACCTTCCCCGGATATTACCCTGAATACTTCATGACCCAACCGTTTTCAACCGGGTCGGATCTTCACCAAACCGGGTCATCACTAATTGGGCTAAACAACCTCTCTTCCTCCCAAATCCACCAGATCCAATCTCAGATCCACCACAACAACCATCCTCTCCTCAGGCCCAAGCCTCTACTCATGAAGCAACCCGGAGTCGCCGGATCTTGTTTCCCGGCGGCGAGGCCGCCGACGAAGCTCTACAGAGGCGTGAGGCAGCGACACTGGGGCAAATGGGTGGCGGAGATCCGTCTGCCGAGGAACCGCACCCGTCTCTGGCTCGGGACCTTCGACACGGCGGAGGAGGCGGCGCTGGCTTACGACAAGGCGGCGTATAAGCTGCGCGGCGATCACGCCCGGCTTAACTTCCCTAACCTCCGTCACAACGGCTCCCACATCGGCGGCGAGTTCGGCGAGTACAAGCCTCTTCACTCCACCGTCGACGCCAAGCTCGAAGCGATTTGTCGGAGCATGGCGGAGGCGGAGAAACAGGACAAAACGGCCAAAGCTCCGAAGAAACGCGCGAAGAAAACTGAGCCGGCGTCGTCGCCGGAGAAAGTCGAGCCGGCGGCGGAGGAGTCCGTCGAGTCCGCCGGATCTTCGCCGTTGTCGGGGCTGACGTTCGCCGACGCGGAGGAGCAGCCGCGGTGGAACGAGACTTTCTCGTTGGAGAAGTATCCGTCGTACGAGATCGATTGGGATTCGATACTGTCTTAGATCGGTTCCGGTTTGGTAAGAGTAGGGGTAAAGTAGGAAATTTAGAAGCTGCCTGCAATGGAGTTTTTTGGAAATTGCAGGGAGTGGGCTAATAGCGTAATTATGGTTATGATTAATATGTTATGGTTTGTACAACTCTGTGTCGGTCCAGCTGCGGTTTTTTGTCATGCTCGACCATGCCACAGATTTCATTTTATGTAATTTTGTTCTGTATATGTAAGTTCTAGCTTTTTTTCTTTATATTAATGTGATGTTTTTAGTGTGTGTAGTAGAAAAATGAATCCGTTCTCCTAATGATCATCGTATACATAATGAATATGTAATATGTTGCTAGTGTGATTTAGAATGCTATATGGGTTTAGTCTTTAACATATCTAACAAAATAACACTTACTACTAATTTTAGTGACTATATTCAAATGGTATTGACTAAAAATAAATTCATGATATTTAGTTCACCTAACTGATAATCCACAAGAGGATAAATCTAAATGTCTATTTGGTATCGATGATAAATTTTGTCTTAAGTACTCAAAATTTAGTCATATTAGTTGAAATGATACGTAACGTTCATATCCATATTGATATACTAGAAACATACCATCTGCTTGTATTTGCCAAAACTATTACAAATGTCTAAACAGATCCATATTGATATACTAGAAACATACCATCGTCGTTATGAGGACGCGATGATAGTGTGGTTGGTCACTAGGATCACACAAGTTTTGGATAGCATATTTTTTTTTCAGTTCTGTTCCATATATAGCAGCGTTAAAAATAGAATCACTTGTTGTAAAATAGTTTTTTGATTTACATAAATTTTATATTTATTCATACAAAATAAAAATAAATAGATGGCACGACGCTTTTGTTGCACTATTAAAGTCTTCTGGTGTATTTTTCCAATTGTGTTAGATGCAGCACTACTAGTGCTGTAACATATTTACCGGAATCCACGGGTTATTTTTGGGTTCATCTCTTAAAGAGTAAGGTGAACATATAGTTTCTTGAACCAATGAGATTTAGTTATTTCAATTTTGACATTTTTTTAAAAAGAAAATAAAATATTGCTAAATTATATTATGTTTTAAAAATAAAAAAAAAAGAAATAAAAATAATACTAACTGCAAAAATATAATTTTTCAAAACAAATAATACCATAAAAAAATACTAAACTATAAATGTTAAACCCTAAATCTTTTAGTAAACCCTTGGATAAATTCTAAAACTTTAATTTAAAAAAAACTATTTATAACACAATCAACCAAAAACTATACCCTAAATTCTAATTCTAAACCCTAAACCTTTGGGTAAATCCTACACCTTTGGGTAAATCCTAAACTCTTGGGTAAATCCGAAACACTTGGATAATCTTAAATTTAAAAATTGAAGATTTATCTTAAGTCATAAATTCTTTTTTTTGAAAATAATTTTTTTTTAGATTAATAAAATTTAAGATTTATCCAAAGTCATAAATTCTTTTTTTTTTAAATAATTTTTTTAGATTAAAAAATCTTGTTTTTTGTGATTAGTATAAACTTTAAAATATATTTTTAAAATATTTTTTAGATTAAAAAGTCTTGTTTTTTGTGATTAGTATAATTTTTATTTTGAAAGTATATTATAATTAGATAATATTTTGTTTTTTTTTTAAAGATACTAAATCTTAAATGACACAATCTTATTGGTTGGTGAACCTAGAGGTTTATGTAAGGAGTAAATCCAATAATAAGTCAGAATCCACATAACCTATAATCCATCCTTCCCCTACCTCGTCTTTTCTTGTGTGTTTTGCCAATTATGTTACATTACGAATAAGATCTAATGAAGTTGTAACGCATTTACAAGGATCCATATGATGTAATGTTCTTGTCCGTTTTAGTTCAAAAACGGTGAAGCTTTGCGTGTTGGAAAATATGGCCGGCCATGCCGCTACTTTCGTGCAGCATCTTCCAACATCTATCCACTCATTTAAACTTAACACAAGGGGTGGATTTTGCACTCAAGAAGACCAATAATTCGATGCAGTCACTGTGGTGAAGAAGAAAAAAAAAGACAAAGTCGGCAGCAAAATGATTGAATCTTGATCACACATTTAGAAATTAGATATTGTTTCTCCCCCCTAATGGGTGACTCGAAGAAATAAAAGGAAAATAACAAAAACGCAATGGATGTCAATGTCATGTAAGTAATAATGTAAAAGAGCAGGGTTTTGGACTAATATGGTGACTACTAAATAATCAATTTAAATAAATAAAAAGAATCAAATAAACAGATTCAAGATATAAACTGGAGAGTTTTGATATTGAAAGTAAATACATTTCGTTAGTAAATAAGTCTACAATTTTTGAATTATATTTGAAGACAAAAATGAACAACTAGTACTCATGAAATCGGCAGAATCATTTTTTTTTTCTGAGAATCGGGCTTCATTCCAAGTTATATGCTTTACACAACGTGGAGGCTTCCATTCAAAATTTAACTACTCGGATTATATATGAACACTTATATTACTGAACCGTATTTTGTTTCTTAGATTAACCAGCTATACAAAAATATATCGCAGTGCATCTAGTTTTATTTGCATGGGAAAAACTACAATCAAGAGGTTTTGATTTATCATTTTTAATTTTTGAAAAATACAATAATCTCTAACAGTTTATGCTGTGGTACGTCAACCCAATCTTATTGGTTTGTTCGTGTTTTTTTTTTCTTCTAAATTTTAATTTTCTCTTAACATTTAAAATAACCCAGAGCATAATCTATTTTTATGTAGTAAGTTTATTACAAGTACAAATAGTATAAGAGGAGGAGAATTCCAAATTACGCAAAGGAACCATGGAGATGCTGACAGGATGAGTCAGCTCAACCGGTTTCGACTCTGTGGGCCATTTGTCATGCTCGCGAGTTCGAAACCCGGCTGAGGCGAACTGCTCTTCCATGTCACCAAACGCGGATATGGGCTATGCTTTCGGCCCATTTGAATACCCGGAGTGAGGGTCTATCCGCGGGCCGCACCACCCCTTGGGGATTAGTCCGGGCGAAGCCCGGGATACCCCCAGGTTAAGCAAAAAAAAAAAAAAAAAAAAAAAAAAACCATGGAGATGCAGAGTGTCAAAGGCACATAACACCAAAGGAGCCCACCAAAGATTATGTTCTCACTCCACTTCTCGTCTTTCACAACAGTTTTCAACCTTTTTTTTTGTATAAAAGTAGTTGTATTTAAAACATTGCATTGAAGTCACTAAGACCGTTATTGCCCCGTTGACGTGTGATGTTGAATAAAAACAAGTAGGAGTATCAATCTTAATAGTTTTATCCACTCACCGATATCTTGTAACGTATCGATTCACCTTAAATGGAGAAAGATCATAGAACAAGAAAACACCAGGGAGTGACTGCATGCGTCCTGCTTCCGTCTTCTCTAGATGCACAGTCACAGAGAACATCTAAAACTTAATTCTTAGATAATATTAGGACAAGGTCAAAGTAGTTTTAAGAAAAGTTACAGCAGGCTGCGATCTGAGATATTGTTTCTTCTGGTTTGACTGAATAATATGCTCTTTACCATTGGAGCAAATGTTACCATATAATTAAGTTAATCTATTTTTATGTAAAATATATAGGGAAAAATAGTGTTCAATTGGAGACGTTCCAAATCTATGTTCATCGCAACAGATTCATACTACCTCACTCCCTAAAACATGAATGTTGGGCCAGTTATTATAACCGATTTTTTTCTAAAGCCCATTTTCTCCTTTTTTGAACCTTGTGAACGTAACTTATTTGCTTTACGGCCCAAATGAAATTGTTATTTTGGTTATGTTTTAGAGAATGATACATTAGTTCGGTTTCATTTTGATTAGAGGTGCTCAATCTGGATATTGTGTTGGTTTCAGTTTGGTTTTGTTTTTTCGGTATTTCGGTTAGTAAAATATAATTACTATTCTAAATCGAATTTTACTACGGTTCGATTCGGTTTATATATCGCCGGTTTTCAGTTTATTTAGTTTTAGAAAATTTCAACTAATTGTTGTATAGAATTTCAACTATTTGTCCATCAAATTTAATATTTTTACTTCAATTTAGTCAGTGTTAAAATAAAAAACAAAACGATAAAAAAAAGAAGACTAAGAAAATAAGAAACCTCTGTTGGAGTGAATTATTACTTAATTATAGTTCAAGTGATTCAAGTGATTTACAATTTATAATTATAGCTCAACTTATATAACAAATAGACATTCATGTGTCGTTATATATATATAGGGGATTTACATTTTTCTATTTTTGATCGGATTTATTCTGTTTAATCGGTTATAAACCAAACCATATCCAAATTCTGATTTTATAAAATCACATCCATTCGATTTGTATGGTATATATCAAAATAAAACCATATTATTTATTTTTGTTTGGTTTGATATTGTTCGGTTTTAGCATATTGAACATTCCTAATTTGGGTATATGTTGGTTTTAGATTGTTTTTTATCATGTCTTAATATTCTATTGTATAATTAAATTTTAAATTCATATTTTTTTTGAATCTTAAATGTGAGTTTTATATTAAAAAACAAAACATAAAATATCTAATGCATTTATGTATAGTGTGAAAATATTTACGTAGACTGTGAATGTTCATTCTCAAATTTATTGTGAGATTGATACGTGTTCATTTGTAGTGTGTGAACACATTTTTTTTTAAATGTTTAGCCTTTAATATACAACAAGGGATATATCTATGTTTTGCCAATTCTGATATTAGAAAACAAGCTCTATTTATGAGCCCATAAACTAATTCAAGCCTACAAGTATTTTCTGAATACCCATTTTGGTTTTATGAATTTAGCTGTTCAACGTTCACTTAAAATAGAAAAGGAGAAAACGAAACGTTTGGACTTGAAAATATCTGTATTGAACTTTTCCACAAAAACAAAGTTTTGTCGCCGCGTCCTAATTCTTGTCGCGTCCTTTAACTTCTCACGTGTAAAGTATTTTAATTTTTGCAATAGAAACTCAAACCCCCAAAACTATATTTCTCACTTTGGAGTTTGGACAAATAAATGACTTTTTGGGGGG
Organism: Hirschfeldia incana; assembly: GCA_026261945.1. NCBI lineage: Eukaryota > Viridiplantae > Streptophyta > Magnoliopsida > Brassicales > Brassicaceae > Hirschfeldia > Hirschfeldia incana. Next base: position 786,280 of record JABCMI010000095.1, on the reverse strand, counting down.
ATTTATTTATGCTGATAATTCGGAGGATAATTTTCAAAGGTAAATGTTTCAATACGATATTATTATCAAATATGAAAATTCTACTTTTAAGGCAATATTGTGATTATGTAATGAAGGTTTTTTTTTTGTTAAAATGTAATGAAGGTTTTGATTTAGTAAAGAAGTGAAAGTTTACCCAAAATATAACTAATAATAAAATATGGGCTTTCAGTGGGTTTACCAATATGGGCTATGATGGGTCCTTCGATGAATCATCGCCAGCCCGATTTTTCACGTCGCAATCACAAATTTATTCTTAGTTAAGATAACTTTATTAGTAGAAGACAAAAATGTCGCCACCAGGGTCCCAATTCTCTTTCCATTAGTTTCTTTTAGTCTCAGCTTCACTTGTTCGTCTTTCCTTATTAAGATAAGTAAATATATACTTTTAGTTTAGCAAAAAAAAAAAATTATTGCAAAACATGAGCACATAACTCCAATCTATGTAAAAGATGAAAAAGAGTCCCCGTTAGTGAAAATCTATCACATCATGTGATTTTAACGCATTTTAAAAGGATGAATACTTCTCGAAACTTAAGTTATATATATATTATACTACTATAGAAAATAGAGGCAAGATAAACAACAGAGTGCACTAATTTTTCGACTTTTTCTTATAAATGTTGAAGATTTTGACGTTACATGAGAGACTTTGGTACTAAGGATCAAAATTTAGTTGGGTGTGACAAAGAGCTTAGTGTGTACCGTAAAATGGACAAATATATCCACTAGCCACTAGCAAATATATCGAAACTTCAAATGATTTTAATATATCTTGTTAATTTTTGTCAACAATTAATTATAAACTAACAGGTAAGATAATATTTTTTTTGCGTCCACGCAAAAGAAACTTAAAGTACAATTACCGATCGGATGTTCTTATTAAAATAAGCAAAGCAAAGACCACATGTTCGCGGCAGATCTTGGGAACCTACATATACAACAAAAAATATATTGGCAATATATGATGTAGTTTATATAGTATGGGGGATAAATATAATATGTGTACTCTCTTTTGTATTGCAATTCACGTACAATTTATGTCTTTGTAGAACAATAGTTTCTTTCGACGAGACTAAGAAAAAAAATATTTGGGACGTAACCATATGTTTCAAACATATTAAGCATAACACGACATTTGGGAGGAGTCATTCGAAACATTTGTTGTTTGGTAGGGTTGTTTGTTTTTAATATATATAGACTTGGCGGAGCAAGCCACATCTTCCAATGGGGTCAATTTGATTCCAACCATATATATAGGGGTTATTTGTAAGACTTCATCAAATTTCGTTTTTGAAAGACATGTAAAGAATTTGTTTATACAAATTCATAGGGGTCATTTTTTTTGGTCAAAAAAAATACATACGCAGATTTATTACTGTTATATCATCATATATGATATATATACATGTTACAATGATATAGTAACTGAATATATGATACGTTCAAAAAAGAAAAGATACGTAAAACTTCGAAATACAGCATATATGTTGGAGCAGTTACGGGCCAATTTGGTGGTTGATATCATACTAATATGTTTTTTGTTAATTCAAAAACGTTCATAAGTGACAGAAATGTCAGTAGTGGTTTAGTTACTCCATTCACTAAAACAAAATAGGGTTCGCAACTTCTCATGTCGGTTTAAGTCATAAGTTAACAAATACTATTCAGACCTAACTTTAATAGTTAAGTATATCTTTCATCAATCACTACCAAAAATTACATGTGTCTACACATGTCTGTCTTTACACTGTTTTCTATTTGTTACGGGATATTTTACATATCCAATTTAGATTTTTTTGTGTCACTTATCCAATTTAGATTATGATTATCTATATTTCCTTACTGCAATAGTATTATATTTCCTTGTGTTGATAAGCTTAGGACTTACGGACTTGTATATAAAGACGACCTCATGATCATTAATAAGACATTTGATATTATAGAACTTCTCATCTATCTTTCTTACATCAAATCAATATGCTAGTTTATATGCATGCCACACAGTTTTATACGTATTAGTAATTCAAGTGAAATAATTAATATTAGGGAAATCGGGTCATATGGCAATTAAAAAAATAAAAATTGAAAGTAGGTAAAAACACACACTCTCTCCTCCCTTCTGTTCCAATCTCTCTCCTTCCCTTTCTAGAAATCTATTTTTTTTTTTTTATGGCTATTCTACAAATAAGCCAAAATAACTAGTATTTTCCGATATAAATGGCCACCACGGTTTCGAGTATCTAGCTAGACATTCATAACATTCATGGATATTAGTTATATATATATTAAAATTTTAAATAATTGTATACAGTAAATGCATGCACAAAAGCTTTTGTTTTTTCTTTACCAGCAAATTTCAATTGGTTGTTGAAAATATTATATTGTATGCATATACTTATGTTAGCCCTAATAATTGATGGTAGGAGTGGACATTTTAATCGATATCCGAAGTGGCACCCGAACCCGACCCGAATAACCCGAACCAAAATCTGAATCGAAATAGCAAAATATCTAAACGGGTATTGGTTTAGGGGAGATTGAATATCCGAACCCGAACATGTAATATCCGAATCCTAATGAATATACGAAGATAGTCAAACATATGTATATTTAACTTTATATGTCTAGTTTACTGCTCTCATTTTATTAAAAATAATTTTATTAATGTTATACATAGTTTAAAATCAAATAATATACATATAATCATGAATTGCTACTCACTTGAAAAACATGTCAAGCTTTTTGTTTTGTGCATTACCAAAAATTGTATCTATTTTTTTTTTTAAATAATCAAATTAATGTCTTTTTATTTTTAAATTTTTATCTCCTTATCTATTATTCATTTAATCTATTAGAAATTAAAATTAAAAAAATAAGTTAGAGGTGTATTTTTAAATACAAGAAACTTAAGCAATGAAAATTTGATTTTTTTTCCAAAATCTAAATATCTGAAATTTGACCCGATATAACCGTACCTGAACTAAAAATATCTGAACCCGATCCAAAATATAGAAATATCCGAATGAATATTATATCTCTGTACTGAAATTCCCAAAAATTTGAAATATCCGATCCGAACCCGAACGGGTACTCGAATGGTCATCCCTTATTGATGGTGAAGACGAAGTTGGTGGCATACATATGCAAATGCATAGTAACTTCTGAAACGGGAAATAGTAAAATTCAGTGGTTTTCAGCATGGTATTCACAATTATTTTTGTCAATATTTTGACAAACCAATTATAGATTGCCTTTTCTTCTGAATTGTTTGGGTCTTCCATTTCTTTCAACACACTTGAACTCTTTCAGAAGCCTTAGTTGAATCAAAAAATTTCATAACAAAGCTTCCCACTACATAAAAATTAGAAAGAAACTAAGTTTTAAAAATGTCCTATTTTGTTGATTAGCAGCAAAAGCAAAAAGATCGTCTTTAGATATTGTTCATATTATCAAATACTTATGATAGATAGCACAGTAGCAATAAAACAAGGATACTTATATATTATAACCAATCAACCTACCATTGAATTCATCATTTGGAAGAAAGATCATTAAATAAATTAAGATCCTCTAGCTCATGGGGCAAGACAGTTGAAATATGACCCTATGCTCAATTGAAGGGACCAGCAGATCTTCAGTTTTTTCATATTTTTTTTTTGAATAGCATTTGATATAACCCATATAATATTTATAAAATTATAATATATAATTGTGACTACCTTAGCTAATTTAGGGATATTTTTTGCTATCAAAACATTCTAACAGTGCATGCGCATGTGCTGAAAACTGAGAGTTTACCATATATTTTCATTTGTATGCGCAGAATATAAATAGGAACTATTATATAATTTAATATAATGTAATTTTAAAACTAGTTAGTTGAATTAGAAAAAAATATTTGCTGGTAAAGAACCAATTATCATGGGGAAAACTGAAAGTTGATATAAAAGAATAGGGGTGGGCAAAATATCCGTAAATATTGATTCGATTTGTTATTCGTTTTGATCCGATCCGAAAAATCCGGATATCCGTATCTTTACAAATCGAAGCAAATATTAAAATTCAATATTTGTCAAAAACGAAGCAAATCACAAATATCAAAATTTTGGATAGCGGATATCCGATCCGATCCGGCAATATATAAGTACATGTATATCTTGATTATATTTAAGGTTTAAAATGTATAAAATTATATAATTATTATTCTGACATATGATTTGACAAATTTTATTCACATTATTACTTATATAAAAGTAAATATAAAAGGAAGAAATACATTTTATGATAATTATAATTTTTTTTTCTTTAAATTTTGTGTTATTATAATTGTTAACTAAGTTTAAAAGTTATATAAATTATGTAGATTCACTGATTCTTTTAATTTTTTATTTTATATATCATGTAAAACTATATTATACAAAACAAATATGCATTGAATTTTTAAGATTATTGTATTAATCAAAACATATTAGATATCCGTAAGTATTCGCAAATATCCGCAAATATCTATTTATTTTCCGGATATCCGTTTTTTCGAATATCTGTATTTCTCCGAAGCAAAGCAAATACAAAAATTAGATATCCGTAACATACGAAGCAAATCACAAATACCTTCAAAAACCCGGATATCCGATCCGTGCCCAGACCTATAAAAGAAAACATAGCAGCTTATAATTGATGCAAGAGGGAAAATAATAGACAGGCACGTAGGCGCGGTTAAGGGAACTATGAGATGAAGACACATTAACATGTTTGATAACTTAAGTTATTGTAGGGGAGAAGAATTAAAATTATTCATTAACAGTTAGTTTTTTTTAATAAAAGATTTCATTTATATTTAGTTCTAACCGTAAGAATCTTACCGTTGAATTTGAACCAGATTACGTATTTTGATTTGATTACAAAAAGTAAAAAAATATTCGTATAACTTTTCTCAAGAAATCAATCAGTTGTATTGATTAAAAAATAGAGATTTGGGTTCTATCAATTACAATATTAGAACTAGTCACTTTCTCGATCTAATTTTCCTGATACGAATAAACTTGAGTTGAGATTTATCACTGAATAGTCGAAAATCAAAGGCACTGCTCAGTCTATAGATCTCTCCTAAGTCTAGAAATTGCTTAGGCAATTTAATTTACCAATGATATAATTCCCACTTTTCGTGTTTAGTACATTATTAAATGGTGGCATCTTCGAACAAAATTTATCAGAAATATTGATTGTATAAGACTATAAACAAAACCTCTCCTTGGTTTTCATGGTAGGCAATTTTTTTTTTTAAAAAATTATAAAGAGATATCCTGACCCTACATCGTAGTCGAAAAAATTATGACTCTCAAATCTGAAGCATTTTAATTAATCCGCCTCATGCTATTACAACACGTGACATTTTGCTGACATAACAGTTTGTGTCACCACTTTCAAGCAATCGTGAGGACGCGAGCCGGATTGAAAAAGAAGAATAAAATGGTATCTTGAAAGTAAAACAATTAAAGGAGAAGAGCAGACAATAAAATGATCTTACACTACTAACCATTTGTGTGATTTCTTTACTATTAAGTATTGATAATGCAAATATAAAATAAACTAAGAAATGCAGAGTAAGAAAAACTAGAATTAGAATGAGCTCTAGAGTTACACCCCCCAAAAAAAGAATTCTAGAACAGAACACTTTGTAAAAAAAGAGTTCTAGAACAGAAAGGCCCACCATGCGTCGACCATGCGAGCAATATTTACAGAAAAACAAAAGTCTTCCTTAATGGGAAAGTTATTCCAAGTCCTCTTTATAGAATGGGGACCCCGACTAAAAATCAAATCTTGTAACATATTTATTAATCAACTTACACTTCAAAGTAACTATATTTTAGTGCTTGTTCCTCGATATTTCATCTTTTTTTTGTTGATGATAGTTTTTTTTTCTGAAAGGCAGAGCTCTGTAAATGTGAAGAAATAATGAAAATAATCAGATTATATGTGATGTAGCGGAAGCTTCTAGGTTTTATGAATACTCTTCACAGTGCTTAATTAAAAGCTCTTATGGTTGAGAATACTCTTCTCAGTGGTTCATAAGAACCTCTTTAAGGTTTGGAAATACTCTTTCCCGTGCTATAAAGCTCGTATCGAAATCTCTCTTTATTAAATCATCATAAAACTGAATACAACTTTAGGCTTGGATGTCTATTTATAATAAATCACTAAAACTTAGAAAAACCCTAATCTAATTTAATATAGGAAAACTATTAAAAATCTTAACACAATAAAAGTAAATATCCTTTAATAAATAATAATAATATTTGGAATATATCCAAATATTCTCTGCATCATTCTCTCCGGGTTGGAGAAGATTCGTCCTCGAATCTTGATCGTAGTCTTCAAATCCAAAACGTTTTCCAAGAAAAACTCTTCCTCGAATCTTCAATAGCATGTTTTGCACGATTTTTGCACGGATCTGTTTGTAACTTAAATCTTCATAAATCCGTTTTTGCACCAAATTTGCACGCAACAGATTATTAAAATTCTGCACGAAACCTTCGTCAATACAATTTCGCCCTATTTTTGCACGGCTTCGATTTTCAAAGGATTCATCTCTAAAGACAAAGTCGACAAGAAGGATATCTTCTTCGATAAAGCTCTCCTCGTCTTCATCATCATCCAATTGCAAATCTTGAACTTGTTCTGCTTCGATCTTCTTTAATGCCTCGTCAAACTTCTTAAATCCATTACTGAGATCTTGTTCTAACTTCTTCAAACCATTGTTGATATCTTGTTTAAGCTTGACGATCTCTTGTTTAAACTCTTCCAAGATCTCAACTAGTTGTTGTTGTTGCATCTGCGATCAAGATAACTGAACCGTTTGGCTCTGATACCAACTGATGTAGCGGAAGCTTCTAGGTTTTGTGAATACTCTTCACAGTGCTTATTTAAAAGCTCTTAGGGTTGAGAATACTCTTCTCAGTGGTTCATAAGAACCTCTTTAGGATTTGGAAATACTCTTTCCCGTGCGTAAAACGCTCGTATCGAAATCTCTCTTTCTTATTAAATCATCATAAAACTCAATACAACTTTAGGCTTGGATGTCTATTTATAATAAATCACTAAAACTTAGAAAAACCCTAATCTAATTTAATATAGGAAAACTATTAAAAATCTTAACACAATAAAAGTAAATATCCTTTAATAAATAATAATAATATTTGGAATATATCCAAATATTCTCTGCATCAATATGGCAAAATATCAGGTCAACGCATCAACTTTGATAAATCTTCTTTACTCTTTGGTAAATGGATTAATGCAACTACCAGACAAGAGATTAAAGATGTACTTGAAATACAGAATGAAGGAGGAATGATAATTTATTTGGATCCAGAAGATATTAGTGTTTTCAAATGCAAACATTTTGCTTTCCTCAAAAACAAGCTGAGACATAGAGTGAATGGCTGGACAGGTAGATGACTTTTGATTAAATCCATTCTACTTGCTCTCCCAACATATGTTATGTCTACTTTTCTACTTCCAGTGGAGATATGTGAAAACCTTGCTAATGCCATTGCACAGTTTTGATGGAGCTCTAATCCATCAAAAAGAGGTTTACACTGGGTGAAATGAGAAAAAATCTACTTACCGAGAGAAGAAGGTGGAATTGGATTCCGTATGATCCATGAGTTTAAACTGGCACTACTGGCAAAACAACTATGGAGGCTAGTACAATTCCCTGATTCGCTGGTTGTCCGAGTCCTGAGGGTAAGATATTATAGATTAAACTCGCCTTTACGAGTAAACACTGTGAATAACCCATCATATGTGTGGACTAGCATTTCTGCTGCAAAAGAGCTTTTACTTCTAAGAATAAAACAAAAAATACATTCTGGATATGAAGTCAAAGTGTCGGAGGATCCATGGATCCCAATGCAACATGCTAGGCCAGCTACACTTGTAGCACCAGTTATGCATCCAAATATGAGGGTTAGTGATCTTATTAACAAGGAATCAAAGGAATGGGATGCTGACTTGCTAGAGCAATATGTCAATCCTGAGGATATACCTTTCATAAAGAGTTTGGCCATAAGCACAACTCACATATGAAATATTTTCTGTTGGAATTACACAAGAAATGAACATAATAGAGTTAAATCTGGATATTAGGTTGCCCATAACCTTTTAAAGAGCAAGGAGGAACATGAAGTGGTAGATCCCAGCATTACTAAGCTTCAAATCTGTCATCTTATTTGGAAGTTGATAACCGGCCATGTGGCAGTAACGAGGAACTTAGTGAAGCGCAACATGAGGTGTGACAACTACTATCCAAGATGCGGTGAACCAGAAGAATCTACAACCCATACTATATTCGAATGCCCGCTAGCTTTACAAGCTTGGTCACTATCATCGACTCGAACAAGCCTAGGGATTTTCCCAGCACCAAGCATCTACACGAATATGAACTATCTGTTCTGGCGAAAGAATAGCATAATCGAACCAGAACAAGACATGGATCTTTATCTTTGGATAGTCTGGTATATCTGGAAGGCTCGAAATGACAAATTCTTTAGGGAAATAAAGATAGATCCTCTGGAACTAGTGCGATGTGCTGAGAGCGAATGTCATGCATGGTTCAATGCGAATGAGATGATACCACCAGTGACACAAGAGAATAATAATGTGGGACCACAAGTCATAAGCTTGGGTAATATATGCTTGTTAGATGGATCATGGACATCCCAAGACCAATTTAGTGGATGTGGATGAGTCTGAAAGGATAGTGTGGGGAAAAATCAATTTATGGGAACACAAAATTTCTCTAGACGAAAATCAGTTTTGCACTCGGAAATAGAAGCATTGCGATGGGCGAATGAGAATATGCTTCAATATTCGGCATGCCAAAGCTTCGGGACAGATTGCAAAGAGCTGATTGCAATATAAAAGAACTACATGCTTGGCTAAACTTTACAACGGAACTTAAGAGGATAGAGACGTTACATATATGCTTTCCGAAATTTACTATTTCTTATGTTCCTCGAACGTATAATCAGTTTTCATATTATTTAGCTAAGACAACTAGATCATTTCATAGGAAGTTACATTTTATCAATTGTTCTTTTCGAATCTGGTTGCCCCGACAACCTCAAACCTTGAATAATAAAATAATCGTTTGTCATTATAAAAGTAACTATATTTTTCTTGCAAATGGTCTAGCAGCATAATATGCGTTTTATTTGAAATTATTTATGATGGAAACCTTAATTTTTGAAACAATTTACACTTTTTCACAAATTCACATGTAGCAACTGCCAACCTCTATTAGTTGCCAAACCATACACGTAATGTTTGTTATTCTTTTGCGTTTATATCATGGCCCTCAAGTCATAACGCTTTAAAAAAATAGCCTAGTGAATTTGAAAAAGGGTATATATTTTGGTTGGGACAAAAGACATGCTTACTTTTAAAACAAAATAATTATTTATATCTTTAGGCTCTGTAGTACTTATACACTAATTGTTTTTGGTGCACTCGTGATCATGTATAAATATTTATAGTATATATATCGTTTAAAATAATTAGTTAATATTTTATTAGCATGTGTATAATTTTTTACAAAATAAATAATTTATAATAATTAATTAATATTTTATTTCTTTCCATAAGTGTTAAAGTATTTTTAATTACTAACTTAGATGTATGGAAAAAATATAATTATTTATAAACAGACAATGATTTTGATTATAACAATTTGATCGATTAAATTCATTTTTCGATATATGAAACTGTTTGTTTTAAATAGACAAAAATTAGATTAGCTTTTCTAGTTTTATTTAATTTGATTTATTGTACGGATTCATAATATATATATATATATATATATATATATATATTTATGTACGATTTGATACATGTTATTTTGGAAAAGTTTTGTTTGTTTGGAATTGCATAAGTGATTATAATCAATAATCATGAATGTATATAAATATTTTTGAGCAAATTAAATCATAGTAGTTTGTTAATATGGTTGTTTTTACTTGGCTGTTAGTTTTGAGTTGTTTGAGAATTTAAGCGTTTAAGTAAATAATATATGGCTGATTAGACCTCAAATATGAGTATCAAATCACGATTGATTTATTTAGGTATACTGAGTTGTATATATTCGTCTAAAATAAACCAAAATTGTTATTTTAACTAGGTTAACAATTGATTAATTTTGTACATAAAACATAGTTTTAAGTTTTGCATATATTATTTTTTGAAACTATGTTTATGCAATATATATATATATATATATATATATATATATATATATATATATATTGAAACTTATACTCTATAGATATTTCCTTTAATTTGTGTTGTTTTGTAAAAATAGAAAATATTAAATTAAATTCGTGACATTTTTTTCTGTCCACAGATTCGTGATATATATATATATATATATATATATATATATATATATATATATATTTATATTATTTATGTGACACTTGTAAGTGAATAAAAGAAAAGAAAATTCAAAATAAAAACAAATTCGAAATTTATTTAGAAAAATAAATAAAAATTATTTTAGCCATGACAATTATGTTTAATCTATAATTCATTACAATTAATATTTTAACTTATTATTATAAGAAGCACGACACATATGACCAAGCTGAATTCTTAAATAATATTACAAAGATATTTATTAAATTACAATTTATAATTACAATATGATACATGTTTCTGAAAACTAAATTGTAAATTCATCAGATCATTTAGGCTGCCAGGAAAAGATAATTTTTATTTTTATTTGGAATTAATGTTAAATTAATTAAAACCAAAAACCTTTTTAGTATGTTGTTATCAAATTGTTTTTGCTGAGGAATAAAAAATAAATGAATCTCATCATTCAAATATGGCAGTGTCCCATAGATAATTCTTGTATGGTTTAAACTTTAGTATTTTACATTAATATAAAATTGTACACAAAAGAAACTTAGTAACATCATGTATCAGAGTATCCATGAGTTTCTACAAATGAATCTATCCACATTACTATATCTTATTCTAGATAGAATTTAGTTATTTACATCAAATTTAGTATTTAAAAATATAACACACAATTTAAAAGAAGACAATATAGAAGAGTCTTAAGTTTTTTTTTTGATTTTTAATGAAATATTTTCCTTTCTTGTCCTATCTTTTTCTTTTACTTATTATTTGTTTTGTGACTAACTCTTGCGAGAGAGTATTACTATTAATCCAACCTATCTACGCGATTAAGAATTTAGGTAGTATTCAGAAATATCTATTAGTACTTAGGTTGTATTTTAAATCATTTTTAGACAGAAAAACATGATACTTTTTTGAGTTTGTAAATCATACTTTTATAATTCGTAAATCCACCCTCTCTACAGTGGAGGCTAAAGCTTGTCAAAACATGGAGCTCTACGTAGACATATAATGGTCTATTTGAAAGGTGACAGCATGAATCTGAAATTATATTCATGTCGCAAATTAAATTTGGTAAATGTATCTATTTACAATGAGCTTTTTGGGTTATAGTGATTAGTTCATGAACCCAACTATGCCGAACTTAGCTTTTCTTGTAACCGCCACCGAATATAGTAAAGTAAATCAAACCACACCGTACAACGTCTTAATTAACAGCACGAAAAGGATCAGAAACTTCCATTCCATGTGTATATGACTGTGTTTATATGTGTACAAATTAAACTAAACTAAATACAATGAATATACAAATTGTATTAATTAGTGGAGCTTGGTTTTATAATAGAATCAAAAGTGATTGTCCCCGTCGGAACAAGAAATCTAAAGGGTTTATAGTTTCGTGCCCGTTGTGGATTCTCAAGTAACGAAAGTCAAGAATATTGACCCATGTGGTCGTCTTTAGTTATGAAATTATATTGTTTTTGTCAAGTTATGAAATTATATTCAAACATCAGTTTGACGTAGTTTAATTAGAAGAGTTGACAAAGCAGTACAAGAAACCGTCGCTAATATTATTACTTTATATGTAATGGGTGAAGCCGTACGTATATACAATACACGAACAAGGGCATACATTTTTTTTTTTTTTTGTAACTGTACAAGGGCATACATTTGCAATGAAAAGAGAAAAGTAATACACGTAGGGTTTTCACTATACGATTTTTATTGCATGACAAAACTATAGAGAGTTTTTTTTTTTTTGGTCAACAAACTATAGAGAGTTTATAACTACTAGTTTCAATTGAATACCACACAATGTTAGATAGATTTGGTACAATCGTTTTTCTTCCTGTGGGCGTTCCCCATTCTAGTATATATATTCGCTCTATTTTTATTTATTTTTTTTCGGGATTTTTATAAGGTCTGTTTTAGGTATAATATAAAACCTGTTTAAAGATTTCTATTAAAGGGTCACAAAACAAAAGTTTAGATTTCCTCTATTTTGGTAAACCTTAATGCATATGTGATGTAGATAGAATATTAGGATATATTTTATTTTAATTTATTTAAGGTTTTATTAATTATTTTGATAGTTATCATTAATGTTTTAGGATTTTATTGTTTTCATATAAATAGGCTTCTTATGCCTAGAGTTGTATTCAGATTTTGATTGATTAATAATAAGGAGTTTTCCTGAAGAGGTTTTTATAACCACTGTGAAGAGTATTCACAAACCCTAGTTTCCGGGTATTCTTAGAATCAACGGATCTCTAGTCCAATCCCTAAAGGCTTCCGCTACATCAGGTGGTATCAGAGCCAGGTTGTTTTGGTTTCTTAATCAAAACTCGATTCTGGAATCATGGAAAATTTGTTCTTAGAAAGTGAACAAATTGTTTACATAGAAATTTATGGTGATCCGATTTATGATATGTATGGTGAAAGCGTGATGATTATGGAGCCAGTCGATTTTGTATTCAGAGAAGATGCTTTCAAGACCATGCATACATACACGAGAGAATTCATGAGTTTTATTGGAAGTGGAACATTGAGGTCTGACGGCGGAGAAGTAATTTTGGAGCAAATCAATTCACGTTTTGAAGATTATATGGACAATTGGGCTTTTGAAAAGATGAGCCCAACACAATCCTCAACACGTCATCATGATGAGGAGCAGGATGACTTCAAATCGTTTTCTCTAATGTTGATTATTATTTTCTTGTTTAGAAAGTATAGTCAACCGAAAAAAAGAAGAAAAAGAGAGAGGAACACCCATCAAGATTCAAGATTCGAGGACGAATCTTCTCGAACCCGGAGAGAATGATGTAGATAGAATATTAGGATATATTTTATTTTAATTTATTTAAGGTTTTATTAATTATTTTGATAGTTATCATTAATGTTTTAGGATTTTATTGTTTTCATATAAATAGGCTTCTTATGCCTAGAGTTGTATTCAGATTTTGATTGATTAATAATAAGGAGTTTTTCTGAAGAGGTTTTTATAACCACTGTGAAGAGTATTCACAAACCCTAGTTTCCGGGTATTCTTAGAATCAACGGATCTCTAGTCCAATCCCTAAAGGCTTCCGCTACATCAATATGTGTGCTATATGTTATAGCAGGTTATTATAATGTGATGGTTAGAACGTAAGACAACTTTTATACTTGATTTGTCGTAGTCATAGCCATATGCTTAGTCGCATTGCTCGAACTATCAAAACCAACACATATACATGTAGGCTATATAGCTATGTTAACGTTATGTAGTGGGCAACAAGCGGGTTTTAAATCTACAAAAAACCAAGCGGTTTCAAATCTACAAACAAGTCTTTGAATATGCTGATATGACTTTCGGTGAAGTTTAACCTTTTCATGATTCTTAGATTTACGTATAGCCAATAGGAATCGGATACATCGTTTGCCGAGATTATGTGGAGATATGGTTTTTTGATAAAATTCTTGAATCTATTAATATGTTGATGTGAATTTTAGGAATTTCGAATAACTTTTCAAAAAAAAAGAGATCGAATAACGTCGAGAGCTTGAGGTTATTCATTTCATTCTGTAAAACATTTCATGCCGTTTTTTGGTCATTACATAATTTACATTCCTTGAATTTTATTCTACCACTACTTTTTACCTTAAGACTTCATATTCAAACACAAAAAATACTTGGAAATTCAATTTATTTTTCATAAGAACATCATATGGGCAACTCCAACAAATCATTTCCACACAAGCCTAACCTTTGATCTTTTTTTTCTTTTTTTTTCTTCTTCTGTGAGAACCTTTCATCTTTAAAAAAAAACAATTACATGTAAATGTGGAACGTACTTAGTTAATTTTGCAGCGGTAATAAATCGCATCTTTAAATTTAAATCAAAGTTCTTATCTATTTTTAATCAAAACCACACTCAAGTAATCGTAACTAAAGAATTAATCAAGCAAATAACCATTCATAATAGCTCGCATTAAAACAACAAGCTAATTTCTAAAATAAAAATGTTCACTTTTGTTTTCCATGAAAGGCTCATATCTCATGCTACTTTCAAAAATATAGACCTGCAAAAAATATTAGACGTAAGTTGTTTAAATAATACATAAATATATATAATAAAAACTCAAAACTGCAGTAATTTTTACAAAAATAAAAACATATCCAATTCGAACAAAACTCATAGTACTCAAAAAGTTATGGTTCAACTAGTTATTATTTATTTTGACACTGCGTACATATTTTATAAGTATTAGTCTAGAATAGTTTATCATTCATCAATATAAATAGATGTATGCTATATTTTATAATGATATTTAATATCTTAATCCTTTACTCTTAAAAAAATTCAGAACAAATTAAATTATATATTTTAAGATTTCATTTTCATTGTCAAATATAAAATAACAACAAAAAGATTCATGTCATATCTAAAGATATGCTTAAAAACCTAAGTAATTATTTTCTAAGGTTCCAATAGAGTGAAAAAAGAAAAGAGATAATTAAAAGGCTGAGAATGGAGAAAGAGAGAGGGGCATAATGTGGCCAAAAAGGTACAGAGGGAGCCACCAATGATAGATGAAGTTTTTGTAATTTCTTTTGTCTCATACTTAATTATTTTTCTCTCTTCCTTCTCTTCACACTTCTCCTTATAAATTCCTCCTCTGCTTCCCCAATTCCTTCTCATCATTCACACACACACCATACACACACACACACTCTCTCTCTATCTCTCTTTCTCCATATATCTCTATCTCTCCTCTCGTTCTCAGCACTTGTGAGATATATGACGAACCAGAATGTCATCGTCTCCGACAGAAAACCCATCTTGGGTTCAAAAACCATCACTGTCTCTGTCTCTAACTCTCCCCTGTTCTCTTTACCTCCCACTTACTTTACCTTCCCTCGTCGAAAGTTCTTGGAACTTCTTGAAGCAGCTGACAAAAACAACAGCCACAACGACAGCAAGAACAATCTTGGTGCTGGAAAGATTGCATCGTGGGTTGATTCCATGCGTGATTCTTCTCCTACACGTCTCAGATCCTCTTCTCACGACTCTGACTCAGACAACGAGGGCAAAACATCTTGGATCGTACGTTACTTATTTGTACCTTATATCTAGATTACCCATTTCAGAATTTCGGTATCTCAGATCATGATGATTTCGTATTTTAATTTTTATTTTTCAGGTTAGATTTCCATCAGCTTTGAATATGTTTGATGAGATTATGAATGCTGCAAAAGGGAAACAAATTGTGATGTTTCTTGATTACGATGGGACGCTTTCTCCTATAGTTGAAGATCCCGACAAAGCTTACATAACACATGAGGTTTTTATTCTGTTACATGTCTAAAACCTCGTTCTTTATTAATTAACTATTTTTGGTTTAGTAATATTGTAATTATTTCAACAGATGCGTGAGGTTATAAAGGATGTGGCTATGAACTTCCCTACTGCTATAGTCACTGGAAGATCCATTGATAAGGTACATTACATTATACCAAATTTTGGTGTAAACTTATATACTCTCTATATATATTTGTTACTATGTATATGAAGTCTATACATTAATATTAATTATGTGAGATTTATAACTATTTTCAGGTTCGTGCTTTTGTCAAACTCAACGAGATTTACTACGCTGGAAGCCATGGCATGGACATTGAAGGACCGACCAACGAAAATAGTTACGGCGAGGTGAAAATAACAATGCAGAAATAAACGATAGTAAAAACAAATTATCTTTTTTTTAACACAATTTTTTTTATCTAATTACTAAACTATTTTCTTTTGGTGAAATGGTCTCAGGGTAATCAAGGAGTGCTGTTTCAACCTGCTCGTGAGTTTGTACCGATGATCGAGAAGGTGCATTTTGAG
The DNA here is from genome assembly GCA_026261945.1 of Hirschfeldia incana. Lineage (NCBI taxonomy): Eukaryota > Viridiplantae > Streptophyta > Magnoliopsida > Brassicales > Brassicaceae > Hirschfeldia > Hirschfeldia incana. The sequence continues at coordinate 769,946 of JABCMI010000095.1, read as the reverse complement.
GCTTTTATTACCTTCACAAATGTAACTAATTAATGGAATTACAAGAGAGTGAAAACTGTAAATATATTTAACTTTGTCGTGTCTATAACTTCAGGTGGTTAAGATTTTAGAAGAAAAGACAAAATGCATCCCTGGGGCTATGGTGGAGAACAACAAGTTTTGTCTGTCCGTACATTTTCGACGTGTTGATGAGAAAGTAAGAACAAAAATGATTATGAAAACAGAAATGCTTTCTCTTCTTTGTGAAATGGACCACACTGCTTATTGTTTTTTAACCCAAAGCATTTTCTTATAAGAAAAAACTTAAAAGACTTATTTCTTGTTCAAATGTAACGTCTAGTTTTCACATAAAAATATTGTTATATATGCATTAAACACTATACTTTTTGTAATGTCTTTTAGTTATTTGTCTAAGTACATTTTTGTTTCCAACAGAGATGGGCCGCTTTAGCCGAACAAGTAAAATCAGTTCTTGTTGATTATCCAAAGCTGAAACTAACCCAAGGTAGAAAGGTAAAATTAATCTTCCTCTCACTCTTTTTACTAATCGTTAGAATATTTTTGATAGACTACTAACTAATCTATTTATTTGTAAAACCAGGTGCTTGAAATCCGCCCCACGATCAAATGGGACAAGGGCCAGGCCCTCAATTTTTTGCTCAGATCATTAGGTGAGAGCATCACCATATATGTATTCATTTATTTTCATACATATGTATTTATATATCTAATATTTGGGAAATAGTTATTGTTCTGATCATTCTAATTATATCTTTGATCTAATGAAACTAGGATTTGAAAATTCGGAAAATGTTGTTCCGGTGTATATTGGAGATGACCGCACCGACGAAGATGCGTTTAAGGTATCATGAAAGTTATTATAACACGTTTACGTACCATCAACTACTCTTATTTTTCTAGGTTTTAAATATGCAGTTCAACAAATATTAACATTATAAATTAACCATATAATTCGATAGGTTTTACTTGAAAAGGGACAAGGGTTTGGGATTCTTGTCTCAAAAGCTCCAAAGGAAACCAATGCCTCTTATTCTCTTCAAGACCCTTCCCAGGTAAATTGAATCTTACCGTTTATGATTAAATAAAAATTATTGCAACCTTATTAGTTGTAACTATATTTATGACTATTATATTAAACTGGAAACCATTGAAATTTGCAGGTTAATGAGTTTCTGAAGCGTCTGGTAGAGTGGAAGAGGAAGACAGTTGGGGAAGAGTGAAACAAATACCGCATTAATAACACCTGAGTTTATTTCTAAATTTTGAGGAGAATATTAGTATATATAGTCAACCTTTTAAGAAAACTAGTAGATGCCTAGAGGGTTTCTCGGCCAGAAGTATCTTTACTTTTCTACATGGATCCAGAAATTGTAAATTTCGTGTAACGATTCAGAAAAGGGAGAAAATGTATTATTATATTCTCCTACTCGTTTATCTTCTTTTTATTTTTCTTGTGCCTCATCATGACTAATTCATATTTTCTACCCTTCACTGTTTAATTAGTGAATATGGGATATGAGAAATAGTTTTACTCGTAGTATCTTTTTACATTGAGGTCGTTTATAATATTCGCTGGTGTTTCATAAGCTGTAAAAACATATTTTTGAACCGATGTTTTTAGTGCGACCTTAATTTCAATTAGCCATTACAATTACTTTCATCGAAAAAATATTTATCTTTTCACATTCCGGTTGTATGCTGCTGTTCTTATATTCAAATAAAACTAGAGCTGGATCCGCTTGACCGCCTACTTATTTTCATTTTTTTTATAAATAAATATTATTTAAATATCTATCAATTTATACATTTAAATATCTATCATATTTCTATAAACACAACAATCAAATAGTTTATGTACTGTAAAAATAGTGACATGTGTCTGTTATTAAACTTTTGACAAATTAATATTGACATATTGATAGTAGAGTAATATTTTTTGTAACATGAAATCGTTTACGTACTGTAAAAAGATTTTAAATATTTTGATCATATATGAATAATATGGTACGGTTTACTTTTATATACATAGATATCTATTTTATATTATTAGTGTTATACATTTAAATGTTTATATAAATATTGAAACTATCATTATAACTTACATGTTATAATTAATAAATTGTTTAAAACCGTCACATGTATATTTTTTTCTTATTATATATTTATCTTATTTTATTTTCTTTTTAGTTATTAACCAAATTAATATAGCCATGAAGTAACATATTCAAAAACTATTTTGTATTTAATTTATGCTAAAATCTTACCCGTCTTTCAAGCTTGGATTTCTCAGTAGCAATTTTTATATGAGAAATTGTCAAAAATACCGCAAATTAAGTACCATTTTTTTTAAAATATCTTCAATCAAAAATATAAAAATATTTGAGTTTAGACTTTATTGATTAGTGTTTAGGGTTTAATATTAAGAGTTTGAGTTGGGCTTATATATGTTTTATAAATATTTTAAAAAATTTGTTTAGTGTTATTTTATCACAAATTTATAATATTTTGAAAAGTGTCATATATTTGTGGTAAATATGAAAACTGGTATCAAACTTGTGGTATAATTGAAAATTTTTCTTTTTTATATGTTTATTCATTTTAGAAAATATACTATTGTATATACAAAAGTCGAAAATATTTTTTTATATAGTTTGCTAATGCTAAATCGTTCTGTCATTATATAATATTTTAAACATAATTAATATTTTGACAAAATATTTTATTTTTATGAAACTAAAATATACAAATTTTTCAATTTAATAAAATCATATTATTTCAATATATTAATTTTATTTTTGCATGATTGATTATGATTATAAAATATATAAATATATATATATATATAATTTTTTATTTTTCATTTTATAAATAATAACTTAATATATTTTTATATTAATGCATAATAGTTCACTGCTCATTACGAAATTAGTGAAAATGTTTATAGAAACTATTTAAAATTAAGATATTGTTAAAATATATTTCAACAGATTTTTAAATTCTTTTTAATATATATATATATATATATATATATATTATGTTAAAGGTTGTTACAAAGATTTTATATGATACATGTTAATTTTATACATGAATTATATATTTTGCTAATGTTAACCCGTCTTACCAACTTACTATAAATATTTTATACTTATGAAAATAAAATATATAAAAATTAATCAATTTAAATATTTATCATATTAGCTCAAAATAATAATTTTCTTTTAATAATTATATAATTGATACAAAGGGGATATAATTTTTATTTTATAAACGACAACTGAATATATTAAGGTATAGTAGTATTTCAAAACTAATTACGAATTTATTATTCCTTTCTCAAATATATATTTACATTTAAAATGATAAGATATCAAAAGATTTTTATGATTAGAGTAATTCAAAGATTCTATATATTATTAGTCTAATAAATTACATTTAATGAAATTTCTAAGGGATGATCCAAATTAAAAAAAATCACACATGAAAGAAATTATGATTTTTATTTTAATAGATAAGATTTTGGAAACTAAGATACTATTGTTTCAACAGAATCATTTAGTTGATTATACTTGCTTTGCAAGAAAATAGTGTATTTTGAATTTGATAAAAAAAGTATTAGCCGGTTAGAAATTAACGATAATTAGATCAAACCGGAACTATAATTTTATATTATTAGGTTTGATTGCTATATATTTCGTGGCTGAGTACATTTAGTGAGTTTCACATTGTAATTCAATAAGTATGCAGATAATTTTTGCTGGTTAACCAAACCGAAATTTGAGGTGTACTATATTTGATATTTTAGTAAGATATTATAATGATATAATAGAGAATAAATGAAACGTGAGTTTTAAAGATAGGTCCAACTTAAAAAATCACGCGTGAATTGAGGTTGTGATTTCTATTTTAATATAATATATATAAAATGATAATTTCAAGTAAGTTTTAATATTTTGTAGTTGATGGACATAACAACACTTAGAATAGAATAAAATGAATATATTTTTATTATTACATTATGTAGTATTAGTGTATCGCTAACATATTACCCTTAGCCCAGAGTAAACATTGTTACAGGTGTTTAGACTACATGCGTCTGCACAGTATGTGCTTATAATTATTTACTAATTAGCCAAACGCCATCGAATTTTTGTTTTCAGAGATTACATTGGATTTTTTCGTAGGAATCCGAGAAACTCCCTGTAAAAGTAATAAAACAAAGTGCTCAACAAACAAAAGAGGGTAATAAAACAAAGTAGGGATCATTTAGAAATGAGTTGGTTATGAAAAAAGACACTTTTCTCTCTTTTTTGACACCATTAGACACTTCCTACTTGAGGAACACTTTCTTCATCTTCTCTCCTAAGTGTTTTTACCCATATAACCTTTTGCTTTGGTTAAGTCTTTGAAAAGATGAGTTATTTTTATTAATATAATAACCTGTCAGCTTTCTCCTTCTCGCTCACTTTCCTCTCTTCTTCCATACTTTATCAATCGCATCTATTTCTTTATGTGATAATTTTAGCATATTTAAAATATATAAATAAATAAATTTGATACAATAAATTATGTCTTTTTGTTCTCTACATTTTAAGATCCATTTTGATATATTTTTGCAATTTAAATATGAAAAAAATTGTGGACATGGACACATTAAATATATACAAAAATTATATATGACTTAGTGTTGATTTGAGAAATGTGGATTCATATTAACTAAATTAATTAAGATCGTATTCTGAGTCTTTGAACTTTGACAAAAGGCAATTTGTCTATGAGTTACTGTGTTGAAGCGAGTCTCTCTGATATGCATATGTGTATACGTGTTTGTGGATGCTGACGACTATAGTTTCTTGATATTCTATCAGTTATCCACATCCACAAATGGTAACAGTGAACTTTCGTCCACATCCACAAACGACGACCATTTTCAGCATCCAAAAACACGTATACACATATGCATATCAGAGAGACTCGCTTCAACACAGTAGCTCATACACAATCTCAATGATGAACAATTTAATAATTCAAACTAAAACAGCCACGTACATGTCCATTGAGAAAAACAAAGGTTAGGTGATGAAGAACAAAGCTAGACAGACAAAAAAATAAATACTTCAAACATGCCAACGAGAAAAACAAAGTTTAACTTCACACATGTCCAACGATTATTTATGATTGAGCTCTTGGTAACTTACATCTTTTCTTGATGGATTTATAGCTTCTATTAAGTCTCATTAGCCGATGCATTGTTGCCCTCCTGAAACCATGAGAAAATCCAAAAACTTTTAATCTATCTTAAGAACACAACATCATTGCTACTTTACATAAAAGCAAAAAGAGTAGATTAAACTGGACTGCAATTGCCAGAAAATTAGTTTGTGGAAAGTTTAAGACTTGAGATGAATATGTATTTTTGTGGATGCTACTTTTGTGACATGATCTTGGTTTGAACAAAAGAATGTGGATTTTCTTTTTGTGGACAGGAAATTGGTTTTAACAAAAAAATGTGTATGCTATTTTTGTGGATGATAAAACCATTACAAATAACTCAATGATTCTGGAAACAAAAAGAAAGAAACCATTCGTAAGAACATCAAAATCCAATCTTTATATAATTGCGTTATATCTTTGATTCATCAGAACAACAAAAGCTCAAAATCAAATCTTGCTAAGTAATCGAGGGATGTGTTTAGCAAACTCACTAGGCAGAGAGTCTCTCCATGCGGAGCTTTTTCGAATTCATCAGAACAACAAAAGCTCAAAATCAAATCTTGCTAAGTAATCGAGGGATGTGTTTAGCAAACTCACTAGGCAGAGAGTCTCTCCATGCGGAGCTTTTTCGAACTGAAGATTTTCTGAAAATCTGATTCACAAGACCAAAACAAAATAGAAACATCAGAGACTAGAGTGAGATCGGATCTAACACTGTATATTTGTTTACAGATCAAATAACCTCTCACCGACATTCATATCTAGTTTAGTAGTTCCAACGAAATCTGGAAAGAGGTTATCTCAGAGTGGATGGTGATGGGTTCTCGAGGCAGTGAAACAGTCACTGAATCACGAGTTCATCAACTATCTGAAACTCCACCGCAGCTACCCTGAGCTCAGCGGCCTCAGCCATGGCAGATTCTGAACTCAGCCACAACAAATCACGAGCTCCACCACGATTTGGATCACTGAACTTTGGAAAATTTTATTATTTGGTTTCTCTTTTTGTGATTCTTGTTTTCTCTGTGATGGATAAAGAAGAGAGAGAGAAAAATTAAGATATTTTTTGAATTGGGGAAAGTAGATGCAGAGAAAGAAGACGAGTGTCTTGTTTTGTCCAACAAGAATTAAAAAATTAAAAAAATGCTGAACCGTAGTTAGTTTCACTTTAGTTAGATAAGTCTTATGTAGTCTAGTTTGAGGGTAGAGAAGACTTTAGACATACATAATGTGCTTCCCAAGTGGGAAGTGTCTGATGGTGTAATTTTAAAGACAAAAAGTGTCTTGGAGTGTAAAAAAATCTTTAGAAATCACATGAATACAGATGCATATAATTAGGTATTATAAGTACGATTGAAAAGTATTAAATACTGCTATTTAAATAACAAAGCTGTCAGTGACAAAAAAAAAAATAACAAAGCTGTAAAAGAAAAGTAATAAACAAGAGTGAAAGTACTGTTTTGCAGGGAAAGAAAAGCTCTTCTTGTCTGTGGATTTAAATATTAGAAAGTGGAATGTAAGTATTGGGTAGTCAGAAGAAATCACCACCGCAAACCCAACAAGTTCAAATCCCATATCTTGGAATATTTTGAGTTTCTTTTTTTCTTTTGAAAAGGGGCATATATTTTGAGTTTCCCTAAAAGAGTACGTATAATAGTGTTAAACTTATTGGATCCTCATATATTGATGAAAATGGATGTACCGGAATTTAAAATTTAGTATATATACAAGTTAAACCATACATAACTTATACTTAGACCAAAAATACAGTTTATATAAACAGAATATCTCAAGTGAGAGTATTTCAGAAAATCTCACTTTACAAGAAAACACATGAATATTTCATTAATTTGACAATAAACATGGCAACTATAAATTAATTGCGATTATTTCATCAGACAAACAACTAGCATTTGTTTTGTTCTATCTACATAGCTGTGTTTATATCTTTTCAGTATTTCCTTGGAAGAATGTCTCGTCTGACCAAAGTCTAAATAAATGGGCAGCTGATCAAAAAGAAACGACATTTTCACATATATTATAAAATAGCAATGTTTTACTACACATAAACTATTCTGAAATAATTTTCTACAACTATTATAGGTTTCAATTTTTTGATTGATAGTTTTTGCAGATTTCAATGCATTATCATTGATTAATAATGAACTGAAAGGTTAAAAAACTTTTTGATGTAAATTAGATTATAATCGACAGAAATATAAATTATTTCAAAAAATAAAAGAAAATTTTGATTTCTATCGAGTGGCAAGAACAAGTTCACAAAGAGTTTGCTGAAGTGTTATTCTTTTAACAAAAAAAATTTACGGTATATATTTTGATAGATAACCAACTTCACCTAAAAAGAAAATGATTATCAATATATTAATTTATATGGTTGAAGTTCCTATTTTCTTTTGAGTTATTGAAAGAGTATAGGAAACCTCAGGGTAGCTGCTATACACAACTTTATCCATAATTCCATATATAGAAACCTAAAGCACGTTTATTTTCATTATTATTATTATTTGAAAATGCTCGTCAGTTGGTTAGTGATTTTGGACTATTGGGATTGAGGTGTGAGAACTGAGAAGGAAAACTTGACGAAGATATTAGTTTGGACGACTTTTGTTGTATCCAAATTTGTGTGGGGTTTCTATTTCTTTTTCTCTTTCCCACAATTTCATTACTCAGTTATGTTGCATTGTTGTGCATATGTATAAATTCAGTACATTTTCCACTACCATCGCTATATTATATATATATATATATATATATATATATATATATATATATATATATATATAATTTTTGGTATGTATGTTGACAGACGAATAAAGATGTTGTCAGACTCATCCGTGACCCGATTACATAAATGGACACATTCAGTCTTCGCTAGAAAGTCTTTTTTTTTAAATGTAATATATAAAGAATTTAACCAAAACAATTTGAATATATATATATATATTAATATATATATATATATATTAGGATATGACCTGCGCATGGTGAAAATGACAAAAAAATATTTATTCAACATTACATATTTTATATCTAAAAAGTGATAAAATATGTTGTATGTGTAATAATATATAAGGGTTAACACGATTAGCAAAATATAAGGATTATCACTATTAGCAAAAATGATAATGCACCTTGGATTCTAAAATATAGTGTTCTGGTCTTGTAGTAAAATGTTATCGGCTTTGAATGTTCTTACTTTTTTAGAAAATAATGGTCCAATTATTTTCAGAAAATTTGTAATCCAAATTATTTTTTTAGTCTACGTAAATTAAAAATATTGATTCTGGTTATTATGTAAACAAACTTTCCAAAATTTTACGAAAAATTTGATTTAATCATGCAGTGAATAGAGAATATTGTGATAATTTTACGGAAAGTTTGATTTAATCATGCAGTGAATAGAGAATATTGTGATAGCGTAACTGTTAGCAATTATTGCATGATTAAGCGTGGTTAACATTTTTGTTTTGAAAATCACTGGATATTAGGAAACTAATTAGAAATAATTATAAACTTATGTAATCCTATAATAGCGATTGATTCATAAATAAATGATTTTTGAACCACTAATAATAGGAAAGAAAAACATTCTCTTAGTTTGAACAAAAAAACAGTAAAACTGAATATTATTTTCATTAATTAATACATATCCCGTAAAGAAAACAGAAACCATAGTTAGTTTGTGTTCGGTTCTGTTTATATTCGGCTTGGTTTGTATTCGATTTGGTTTATTTTTGGATCAGTTTAATTAAATTTATCTTTTTAAAAAAAATATGTTGTAAAACATAAGTATGTAAACATAAATTATGCGAACTAAATTCAATATAAAACTGAAATATAAATAACAAAGTCACAAAAAGTATATAAGAATATAATAATAAATACCTTTTAATTTTTTTTAAAATTAAATATTTTGATGATTACATATTAGGCTAGAAAAATATACGTTTAATGAATGAAAAATGAAAAATATGTATTAAAAGACTGGTTTGACTCAGTTTCGGTTTGAATCGGTTTCGGATCGGTTGGTTTGGTTTGACTCGGTTTGGTTTGGGTTTTTTTGCCCATCCCTAGGAAAAACAATGTGTAACATATTAACTGATATTTTTTTAAAAGGTTAGAAGTTTAAAAAATTGAATATAAAAAAAAAATATAGCTACAGAGTGGATTGATAATTACCCGATGCATATTGTTGTGTTAGTAAACTCTATGTTAGTATGGCGACGGGAAAAAAAACTCTTTGTTAGTATAACTGTCATCATTTTGATTAATCACAAATAAGCGGATCAAATATAACAAAATGGACCATGGTTATGCTGACATCGAAATGGATGATTTGAAAATATATTTGAATCAGAAGTAAAATACAAATGGTTAAGTTGATTTAAAAATGAAATGTTTATTCATACAATGACTTGGAATATTAAATATTCCCAAGAGTAGTGTCAAAATAATATATATATGGTTTGTATTATTTTTAATAAACAAAATTATACACAAATAGTAGACAAATTATTTTGTATTAGTATATAGTGAATATTCTTAGTTAGTCTATGATGACTTGAATATATAGGTAGCTGTTAAAAAATATATATATTAGTTTAACAGTACATACATATAACATATGGTTAAGTTTATTTGGATATAAAACGTAACAATGTCCGGGATGTTTTAAGTATTTTCAAGACTAATATAAATTAATTTGTATACATTACTTTTGATGAATAAAAATAAGATAAAACATATATAAAGAATAGACGAAAAGAACAATGCAGACACATTATTATTATTGTTTTTGATGAATAGACGAAATCTAAATTATTTCATTCATTGTGACTTAACAATACGTACATAATCCAAAAATACAATAGCAAAACATAAATGAATATTAACATAAATGTCCAATGGCAGTCTCTGTGATTTATCTAGTAAGTTAAAGATTTTTATTTTGCATAATGAAAAGGAAAGTGGAGCTGACACTTCATCATAATGACAACATTGAAAATAGATTAATTAAGATTATTTTTTATATTTGCTTATTAAAAGAGGATATTTGTAACTTAGGATCTCAATTTGAATATGGTTTTCTGATAAAACGTTATATATAATGCTGTAGATTATAAACGTAGAGAATGGGTTAACTTAGTTAATTATGATCTCTTATCAAAAATTTCAGATGCCAAAACTTTCTAGATATGATATATTGTTAGCCACTGTAACATTTATGTCGCTTGCTAAATATTTGTATTTATATCATCAATGTAAGACTACCTCCATCGGTGGTACTTAGATGGAATCCTTAGGTAATTAATGCAAAAAAATAAATGAAAAATGGTTAATTAAGGTAGGAGCGCTCCTGATTTTAGCGTCTGTAGGAATGTCTAAGGAGCCCATACGTGGCACATGGTCATTGGACAACGAAATATTGTGTCTCTCTCTTCTCTTTTCTCTCTCGATCTTCTCTCAAACACCTCACCAGGGTCAAGGCCCAGCTCAACCCTCCATCCTCTTCTCGCGCCCCCAGGAACTTCCCCACCACCACTGCCGGCGCGACGTCTCCGCCGCAGAACGTTAGGGTTTACAGCTGCGTGATCGGTGCGCAAAGAGGCCGAACGGATTCTACATATTGGGATGGTACTCTACGGGAAGAGACGCTGTTGAATCTGATATGCATATCCACAAAGCTGTGAGTGTTCTCAAGTCCACTGTGTTGATTAATTTTGTGTGATTAGCTTTTTAGGTCTTGTTGTACTGATTGTGTGAGTGCAAAGCCCATTGTTGATTTGTGAGATTGAATTTAATAATGTTTCAGTGTACTGATTGTGTGAGTTTTGATCGTATCTTGTATATAGCTGATTGACATTAATGAATCTCCGGTTTATGTTCTTCTCAATCCGGCTATCAATCACTCACAGAAGAATCTCCCGGTGACTATCTATGAAAGTGGTAAGCTTTTACTTGCTACAAAGTACAGTTTCATATTATAGCTTCTGTTATTGAATGTTTTACAGATTCTAATCTTTTTGATCCTTATTTGATTGATTTGTCTCAGACATCATTCATGATTCATGAGATTGATGATGTGATCCTTATTGTACTAGTTTAACCTCTAATTTTAATGTGGTTCTCTCGGATCACATTCATTGTTTGTGAGTTTGGTAAGTTAGTTTGTTCTCGTACTGCTTTGTTTATGAGTTTGTTCTCATAATGTTGTGTGTCTGAGTTTGGTTATCATGTTGTTGTCTCTAAGTCTGTATAATGGTCTTTTTAATTAATGGTTAAATCTATTCGACTTGCATTTGTTATTTCTTGCTTCTTGTTTTTTAGTGTCACATAGTGTCGATGTGTGGGTAAATGTTACTGCTTTGATTCAGGTACATTCATACGTTCTCATGAGTGATCAGTAATAAATAAGGTGTTTCTTGCTATTCACAGGTACAAAGACAAGGAGAAACAGGTTTTACGTGACTGATCAGAGTGTGACTCGAGATGAAGACAAGAAGGAACAGAGGAGGAAAATTATTTAAGAATCCCACTGAGGTTCTCCCATTGGAGAATGAAAATTAAGTAGGATCCTAAACTTACCAAATTACATTATTTATATTTAATTTAATCACTAGTACCTCTAATGAGTCCTAATGGATGGAGATGCTCTAAGGATATCAGATTCAAAAAGTTGGTGTACTTGCGTTTTCTGTTATTTTAAAAAAATGTTTTTAATGTATTCAAAATGTAGTTTTGTTTTAGACAGAAAATTATATCAAACCGGTCCTGTATAATATATACATTATGATAGCTAGGATGTCATTAGGCCTTATCCATACATTTTAGATGTAAAATTCCCAACACTTAGATGTTACTCGCGCGATCATGACAATGCGATAAGGAGTAATAAATAAATATTTCTTTCTACACTTAACAAATAATTATTGCTGCAACCTGCAAGGAGATGAAAACATAAAATACAAGTTGCATGCAGATCAAGAACATGCAATATTACTGAGACAAATATTGTTTAGTTGTAACTTTTGTAATAAACTAACCGTCTCAAATATCTGAGAAAAGTAAAGGGAGATGCATAAAATTTGTTTAATCTAAAAAAAAAAGTTGTTTAATCTAAATGACACTATTTTTTTTTTTAAAGAAATGCATGTGCATGTAAAAACCATCATAACTAAAAATCAGTCATACGGTATAAATAATATAATTAAATAATTGACTTAATTTGCTGATAGATCTGACCTTACTGCTTACTACTAAGCCACGGAAGGAAGCTCAACAAGTGGGAAATAATAAGATTCAATTGCATGCGCATATTGAAAATACTTCCCAGTTGGTTTAGTTATCACTTTTTTGTTAATAGGTATTGATCTATTCTTTTAAACAGACAGTTTTTTCATGTGGCCATATGCTATTATACTATCAAACAAACATCAGAGCTGTTTAAAGATAGCATGCAAATTGTATTATATATTTAAATTGACATATTTAAGTTGGCGTTATTATAAAACTATCAGTTTACATGTATTCGTTTATTTTTAGAAATACGTCGTAAGAAATTTTAACAATTGGTACGCTAAGAAAAACAAAGGAGAAGGAGGAATCTAGTAAAAGTGAGGTCTCTTTTATTTTCTCCTTTGGAGGAACTTTTCATTATTTAAACAAAAAGATATTCATCACATTATAATGTATTGTATATATATGGAATAGCGAGTTATTTTCAAATGGTAGGTGGTGAAAAGGAAAGCCGCTATAAAGTAACACTACTTAGGTTGAATGAGGAGTTGGAATCCACTAAAAGTGGTTGAATTTATTAAAATAAACATATAAAAAGGCTCATATATACTATTGTTATTTTGCACTAATCTATCCTTTTCTAATATGTTAAGATATATTTGGAGTTCAAGTGGGACAACCAACATGCTTATATTCTACGAGAAGACATGACTCGATACGTGTAAAGAAACTAAAGCCATTAAGTGTGTGTTGTGTATCTTCACTTTTATTTACCATATTAATATTAATATTTAACTACTTGAGATATTATTTAAAGAAGAAACATCATCATTGGTGATCCGACTTGAAAATAAACAGGTAAAAACTAAGTACGATTTCCTCCAATTATTGGGATCAACTCTTTTTCCCAGTTTGATTTAATTATGGTAGCTTCTGCCTATTCTTAAAATGGTAACAATTGTACGACCCGCAACGTAGTTAACACTAACAAAAATTTCTACATATATTTTATATCTATATATTTTTATAACTGTTAAAACCGCACCGCAGTTGAACCACTTATCCCGCACCGCTTAAACTGCAGTCACCATTCGAAGTCTGAATATATAAAATCTTCCAAAATGTAGTTTCAACTCTGATAATAAGCATTACATTTTGTTTGAGTCACACTCAAATAGTAGATTTGCATCAATAGTAACTTCTTGATTTCAACTCAATAATCATTCGATGACGTGTTTCACAAAACTTTTCGTGAAAGAGCTATTCATCCAGATACTGATGGGAAGCTATATATAGCAAAGAAGATACATTGTATTAGCAAAAAGAATGAAAAAATGAACAAAAATGTGAAAAATTCAATATTCATAAATAGCTGCTTTGGATGGTGACAACAACAAGAAAAAAAAGGAACTGTATCATTTCGGAAATACAATAGAAAAGAAAAAGAGAGCAAACAGTTTTTTTTTTCTATGTGACAGCTATCAGTGAGTCACTCAACTATGCACATGAACAATGGGGTTCATGTGTTATTCTTTGGATCTGTCCCAGATCAAAATCTCATTATTAGTTAATATGATATTTGTTGTTGTGACCGGTTAAAATCTCCAAACCCTAAATATATCCTCAGCAATAGTTAGACACCATCTAAATTTTAACATTTTATAATATAATTTAGAAATATCAAATATAGAACATTTATTTGCTTTGTTTTGTTACCTTTTTGGGTGCTTGCAAAAGGAAACAGTCGATGTTATTAGTCTTTCTTGTTGCTCGTAGTGATTCTGAACGATTCCTATATCCTCCGAGTTGTGACAACTAGCAAGCAGGTTCACTGCTTGTTGTGCCCTTAACTAATACCAACCATTTAATAATGTATGTGTATTCTTAATGCTTAAATATTAAATTCATAATCTGTATATATATTCGCTAAGTATAGCTTAAACCCCATCATGCGAAAGCTATGAGGGACCAATTAAAGTTAACACGCATCTTAAAAAGGTAACGGGGACCATTAATCAGATTCTCATTATATGTTAATTACGTTTAGTTAGGCAATAATTCAGGTTTCTAAGCATACACTTGTCAACCTAATGGTCCCCGTGTTATTGTGTACTATACATGATTTAAGTCACTAAAAATACAGGTTTAACTTTAATTGGGTGATTAATATTTAAGACCATGTGATTAGTGATCTTCGATTGGGGAGCAGATTTAGTTTCGTCCCAATTATCATCTGCTTTCAGGTTTTAAAACGTTGGGAATAAACTAAACTCTGGGTAGATGTACTTACGCACTATTTTTATAATTTTTGCATTATAAGATTATATTTCGAAACTTTGCACTGTAAGATACTGGAGAAAGCCTGCAATTTAGAAGCTATAACTAGGGTTATAGGGTTAGTTGCTTAGATCTTATAAATGGCTCGACCGGTTATTTTTATACCAGCTAGTTCTGAAGATATATTCTTAGATTCCAACTAACAATTTAAATTAAGGACCTTGCAAATTATATATAAATATGAGATAATGAGGTAACATTGTGCCAAAAAAAATAGATAATGGGGTAACAAATATACAAGTAATGTTTCATTTAAATATTACTGGAATTTGAGTGTAATAACCAAGGAAAACAATATATAATAAAATACAAAAAATCACCAAGGAACAACACGTTTTTATTTTATTTTATTTTATATGTGCCTTTTAAGCGAAAATTAGAAACGTCTAACAAGAAAAATAAAGACATACCATAAACAAATTAATTATCAGGTCTTCTTATAAGTCCAGTGTAAACACATTTGTATAGTCCAAAATGTTTCGAGCCCAAAAGAAAAATCGAAGAAGCGAACGGCGTGAAAAAGCCCTAAAGACTAATGGCATTGGAAACAGCATAACATCACCATCTAACTCTAAACAGATGATTGATTCCGCGTTTCTCTTTTGGTGTGGTTAAACGTTGAAGCAAACTACAACTTGAAAAAAAAAGTTATTTCTAGTGAGTCGTGAGAATGAATTGAGTAGACTGTAGACATAAGAAATCATTTGTTCTTTTACATTTTATGTCTGAAACAAACTTAAACACTAGCTATTGTATATTTGTTACAACCTTTTAGTGGTTTTCATTTACAAATCTGTAGGAATTTTATCTTTTTGTTAAATACAAAAACATCGTTGATGTATCAGTTTATATCAAAAATACAAAAATATCTTTTAGTGGTTTTCATTTAAATTATTTTACTCAATAAAGCATATATCAGTTTATATTACTTAATTATTTATATAATCATCTTAAAATAGATAGATATATAAAATAATATTTCTGTTACTTTGAAAATATATATTGTTACTATAAAAAGTATTTATTAGTATATTTTGTGTTATTTAAAAATATTTTTAAGCAGAATATTACTATTTTGTGAATTTTCCTTTTTAATGAAATCATATTATTTATTCATATATTTTGGTTTTTAAATTCGTTTAATAAATTTTATAAATATTTTTTTTATTAGATATGTTATTTGGAATTTTTTAAAAGGAAACTAAATAAAATTCAACAATAGTATTTAAATATAATATTTTTAATTCATTAATGGCATCAATGTAATCAATCACCGTGAGAATTAACGTGAGCGGGATACATAGAAAACTGACTTCTCAAATAATATTATAGAGATATTATTTCCAATTTTAATTAAAAATTAAAGCAAAAAAATAAAATCCTAAAAATTTAGATACCCTATTCTAAAAATTTAGCCTCACGTTCACGTAGTCACGTTCTCACAACTTCACCCTAAACAAATCAATTGAAAACTTGAGAGAGAATGGGTTCCAGAAGCGATTCAGAAAAGCAGTTCACAATGAATACTGACTACTCTTCACCGAATACAGTGGACATCGTGAGTGCATCAACCTTGGCTGCTCTTGCTGTAGCTGAAAAATCCACTGATCAAAGGCTTGAAAGTGGTGATCTTCCTGCTTCTGCTTCCGGTGGAAAGAAGCAAGGAAGCAAAAGACGAATCATCAGTTTAAACGATGAGGTGGATGATTCTGATGTTGAAATCACTCCACATACCCAAACAAGCCAGCCTCACAGGAAGAGCAGTTTTAGATCAGCAACCGGAAAACCCATGATGCAATCCACTATAAACTGTGGCATTGGCTCCTCCTCACAGGCGCGTAGAAAGGAGAAGTATGTACCTGCGAAATATGTGATTCGTGGAGGTATAAGAAAGTCAACGTCTCAGTCACGAAAAGGCAATGCCTCAGCTAGCCAGTCGCAAAAGAAGAAGACAATGTCTACGATTCAGGAGATACCAGAACTTGGCGATGAATTGGATGAGGCAGAAATGAATGAGAAAGAGTTGGATGCAACTGGTGAAGAAGAAATGAAAGAACGGCAACGATCAGATGTGTGGCCCGATTTCACCGTGGTCCATAAACCTAATGGAACGATGAAAGCTGCATGCAATCATTGCAAGAATGAGAAAGCCGCATGGAACCAGTGGGTTGAGAAAACATTGTCTGAGGTGTAAATTGTATCCAAAGAATCGAGGAAATCAGCAACAACTCAATCTGGAGGGGAAAGTGGTTTCTCACAAGTATGATCATACTGTGTTCAGGCAGCTGGTTGTTAGGACAATCGTCCAGCATGATCTGCCCTACTCTTATGTCGAGTATGAAACTCAACGTAAGAGTGAGAGAGACATGAAAGTATTTAAATGCAGATGTCAAAACCATTTGTCGAAACACTGCGAGATCAGATGTCTACAAGTTATATGAAAGTGAGAGAGATGTACTGAAGAGAGAATTAGCTACTCTCCCTGGACGAGTCTCATTCACGTCTGACATGTGGACATCAGTGAAGCAAGAAGGATACATGTGTGTGACGGCACATTACATTGATCGTAATTGGAAGTTGAACATCAAGGTTCTGAAGTTTTGTGCTCTGCCACCTCCACATAATGGTATGAACATTACGCTTCAGCTCCTTGAAATATTGAAAGTATGGAGAATTGATAAAAATGTGTTCTCAGTAACGTTTGATAACGCTACAAGTAATGACTCGATGCAAGATATTGTGAAATTACAGCTCAATTTGACTGATGATTTGCTGTGTGGAGGCGAGTTTCTCATATCAGATGTGAAGCTCACATACTTAACCTCATAGTGCAAGATGGGTTGAAGGATATATGAGGCAAATTGCACAAAGTAAGAGAGATTGTGAAGTATGTGTTAGGGTCAGAAATGCGAGAAATGCTGTTCCAAAGATGTGTGGATGCTACGGGTGTAGTAGAAGATGGGTGGCTCATCTTGGACGTCTTGACAAGATGGAACTCGACTTACTTAATGCTTGAGCGAGCCATCAAGTACTGGAAAGCATTTGTTCAGTTGGAGACCTTTGATAAGAATAATTATAAAGTGGTGCTCACAAGTGAGGAATGAAATAGAGCAGCTAAGATCTATGAGTTTTTGGGTCCTTTTACTGAGATCACAACGCTGATGTCGGGGTCGAATTACCCAACTGCAAACTTGTACTTTTATCAGGTTTTTCTGATCTATGAGTGGCTGCAAAGAAATGAGGACATCGAAGATGATGCTATCAGATACATGGTGCCACCGATGAAAGAGAAGTTTGACAAATATTGGGATAAAGTTAGCTGTCTTTTTGCTATGGCAGCAATTTTTGATCCACGGTTTAAGCTGACGATTGTCGAACATTGTTTATGAAAGCTTGACATGAGTACACGTGATGAGAAGATGAAGAAGTTGCGAGACAAGCTTAACAATCTGTTTCAGACATACAACAAAAAGTCCAAGAATAACTCACCTTCCATTGAGCCTCGTGAGTCTGTTCTACAAAAAGCCTCTAAAGCAGGGTCTAGCCGACTGTTTAGAAACTACGGGGTCAGTGTTTATTTAAAACATTAGCTCCTGTTTATTTTTTTATCTATCTCATATTTTTTTTTAAAAAAAATGTCCATAGGATTTCTTTACAATTCGCAAAATCAGTGGCATTGTGAGTGAAAAGACACCTCTAGAAGCATATCTTGACGAAGAACCTTTTGACGTCAAATAATTTCGAGAGCATGGACATACTTGATTGGTGGAAGATAATGCACATCGGTATGGTGATTTGACTGCAATAGCATGTGATCTATTAAGTGTTCCAATTACTACAATGGCTTCAGAGTCCTCCTTTAGCATTGGATCGCGAATTCTGAATAAATATAGGAGTCGACTACTCCCCAAAAATGTGTAAGTTCTGATATGCACTAGAAATTGGATCAAGTGATATGAATCTTATGCACATGGTATATAACTCGCATTTTAATTTTTTTCAACTTTCACTACCTTGTATCATAAGTAAAATATATTTTCTTCATTTGCAGATGAAGAAATCGTTGGTGATGGTGATGGTGATGGTGATGGTGATGGTGATGGTGATGGTGATGGCGATGGCGATGGTGAAGGGAAATTACCATCATTTGAGTTCATTGTCAATGGAAAAGATGAAGAAGATGAAGATCGATTGAGTGTTTTGCTTAAGTTGGATTTGATGTTTTACTTAGTTGGATTTGGTGTTTTATCTTAGTTGGATTTAGTGTTTTGATTTATTGAATTTACACATTGCTTGTTAAAGATGCTTGAATACTATCATTTGAAGTTTTTCTTAAATTTATTTTGTTTTAGACTTGATCATCTCATCTTATACATGAATTTATAATTTCAGTAGACAATATTTACTTCAACATCTTAGTGAACTATATCAATGTACATCTATTATATTAAAACAGAAGTCACGACTTCTCATTTATGTGTGATTTTTCATAAAATGGACTATCTACTAGAGTTGGTTATATTACATTTTAATAATCATTAATTTTCATATTAAATATAATACATTACATTATTCAATCATTAATAATCAATATTATATAAAACACAATAACCTCCCAATATTTTAGGAATTTCACAACAATATATTAAATACAACTTATATTTAAATCATATACATATATTAAAATTTAGAAAATATGTTTAAAAATATTTTAACAGAACTTATATTTCAAAAATTATATGAAAATATTTTAACTAATTTCGTGATTATTTTTGAAATATTAGTATAAACTAATATATTCAGTTAATATTTACAAAATGAGAAATAAATATTTTATCTTTTTTTATCAATCATATAATTAAAACAAGTCATATTAAAAGAAAATTATTATGTTGATCTAAATATTTTAACAATATATTAAATAAATATAATCATAATTAGCAATTAAATATTATTATGCAATAATATATATATACAGTTAGTATTTATAAAATTTAAAATAAAAATTCAATCATACACTTATCTAATATAATCATAATTAATCATGTTAAAATAAAACTATTATATTAAACTACATATGATAAAATTATGGTAAATTGATAGATTATAAATTTTATTTTCATACATATAAAATATTTATGTTAAAAATATAATATGATGACCGAGTACAATACATGTATAAAAACAATATATCTTAGATTTCTGTATATAAAATAATATATTATGTAAAATGAAGAAATTTAAAGATATTACTAATATGAAATCCAGTTTTAAAGGACGGGTAAAAATTTAACATAAATTAAATACAAAATAATTATCAAATATGTTTTCAATATACATATTAATTTGTTTAATAACTAAATATTCCTATAGTCTATAAAATTTCCAAAATATATTTTTGCCAATCTATTATATTAAAATAGAAGTCATGACTTCTCATTCATGTGTTTGATAACTAAATATAAATAAAATAATATAAATATATAATAAGAAGAAATAAATACACGTGATGGTTTTAAACATTTTACTACATGTAATTATAAATTATTATAACTGAAATATTTAAAGAAATATTTAAATATATGATTAAAATTAAATAATGATCCAAATAAATATATACATATAAATTAAATGTTTAATTAAATTATTTATTAATATTAATATATGAAGCTATCAGTTTAGTTTTTTTAACTATCTTATTTTGTGAAATATTACATTATCTTTGTAAATTTTAAACTTTTACCAAGCTCTATTTCTATTTATTTATTCAATAATGAAATACAAATATAACAAATAAAAAAAATAAAGAAGAAGAACATTTACATGTAAAAGTTAAAACAATCTATTTGATGAAAACAAGTATACTCTAATATTTTTTTTGTTTGAAAAACATTAAATTTACATATCTCATGTATGTGATTACTATAGGATATATATATAACTATAATCGAAAACAAACACTCGCGCGGTTGCGCGGGTACAAATCTAGTGTTTCTTTAAAAATGAATTCACTTACTAAAGTAGCTACATTTGAGTCTACATAAAGCTCTCAATTTAACTGTTTTATATATGTGTAAAGCGTTAATGTGAATGTGTGTCTCATGTTTTTATTATAATGTGAGCTCAGGTGGGGTGGGTATTGGAACAGTCTGAGGCGTCATGGAATAGTGACGGAGCTGCCTGCAGTAGCAAGAAGCAAAATGACTGCATTCGGTTTAAATCCCACGGGCTGGACCGCAAGAGCCTATGGGTTTCGCGGTACGGGCTTGGGACGACTTTCTGGAGACTGCATCCCGTGCGGATCTGACCGGCTTTGTACCGCAGGAAGTGAGTCCGCCGTGGTACGGGACGGGACGGAACGGAATAACTTGTTTAACATCCCTAAAATTATTACACTGGTAGAATATGATTGTCACAAATGCGTCTCAGTAAAGTACAACTACAGAAAATAGTTACATTTATGGCCTGGATATTATTACATAGAATACGCAAGCAATTACTAAGCACGCATGAGAGTCGAGATTCAAGTCTATTGGATCTGCTTTAATCGGCCCGTTAGAAACGTTACATGAGGAAATGTAATTTAAATTACATCTTTTTTAGGTTTAAAGTTATGTGAGGTTGGAACACAACACAGCCGCTAAGGAGGCGGGATGTGGCATGGGTGGTGTTCCTATGATCCAGCAAATGGTAATGAATTTTTGCAGGGAACATGCTCTTTTCATCACATCTCGTCACCTATTATGACTGACGCGTTGGCCATCCATACGTGTGGCACTCTTCCAGGCTTAGGTCTATGGTATCTCCCAAATCTGTGTCAAATCATATTGTCAAGCATTTATTGCGGTCCTATCCTCGAATTGTTATCCAGTAGAACATTAAATTTGTACTTTCTTCTTTTACTGCCTTGTCGTTTGTTTGTTTTTATTTCGCGTTCTCCGGACTCTGTGGCTGACTCCTTGGCAAAGTCAGCTTTGTATCATCTCTACTCTGTCCCAACCAACTAGTTGGGTTTTGAGTTTGTTTCTATATAATATTCAGTGTTAAAAAAGTTACGTGAGCTGTATTTCGACTTTCAATTTCCTTATCAAACTTTCGGGAAAAATAAATGTATATATAAAGAACTGTAACTGTTATCACAACGAAAGCATTGTTTAATATACTAACCATTCGTGGAATCATCACTAACATGATCAACCGATATTTTTGTAAATTTTTTGAGTAGGTCACTAATTCAACTTCTTAATCAAAAATAATCTTGTATATATTAAATGAGAAACATTCTATGAAATATGTTCAAACTATAATAAACACAAGGCAGTCTCACAATGATTTGAAAATGAGCATTCACACTATACATAAATATTTTCACACTCTATATAAATGTATTCTTACTATTATTTTATGTTTTATTTTTTAATATAAAATTCATATTTAAGGATGATAATCAAATTTTTAAACAAGCATAGTTGTGTTCAATCAAAGGCATATTAATTTGATGAACATCAAATATGGAAAAATATAAAAAAAAATTATATTGTGCTTCTATTTTTTTTTCAAAATTTAGAGTTTTGAAATTAATTCTAGATTTGATTATTTTATTAGATGATAGAAGCATTTTTTTTGTTTTTATTCCTTTATTTAAATATATAATATTGTTTTAACAAATGACTTTTTGACAACATGACTCTAAAATTTGTATAATATATAATATGATATCAAACTAAATAATTATATTTTTTTTGGTATAGAACCGAAAAACCTGAAAACCAACGGTATATAAACTGAATAGACCGAAATAAATATGAATTTAGAATAATAGTTATATTTTACTAACCGAAATACCAAAAAAAATAAACCGAACCGAAACCAACTCGATATCCAGATTGAGCACCGTTAATCCAAATGAAACCGAACTATTCTTTCGTTCTCTAAAATTTAATAAAAATAACAACTTAATTCCGCACAATACGCGAATCTTATCCTAGCACACTATTATAAAGCAAAACAAGAATGTGGTCCTAGACAGATGACATATATTTGTGTTCTACATCAAACAAAAACTATTAAAATAGAATATATATCTCACATATAAAATATTTGAGAATGAACCATGCATAGCCTGTAGGTGTGAATGATGCTTCAATCAAAAGCTTTGATTGCCGGTTAAAAATGTTAAGCAACAATTTTGATAATTATCGGGCTCCTTTTGTCTTTTTTGCAATGTTGTTTGTGACTCTCAAATCTCAATTAAGCCTACGTACTGAAGATATATTAGAGAAAAAGATATGTATCTTTCGGACTAGATTTTACAAATCGTTGAAGTCTGATCAAGAAGGGAAACCCATAAAGTCTATGAAATTTAAATCGAAAATATTATATAAATTTTATTGTGATAAGGATTAGCTACTTTAAATATATATCATAAGATTTAGATAAGCTCTATTCCTAGTTGAAATAGGTCTAAATCTTGCGTATATATACAACTTTCTTGTGACTCATTAAAGTATAACACAATAATATTCACATTCTATTATATTTTACATGGTATTATGGACAACATATTATACTTTATATATTCATGTTCTAAGATTTACTATAGTATACTAAAACAAAGAAAAAAGACTTAGTTCGTGAAAAGGGAGTAAAATGTATATTGCCTAACTTTTTCGAATGTGGGGCAGTTAGTGTTAGTGTCGAAGGCTTACCCTACCCACATGATCTCAATAGTGTCACTCTCAGGAGTACAACTTAATCAAACACTACTTCATCTACTTAACATTTAATTCATGAAAATTAACTAGAAAAGAATATTTTCCTTTGTATAATTGTTTTTTTCTTCAGGAATTGATACTTAACTGTTAGATAAAAGTTGATTTTCTAGTGCTACAGGCCTACCTCTACGATTATGCAACTTATCATAACAAGACCTAACTTTTCTTTTCATCCCTAAATTATTTGATTGTTGGGGCCTGTTAGTTGATATAGACTTTTTCCAAGTGCATATACATTTTCAACAAATCTATAGTGCACCTGATGAACGCAATTAGCGCATCATTGGAAAACTTAAGTGAACAAAAGTAAAAGCGGGGAATCGAGCAGGCCTATCTACCCATTTCATGTGAATTATAATGACAGCAATCGATTTTCATATTTATTCAAGTCGGTGACCGGCCAAGAACTCGATTTACAAAAAAAAACATGTTGTTTTGGATAACACGTAGGAAGATAAAAGTGTATTATTATTTTGATATTATCTAATACAATCTACAAGAATTTGCAACGATCATTAGAGTTCAATAGATAATTTGCAACATGTATACATGTTTGAGTTTGCCTATGCGTGAGACCCTGACAATTAAGGCAAAAGATTAATGAAAAATGCTGGAACCACACTGAATTAAAGATGGAACCAGAGCTACAATCCAAAGCCGAGAAGACACACGTTACACAATAGAACCTGTGAATATTCAGTTAAGGACGGATTATGTTGCGTGAGAAGCATGACACGAAATCAATATATTGTGTATAGAGCAAATTTTAGGAAATTATGGAATCACTTCCTCGTTTTATACGTAATATAATTGTGAAAAGTAATGAAGAACAAGACCCCAAAAAAACGAAACTCTCCTATTCAATTTAATTATTAAAACTTGTCTAAATATGCAACAAATGTCAAACGTAACTGCATTAAGAGGAAGCATCAAAGCACAGAGAAAGATAGAGAGGAAGCAGAAATAACGTGCGACGTTTAGGAACGTTTCAGAATGAAGATTAATTAGAGTGCTACGTAAGAGCACCTCCGATGGAGGATCCTTAACAAAAAATCCTTAAGAGAAAGTAATATAAAATTATATGAGATCTGCTAGTTTTAGGTTTATGTGCCACAAAAATCCTTGGCTAAGGATTAAATCAGGTGAATCTGTTAACTATTCATGGGTTCCACTGACGTGTGGTGACCCGTAATTGGTTAGATTTTTTTTTTTTTTTTTTAATTTTGAAATATCCAAAATTAATCTGAAATACCCTTGTGCTAAGGATTTTAATGAATCTCACTGTTGGAGATGCTCTAAGAGTTTTATGGAAAATATTGTGGGTTAGTTCACTATAAAATGGTTAAGAGAGTAGCTTAAAGTTTTTCTATATAATTGTTTTTAATTCTGAAGTCTAAACAACTACCATTAGACTTATTGATGCTGACTTGAAGTTTGATTTAAAACTTATCCTAAAAAAATGATTATCTATGTTGAGATTGCAGAATACTAGAAAACAAAACTATTTAGAAGGAACCACAGTTTTTTTCCTAGTTTTCCTAGCATTTTTATTCGCAATGATTTTATTGTGAAACAATTATATCAAATAATTTATGTCCCATGCCACAATAATTTTAGCATGAACTATTCCAATTTCTTCATCACATCATCCTCATATCACATCAATTCACATCCCTACAAAGAGTTTGCACTCCTACATTTCATTGTCATTTTGACGGAGCGGAAGTACCGTCTAGTAACCGATAACGCGAAGTAACGTTGATTCTGCGAATACCCGTTAGCTAAGCCTTCTTATTCTGTTGAGTTCTCGCAAGAATTTCCAGAAACAAGGATTCGAGTTTGTTTAAAACAAAAGCTCAGTGTATTATAAATTCAATGATAAAAAGTTATGTCTCTTACAAAACCAAGAGATCACCTTATATAGTTATTAAAAAGTCTAAACACCATAAAAATAAGGAAATCAAAACAAACTAGAAAAAGGAGTACTTAAGCTAGAAAAGGAAATAACAAAACCTAAGCGTAAAGAGATTGTGAAGTTACGCTACATCAGGTCTCCCCCCCTACGAGCGATTCGTCCACGAATCCAGAAAGGTCAGCATCATCTGGTTCAAACTTGAAAAGGTGTTTGACGTTAAACACATCAGCCATATGAATATGAGAGGGAAGAAGCAGACGATAAGCATTAGCATTGATCTTCTCAATAATCTGTACGGGACCAATCTTCCTTGCCTTCAGTTTGTTGTACTGTCCAACGGGAAACCTTTCCTTCGTTAAAACCGCCCAGACACTATCCCCGACAGCAAAATTCACCACGCGACGACGTTTGTCAGCAGCCCTTTTGAATTTGATCGTAGTTCCTGCTAGGTGATCACTAGCAGTCGCATGAATGCTTGTCAACCTGTCGACAAGGTCCAAAGCTGTACCATGAAACTCTCCAGGTCGTGGTGTTGTCGTGAGAGCCAATGGTCCACGAGGTAACACACCGTAGACAACTTCAAAAGGACTGTAACCAACACTCCTGTTGTGTGCATGGTTATGAGCAAACTCAGCCTGACATAATATAGAATCCCATGACCGAAGATTATCACCCACTAGACATCGTAACATATTACCCAAGCTTCGATTAACCACTTCGGTTTGCCCATCCGTTTGAGGATGATAAGCAGAACTCATGTTTAAACTTGTCTTCAAAAGCTTCCAGAGAGAACGCCAAAAGTGACTAATGAAACGTGAATCTCTATCAGAAACAATAGACAATGGAATGCCATGTAAGCGATAGATTTCACGAAAGAACAGGGACGCTACTTGTACTGCATCTGTCGTCTTCTTACAAGGCAGAAAATGCGCCATCTTGGAGAAACGATCCACAATAACAAAAATAGAATCATTGCCACGTTGCGTACGAGGAAGACCGAGGACGAAATCCATACTAATATCACTCCACGGCTGCGTCGGTATCGGTAAAGGCAAATATAAGCCCGCATTGCTAGCATGTCCTTTCCCACGCTGACAAGTTGTACAGCGAGCCACAAACCGTTCGACATCCCTGCGAAGAGACGGCCAAAAGTATGAATCGGTAACAAGTTTTAAAGTTCGATCCCGTCCAACATGCCCTTCACAATGCAAATCCTTGATGATCTGTAACCGAAGGCTACTCTCGGGAACACATAGTCGATTGTTTTTGAAGATGAAACCGTCCACTAAAGAAAATTCAGACGGCTTGCAAAGAGCAAGATCGTGCCAGATAGTAGCAAAGAATGGATCAGTTTCGTACAGCTCAGCAAAACATTCAAAACCCGGGACAGAAACTCGTAGCATGGAGACCAAGGCGTGCCTACGACTAAGTGCGTCTGCCACCTTGTTAAGCTTACCCGACTGATGCTTTATAACAAAAGTGAATTGCTGCAAATACGCCGTCCAAGAGGCATGACGAGCTGAAATTTTATCCTGCGTGCCCAAATATTTCAACGCAACGTGATCGGTGAACAAGATGAATTCTTTATGAGCAAGATAGTGCCGCCAATGCTTGATGGCTTGAACAATTGCATAGAACTCGACATCATATGTGCTGTAACGTGCACGTGCGCCGGCCAATTTTTCACTGTAAAAAGCGACAGGATGGCCATGTTGACTGAGAATAGCCCCGACTCCCAACTTAGATGCATCACAATGAATTTCAAACGGAGACTCAAAGTCAAGAAGTATCAAAATAGGTGCTGTCGTGAGCTTTTCTTTAATGAGAGCAAATGCCGTAGCCGCTTCCAGGGTCCAAGCAAAAGACGCCTTCTTCATGCAATCCGTAACAGGAGCCATAATAGCACTGAAGTTATGAATAAATCGTCGATAAAACGACACGAGGCCATGAAAGCTTCGAACCTCCGTAATCGTTGTAGGTGTCGGCCAGGAGGCTATAGCTTCTACTTTCTGGGGATCAACACGTAGACCCTCTGCTGAGACAACGTATCCGAGAAATAAAACCTCTGATGCCCCAAAATCACACTTTTGCTTTGCCACAAACAGCTTTTCTTTACGTAAAGCTAGCAAGACGTCACGAAGATGAGAAAGGTGTGCGTCCAGAGTCTTGCTAAAGATGAGGATATCGTCAAAATAGACGACAACAAAACGACCAATGAAAGGCCGAAGAGCTTGATTCATAACCCGCATAAAGGTACTTGGTGCATTAGATAAACCAAACGGCATCACCAACCATTCAAAGAGACCCTCGCGTGTTTTGAAAGCCGTCTTCCACTCGTCGCCTGGTCGAATTCGGATTTGATGGTAACCACTCTTGAGATCTAACTTTGTGAATACAAATGCTTTGCCTATCTGATCGAGAAGATTATCCAAGCGGGGAATATGGAATCTGTAACGAGTAGTAATTTTATTGATTGCGCGGCTGTCGACGCACCTACGCCACGAACGGTCCTTCTTGGGAATGAGTAAGGCAGGGACAGCACACGGACTTAAACTCTCTCGAACATAACCTTTAAGCAAGAGCTCTTCCACTTGTCGTCTTAGTTCCTCGTGTTCTTCCGGACTCATTCGATAATGGGCGCGGTTGGGTAATACGGTATTGGGAACCAGATCAATATGGTGCTGGATATCTCGAAGTGGTGGTAGTCCTGCGGGAAGTTCGTCAGGGAACAAATCATCAAATTCTTGTAATAACGAGGAGAAAGCTGGCGGACAAGAAATTGGTTGTGGTGGTTGAGGTGTAGTTGCGACCAGGGCAAAGACTGTATCACAGGTACGCAGTTCCTGTTCAAACTGGGACTGTGAGATAATTAACAAATTGTGCTTTGGTGTTGGAAGTTGATTGGTGCTGGACATTGAATTGGCGTTGTCTTGAGAAGGAAGCAAAGTGATTTTTCGACCTTCAAACATGAATGAACTAGTGTTTGTCTTGCCATTGTGCACGACTTCTCGATCGTATTGCCACGGTCGTCCTAAGATGATATGAGCTACATCCATGGGAACAATGTCACAATAGAGGTCATCTTTGTAGAAAGATCCGATGGACAGAGAAAGAAGAGTTCATTGAGATACGAAAACTTCAGCTCCGGTTTGCATCCATAGTAGCCGATACGGGTGTGGATGGGTTTCAGGTTTGAGGCCAAGCTTCTTAACAGCTTCTTCTGAAACGACGTTGGCAGAGCAACCTGAATCGATCACGAACTTACAAATCTTCCCTTTGACTGTGCAAGTGGATTGGAACAATGATATTCGTTGCCAGGCTTCTTTTGCGTGTGGAGCAAAACAATTGCGGCGGAGCATCAAGAACGTTCCCACATCGCCGGTGACCTGTTCTTCCTCGACATCATCAGTGTCGTCTTCGGTGTCATAAATAGGATCACCCGAAAGTTCTTTGTCATGTGCGAGTAAACCACGACGTCCTTTGTTCGGACACGCTGTCTGGATATGGCCTCTTTCGCCACATGTGAAACATCGCAAGGCGTTGGGGCGTGATGGTCGTGCGTTAGCTGCTACTGTTGCGGACTCGTCGTTCTTGATGTGCCCTTGAGTGTCGTTAGGCGTATCAAGCCCTGCAGACGTCTTGCTGTCGTCCGAAGTCGATCGTTGCCTAGTGTTGCCAGTCCAACTACTCGAGGTAAACCGAGATTGTTGTTCTACTAATAGAGCTCTCTCTCGAGCTTCTGAAACTGAACCGGGATCAAATTGATGGAGCATTGTCTGCAACTGAGGTCGAAGCCCTGCTATGAAACGTGCTACTAATTGATCTTCCGAGTCCTGGATATCAATTCGTGTGAGCATCTGGTAAAACTCTGTTGCGTAGTCTTCGACAGGTCGAGTTCCTTGACGAATATTATGGAACTTCTGAAACAGAAGACGTTCAAAATTGTAGGGAATGAACGTTTTGCGCATATGTTTCTTGAGTTTATCCCAAGAATTAATCTTGTCCTTCCCTCGTCGGGTCCTTGAAATTTTGAGTTGCTGCCACCATGAAGCGGCATGTCCTCGAAACCTAGTTGTCACAAGAGGGACTTGTTTGTTGTCTGGAACGTCTTTGAATTCCAAAAATTCATCAACTGTAACAAACCAATCTAGAAGATCCTCTGGTTTTGGGCCTCCATGGAATTCTGGGATTTCGAGTTTAATACCCGAACTCCATCGTGAGTTGTCATTGTTTCTCTGTCGTCGAGCACGGATCTGGTAGTGGCGTTGATTGTCGTCTTCCCCAAACGGGTTGTCTGGATCAGAATCATCGTCACGTTCTTCAAAGGTAGGGTTATGGCGTCGATGATTACGTTGCTGCGGAGCTGGGTTTACTGCTGCTGGAGCGGCGGCGTTTGCTGCAAACGCGGCTTGTACTCCGGCTTGCACTCCTGTCTGAATTGCATCAGCCATGGTGCGTCGCAGATTGTCATGAAAGTGTTCTTGAAAATCTTCCAAGAATTGCTGGAAGTGAAGCCAGTCGTTGGCTGGTTCTTTTCCTGGTCGCGGAGGCATGTCAAGATCGTAACGACGATAAGAATCGAAGTTCCAAGTCTCTGATACCAATTGACGGAGCGGAAGTACCGTCTAGTAACCGATAACGCGAAGTAACGTTGATTCTGCGAATACCCGTTAGCTAAGCCTTCTTATTCTGTTGAGTTCTCGCAAGAATTTCCAGAAACAAGGATTCGAGTTTGTTTAAAACAAAAGCTCAGTGTATTATAAATTCAATGATAAAAAGTTGTGTCTCTTACAAAACCAATAGATCACCTTATATAGTTATTAAAAAGTCTAAACACCATAAAAATAAGGAAATCAAAACAAACTAGAAAAAGGAGTACTTAAGCTAGAAAAGGAAATAACAAAACCTAAGCGTAAAGAGATTGTGAAGTTACGCTACATCACATTTGGTGCTAAAGTTTGGTGATATAGTTCAGTTTAAACTGGGAGATAGCCAACGAAATTTGATAAGTGTGTGGTTGATAAACAACAACAAAGGGAAGTGTGACCACACAGCTTGTGACTACCGTTGGATTAAGAAACAAGCCTCGTGCCCTTCCAATCTTTTCCTTTTTTTCCCACTCTTTATACTATTGTCTTTCTTTTTCTATAGATTCATATAAATATCATGATTTTATATTGAACTTGCAAAAGTAAAGTCCACGAAACCTTTCCAACTTTAATCTATTGTGGAGCATTCGACTATAACCCATCATCACCCTTGTCACATGCTAATTCTTTTTTGTTTAGTAATGTTAATAAACTATTTTCATCTATGAATGTACAATTGTACATGTACACACAATATAAAAATCACCAGAAGAAAACCATTGAAATCTGGTTGTGGATCGGTTTATTATGGCCAATCCATTCCCTCTTTTTTTTATTGGTAATCGAGTTTATAGAGGTATAATCTAGACTGGTATCTATTACATGATAAACCGATCCACAACCGTATCTAGACTGGTATCTATTACATGAGCTCAATGGTGACCATATATTGATGTCACATTTTGGTATTTAATCATCAAACAAACCCATCAATAAGCATAAAACTCAAAGTGAAATGATGAACAAATGTATGAAGAAGGACCATTGATTGTTTGAAAGTGAATGATGCAGTCAAGAAGCTTCTTGTTTACGATGTAATAAAGTTGTAATGAGCCCTCTTCACTCCTTTGACCCCATCACTACTCCTTGTTTGTCCACCAATTTTACATCAATTTTTATTCTCAATATCAACATTTTACAAAGACTATTAGTATTGCACCACTGAAATTTTCCCAATATTTATAGATAAATTATTTTTTTTTACCCACAAAAGCAAAAAAGCATATAGAAGCTGTCAGCACAAAAATTCAAAGCCTGAAAAGAAAACTTTATAAATCCAGACATAAAAAGCTGAACTCTGCCATTGATCCAAAAACCAAACCCGAAGAAAACAAAAGCAGACAAGAACATAAAAGAGATGATCAAAGGCAGAGATGGAAGCAGAAGATCATCTACTTCAAGCTACCCTGCAGATTTGTTGGTATGTTTCCCTTCAAGAGCCCACTTAGCTCTTACTCCCAAAACCATTTGTAGCCCATCTCGTCCCTCCATCTCCAGCAACCATCATCCCCACCACCGTCGCCAGCTCAGCAAACTCTCCAGCAGTGGTGGAAGAGGCCATGGGAGTCCTGCTTTGTGGGCTAAACAAGCAAGCAGCAAGAACATGGGAGGTGAAGAAATAGCCGAGCCAACTTCTCCTAAAGTCACATGCGCCGGTCAGATCAAAGCCCGGCCAAGAAAACGCGGCGGCGAAGGAAAGAACTGGCAAACGGTGATGGAGGAGATAGAGAGGATACATAGCAAGAAGCCTAAGAGCAAGTTTCTTGGTTTCTTGACTTGTCTAAAGAACATCAAGTTCAATTTCACGTGTTTTGGTGATTTCAGATATGCTGATGTTATCACTAGCGACGACGACGAAGAAGAGGAAGATGAAGAAGAAGAAGAGAATACAAAGAGTGTTTTCTCCAAATGGTTTATGGTTTTACAAGAGGAAGAGAGCAACAACGATGAGGACAAGAACATCAAGAAGTGCGTTGCTGATGAAAACGCAGACGGAGAACCTGTGGTTCCGCCGCAGAACGCGCTTTTGTTGATGAGGTGTAGATCGGCTCCGGCGAAGAGTTGGTTAGAGGAGAGAATGCAAGTAAAAACAGAGGAGGAAGAGATGAATGTGAAGAAGAAGAATAAGAAGGATTTGAGATCATTAATGGAGGAAGAGAACATGGAGCTAGTGTTGATGAGATATGATACTGATTATTACAGACTCTCTTCAGACATAGCTAAGGAAACTTGGGTTGTCGGAGGAGTTCAAGATCCTCTGTCTCGGAGTCGTAGCTGGAAAAGCTAGTTTCTGCCAGTTATACGGTTACTCATTATTAATCATCGCGTTTTGGAATATGATTAAGCTTTTTTTTACTATCATTTTATTATATGTTAATTAAATTTAATACTGTTTTAATTTTTTGGTTTCTTGAGTTTCCAGAGTATCTCTCAAAAGGTTTGTTTTCTGTCTTTCTTTCGTGTGTAAGTAATATGTACAGGTTTTTATTTTATTTGTAGACAAATATAGGCCTAATGGAACCTTTTTGTTTGTTTCGTATTTTGTGTTTGATCATACGTTATGTGTGTTTTGTAAGCCATAATGAGAAACAGACCATATTATTAAGTACTCATATGATCAAATTAAAATGTAACTTCAATATGCGCCATATATTATTATTGACAATAGCTTAATTTTTGTATGCATGTTTTAAATAATAAATACATGCAAATCAATCCGTTCTATGATATAAATAAGAGTCGTTTACATTAGGAGACACAATATGTCTTTCTCTTACACTCAAAGACACATATAGCATGTGAGACACTTTTTTTTGGCAGTTTATGTGTACTATTGACTTTGCTGCCCTTTAAGAAAATATCGGTTAATTTGTAAAGCAAAAAGTGACCGGTTTGGTTTTTAATTTGATTTTGCATCACACTACTTTCAACCTTATATATATAACTTGTGTATATTCTTATAAATCCCGTAGTCACTATCTGCTATGGAGGAATATTACCACACAACTTCACGGCTTAACATCCCACATCAAGTCAACAACTGGGCAAACTACAGAACTCCCTGCTCACACCCGACTATAACTCTCTCGTCCACAGCCCATCCCTTACAGCTCACCCCTCCACAGCTTACATGTCCACATTTAAGCTCACCCCCCTCCCCCCACAACCACCCCATCTATAACTTTCCCGTCCACAATCCACCCCTCCACCAGCTCACCTCCCCCACAGTTCACCTGTCCACATTTCTCCTCTCCACAACCACCCCATCCACAACTCCCCCATCCACTGTTATCCCATCCACAACTCCTGTCGGTGCGAAAAGCTTCAGTGGGAAGCGGTGGTCCTCTTTTTTGTTACCAGAAAAAATGGTCTGAAAATTAGAAACTTACATCGAAAACTCAGACAAAGAATTGAAAAATAATTCAATGTAACAAATAGAAAGTTGAATCGATTCAGAAGGTTTGAGTTTGAAAAAAAACTCATAAACAAATCGAAAAAAAAACCCAAAAACACATTGAAGGTTGAAAAAAACCCAGAAACAAATCTAAAATTGGAAAATAAGAGAAAAAAAAAATCTAAGATTGAATCCAAACTCATGAAGTTGAATAGAAAGTTAGAAACTTCTAAAGATAGAATTGAAACTCAGAAAGTTGTAAAAAAGTCGTAATGTGTTCATAGAGTTTGGAACAAACCTTGCATCTGTGTTGATAGAAGACTGAAAGAGACAGATCGAAGGGATAACAAGGAAGAACTGGCCAGCGATTATGGAAGAAGATTGCTGGAAAAAGGCGAACGGCGGTATCTCTAGATTAGGGTTCTAGAGAATGGTTGAAATAGGGTTATTTGGAGAAAGGCTCTGTGTCGAAAATAGAGTTATTTGGTGAGAATGGGGTTTGTGAGTTGCGAATCTGAGAATTGGGTTGAAGATGTAAACCGACTTGGCTCTACCCGGTTTGGTTTATGAGGAGATGTTAAGAATTTGAATTGATAAGGACATAAAAGACAATAACCATAGTGAAAGGATGTGACATGTGGATTGTGTCTTAGATTGTAAATCCAAAGTGATAAAGTGTGTTAGAAGGTAAAAAATTCTATAAATAAAGAACCAAGCAGACACAAATAAAGAAAAAAATCTTAATATCTCCACCGCTCTGTTTCTTAACCCGGATATTTTCATAATTGAAAATATGGGACCAAGCCCATTATGTTAGAGATTTTTTTATGTATTGACGTTAATAAAAATATGGGCCAAAGCCCATAAGAACAGAGTCTCGTACACACATCAGCACTCAGCAGTGGGGCAATAGGCCGAGAAATTTCATTACATCCTTTGACCATTTCCACGCGCCACCGTGAGCGACCACGTATCGACGTCATTGACTGTTTACTTCTCACCGTCAACATTGATCATTCACATTCCAAGATTATTACTTTCGGTTACGAATACGAAAACCCTCAAAAACCCAAAATTCAGATTTAAAGAAATAAAAAAAAGATCGAGTCTTTTTAGTGAAGAAAATGAAGGCGGAGACGGTGACGCTGATCCTGGTGAATCTAGCCGGAATTATGGAGAGAGCCGACGAGTCTCTCCTCCCAGGCGTATACAAAGAAGTCGGCGCAGCTCTCCACACGGATCCGACCGGG
This sequence comes from Hirschfeldia incana, assembly GCA_026261945.1. Classification (NCBI taxonomy): domain Eukaryota; kingdom Viridiplantae; phylum Streptophyta; class Magnoliopsida; order Brassicales; family Brassicaceae; genus Hirschfeldia; species Hirschfeldia incana. The sequence goes on along the minus strand of JABCMI010000095.1, from coordinate 735,138 downwards.
CTCGGGTCGCTGACACTGTTGCGATCCATGGTCCAAGCCGTTTGCTATCCCTTAGCCGCTTACATGTCCGTCCGACACAACCGAGCTCACGTCATTGCTCTCGGTGCTTTCCTCTGGTCCGCTGCTACTTTCCTCGTCGCTTTCTCTTCCACTTTCTTCCAGGTTCTGTCTTTTTAGTCTGATCCATTATGTTTGGTTTAGTGAGACACATTCTTTTCCCCCCTTACAGTTGAACTATTGTGTTTGGTCTTTTGTCTGATCCATTGTGTTCAGTTAGTGACATGTCTTTAACTGTTGTGTCTTTTTGTCTGATCCATTGTGTCTGCCAAACACTGTTTGGTTAGTGAGACACATTCTTTTTCCCGTACAATTGAACTATTGTGTTTGGTCTTTTTGTCTGATCCATTGGGTTCGGTTTGTGTCATGTCTTTTAACTGTTGTATCATGTCTGATTATGCAGGTGGCAGTGTCTAGAGCTTTGAATGGGATTGGACTTGCCTTAGTAGCTCCAGCGATACAGTCACTTGTTGCTGACTCAACGGACGATGCTAACCGTGGGAGTGCTTTTGGATGGTTGCAGCTAACAGCAAACATTGGTTCGATCTTAGGCGGGCTCTGCTCTGTTTTGATAGCTCCGCTAACCTTCATGGGTGTACCTGGTTGGAGAGTGGCTTTCCATATAGTAGGTTTGATCAGTGTCATAGTCGGTGTGTTGGTCAGACTCTTCGCTAACGATCCTCACTTTGTGAAGGACGGTGTCAACGTTCAACGAGTAGTTCCGAGGAGAAGTTTTTGCTCGGAAGTTAAGGATTTGGTTGGGGAAAGTGGTGCTGTTGTGAAGATTCGTTCGTTTCAGATCATTGTAGCTCAGGGAGTCACCGGGTCTTTCCCTTGGTCTGCTTTGTCTTTTGCTCCCATGTGGTTGGAGCTTATCGGGTTCTCGCACGGGAAGACTGCGTTCTTGATGGGTCTGTTCGTGGCTGCGTCTTCTCTTGGTGGGTTGTTTGGTGGGAAGATGGGAGATTATCTGTCGACGCGTCTTCCTAACTCTGGAAGAATCATTCTCGCGCAGATCAGTTCAGCTTCAGCGATCCCGCTCGCTGCAATCCTCTTGCTGGTGTTACCTGACGATCCATCTACTGGTGTGATCCATGGTGTGGTCTTGGTCCTATTGGGACTGTTTGTTTCTTGGAATGCTCCTGCTACCAACAAGTAAAGACTCTTTTCTCAATACTATGTGTGATACTTGTAAGTAACACTCTCTTCTGTATTTGCAGCCCGATCTTTGCGGAGATAGTTCCAGAGAAGTCAAGAACAAGCGTCTACGCGTTAGACAAATCGTTCGAGTCAATCTTGTCGTCGTTCGCTCCTCCTGTAGTCGGAATCCTAGCGCAGCATGTCTACGGATATAAACCAATCCCTCAAGGTTCATCGAGATCAGCAGAGATAGCCACGGATAGAGAGAACGCAGCGTCGCTAGCGAAAGCTCTTTACACATCTATAGGAATCCCAATGGCGGCTTGCTGCTTCATCTACTCCTTCCTCTACCGTACGTATCCTCTAGACAGAGAACGTGCTCGGATGGAAGCGTTTATAGATTCAGAGATGCGTGAACTGCTTCCGGAAGATTCTAATTTAGAAAGCTAGTAGATAAGAAGATTTGCAAAAAGCTTTACAATATTATGTTCTTTACAATGTTAATAACTTTTAATTTTTCAACAACAGAAAGATTGTTGTGTATACATAAGACTATAAGAGGGAGTGAGCTTATCTACTCGGTTTGGTGGCGGAGAGCATAATAAATAGACCGTTTCTAACACGAGTGAAGCCAACGAGTCCACCGGCTTTGCAGAGTTCTTCAAGCTCACGTTCACTCAGAAAGATGTGAGAGCCTGAGTATCTCATTAGTTCCTATTAAATTGCATAATCAGCCACAGAACAACACCAATGATGTTTTAAGGATATTAGAAGTAAAACATATAGTCATATACAAACACACCTGGCGAAGATTCTTCAAGAATGGGATAAAACTGAAAGGGCCATCATAGATGAACGTGGTGGCGACAAACACTCCACCAGGTCTAAGAACACGGCTTATCTCAGCAACCTGAAAGAACCAAAGGGAACATAAAACATTGTATGTGTGTGTTTTTTTTGCTAAATGTTTGAATTAAGAAATTTACAGCTGAGGATGGTGAAGGCCAGCAATGCAAAGCTGCACCAGCATGGACAGCGTCAACTGAACCCGAGAGAAAAGGGAGTCTAGCTATGTCTGCTCGGACCAGAACAACTTTCCTAAACAAAAAAAGCAACAGCAGAATCAGAAAAAAAAAAAACATTAGACAATATGGAAGAAACATGTTTTTTTTTTTGAAGTACAAACTCTTTGTTAGTGAGGCTTTCTTCTTGGTTCAAGAACTCATAGCACTGCTTTAGCATATTCTCCGAGTAATCAAGAGCGAACACACGAGAGAACAGCTCGCTTTTAGCGAATAGCCTCGAGAACATTCCGCTGCCGCAACTGGCGTCAATGATACTGCCTCCCAATACAGGCTTCAAGTAGTCTTTAGCCAATTCAAACTGCAGAATACAATGTTACCAGTGTTAAATGAAAAGGACCCTTTTGAAAAAGGATAATTCTTTGCCGTCTCACCTCTTTCTCAGGTCCTGGGAAACCACCCCATATGAAATTCTGACGCCAACCTCTCTCGTAAAGGAATGAAACTAACGGAGTCCTATTAAATCAACAACGCCAAAGAAAAAGACTCAGTTAGTATACGACTTAGAGCCTAACTAACATTGAAGCATATGGTCAACCTGAATAACTCGGTTGAAAGAGGCATTGGTTCAGTGTATTGATTGCTTCCACTAGCCACAGCCAAATCAAGATGCGTCTCGTTACCTGAGTAACTCTTTTTACATGTATTGCATTGTAACTGAGTACCAGAGGCAGCAGATTCTCTGTAGTAGACAAAACAAATACAAATCTTCTCAAATAACACTGAGCATTAATTTAAAAAAAATACAAAAAAAAACACTGAGCATTGATTAAACTTATTAGTGAAGAGTAAATGACTCACACTAATCCATTAGGTTTACTAATCGATGCTAATGAGCTATAACAAATAGGACAAGCTAAAATGTCCTTCTCCTTCTCCACAGCAGAATCCACCTGCACAAGTCAATCAAATCGAGATCATCTAAGAGATTCTAATTCCGATTCTCACAAAGAGATTTTACGAAAGCGTACACTCGAGTTAGTCTCGACGGAGATGGAGGAGGCAGCTGATGATATTGATCTGGGAGCGAAAACAGCGATTCTTCGAGCGGCGTACTTGACGGAAGGTAAACGGGAACCAATCGAGAGAATCGCCGGAGAGAATCGACCGGAAACAGCCATCATCGGCATTTTTGCAAAACCTCCGTGGCTGACTATTGAGCACGAAGCTTCCGCTAACAGAACCACCACAAAAACAAAAATCGAATTCGAAAACAAATTTAAATCGTCGAAATTTATAAAATGTGAGAAAGGCCCGATAATAAGCCCATTACAATTTAGTTTAGGCCCTGTTATTTAAATTAATTTCGGATCAAAGCAATGTTTTGAAATTCGTATTGTGATGGTTGGTTGCTGCTATTTAAATATGTTGGTTACGAATAATCAGGGTCATTAATTGCGGATAATAATTTCAAATTAAAGGATATAATTTCGGCTTTTTCTGAATGACCGTTTTATCCTTAATTTTCAAAATTGGATTTGGTGAGCTAATAAAAACGTGACAGCACGTGATCTCTGCTTTAAGAAAACGTTGGCAAAAGTCTATATGATGGCTTTCACATGGTGTTGTGTCAGAGTAAAGAATAACTCTACTGCTTTCTTATTATTCTTTTCCCCCAAAACATACCCGATCAATTATTATTTAACATTTCTGCTAATTATACATTTTAAAAGTTAAAATTGGTATTGTTTAATTTTGATGAACGTCATTTAAACTAGGATTGTTTAAATTCCCTGAGCGTTACACGAGTTAGCTTGTGTGAACCGCAACTTCTGTACAAAATGCATAAACGGCTTAAATCCGTTTCATCTGATCCACTTTGTTATAGATTAAGATCATTTTTTTATCAAAATTTTCAATATGCCATATTTTATTTTGCAGATTATCCGCAATTCTCAGAGTTAAAAAAAAAGATACACATTTTCAAAAAAAAAAATAAAACAATTAGTTAGTAGTATGCATCATATGATATTATATTTACAAATTATTTTTTTTTATAAATTTTGCAGATAATCAAAATTTTAGAAGATACAAGTTTACAGAAAAATTAAATAAATCTTCTTTTAAAGCTGTTTAATATATAATTTAGATATAATAAAAATAAAACAAACTCTCAAAATTCATAGATATTTATGATGTGAAATATATTGATTGTACAAATAAATGCATTCAAAATATACAAATCTGCATTATGTTTTTTTTTAAAAAATTTGGAATCTGCATTTTTGTTTCATAACGAATCTAAACGGGACCGCCGATTTTGAATCAAATTAACAGCCTTGAAAAGAAGCTTCCAGATCAAGCGAGACCATGAGTGGATCAAAGAAAAAGGGCAAAACCGTCACTTCACAGAGAAGTGAGAAAGAAGTTCAAAGGGGGTTGAGAAGTAAAGCGTAATCTTCTTCTTCTTCCGTCTTCTTCATTTCCTCTCTCCAACAATTAAAAAAAAAAGCATCAGACTTTAGATTCCGCTAAAGAACAAAATGGAGAGAACCACTCCAGTGAGAAAGCCGCACACCTCAACCGCAGATCTACTCACTTGGTCGGAAGTCCCACCGTCGGATTCTCCTTCCTCCGCCGCTCGCTCCGCCGTTCGATCTCACCAGGTACACACAAAGCTCAGCACTTTCTATTACTCTCCTCTCTTGTTTTTTTCACTGTTTCTCTCTGATGGGTTTTGTCTGTTTTGTTTGTAGCCATCTGATGGGGTTAGCAGAGTTGTCTTTGGTGGTCAAGTCACTGATGAAGAAGTTGAGAGCTTGAACAAAAGGTAAGCAAAGTTTCCTCCTTTATCATTTGGTTTCTAATTTGGTTTCTTCTCAATTTAGTTTCCAATTTTGTGTCTGGAGTGACCCAATCATTTGAATCTGTACTCTTACCTTGGATTCATCTTGTGGGTGTGACTTGTTTTAATAATTCTTGGTGATTTGCATTGTACAGAATAGAGATTCATCAGTGTGTCTCAAATTATACAGTAAATTTAGCAAAATTGTTTTAAGTAGATTTTGACTCCAATTTCAAAGTGAAGGATTATTTAATATTTGAGAAATTTTTGTTTAAATAGTTATAAATATTTAATTGTATTGATGACTCTATACATACATTTGTTTGAAGTTGTTTCTTTTGGAATTATAAGCTATAGATTTAACCTTATGTTTAAATTTTTAAATTTTTAAACCATATATTTAAAATTTAACCAGAAATTAAAAATTCATGTATATATTTTTGAAAAAAAATCTTATTTTTTATTGTTAAAATTTAACTACTCCACTTGCATATGCTATTAGACCCTGAGATTCATTGTATAGATACATTGCTTGGAGAGATGATGTTAAACTTGTGAAATCGTTGTTTGTCTTGGATCAGGAAGCCTTGCTCAGAACACAAGATGAAGGAGATAACAGGGAGTGGGATCTTCACTCGTAACCAAGAGGATGCATCAGAGCTCTCTAGTGCCCCAAGGGTATATCAGGTAATTAATAATCAAGTCCTTTTAAGAATCATGACATGTTCTGTAAAATGTTTAACACTTTGAATTTTAAAACCTCTTTTCACAGCAAGCACTTAGTGGTATAAGCCATATATCATTCGGTGAAGAGGAGGACGTGTCTCCCAAAAAGCCTATCACTATACCCGAAGTTGCTAAACAGCGAGAGCTAAGCGGGACGATGGAGAGCGAATCAGCTTCTAACCTGAAGAAGCAGCTCTCTGACGCTAAGTACAAAGAGATCAGTGGACAGAACATCTTTGCACCGCCGCCTGAGATCAAACCACGGTCCGGAGCCACTCGTGCGTTGGCTCTTAAGGACAACTTCAACCTCGGAGCTGAATCTCAAACCGTAAGCCCTTTTGCTTTGTGTGTTTTCTTGACATCTCTAAGCACATCTCATATTGTTCAACTACTCTTGCAGTCTGGTGAAGAAGACTCTATGAAGACGGCTAAGAAGATTTATGACAAGAAGTTTGCTGAGCTTTCAGGGAACGATATATTCAAGGGAGATGCTACTGCATCAGCTTGTGGTGAGAAGCAGCTGAGTGAAGCGAAGCTGAAGGAGATAGGAGGGAACAACATATTCGCTGATGGGAAGGTAGAGTCCAGAGACTATCTAGGCGGTGTCCGTAAACCACCAGGTGGTGAGACAAGCATTGCTCTCGTTTAGAAGTCCTCTTTAACTCTTTTAAAAACTGCGATTTATTGGTGTGTGTTACTTGTGGCTATACTCTCATAACGCTTCTAGCTCAAAAGTGTGATTTGTATTATGCAGTTTCGTTGGGTTTATTTGGCGTTTATTTGGTTATGGTGATATAATAACTATTATTATTCAGTTGTGTTTCTAAAGGTCTTTTAGGGCTTTTCTAATGTATCTCCTTTAATACTTTGACAAGCTCTAAAACTGTTGGAAGATTATTAGTATTGTCAAAAGAACAGAGGATGTTGCTTGAATCAAAAGCTACTGTTTTTTTACCTTCAAAAATATGTTACAATGATAGTGCAATGTGGTGGAGTTACCACATACACATGATTCATGACGCGAAACTTTATCTATAAAATAAAAAAGAAACTTCAAAACATGACGGCAGTTTGTTGGAAAATGAAGAGAAGAGTAGATGCTTTTGCTACTTTAGTTCGCAAAAGAAAAAGAAGAAGATGCTTTAGTTCTAAAAATAGATAAGAGTAGTAGTTTCCAAGAAGTTGAGGAGACCCTCTTGTTAAATGCTTTAGTTCCAAGATGCTTTAGCTTCCACGCACCACAATCGTGTCTTGAAAACCAAGTCACTTTGAGTCTTTGACATCTCTATTTGCTTTTAAATTTTTCTTACATCGATTCGGTTTGTTTCGTGTACGATTCGGATTGGATTATAACTAACTAGATATGGACCCGTGCGTTGCACGGGTTTTATTTGATATTTTAATTTCAAAAACATATAAAAAGAATGAAAATATTTTTTCACATTAGTTCTTGAATTTTTAGTATATATTCGTGACATTTTAATAACAGTAACCTGTTTATAAATTTTGATTTATATTTCTATTTCATTGTTCATAGTGTTTTAAATAGTATATTGATATTTTTATTTTTAATAAATACTTCACTTTTAATTATTTTCAAAATAATAATGTTTATAGTTGATTTAAACATATAAAACTGTGAACTCTGTATATTGTTTATATTGTGTAAAACAAATTAAAAACAACACAATTGAAAATATAATATTATACAACACCAATCAATATGGTTTATTAATAGTTAGCTAAATATCGAATATATTGCTAAAGAAAACATCAAATTTGTTTACATTAGTATTCACGATGTGACTTTATAACCTCTATATTATTTTTTTGTAAAACATTATTGTCACTATGTTTTAAAACCTGAAGCTCTTTAGTTGTATTGACCCTAGATAGTTCGACGTATAATTATAAGATTGGACTTGGCAAATAGACTAACTTTTTAAGCTTAACCTTAACTCTTGTTAATAGTCATTATGTACCTCTTATAGGAAATTGAAATATTTTCAGTTTGAAAGGTCTTCTTGCAAACTTTGAGGATCTATAACAGTACACATAAGTATAATAGTCACATTAACTTCGTCAAGACAACATAATATCTATATAATGCTGGATAAAACAACCATAAATTTTAACTCAATTCTTTATCTGTTTCGATTTAAACAGAAATTTTGAATATCTGTAACTCTATGTAGCAAAATAAATACTTATATAAAATATCAGTCAAAATGAAGCAAATCATAAATACTAATACTTTTAATAATGAATATTCGATTTGATACATTTTATGCATATACATAAGTTATATAAATATTATATTTTACATAAATTTTATACTATTTTTATTTGCTAAATTTATTAAGTTGTTTATTAGATTTTTTAAAAAGTAATAGATTTTTATTTTTATTGAAATACTATTATTATTTTATCTTATTTTTGGAATTTTTATTTATTTTAAATTTATTTTTACTGATTGAGTTGGATATTCGGTCAAAAAATATTTTTTTGGATATTCGGAATACCAAATATCTGGGTGGCTACATATCAAATTGGATCGAATACTTAAGTATTATGACAAAATGGATCTGATCAAAATATTTCCAAAAACATGATATCTGATTCATATCCACCCCTACATCTATATGTACAAACACCTAAGTATAATTGTAACAATAACTGACGTACAACATCATGACAATTATATTATTTAAAAAATTCGACATCAATAAAATGTGAAGATCAGAATATCTAGTTATTTTCTCAATATGTGACACCCAAAAAAGAAAACATGCGAAGATGTGAAAGAACTTGCAGAAAAACACACATATATTTTTCTTGTATCTCTTGACAATATATAAGAGAGTTTAATCACATATATTGATCAATATATGAATAATTATAATTTCTTTTGGTTTATGATTTTGAAAAGAAAAATTATTGATTTTAATAACATATATAGGTGTAAATATTTATTGTTTCTTTTGGTTTATGATTTTTTAAATAGGAAAATAATTATTCATAAAAATATTTGAACTAATTATTCTACAAATAGTTTTGATTAGGATTTAAAGATTAAAATTACTATTAAACATTCTCTTATAATTTTCTTTTCTTATGTTTAAGATTTTAGAAAGGGACAATTACTGTCAAATAATTACTAACAAATTTTTACAATACATTTCCTTTAAAAATTTAGTAAACTGAAATTATAATTAAACAAATTATTGAAAAATTTTTGTTTAAAGTTTTTCAAAATGAAAAGGTAGAGAAAATGTCATTAAATAATTCTAAGTTACTTTAAAAAAATATTTTTATTATCTTGTTATATATTTTATCAATTATGAGACATTTTAACAAATGTCAAAATTGTAAAAGGAAAATTAATATCAAATAAAGTTTTACAATTATCTTTTGTTGTGGATATTAGAAAAGTAAAATTAGTATTAAATAAGTTATTTTAAAAATATATTTTTTCTTTAGGATTTTAAAAAGGAAATTTTCTAGAAAATTACTATTAAATAAAATTTAAAAATTAATTTTACTATTAAATACTTTTGAAATATAATTTTTCAAAATTCGTTTGTTATTTTCTTAGTATATGTATTTTTAGTCATGAGATATTCTAACACATGTTACAATATTAAAAACAATTACTATCAAATAATATTTTGCAATTATATTTTTAAAGATTTTAAAATGTAAAATTACTATTTCGTTATTTAAAAAAAAAAAAAAATTGTTATCATAGTATGTTTATTTTTGATTATGAGATAGTTTAATATAGTCTTTTACATTTTTTTTATTCAGGATTTTAAAGGAAAGTTTCTAAAAGAATATTATTAAATCATTCTTTTTTTACAATAAAATAAATTTTAATTTTTTTTTTCTTTTGCTATCTCGTTATATATATATTTATATTTATATCATTATAAATTTTAACCTATTTCTTAATATTAAAAGGAAATTTATCAAATAATGCTTTTCAATTATTTTTTGTTTAGGATTTTAAAATAGAAAATTACTATTAGATAATAGTTAATTAATTGTTTACAAATTATTTATTATTATTATCTTAGTATATATATTTTTAGTTATAAGATAGAATAACACATGTTGCAATCTTAAATTTTATTGACACATGTCACGATCATGTTAGTTAATAACTCTGAAGAACCATGTTTTATATAATGAAAAGAGAACCAAAATCATTTATTATTATTGTAGTGTATATATATATATATATATATATTTAATTATGAGATAGTTTAACACATATCACAATTTTAAATAAATGATTGCTATGTGTCACAATCATGTTAATTAATAATTTAAAAAAACAAAATCTATATAATCTTTACATTTATATTAAATATTTTTTTACAATTAGATTATTCAAAATTCGTTTACACTATATAAGTACATATATTTTTAATCATTATACATTTAAACACATGTAAAAAATTTAGAAGGAAAATCTATACAAAATTTTTGTAAGAAGATTATTTTTTCTTTATATAATAAGATTGGAAAATAGGAAAATCAATGTAAAAGGATAATTACGGAAATAATTATTTTGATAAGATTGAGTAGGAAAATAGGAAAATTATCTTTAGCTTTATAATGTTAAATATATTACACACATGTCGCAATCTAAAATATATAACTGCCATTGCTATGTGTCACAATCATGTTAATTAATAATTTAAAAAAACAAAATCTATATAATCTTTACATTTATATTAAATATTTTTTTACAATTAGATTATTCAAAATTCGTTTACACTATATAAGTACATATATTTTTAATCATTATACATTTAAACACATGTAAAAAATTTAGAAGGAAAATCTATACAAAATTTTTGTAAGAAGATTATTTTTTCTTTATATAATAAAATTGGAAAATAGGAAAATCAATGTAAGAGGATAATTACGGAAATAATTATTTTGATAAGATTGAGTAGGAAAATAGGAAAATTATCTTTAGCTTTATAATGTTAAATATATTGCACACATGTCGCAATCTAAAATATATAAATGTCATGTGTCGCGATCATGTTAATTAGTAACTTTGAAAACTAAGCTTTATATAATAAGATGTCTAATGCTTGAAATCATTCAAAAATACGAATTTATAAAGGTTTTAAAAAATTAAGACAGATTATCTAAATTCAAAGATTAGTTCGAACCATGATTTAAAAAATATTTAATCTCAAGAATGGGATATCCATATAGATCAGAACCGAATTTGAATGAGTATTGAGTATCCAAACGTCTCTTAGCTACAACATCTATATATTAAAGGAGAAACATTGGTTTTAATGCATTCACACTAATTTTGTCACGTGTCGCTCTCACAATTAATTTAAAAATCGATTGAATATAATTTCTATAAATTATTTTTCCTATTTTCCTTATATATATCACAATTATTGATTTTGAATAATAAATATTTGATAAGAGTTTTTTTATCCTCCTAACGTTTTGTTTAATTTTATATTATTAAAATAAATTAATCACATTAATCATATAATAATAAAATTTAGATTTTTTTATATGTTATATTTTGAGTTTTTTAAAATGACTATAAATTACTAAAGTGATAAAAGTCTCACACTGAAATTTTGTGATCAATGTTAACATTTTTTAGTTCATCCCATCATTTTTAATGGGACTTTAACAGTATTTAATGATTAATTGAATGAGCTACTAACATAGTACTATCTCCGTTTCATATTACTTGTCGTTTTAAATTTCGGCACACAGATTAATAAAACATTTAATTTTGTATATTTACTAGATCAAAATATCATTACCAATACACTTAACCACATTTCAACCAATAAAAAAATAGATAAAAATAAAAAGTCATTAAATTTTACATTGAAATCATAAAACAATACTTATTTTGAAACGAAAATTTTCCTCGAGAACGACAATCAAATTGAAACAGAAGGAGTATGTGTTTTGGTTTAAAATTGTTGCATACTCAAAATCAATATGAACCATCACAACTTTCGTTTTAAATTTTGTTACAATAAATAATATAGGGTTGGACAAAAAAATCGAATCCAAATAACCGAACTAAATCCAATCCGAAAAAGTATTACATAACTTTAATCAACGTGTATAGCTTTTTAATAATTTTAAATCTTAAACATTTTTAAATCTCAGAACAAAATATTTTTTTTAATAATTTTTATATAAATTCAATTTGCGCAAAGCGCATGTCTCCTAGTTAGATCAATATTCACCACATGGTTTTTTCAGGAATAAATCTCACAATTTCCTTATTAGAACACTCGATAGTCAATACTGCCTCAATTAAATAAAATAAAGTTTAATAAATGTAAGTTTTACCGATTCCTTCTTCTTTTTGTTGAACAAGTAAGAAGTTTTACCGATTCAAAACCTTAAAAGATCATTTATAAAGATTTTATTCTAAATCTATAACTGTTGATTCAGTCTTTAGATCAAATCTGTTAGTAAGTAGAGAACGATTATAACGCTAAGACAGATAATTAAGGAGATATATACGTTTATTATTTATTTCTTTGAAATGTTTTCACTCTCTCTACCTCCTCCTTCTTTAACTACTTTGTGGTTTTGAACCTTTCACTTTCATTTTTAATGCCATAAACAACAAGAGAGACCAAACTAAACTAGCCAACTTTGTCATGGGTGAGTTTCGAGAAGCTTATGTTTCTTCATCTCCTCTACGCACACCGTCACACTCATCTAACTTCAGTCTTCTCGGACAAAACTACTTTCACGGAGATTTTTCTCTAAACTCGTCTTCTGACTATTCTCTGTCGAGTTCATTCTCTAACGGGTTCTGTTCCTCCGATGATAGTTTGTCTTCTCCGTTCGCTTCCCCTCCGTTCAACGGGGTTCTCCCTATTCACAACCACGCCACTTATCATCATGACACACCTCTTCATAAGGATCATGAGAAGAGTGTTTATGGTGACGATCATACGGGTCTATGCGAAGATCTCCACCGCATGAAAGTCACCGAGGAGACAGAGACTCATGGGTTTGTCTCGGGAGGCTTTTCATGGCTGAACAACATTCAAGATTCCGACCAAAACAAGAGAAACATGTTTGGCAACCAAACTCATGATTCCATATCCCACTCTACCCAGTTCGGATGGCCTAGCTACTCAAACAGTAACGTTGGTAATAACAGTCCTTACATTAATGGAGGAGGAGGGGGAGGAGTAAGAGAACACTCAGCTTACTACAGAACAATGGCAACATCAGACATTTCGCCATTGTTCTGCCAAGGCTCTGAACCATTTAGCTTGGATCATCAGAGAACCAAATCATTGATCTCTGACCATGGAAACACTAGTCTGCCTAACGTGTGTGACGTTCAGGGATATGTGTACTTGATGGCTAAAGATCAACATGGATGTAGATTCTTGCAGAGGATATTCGATGAAGGAACACCTGTTGACGCTATGGTTATATTCAATGAGGTTATTCCTCATGTCGTTGAGCTTATGATGGATCCTTTTGGGAATTACTTGATGCAGAAGCTTTTAGATGTTTGTAATGAAGAACAGAGGACGCAGATTGTGCTTGTGGCTACTGCTGAGCCTGGTCAACTTATCAGGATATCTCTCAACGCATACGGGTAACACACATAAACATTTTTTACATTTTTTACTTCTGATGTTTTGATTATGGATATATAATGATCTTTTGTGTGTTTGGTAGTACTCGAGTTGTTCAGAGATTAGTGGAAACAATCAAGACAGGAAAACAAGTTTCTCTGGTGAAGTCTGCGCTTAGACCTGGCTTTCTTGACTTGATCAAGGATTTAAATGGTAACCATGTGATTCAACGTTGCTTGCAATGCCTTAGCACTGAAGATAACAAGGTCAGATCACTATCTTCTTGAATCTTGATCTCAAGATCTAGGGCAGGCTCAAGTTTTTGGAGCCCCAATTTTTTGAAAAAAAACAAACTAATAGCAAAATAATATTTTACAACAAAATTAGTATAAGCGTGTGTAAAATTATTTTTATCAACTATATAAAATTGGTTTATATGATATTTTAAGTAATAAAACTAGTTATACAAATATAAAATAAATTTTAGTTTTAAATATATATATATATATATATATACTCACTTTAAAAAATTAAAAATTGGATAGTATCATATAAATTAGCTTAGAGTTTGTTTCGTTTGGACAGTTTATCTTTGACGCAGCAACAAAGTTCTGTACTGAGATCGCAACACATAGACATGGATGTTGTGTCCTCCAAAAATGCATTGCTTATTCAATGAGACAACAACGAGAGAAGCTGATCGGTGAAATCTCTAGAAACAGTCTCCTACTTGCTCAAGACCCCTTTGGGTAAACAAATACATGTTCTTCATTACACACAAACAACACACGTTCTTTTTTTTTTTTTTTTGTAACTGGCATTCATAACACACGTTCTTTTTGCATGAGCGATATATTTTTTTTTGTAGGAACTACGCAGTGCAGTTCGTTATAGAACTGAGGATTCCAGGTGCGGTAGCGATGATGTTGAGTCAGTTAAAAGGCCATTACGTTCAGCTTTCCATGCAGAAGTTCAGTAGCCACATGGTAGAAAGATGTATCATGCATTGTCCCGAGAGTCGTCCGCAGATTGTGCGTGAGCTTGTCTCAGTTCCTCACTTTGATCACCTTCTTCAAGACCCTTACGCTAACTTCGTCATCCAAGCCGCTCTTGCTGCCACTAAGGTACTACAAACTCTTACGTACCAAGTCAGATTAATTTTGGTTTGGTTTGAAGGAACTTAAACCGGGATTGAATGTATCAACAGGGTCCACTTCATGCTTCACTAGTGGAAGTCATAAGACCACATGCGATTCTGCGTAATAATCCTTATTGCAAAAGGATTTTCTCGAGGAATCTATTGAAGAAGTGAGAGGAGATGTTGAGATTGTAATTTCAAAACTCTGTTGTTGTTCCCCAGGCTTCGTTCTTATGAATAATCTCTGGTGAATGTGATCTTAGATCCAGACACGAAGAGCTCATTGTTTCTTTTGTTGTTTCTTGTTCTGTATTGCTTTGTTGTTTCTTTTTGTTTTGTTTTGTTGTTGTTTTGTCTCTGCTAATTTCATGTTGTAAGAAAAACGGGTTACTTAACCCGGTTTGATCTTTGAATAAAATTCTTATTGAATAATTTTAATTTTCAGATTAAATTGAGTATTAAGCAGGCTTACAAGTAATTTGGGCTTTATTAAAGAGCTCATTATGTTGTAAGGGATTACAAACAATGAACATTAGGGTTTATTAAAGCAAGACACTGTAAGCCGCCTGTGTATAAATACTAATATTACACACAAGGAACATAATGTTCTTTATGGAGTAACTTCACATGTTTCTGAGTTGATAAATTAGGGTATTTTCTCTTGTTGGTTTCTTGTTGGTATAGAAGAAAGATGCCTCTTCTTTCAGCAGCAAGATCTTTTCTTGTTAGCTTTGTTCTGGAGGCACATATCAATTCACCATCATGAGAGGGATTTTCTAATTTGCAGAGTAATATTTCTCTGCAAATATATATTATCCTTCTCTTTGGTACATTTATCTTAATCTTTCTTCCAACATATGTATTTACCTCACTTCCAAAAAAATACATTTGAAAATGATAACAAATAAAAGCTACCAGACTTGATTTATTCTGTTAATTCTATTAATGATCGTCCCATAGTGTCATGCCATTGCCATAACGCACGTGCACTAATTGATTCCCTTTACCACAAGATAAGTTGACAATACTATCAGACACCTTTTGTTTGTTCTCACATTTTTGAGAAAGAGAGGGATTTAAAAGGCATGTTTGTGTAACGTGAGACGTTTAAATGTTTCCAGCTCATATAAATCATTTTTACACATTGCAACTCCAAATTAGATGTGCTTAGTTTATGTTTTAATCTGATCAATCTAGCCAAGTTGGATGGCTAGGTCCCTGCCCAGTCGTAGCTTCATTCTTGTCTATTGATTTGCTTTCTCAACATTTCTTTTTGAATGAATGTTAATTTATTAAACTAAAAAAAAACTTTGTACAAATAATATGGCATTGTTTGAAAAGAGTTTAAAGTTTTTTTGAACTTACCAAAACACTTCCATTTTGGAGAGCCAAATCTCCATGGCTCTATCATATTGTCCACTGATGCATCGTTGAAAAGAATCAATTTGGTCCGACCTTGTTTATAAATGCGGCCCCAAGTAGTGTCCACTGCTTTCGAGTAAGGACTACTAAAGAACAGATGGTTCCGTAATTCATTCTGATTATGGCATAAGATATATTCTATGTCGGTTTGAGGGTTCCATTTTTAGTGTAGTCCGCAGTTGCTAGTGATCGATGATCGATCACATGAAACCCAAACCAACGCAGAGTATGTCCGAGTTGCAGAGGAGAACCAAACTAAACGAGACCAGTACTTTAGGCGCAGTCTCTCTTGTAATGTGCCATGTCTTACTTGTGCTAAACATTGGCTTGAGTTCATCATTAAGCCCCTTCCACAATTGGTTTTCAGTCGTGGTGTGGGAAAGAAGAACAAAATTATCAAGGTAAGAATTGTTTATTATTGTTAAGGTTACAAAGGTGGGAACTGATTAAAGTTTTGGAGGTATTCGTGATCGGATTCGTCAAAATAATAATCAATTATCTGATTTGATCCACACAAAAAAAAAGTCTAATGTTTGAATTTTAAAATTCTTACAATTAATATAATAAATAAAATATTGTAGAACTTACATAAAATGTAATATTTACATGTTATATATAAATAATTCTTTAAATATATGTATAATCGAATGTCTGTTTCTAAAAATATTAGAATATGTGATTTGGTTTGTTTATTATAGATGTTTTATATTAGTATTTATTTTGTTTTGTAGAGAAATGGGT
Organism: Hirschfeldia incana; assembly: GCA_026261945.1. Lineage (NCBI taxonomy): Eukaryota > Viridiplantae > Streptophyta > Magnoliopsida > Brassicales > Brassicaceae > Hirschfeldia > Hirschfeldia incana. Next base: position 718,428 of record JABCMI010000095.1, on the reverse strand, counting down.
GAATCCGATATTAAAATTTGTGATTTGGTTTGTTTATCCGATCACGAGTACCTTGACTTATTCCATACTAGAAAGAATTGCATGAAATCTTTTGATAACATGGATTCCTATTTCTCAATCGTATCCCACGATCAAGACAATTGGCTGAATCCCGTGAAACCATTTTAGAGAAGTTCATTGATATCTTCTTTTTCTAAGGCAAATCGACTTCGATTCTTAAATAATCCACATCACTTCTGCTTCTATTGTAATAAAAGATTTCCTTTTTATGTGGAAAAGGTTCGTCTCAATAATTCTGATTTTACGTATGGACGATTCTTCACTATCTTGTTCATTCACAACAAAATATTTTCTTTGTGTGGTGGTAAAAAAACATGTTTTTTTGGAGAGAGATACTATTTTACCTTCGTTAATCGAGTCACAGGTATCTAACATATTCATATCTAACGATTTTTTCAAAAAAAAATTGGATTTCGAAGAAGATAATAAATCAAATTAAAATTTACATATATTTTGTTCATACTTAATTACATCATCTTGACGAGATGGAGACTTAGAGCATTTCCAATGTAAAACTTATTTTTTCTCTAAAATAGAGTAAAAGTGAATATGAAATAAATATTTTTTAACTCTACTCTATTTTTCACTTTATAATGGAGTGATGAACAAACAAAAAAAATAAATTATTCCATTTATGGAATAAACTTTATTACGGAGTGAAATATGGAGTAAGGTTGAAACAATCCTTATTCTATAATCACTTTTTACTCCAATCACTTTTACTCCACTTTGGAGGAAAAAATGGAGTGGAGATGAAGAATTGAAGATGCCCCTAACATCAATAAATGTTCAACTAAACCCTTGAAATGAGTGGCCCAAAGTCTCTTAACTATCTACGATCCCAACGCTTAAACAAACTCCCCAATCCCTATCATTCACAGTACTAAACGATGTATAATCAGGGGTGGATGTTACACCTTTTGGCATTTTCAACCTAACAACATTTAACCCAACTAACCATTAACAAAACATCTTAGAGATAGATAGAGTATGGGACTAAAGTTTGCATATGTTCACATTACTATAAATTTCCTTCTACCTATTTTTCGTTCCGTTTAAATCAAGACACGGAGATTTTAGTGCAACATTTTTTGTTGTAGCCATATATATTATAAAGACAAACTTAGGTATGTTATTTTATTATATGAACCAATGCTAACTTGCCAAGGATACGCACAAATAATCTATATGATTAAATATAGCATGTCTATGTTTTTTTCGGCGACAGACTATCCAGTACTTTAATACTACAGTATCTATTGCATTAAAAGAATTATTTGATACTATAATTTATGGGTGATGCATTCATTTTACACCAACAAAACATCGTCTGAAACCTAATTCTTGGGCAAATCAACCGTAATCAATATGAACATATACCATATTGTTTCAATATTTTTTTAAAAAATAAAACGACGTATTGTCGGAACAATATAATACTACATATGAAGTTTTTTATATTTATGGGTTCACGCATTCGTAAATCAGATGGTCGTTCGATTGTATGATAAAATTTATGATCTATCGACAAGTAGATATATACTTCAATGCATATACTTGAATTTTGCATTTAGTTGACAATAATTTAATGGAAACTGGTAGACAAGTACTGAATATTTAATTCTTCCACCAGGAAATAACAACTAATTTATATCGGAAAATAATTATATTATAGACTCAGAATCATGATCCCACTTAATTAATTCGTTGTAGCTAGTCTTTAAACACATTTTGGTTTAATATTTTATTTTATTCTTTTAAAAATACCTTATTTTATTAAATTTAATCCAGTTTTATGAAGTTAATGGTCATAGTACGAAATGAATTTAAGAGAAGAGGCATACACTTAATTAATTGTAGTTGCATGCATGGAGGAGCGGATGTTGGGAGCTTTAAAGACTTGTTCTCCCATCCTTCAAAATTTTTTTTTTTTATCCTTTGAACTTTATAGAATGTTATTTTGTCATATTTAATTCACAAACATTCACACAATCACTGGTGTGCATAGTTCGTGTTATATATCCAAAAGGGGGAGTAGGAGTTAATGTGAGTGTTAGAGTTGCATCGGCCCTCATTAATTCATCAACCTCCTCTTCTCCAATTATCTTTATTGTCTCTAACTCTCTATATTTATTGACCTCCCCCTATTTCCCAACTCTTCTTCCATTCACATACACCAATTTTATCACCATACATAAGGATTGAGGCATATACATGTTGACAAAAACACATGAGGTATATGCATATATAGATGATACATCCATCCATATGACTTCCCTAACAATCTACTAATTGTTTATATTTTGACGATCTATTTAAGAACATGAAGTTGATGACATAAGATGATGATAACGGTAGAGAAGAAAGGCAAAGAGAAAGGGACAGAAATTAGTTAGCACTTCACATCTAAGCATTTAAATGAGCTTTGAGTTATTGAACATGTACACCCAGCTTGGAACTCACACATCATACTTCACATAACTTTTTTTTTGAAACTACTTCACATTACTTGCCTCTTTTATTTTCTTAGTTCTCCAAAAAAATAAAAACTAAAATGCAATAGTCGACAGGTAATTTTAATTACCAAATAGTAGTAAATCCTTCTAAATTTTAGAAATATATAATTTATTTATTTTATTTCAGAATATCCAACTTATCAACCGTTAATAAATTCTTTGTATACTGGTATCTAATGCAATTACTTCATATGAACGGGTGGAGACAATAACTCCTCTGAAGATAATATAAATAGAGACGATCTTACATACTTTTCAAGACTATCATTTCTCCCAGGATCAAAGAGAGAGATAGAGAGAGTTTAAACTTTCATTATTAGCATAAATCACTCAGTGCAACACAAAGACTTAGGCTAATGGTTTCTCGACAAGAAGGAACCCTCTTCTCCAGGAAAAGGGATTCAACAATCTATGGAGAAGAGTTTCACAATTCATTCAAGAAGACTAAATTAGAAGATCAATCACATGGTAAACTTCAGAGCACTAGACCAAACTCAGAGAGTATGCGATCAGTTACCTTCGATTTCGAACTTCATCTCCACACTCCTCTACATCCAAATTGGCAGAAATCCATAGAGTCTAAGGTATAAAATCACACATATATATTATGTATATTTTAAGTATACTGGATTGTATCAATATGACGATATATATGTGATATGATATGCACATAAACATGCATCTAAAACATGGATGCTTATATTTACAGGGATATTCAAGAACATCAGAGGCTCATATGACACCGACCAAAGATTCGGTGGTTGTTGGACGACCTGAGATGAGCCTAGACCTTGAGCTGAACCTTTCATCTTCTTATTCACCTCCAAAACCCACAACGAAGATAGATGAATCCTCAAATCACAACGAGATCGTGTCATCACCAAATGGTAAAAACTTTACAAGCCCTAGTAAGAAGACCGCACTGTCTTGGCTTTCGTTCGACGGTGGTGATGAAGTTGATCACAAGGAGCAAGAGATGGTCACAAAAGTGTGCATGAAATGCCACATGCTGGTCATGCTGTCCACGTCAACTCCTGTTTGTCCCAACTGCAAGTTCATGCACCCATGTGATCACAGCTCTACAAAGCTGTTTAAACCACCGAATTTGCTTAGGCTCCTATGCTAGTCTCTGCAGAGTTGTTGGATATTAATGTTAGTAAGGAATATATGAGCCGTAGATTAGATAATGATGTATATTCTATGATTCCATGAAGGATACATCCAATTTCTTTGTCCATGCTTTAGATCTGGCAACCTGGTAGTATTTGATTTGAATTGAACCTGAGATAACACGAACATGAAATCATGTTATAAGTCCAATACAATCCTAACTAAACATTTATGGATACTGACTATATATAGTTATGTCCAAGGCATATGATTTATTGTTTGACAAGCAAACTTGAGAGTATAGTTACTATTAATAACATCACCGGAAGATAAAAATGGGTACTTATTTATAAATCTGTTAAGAACCAAGTTGCTTGATTATGGTTCAGCAGCAGCAGGTCGCGTGATAAGATGTGTGTTAATTAAAGTTGAAACAAAAAAAAAGCTAATATAATCATACAGAGATTAAGGTGAGGGGTGAACTAGAGAAGATCTATATAATAATATTGTACACAGGTGGGGAACAAGATGAAAATGCAACGCAACATATATAAATAAACATCATACGAATGTTAGTGATCTACTATGGTTTTTTTGAAAATGTAGCAATGCTGAAAAAAATAGTAATCTGGCATTAGTGTTTAACTATTTTCGCGTTGGCGGTAAATTGTGGCTGCACTAGTCAGATACTGACACCTGCCAATAAGTTGATGCGCTATATCCTCTCATGTGAACTGCTAAATGTTCAACAATCGTCTGTGTGTTTGGAACCGTAACGATTCATTGTGAGTAGTTTATCAAATGATATGTGGTTTTCTCTTCTCCATCGACAACCTTACACCTCGGCTCCAATTAACAAATTAGAGAGTTGATGCAAGTAGGAAACGTCTTTACAATGTGGCTGATAGTGTAGCAAAGAGCTTAAGAGAAGATGGGTATTTTGATGGGCCCGAATTGAAAGGGATAAAGCAGGCTTCCAATTTTTATTAAAAGGCCTGCACATGGGCCCATTATATTAGTAACAAGAAGTAGGGTTTTCGAAACAGAGCCAGTGGCCGCTTCAATATATATATATATATGTGATGCAGTTCAATCATCTTGTATATTCAAGCACAAGCGTTTATGCTCCAGCAATAGCTCTTCTCGTTCGATAGTTTCATAGGATTCTTAGGTTTTTGTTAGGTAATTATATTTGAGGGAAGATTAATGAAATAGGGTATTCTTTGTTAGCTTTTTTTTTGTTTGATTTATTTTTTGAAAATTCGATGGAAGATTTGCCTCTTCTTTCAGCAGCAAGATCTATACTTGTTAGCTTTGTTCTGGAGGCATATATCAAATCCATCATGAGAGGGATTTTATAAATCTGCAGTGTATTTATTTCTCTGCAAATGTTATCCTTCTCTTTGGTACATCTTATCTTCTTCTTCTTCCAAATATTTACAAGCTTTTAAAAGGTTCGTTTATTTGTTGGTCGATGCCTCTCCATTATAAACCTGTTTCCAAAGAACTTTGTTTTGCTCAGGTATTTAAAAAATTGTTAGCGACCTTACAAGGATCACATATTGTTAGAAAATATGTAAAAATGGATTTAATCATCTACTAGACACACGTTTTGGATCAAACCAAAGCCATGTTTTTAGCCGTCTATAATGGGCCTAATGGCGTTTAGATTAACTTTGAAGATACTATCTAACCCGAGTTCCACTGCCCTCTACCCTCGTCTCAACATCTGTATAACATAACAGCTCAAATGATCCAGACACTTGTACCTCTTGGTAGATTTTTAAGGTTCTCATAATAGAAATGGAGATGTTCAAAGCTAAGCCAAAGATAACCAAATTCGCTGGTGATAAATAAAAGTAAAACATGACTAAAACTTGATCTTAGGATCAAACTGTGCCATAAATCCAACAAACATAGTAAACAAAAAATATGATGGGTCTCGGTTCGTAATCAGTGATCTGAATAACAATGAAATGATTATACGTGTATAGCAGTGCCCGATCACCTAAATTTTTACATTGGACTAAGTAAGAACGCAGTCATTGTAAGCAAAACATGATGCTTGTTTGCTTCTTGACTTTTGTCACTTAACCGAGTATAACTTGATCAGGTTTATCAGAAAGTAATCTGATCAAACTTCTATCTGATCTTCAAGAAGATCACAACCACCAAAGCAAGAGGCCTGCCATTCATGGAAACCCCTTACAGAGCAAAGTTAGTGAGGAGCAGCTGCAGTTTACCTTAACAAACAGCTCATTGTAAGCCAGAGAAGTGTTCAAAGAGACCACCACATTGAAATCTCCTCTTTTCAAGACATATGAATTGGCCAATGGAAACAGCATGATCCTCTACATGTCATGTTCTACGGAATAGAGTTTGTCAACTTATATTTCATAAAACCATCATCTTCACAAATATGGATCATATTCTTTGCACTGTAATATTATAAAAATAGTAACCCCCAAAGTAAGTATAAATGTAACATTCTATAAAATGGGAAATCAAGAAACCATACAAAGAAACTTTCACCAGCGGTCTTACGTCCCCCTGGCAGCATATATTTCATCTCCCTTTCTCCTTTCTTCTTCTCCCCCTGTATCGCCACCACAGTTCTGTGACTTGCTTCCAAAACTGTGAAGACTTTGGAACAAAAATAAAACAAACTCTTCTCCTCTCTTCTTGTTTCAGTATGATTGTCTCTTAGTGAATGGTTTTTGGCAGATGAGGAGTCTCTGTTCACTGTTGCTTTCAACCTCTATAACTCTAGCCTCCCACTTCAACTGGGTTGTCAAAGCTCTAGCCGCTTCCACCAGCTTCGTCGTGTCACGGATTATCACCCATCCCTGCACACAAGTTTGTTTTTTCATTCTTTAGTACTCCCTCTTTAACAAAAAAAAAATATATGTTTTAGAGTTTTCAAACATATTAAAAGAAATTTTATTATAAATGCAATTCTTTGTAAACTATTTACTACAATTTTTAGCCAACCAAAATTCAATAATAATATATAATTTATTGCTATTACTTCTAGAAATGTAAAAATATATATTTTTGAAAGAATTTTTTTTTTAGAATAACATGGATAATTTTAAAACCGAGGTACTATATAGCTACAGAAGAAATGATGTTATTTCTTTCAAGAGTAAAGACAATGTGTACCTCTGGACGAAGAACTCTATCAACCTCTGTCAATATTTGCAGAAGCGAGCATGAGCTCCGGTGCTGACTTGTCTGAAGAGACAAAAGACTATCTGCATGAACCAGATCATATGTTCTCGGATAAGTAGGAAACGCTTCACACCTGAAAAGTTAATAACAAAAGATTACGTGTTGAGCAAACTACTCTGCATCAAAACGAGACTTTGTATTTTTAGTTATGAGTCACTCACCAGTCGTGTAAAACACCGACGAAGCCACGGTCAAGGATCATCGGAAGGTGGTTTGGTCCAGCTGTAGGGACAGCATTCATGACCCAAACCGATTTTTTAGCTTCCAACAAAGCGGCATTGAGCCCACCGTATTGTGCATTCATGTCCAAGACGTTTCTGAGCATGTTATAAGGAGGGGAAGGATCTTCATCGCCTGGTCTCTTGGGATGGTCAGAGAATATCAGAGGAGACAAGAGTGACCAGTAGTCTCTCACGTTTAGTTTCCAGTTCGCTGCATCTTCTCCAACCTCCTCCGGATGAAGACCTGAACCAACCAACCAACCCAGGGATCAAAACAAAAGATGGGTTTAGAAGAGGTAATGGTAACCAACAGTGTTCTAAAAATCGGTTTAGACAGCACTTAGGCGCCCGTCTAGTCAGCAAATCAAACATAAATGAAACAATTTTTAAAAAAAAAAAATTGGTCTAGGCCTTTAAAATATCGGTAATCTCCTATAAAGCGCATAGTTACCGCCTAGTTATTTCTTGAACATTGGTAAGGAAGGAGACTAACCATATAGTGAAAGTTCAGTCTTGTTCATGTTAGACCGGCTAGGCCATCTTGTCCTGCCTTCAATGGGAACCCACCTCCGGCTACGTGTTCCACCAAGACACATCTGAAGCGGCCTGTAGTAAGGAGACTCAACTTCATGCCCTTTGCTACACACAGAAGGTCCCACCCCAGGCTTCCTGTTTATTACAATGCATTTAATGTAAGAAGAAGACTTAATAAAACTATGGTGTGTGTGTCAGTGTAGTGTTTGTCACTGACCTGGAACTGTAACATTTGGTTTTCTCTGTCTTTTTCCAGACAACAGTTTTATCTTGCTGAGACAAAAGAGTCCAACAGATGCTTTCAGTAAAATCATGAACAAAGTTCCATCTCTTCAGATCCTCTTTGTTCCGAGCGTTTGTGAGTGGAGATGTCCAAACAAAGTAACCTCCAGGCTTCAGAACCCTGTCAACTTCCACAAGGAGAAGACCCTCTACACAGCAGATTGTAACCTTACATTATTTATTTTATTTTTGTTACCTTACATTAAGGCCAGGGAAGTACAAGAAAATGAGAATAATCATTCTTAATCGTTTACCTTTCTGGTCCCAATCAATACCACATCCTGAGCAATGCAACATATCAAAGGAAAGAGACGGATACGGCAACTGCTGTGATACAAAAGAACCAATCATAGCAGGTAAACCCCTCTCAAGTGTGAGCTGAACTTGGCTACCAGATGCTTCATAGTTTGCTATGCACATGGTCAAGAGCTGCTTAGATAGCAGATGTGCTCCAAAGCTACCATAACCACATCCAATATCCAATATAGTCCTAACCTGAAAAAACAAAAGATGGAACTATTTGTTTTTTTTTTCAAATAAAAAAGTAATAAAAATGAAAAATATAAAATAAAATAAGGATTTGTTAGATTATTTTGAGTGTGTTTGTATGTATGACTTACACCAGCTTCAATGAAGTTATCATTTTTAATCCCAATCATCTGAGCAATCTGATGAGAATAATCCTCAACCTCATCAAACATAGGAGAGGCGGAACGGAAAGAGATCTGATCATCATCCATCATCATCATCCTCTTGTTGATACTACCAGAAGTCAACACTTCATCAGCAGTGATCTTAACATTATGATACCATATCACATCTTTACCGGTGGGCCACCTAAGAGGAACCTTATAATCCACAGGTGGCAACTCTAAACACTCCTGTCTCGACCCAGGCTCACAGAACCGATCAAGACTCTCAGAGACATTAAAGCAAGGAACATAGTTCTCAGCTTCTCTATTACAATACTCCAGCTCTTTCCATTTACTAGGACCAGCAGATATCTCACCAAAATCTAACAAATCTGACACAAGCTGCTCCTGTAACCTCCTGTAGTTATGATAGACATGACCTCTGGATGAAGTGGAGATGGAGACCGTCCACCAGAAGGAACCGGCTAGTGCAAGGATCACGATTAGGACCAAACTGATCTTGAGAGACAGAAGCAGTAACTTGTGTCTGCTCCTTGCGTTGTAAGGGTCAGTTTTGGAAGGAGTTTGACTATTGTTGTTGCTGGTAAAGAGGAAAGCAAAAGGGAACCTCAAGGTTAAGTGATCAGAGGAACGAGTTTCCTTTTCTGACTTGTCCTTCATTTGAGAGTCGTCTCTGAGATCATCACTGCTGTCGGAAACTCGTACTCCTCCTGAGATGCCACGTTGCAGTGGCATTGACATTTTTTTAGATCCCTGTAAATAGAAAAAAGAGTGAAGATTTAAGCTTTTTATTGAGCTGAGTAAATATTATATTCCTTAATAAGATGAACAGATCCACGAATTCTGGGTAGAGTTTTTCACTCTAAAACTTCTAATTTCGATTAGCAAAGTTTCGATTTTTCTCATGTGAAATCGAAATCAAACCACAACCCAGGAAAATTGGAGAAAAACCCATCAGATTGAACAAGAAATCGAATCGAATCAAGAAAAAATGAAAACAGAGCATGAAGAAAATGAAAACAGAGTGAAGAAACAGAGGAGACACCTTGTTTGATTTGTGTTTCTCCCTCTTCTTGGAGTAGCGTTCTTAGAGCAAAAGAGACGCTCTGTTATTTACAAAATGATGATATCAGATTCTTCTTCTTCTTCGACGAGAGAGAGAGAGAGAAAGCTATCTATATATAACGATTTGAAAGTCGACAGTGTGAGAGGGACTCCGTGTGTGAAAGAGAGAGAGAGAGAGAGTGAAGAAGCAGAAGGCGTCGTCGTGTATGGATCCAATCTCGACAGAGACACCCCCGTGAGGAGGAGAACTGATTAATAAAGAAATACTTCCGTTGGCTAGCTCGGTTACTATCTCTCTCTCTCGCGCGTTGAATTAAATAAATGTAAAAATTATTCTGTGTCTCTGTCTCTCTATTTTTAATTTATATTTTATTGATTTTGTGTTCTCATCGTATTTAAGGGAAAGGAAGAGAAGCTTCCTTTGGTAACATGCCCTTTTTTTTGGTAACATGCCATTAATTACTACTAACAAAGTAATAATGAATTTTTTTTTTTTGAAAAGAAGTAATAATGAATTTTAACTCACCCTCTTTCTTACTATTTTTAATTTAATTGTTAATTTTTTTCTATTCTCTCTCTTTGGTGATGCATAAATAAGTCTCCCTACATATTTGAAAGATGCGATTCCTAGAAAGATTAATGTTTTAACTTTTATTTTGTATACGAAAAAGATCCATATTTTGAATTTTAAGATGCTTAATAGTATGTATTTCTCCCTATGATGTGAGAATTTACTTTTTAGATGATAGAAGTCGCTATCGAATCAGTAGAAAAAAATACTACTTACTTTGTGTTTGGTCTAAAGGTTGTTTTGTCGGTAGTTCTTGATTTTTTTTCTTTTTTTTTTCTACCGTAGATGTATTTTTTTTTCTACTGTAGATGTAATGTAGATCATTTGTTTTATTGCGTTAATGATATTTGTATATGAACATTATCAATTTCAGTGAACATAAAATTAAGGTTTCTTTTTAAATTATCTTAAATTTGTATCCATTTTTTTATTTTAATTAGTATATCATCGTGAAAATTATCATTTGAGCTACACTTAATTATGGCTTATTTGCATTATATGGTCAGAATCTGGAGTAGAAAACAAATTGTGCATGCATATCTTCTTATGTGGTTTTCATTTTTAAACTTAAACTTGGCTTCTTATCCGAAAAATATTAATGATTGAGAAAATAAAAATGAAAGATATTTTATCATACCCACGAACATTTATTATCGAACGCACTGGTAGGAGAGACCATTTGCCCATTTGTAGACGTCACAGGCAACCACGATAAGGTTAAACTCGGGGTGATACGTATATAATACTGAAGATGCCACGATGGTGGTGATATATCATATATGTTCACATTTTTGTAACTTCTTGGAAATAAAACGTTTACATTTTTGTGTATGATATCGTGGGAAAAGATACTATATGGATGGTTTGGACTTAACCAACACGAAAGGAACAACGTATACATATTACGAACATAGTTGTGGATTTTATTGGAAGAATGATAATTCCACGAAGAAAAGGGGATCAGGTTGCTCCAATAAAATTTAGTAATCTACTGTGTTTAGGGAGACGTAGTGATTCTAATAACAAACAAAGAAGCAAAGAAACAAAGAGATAGGTTTAAGATGACAACATACAGTTTGCTTATAATAGCCCGTTCTTTTCTTTCTCTTTCTTTGTGAAAATTTTAATAGCCCATTCTTTGACAAAAACACACAGTTTGCCATATTTAAATAGCAATCACAGATAAATAGTACTCCCTCTGTTTCTGAATAAGTGTCACTTTAGCTATTTTTCTTTGTTTCACAAAGAGTGTCATTCTACAATCCCAATGTAATTTTTATTAACTTTCAGCTCAAAATTAATTGGAAAATATATTATTCTTATAAATAAATATATTTATCTAGAACACTATTGGTCAGTAAGATGTAATTAATGACAACTTACATATATTTCAACGCTTTCTTAATCTGTGTGAAAAGTGTCTGAGTGACACTTATTTAGAAACGGAGTGAATAATAATTTCCTAATAAACATTACTTTGTATCTACAAGTATATAATTCCATTAATAAGTAGAACCACTTAAGATGGATTCACCATTTTGTTTTCTCTAAAACAGCTCATATGAACTAGTTTAAAGCTAGTATTTCATAGTTACTCCCAAAAACATTCTTCTGTTTCTCTCTACAACTTCGATCGATCTTTATCAGATCTTTGCTCTCGTAAATTCAAACAGCAATCACCAAATAATAAATGTATCAAAAAAAGAAGGCAGTTGGATATTTTGTGACATACTAGTGGGTAAATCGAGGAAAACCAGTCCCATATGAAACGCGGTTATTTGTGGTGGGTCAACATTTCTAACGTGGCTGATTTGACGGTGACTGTAATCGTGCGCCTGTATACAGAGAATCAGCGATCACATATTAATCTAGGGTACAAGCGTAAGAACAGAACGTGGATAAGTTTAGTGCACGGTGTTCGAGCTCCTATGTGTAGCGGACCGTGACAAAGAAAACTTCACGGATCAGTTAATAATCTGTTGGATCACATGTGATGTTTAGCGATGTCCCATTTTTCTTGATTTGAATAGAATATATGCGATTCCTTACTACATATTTATTGCAAATCTCTAGGCACGCAAAACCAAAACAAAAGAGGAAAAAACCAAAAAAAAGAAACTAAAAATCGAAGTGACTTACCGACGAGTTTGAAAATTACTGATATTCAGATTAATATGTGATCTTTATATGGCGTTAAGATTTATGGAAATTATTGTCTGACGTATTTCCAATGTATCTGGTATGTCTTCTTTGATAACTTGTACAGTAATTATCAAGATTTTGTTTGTGTACATACACTTTTGGTTTTGTGTATGGATCTAAAACAACGTGACAATCCTGCTAACTACAATTTTATTTGGAATTTACACATGTACTTCTAGCCATAGGTCAAAGAAGAGAACAATATGAGAGATTACGAATCTAAGCTTGTATCGACACGTTATTTATTAGTATATTATAATGTCATAAGCATATCAGCATTAAACAATGTAAATTGTGCGCCAGATCTCCATCACTAGGTAAGTCAGCTGTACAGTTAGTTGGAGATTAACGATAAACTGGTGAGAAGAGGAATGTGACTGATTGCTTGGTCTAATCTTGGAAGGTTATGTAAATTGCGTCAAAACTATATACAGTGTTTGAACTCCAAACTTTTATGGTTTTCTTTCACAAAAAAAAAAACTTCTATAGTTTTATTTACTTTATTTTGACACTGAGCAACTCGGTGTGTAGTTCATATAATATGCTTGACGACCAATCACAAACCATAAGTCAATGTTCCGCGTGACCTAACCGGGTGTCGTGGATCTAATCCGAAGTTTGACTTGAAAGCGATACTTTAACTTAATTAAATATACATTGGATCTAGAAATTTTGATTATAGGTTAGTGTGGAGTCGTTGTCCTTCCATTAATGTCAGTGCCTTATTTCCTAAACCTCACTATGCATTCTTAACTCGAAATTAGTGTAAATGTACTAGTCATATTTTAACACGAAGTCATTTTACTTTTATCATATATCACATGTTACAACTTGTAACAAATGTGCCTTAATTCTAATCATAGTTCTTTTTATATTATCATAGTTGTAATAAGCAAGTGTATAACCGTTGCTGGGGACCTTGGGGACAAAAGTCAAAGTATTTACAAGTACGACTTCGATAGCTAGGCCATTTCATATAAGCTGTCCGAATAAATTATACGAAACTTTTTGAATTTTCTTTACGTGATTTTAAACTATTTTCTGTCTTTTTTCGTACTACTATTAGTCTGTTTATTTTGGTTTCATTCCCATTATTTTGTTATTTTTCTGCGATTTTATATTGCTTTACACATTGTAAAATCATCTCAAATGCTAAGTTTAAAGTATGTTTCAAATATAAAATACTTAGGAAAGCAAGAGAAACAGAAGAGATTTTATAACAGACTTTAGGATACCACTCACCTGAATAGTTTAATTGTTTGAAGAAATTAAAATATTAATATTTCAAGAAAACATTTTAAAATGAAATATAAAAGATCCTCAAAAATGACAGAAAATCGTTTCTTCAGACGTCAAATCGTCAATGGTGGTTTCTACGCGTTTTTTGCTTATGATAATGTTGGCAATAATATTTTAATTAAGGCAAAATATGCTATAAATATTGAATACAGTGGTTATTGTTCTTAAGAGAATGAGAGTACTCAAAATCACTGGATTTATTTTAAATGAGGAGATGATAGACAGTTGACTCTGAACACCGAAGAAAAGATTACAAACGGCTGACTCCATATATCAATGAAAATTAAGTGCAAACTTGCATGGTTTTTTTTTTTATTTACTATTATTGATCGACGGGTAAACCGGAATTCAGTTTCAGTACAAGCTTGATTCATATTTCTAATTCAAACATTAATGAATTTATAAGAAAAGATTAATGAATTCAATTATGTTTTTTGTCGCTATTAAAGAAACGGTCGACTATTGTCCAGCCTAGAGACGTATCTCTATTATTTGGGGCTGCTCATTAATTACGGGATAACTATACAAATACAAAACGAACTTACTATGGTGTACTATATAATTTACATATAGTTTTTTTTTCTGATAATTTAGGAGTATTCATGGGTCGCGTCGAGACCCAATCTACTAGTCCTCTTGGGTCAGACCATCGGTGCCAACCAGACCCGATTGCTTGCAAAAAAAAAAAAATACTCATCTTGTCTGACTACGTAGATGGATAAATCTGAGTTGGTACGAATCTAAATTCAGATTTCTTAGAAATACTGAGACACGATGTGCTACCCGAACACACCTATGTGGTTAATTATACGGATAGTTACTTACGTTACGTATTTGGTATGTTATGTGTGTGCGAGTGACGGACTGACGGTATGGGTCATTTGACTCATTTTGTCTTGGCTTGCACCACTTTTCAGCGTTGTGAACTTGTGATACATTGTCCACAATTATGATTCTTACATGCACGTCCCAGGTTTATTATTACGTGAAGATACCCCCTAGAAGCTATACATGAAACAGTATAGAAATACTTGCAAAACTTCTTTTTTTAATTATCTTTTCCTTTTCGCAGCTGGAAAGTCGGCTTTTATTCATCTTTCTAAGGTCGGTTTCTATAAACAACCAAACCAACATTGTTTTATAGAAATCAGCGTGACAACTCACTTCTTCTTAAAAAAAAAAAAAAAAAAAAAAAAAAAAAAAAAAAAAAAAAACTCACTTCTTCTTACTTTATGAGTCCATGACGCGTAGACCAAGCTACCCATAAAGAACAAGTTAAGTATAAAAAATTTCAAAATATTCTTTTGTAACAATATTACTTCCAAGACAACACTTAATTTAAAATAAAGAAAACTGATGTTAAGTTTTTGCCCACGAATCCGCAGTTGGATTTATTTTCTTGATTAGTAGATAACTAAGTTACTAACTGGAAGCCAAAACAACTTTTTATCATTTCTTTGTCAACTGAAAGCGTTTTAAGCAAAAAAAAAACAATTTTTTTTTATCACAACTGCATGAAGATATATATATTTTTTTATTTAGATCTATTGTATACTTCAGAATAGAAATTGTTTAAGTCAGACCGAAATAAAATAACTAACAAAATAAATGTTTATAAATAGTCTTTTAGTTTTAAAGCCTTTGTCCAAAACAAAGTTTTTTTCTGCTTCAGTTAATATATCTGCGGTCGTGTTTTATGTTCGAAATTTGTAATAAATTTTGAAATCTTAGAATCTCATTTAAAATTGTTTACTCTTTCAGTTTAATTTAGTTTGAAAGTTTACTATAAATATTTTGTTTCTTAAATTTATAGACCTCACTATTTTTTTTTCTTTCTAAAAAGTTAAATTTTAATTTCCTCTACCAGTTTGGCATTATGTATCACCACGTAAATTCTGTCGAAAACAAAAAAAAAATGACACAAAATTTAATATTTTGAGCAAATTAGCTGAATACACACAAAATAAGTATATACAATTGGTTGGGGGAAAAATGGTAGAGTTGGGGAGGGGGGGAATTTTGAGGGGATTTTGGGTAGGAAATGCAATTATGATATAAGTTGTGTGTAGGAGGTACAATTTCTCATATTTTTATAGGGAAAATAGCTATACGCGCCACCAAATCCATCACTCCTTATTTTATGATAGGGGCTGGTGAAATATTTAAAATCAATGGAATCACTCGCTACGAAATCGATATATCGTTTAATTCATAAGAAAAAATCAAATTTAAAATATAGAAGAAGTCATATATAAAATAGATGGACCACTCTCTTAATCACCAATTGGTTTTAGGTTGGAAATCCATTTAGCTTAACATGGTATCAGAGTCCGATCTACGCAGTCCAACCCGATCTTTATCGATCCAGCCCAAAAATCTCATCGATCTTTGTCCGAACATTTCGAGATTGATGCTCAGAGAACCATCAACTTGAAGAGGCGTATTATAAAACATAAGTCCCACATCGCGTATTAGAAAAAATCTTAAGCAATAAATAAGATAGATGAACCACTCTCTTAATCAATAATCGGTTTTAGGTTAGAAGTCCATATAGCTTAACAATATAAACACATTTAACAAAAAAAGAGGGAGTCATATAAACACATTCATCGTCGCAATTTGGAAACGACAACATTGTTTCTTTTTAATGGCGACAAGAAAGATAAGACTTATCAATAAATATTAGTAGTAAGAACTGTTCGATCTGAACATAATACTAGAATCTAAAGCCGTCAGAGCACAGGCTTTCATTATTGTCCACTCCAATCCAAGTTTTGTAACTCAAATTCGACATCTCTCGTTTTCCTGAAGTTGATGCTTATCCAACTTTGTCCCCTCCTGCATGTTGAAATTGTTTAGCATTTCCTTTTTGAACATTTTTATAAGTTTTTTAATTTCTGAACATCATGTTATCATAAATCGAACGAAATTACTTTGTATTCGAATTCTTATATATAAAGATCCATTTTGAAGATTTAAATATCAAATTTCTTACGTTTTCAAGCGTAAAAACAAAAATTGAAAAAATGGTATCGTCACGATACATGTAAAAGATAAACGAGAGATGCCTTCGCTTACGATCACACGGTTGTTTTGATCTGCCATAAGTCTAAAAACTATGAGAAATTTATAATGTCGTAGGAAAACGATGGAAGGCATCAAATCATAAATGATAAATGGGAGAGAAATGGACCAAACAGGATGTATCAAATTGTAAAAGTTGCTTTTGCAAAAATCTTCAAGGAATAATTATGAAATGAATTAGTTACTAAATAATTAGCAAGAAATTCCATGTGGCTTCCTTTAGCATTGGTATAGATCTTTTCATTCCCCTCTCTCTTTCACGTCAAAATATATTATAAAAGGCATTGCCATAGTCTCTTGCACACATAACATTACCATGTGGATCTCTATCTATGTATCAAAACCCTTTTCTATCTACACAAGCCATTAATTATTGTCAAAACTCATATTGAGCTACTCAAACAGAAACATCTTTAAACGATTTAACTGAATAAAAATATATTGAAACATCTTAAAACGGTTTAGTTGAACTAAAAAAGAATAAACAGGTTGTGTATAGAAAAATCGGCTATTGAATTTTGAAACGACGTTTGTGTGATGGCATTCCTATAGTTAAATTCGTATTCTGTAGGGACGGGTTTATACGAATGGAATGGAACTTAGGACATGTGACAGTATTGAAGTGACAAATAAATGACTAATGAGCCATATAAACCATATCGTGGAGTAGGTTTCAAGTGACGATATGTATACCAATATCAACATGCTTTAATCTTTTTCTCTATAACTTATCCTCTCTCGAATAATTGCTTCGTGACGCCATTCATGACCATGACATGACTGATGACCCACTTCGTCCGTCACTTATGATTATGATTCTGAAGAGGAAAAGGAAACATTTGAATCTGCTGGGCTTACCATAGGCCCAAAACGTGCGGTTTGGCAATACGAAAAAATGGGGTGAGAGAGGCTCGAACTCTCGACCTCAGGATCACTCAATAGCTATGAGACCTACGCGCTAGCCAACTGCGCCACCACCCCAGGTGCCGAGTATA
Organism: Hirschfeldia incana; assembly: GCA_026261945.1. Taxonomy (NCBI): domain Eukaryota; kingdom Viridiplantae; phylum Streptophyta; class Magnoliopsida; order Brassicales; family Brassicaceae; genus Hirschfeldia; species Hirschfeldia incana. Next base: position 700,605 of record JABCMI010000095.1, on the reverse strand, counting down.
AGATTTCAAATTTTATAGCGTCATGTTTCTCACTTGTTTTCATTTTCCAAAATATCCAAATCTTTGCTTTTGCCATGTCCATATATACAACTGAATCCAAATAAGCCCAATTAAAATAACTGCCTTTGGTTTTTAAAAAATATATGATCGTCTTCTAATAACAGTATAGATGCATAACAATGGTGAATACTCGGTCTCTAGGAGTCTCCGTGACTATTCGTAGTGTTTTTTTAGTCTTTGAAAGTCTTGGGTAAGAAAATCCAAAAATCTTCGGTAGCTTGCGGTAACCGAGATTTCTTCATGAGTTGAAAATGGATGAAATTAATCAGTCTATCATCATGCTTACTATATTTGTCATTCATGCACCTATATCGATTCTCAGTGTTGTCTCCTCTTGAGATTTTACGGATTATATGCGATTTAGAAAAGAAAACGAACTTGGGAGCATTTACTTATGTAAAAAATTTCCAATAATTTTGAGAGCTTTAGACAATGCTCAAACGTCACAAAGAAATAAAACTTGTTGTGCATTCTATATTAGTAAAAACATAGGGATTTGGGTTTCAGCCAAGGATGTGAAGAAATATAATGCAGGATGCATGTAGAATGAGCTGTCTAATTTTCAGTACATTGGTATATGTGTCTCTCCTGCATCATCTGTCAATTTGGCCGCCATGCCAATGCAGCCACCATGCACTGACAACACTACACACATATATTGTTTGGACAGTGTGTGTATATATTCTCCAGAATCTGAAGCATCACAACAAGTATCAGTAGAGTGCGAAGCAACCAACAACACAGAACCAATGTTAAGCAAAGGAAAAAAACAACAACAACAAAAAACAAATTTCTTCTTGATCTCTTGCATTCTTTCCATTTTATACAGTCTTCACATTCTTACCTCTCTCTCTCCATCTTCTCAGTCTCTTTTAAGAGAGTCAAACAAAAAAAAACAGCTAATTCTTTTATTTCTCGAACAGAGCTATGACTTGAGCCCCAAGAAGACGACTCAAGACTACCAAACTCTAAAGACGGTCCTATCTCCTTCTTATTGTATTCTTATACTGACAGAATCTACATATAAATCAAGTCCATCACATTCTCCTAATTTCACTTATATACAGGATTGGCATTAAACAAAATCTCATGAAACACTGGCTTTAAATATCCAATTTCGTATAAAGTTTTTAAGGTATCAATTTTCATATTTTTAAACGGCTAAGTACATAAGACCAAACTTGACTGTATACATCATTCACAATCCTGCTTCTCCTATACCATCATTTTTTTCCTCTCACTTGCTTGATAGTTTTCACTATAACATAACATACGTGAGAAACATAAAAAGAAGTTGCAAGAATATCTTCAAAACTGTGGTATTATAAGGTTTTGAGTTTATTTTCATTCAAATCCAGCTCAAATGATACCGAGACACATAAAAGGAAGCAAATGGGCCTTCTACAATGGGCCTTATTATGTCAACTAAGCACTTCATTAACCACCTTCTCAAAATTAACAAACGTCGAGCCACACGGTGGCGCCGAAGCTTCTTCCGCCACGCGCCGCCACTCATTCACCTTCTCTCTCACCTCACCTCCTCCAACTCCATCCATCACCTCCCTAACCACCGCCTCAACTCTCTCCCTCCTCACTTCTCCCCCGATCTCCACCCCCAGCCCCCACTCCCCGCAGCAAAACCTCCGATTCGTCACCTGATCGGCGAAGAACGGCCAGCAGATCATCGGAACACCGGCGGACAAACTCTCCACCGTCGAGTTCCATCCGCAGTGAGTCAAAAACGCTCCGATCGCCGGATGCGAGAGCACCTCCTCCTGACGACACCATCCGTTAACCACCATCCCCCGATCCGCCGTCTCCGAGAAAAACTCCGCCGGGAGAATCGTCATCGATCGCGACGACCAGAGAAAATCCTTCCCGCTCGTCGCTAACCCCCACGCGAACTCTATGAGCTGTTCGCGCGTTAAAACCGTTATGCTCCCAAAGTTGACGTAAATCACACGCTTCTCGGCCTTGGTGTCGAGCCAATTTAAAGATTCAGTCTCTTCTTCCCATAGATTTAATCTCAGCCGTCCGATCTCGCTCTCCCGGTTTATTTCCCGGTTTTCCAAAATCGGCAACGGTCCGATTGGATAGATTCGAGTGTGGAGGATTGATAGAAGGGATGAAACGACGTCGTGTTCGAGATTTTCGAAAGTGTTGATGATAATAGCGGACGCGCGTTTGGATCTTTGGGTGACGTGGGTGATGAAGTTGAGCATGAGAGGTTGATGATCCGTCTTGATGATGAAGTCTGGAAAGTCTTTGAGCTGTATGGTGTTTATTGATGGTATCCAGTCTATCTCCGTCTTCAAATCACTCTCGTCTAGTAAAATTTTGCATGTGTTTTAGTCTTTTAGATCATGCTAAGTGTTTTTTTTTTACACTATTTTATTTATAAAAACACACAAATTAACTACATTTCTTCCATTGTGTAAAAACTTGCATATGATATTATTAAACTTTAATACTTACTATATAAAATTTATATGGTATTACATAAACATGATAAATTTTAGCTTAAACTAGCAATATTGATTGACGCATTTTTATAAATGATTAGTATTTGGTTACAAATATAATAGGTTTTGATTGTTACACATTTTTATTAAATACAAATATAATAGGTTTTGTTGTGATTTTAGTATTTTACTGTAGATTTATTTTCAAAAAATATTCGAAGTACTAATAAAAACTGTAACACTGATTTTCAAAATTGACATTTTTTATTTTAAAAACATTTTGGCTATAATTTTATTTTTACAGTTAGGATATGATTGCTTTATAGTTCTAATTTTTAATGAGTGTCCGCAGCTTTCACTATCATTTCCAATCACTCGAACTTTAATTAAAATAAAATAAATAATTTTTAATTTTAAAATCAGAGTTTCGATGAAAAATAGGTATGAGCTAGAGATGTGCATCTAAAATTTTCAAAACAATATGATGATAAACCCAAGTCGAGATGCATGATACCTTCTAGAGGAATGATCCCTTTCTCGATGAGTTTTTGATAGTGAAGATACAACATGAGAGTAGTGGCACTATTCGTCCAAAGCAGAACCACCGGAATCTCAAGCTCCTCCCCCGCGTCAATCGTGAAACTCATAGAAGCGTCAGAGATGATACAGCTAACCGGCGGTACATCAGAACCGGAGTTTAACCGGGTGAGCAAATCTTTGAACGGGGATAAACAGTTGTTCATGGTGGAGTCTATAAGCTTAAGCATGTCCTGCTTAGCGTCTACGTCGGTCCAAGGAAGACCATCGGGGATAGTCTCGAAGCGAAATGAGGGGAGACCATCGAGAGCGCGCGGGCCACGTGATCGGAGGATGCGGCGGTGGTTGTAATCGGTGTTGACGAAGGTGACGTGGAAGCCTCTAGCGTGGAGAAGCTTGGCCACTTTCAGCATGGGGTTGATGTGGCCTTGTGCTGGATAAGGTATGCAAACTGCATGTCGTTTCTGTGAGGTAGAAGCGGCATGTGGCTCCATTTTGTTGACTTTAGCTTGTTGTATAGCTTGTCACGAGGAGATGTTATAAAGAAGAAAAAAGAGAAAGAAAGGTGTGATGGATGATACTAGTATGTGGATTGGTACTCTCGTTTTTATCGATAGTACAAAATTTTGTAATTTTATGTACATAATATTAATAAACAACCGTAACGCTTCTTTCTATCTATGAGGTTCTTTTTTAACTTCTGTAGAAAGATATACGATGGATATCTTCAAACATACTATTTTAACTAAATTACCCAAAGTATCTATATACGAAAGGTTTTTTGTAACTGGACTATATACGAAAGTTCTTCTATCAAAGTAACTATTTATCTTAATCGGTTCACTCTCCACTCGATTCTCTTCCGCCTTCCACCATCTACGTCGCTCATTCGGTTCGTGAGCTTTATCCTGTATGACAATGGCTGCACTATAGAAGTTAGAAACATTTGTTTACTGATTATGGAAATACATTTTCATGTTTGAATTTTATTTGCAAGGTGTCACGGATTACTTCTTCGCAAATTAAATCGATTATTTTCTTATATTCTATTTCAGTCATGAACTTTAATGTTTTTTGGACAAGTAACTAAAAGATAAATGCACATTTCAAAAGTAATCAAATCAATTTTCCATAGATTTTGAGAATAATGATTAGTTATCACTTTAGCAACAATTAGACCGTGTACTGGTGGGTCCTGTACAGTAACCTTCCATTGCTGATAAATTAGGTAGGTTGGGACGCGTTCTACACACACCACATGATTGTATCTTTGTGTGTTTCGGAATACTGTTCAATACACCTATCAAGTAAAGTAAGCTTTTAATACATGGAGGTATGTTTTGTAAGGCAGGATAAAATAAACAGATCCGAAAAACCAGACCGATTCAAAAATAGTACTAAATCCAAACTGATCTGGCCAAATATTTTGAATGGATTTAAAATATTAATATCTGAAAAATATAAACTAAACCCTACCTAAATCAAAAATACTTCACGAATCCGTAAACATATGAACCACAATAATATAATTAAATAAATTTATTATTTTAGAACTAATGTCAAAAATATCCAAATTATATATATATATATATATATATATATATATATAGTTTTTGAAATTGTCTAAAATATCTAAATATATTTACAAGAATCAAAATTTAAATAGCTAAAGATATTCAAAATATTTACTGATTTTCTCTAATAAATACTTAAACCAGCATGATATTCATGTTAGTATATATTATTCAAATTTAAATTTTATATAATCTTTTTAAGTTAGGATTTCGAGAATTTTTATGTGTGTATAATTTATAAAAAAATATATTAAATGGGTATCTGACTTGAATCAAACCGAACATTAACTAAAGTTTATAAATGTCTGGGTGGAGTTCAAAAAGTCAACTCTAGAAACCTAAAAATTGAATAAATCCGAACCGAATCCGAACGAGTGTTCGAATGTCCATTTTTTCCAACAGGATCACAACTCGACACATAACAAACCCATATTAAATTATTATTCTTTCCAAATATTGACTTCTCATTATCCGAGTTCTGCGTGTTTTTAAAAACAACACATTTAGCGTAAGCCAAACGCGAATGCTGATCCGTCGAAACCGACGATGTTTCCAAAATCTCTAATAAAATTAGTCGGTGAGTGACCACGACAAGACTCGGCTCATCACGCGCGCCACTGCGTAAAATGGACGCAACGACGGCGTTTGTAAAGAGAGATCGGCGACCAGAGGCGCTCGGTCCTCCCAGATGAAACAATATGTGCTCTTCTAGAGTACCTTGATCCTCGAGATATCGCTTGCCTTGCTTGTTCATCAGGTTATTCTAAGATTGACTATGAATCGACTGAATTATCGAAAATATTGAAGTCTAAGGTTGATGAATCTTGAATTTTGAATGTTTGGATATGCCAGTGTGATGTATGTTTTATGCAACAAAGAGCCTCTATGGATGAGCAAAGGGTTCTTTTGAGTACAAAGATTCCTGAAAAAACACTACACTGCATTTGTAAGTCAAAATTGTTCAATGAAACATTTGAATTTAAGAATTGGTCTAGTGGATAAAACTGGTGGATTAGAGATTTACCTAGTAGGATCCATTTGGTGTCTGTTAATTTAATATAGTTTGGAGCTTGTCTTAAAGAATGTAGGGAAAACCTTCTATTTAGTGTTCTAAAATTCAAATAGGCAGTGTTTTGGTGTTCGCCTAGTCGACAAATCAGGTTCCAAAAATTGGAATAAGCGCCCGCCTAATCAATAATCCATAAGGGATCAAACTGCAAGTGTTAGAGGAAATTTGCAGGAGGTCCAATCTACGACTTGATATTAATATACTTGGACGTGTTTAGAGGAGACACTGAACTTTTCAAAAAGCTTCTAGAAAGTTACGGTCTTCCTTTAATCAGAAGTAAGAATGGAACACCAGACAGTACGAGGAAGAAAGTATTATCTCCTTCCTACCGCACAATGTAAATAATGAAGATAAATTAGCATTGAAAGTTTTCTTGTGTTGTTGTTATATATCTATAACTGCGTGATTTGCTTTGCAGGTGTTATTGTATATTACATGAGGAGAATGTGTCGGGTGCAATGTTCAGTATTTGGGACGAGCTTCGGACAGCTGAATCATGGGACCAGGTTGAGCTCACTGTTTGGAGTCATCTTAACTCCTACCGATGTTTTTCCTTCAAAGAAATCTTTTAAATATACAAGTTTTAATTTATAGATATTTGTTTCTTTTGAGTTGTTGTGATTCGATGAAGGTCGTGTAATTGATAGAAAACACATGTTATATAGTACATACTTATGTGCAAAGCAGTGTCTGAGATATAATGGCCCTGAAGCAAAAATATTTTTGGCCCATTTTTTTTAGAAAAATATAAAAATAAGCTGGGCAATATCGAACCTAGATTTCTAACCATTGACCAGTTGAACTACATAAGATTTCTACAAATACTAGTCCTTTTAAAATAATTATCATCTCCGGCCAGTGGCGGACCAGAGATTAAATTTTAGTGGGATCAAAAACAATTTAAGATGTCATTCCTAGTATTCGAATCCGGATTTTGTGAGTCCAAAAACCAAAATTAATCAACTCTACTACTGATTCCTAACTGTTTTCCTATACATAACGATTTTTATCATGATTTTTTGTGGATTTGGATGATTCCACTGACTTTCATGTGGGTCCGTCCCTGTCTCCAGCCCTAAAACATATGCTTAATCAGCCTCTCAAGCATGATCCTGCTTATATAATTATTTAAAAATTAGTGCGTGATTAATTAATTATGTGTTTATAAGAACTATTTTTTTAGGGTTGTTTGATCCTGGGTTTATTGAAATGCTTTGCATGTAAGAAACTTTCATGAAGTTTAAATTTATAAAACTTATATTCTAAGTTATTCATATGATTACAAGTTGCAAGATAAATTCATGGAATAACTAACAAAGGAAAAAAAAATACCTTATGGATCACATCAAGTAGAATTTTAATTGATAAGAATTAACAATGAGAAACAAAATTATTGGTGGTGCCGTGGAGGTTGTGGAGCCGAAAGCGTTTCTCACGCTAAAAACAAACTGTTGTGTGAATTCAATATTTTGTAACAATTATCATGAAGTTTATAGTTTGACCCTTTCAAAAATTATTTATTCTAATTTCGGATCACATTTTCACATTGGTCGGTGGTGGGTCCTGGTGGACTGTGTAATAAACTAATAAATAGCTATGAGGTAAGGTCAGATGTATTTGCTAGCTTTCCTAGTTTTCCCACACTAATTTTATTTGAAAAGCTATGTTCATAGTTAAATTCTGATTAGTTTTTGTAATACATTATGGATTCTTTGATAAATTACTAATGACGAGAGACCGAACAAACATACTTGTATTATATTGTTTGATTTTTTATTTTTTTCTAGTCGATATATAGTGCATGTCGAGAAACATTACAATTTTGTGGACGTTGGTAAATCCACGGGAGACTGGCTAAACCCTAACAAGTATCAAATGTCATGGTCTAAAGAGACGCCTCCACCGTTTAACCATGAAAACTTGTAAAGCGCATGCCTTCTTCCGAGACATGAAGCAAGCATATCACATAAAATTATTGGGTTGGCCAAAGCTAGTAATATCATGTTCCAATAAACAAAACCTAGCGAAGAAGCAGGATACGAAAACCTGAAAAGATATAGGTGTTGGATGATGAATATAGTAAATAAAACAGTAAAGGGCAAAGACCACCCCAACAAAGTTTCCGCGTAAATTTAAACTAATCAAAAGGACACGGTTGACTTAAATTTCGATTATCAAATTAACGCTTCAGGTCAAATACAATATCAAAATTAGTAACAAGATATAAACAAATCTCGTAGACGTCGCCTATCATAACGTTTATATGACTTGGATAATAGACAATGAATATATTAACACATTACCGACGTTTTAAAATTTCTAAATAACATTTTAGTACTAGTCACGATAGTTTGCACAAAATAAAAAGAAGTCACGATAATATATGTAATGTAACAAGTTGGAGAAGAAATAGTCCTTTGGATCCCCTGACATGCTCACAACACATGTGTCCCTATGAGCTGTCTCCATTTTTGCTAACCCAATTTGCTTGCATTATTGTACTATTTATATCAATCTAATAACTCCAATTTAAAATGGTAGATTTACTATTTTCAGCTCTTGAAAACTAGACTTTAGGCCCAACACATTTTAATTCACTAGTGTGGGGGGAAATTTGTTTCGTCATGTACAGTAAGATTTCATTAACATTTATTTGTTAAATGACAAAATTCTAAAATAGTAATCCTTGAGAAATTTGAAGCTAAAATCATCTTCAAAGTATTTGTTTACTTTCTCCCTAAAATAAAAATATTTTTTTTACAATTCTTAAAACAGTCTTTACATATATATATATAGATAAATATTACTTCAGTTTCATAATGATTAAAGTTTTGAAAATTTTGTTTAGCAAAGATAGACTTTTCCTTCTTTTTAAAAAAAAATTCTATCGATGTAATAATAATAGTAAATTGTAACTTTTTTTAAAATAGAGTTTATTAAATTATCATTGATTTAATTATTGATATTCGTAAAAAAAATTATATTTGTAATATGAAAATATTTTCTTTATATGTGTGAACAATTCAGATAGATTATCAAAATACAGAAACGAATTCAAAATCTTACCATTTCAAGGTTTTTTTTTTCTTTATTTAAAAAAAATAGAAAAAAAAACAGGCCAGAAAATACTTTGCCCTTTATAAAAAGCAAACAAACCCAACGGCCCATATTCAACACTGCTTCCAACATTCACTCCTCTCCTCTAAAAAAAAACTCATTCATCTCCCCCTCTCATTAAAAAAAACCACATTTCATGGAGGAGCGAAACCTCCTCTCCGTGGCCTACAAGAACGTGATCGGCGCCCGGCGCGCGTCGTGGCGGATCATCTCCTCGATCGAGCAGAAGGAGGAGAGCCGCGGCAACGGCGACCACGTGGCGGCGATCCGAGACTACAGGGGGAAGATCGAGACGGAGCTTACCGGGATCTGCGAAGGGATACTGAAGCTGCTCGACTCGAGGCTGGTCCCTGCTGCTGGGAATGGTGATTCGAAGGTGTTTTATCTGAAGATGAAGGGGGATTATCATAGGTACTTGGCGGAGTTCAAGACTGGCCAGGAGAGGAAAGATGCTGCTGAGAATACTCTCAACGCTTACAAGGCCGCTCAGGTAATCAATCTTCTCAGATCTGAGATTCGATTCGTGGATTAGATTCGGTTTTGGTACGGATTTGCGTAGGGTAGGATGAATTAGCGTGGCGGTTTGAACCGAACTAAACCGAGATTTCCGGTTTTCGGTTCAAGCTCGGTTCAGTTCGGGAATTTTTAATTGGCTAGTTCAGTTATTGAGAACTTAAACTAAACCAAATTATACCGGTTTAAACCAAATTATTATAGTCTATAATGATTTAGCTATGAACAAGAATTAGTAGCCTTGCCGATTTGAACCGAACCAAATCAAAATTTCCGGTTTTTGATTCAAGTTTGGTTTGGAGTTCGGTTCAGTTTTGCAACTTTTTATCGGTAAAAAACTTAAGTATATCAACTTTAACCACATTTTGAATTGAACTGATAAAATTATCCGAGTTTGTAGTCAGTTTGAACCGAAAATCTAATTGAATTATAACTGAAACTTGGATAATAACCAATATTAACCGAGTTTTTAGTCAATTTAAACCGAAAAATCTAATTGAATTAGCTGAGAATCGAATTACTTGAACCGAACCCGATGCGTTAACAAAGATCTCTGAGCTTGCCTTGGTTTGTTGTTTATATGTGAATCTTCTCTTTTACAGGATATTGCGAATGCGGAGCTCGCTCCAACGCACCCGATCCGTCTAGGTCTGGCATTGAACTTCTCTGTGTTCTACTACGAGATCCTTAACTCTCCTGATCGTGCCTGCAGCCTCGCTAAACAGGTACTTGAATCCACTAATCTATCAAGAATCATCACCTTTCCTTGTATTGTATTGTTTTCTTCAGCTTAAGACATAATCTTCGTTGTATTGTTATCATGAAGGCCTTTGATGACGCGATTGCGGAGTTGGACACGCTAGGGGAAGAGTCGTACAAAGACAGCACCTTGATCATGCAGCTTCTCCGTGACAACCTCACTCTCTGGACATCCGACATGCAGGTAACGAATCCATATGTAATCCTTTGAAAAGTTTTCTTCTGTTATCACAATTTCTTGTGCTAAAGACTGTGTTTGGTGGATGATGTTTTATTAGGATGATGCTGTGGATGAGGAGATCAAGGAAGAATCAGCACCAAAACCGGCTGAGGAACAGCACTGAGCTGCTAGTTTCTAGTGTTTTGGAACTTTTATTATCTTTCCTTCCTTCACTTGCTTGCCAACATCAGTCATCATCTTTTATCTCTTGGCCTGATTTTCTCTCTTTTCTTTTTTTTTTGCTATTCCGTCTTTTTTTTTTGTTTTGGGATGTTGATTTCAATGTCTGCTATCGAACCTTGCTTTGTGTGTTTCTAATCAATTTGAAGATCATAAAGGGCTCTGTCCTTTATCTTGTTGCGTATATTGTTCTCAAATTTTTAAAATGAGACTTGTTTATTTGACAGAGTAACGCATACAAATTAAGGGGTCTGAAATGAATAATCCAATTTGCTTATATGAAAAGAACTTTAGCATAGTTATACACACACTCGTTATTGGTTATTCAGGGTTTAAAGTTTCAACGGAAAGTGAAAGCATCATTGCAGACAAAATCAACCAAAGAAACAGTGAAGTGATTGGTATAGTTAGCTATCCAATCAATAAAGACCTTTTCTGTACCAATAACTTTTTGGCAAGCAAGAACGAATCAATCAGAACACTATAAATTGTATTTGTATGTAATTTGATCTAGTAATGAAAGTGTATTTCCCTTCTTTGTGTTTCTCTAACATGACAAAACAAAGGACTCAAAGTAATTTGTTTGTGGTTTTAAAACATATAATCAGCTACCACTAATGATGTACAAAAAAGAACAAAGGGAATCTCATCGTGACGATCAAACGACGACGTTCTCAAATTTCTGACCGACAAAGAGTTTTGCTTTTTTTTTTTGTTTATCAATGATCAATGATCAGTGAGTCACGAATTTAAGGGCTAGGTAGTGGCACCTTTGTCGGAGACTGTTGGATCAATTAAAAGCCCAATGGCTTTCAATTATAATGTGAAAGAGAAATGACATGGGCTAATGTGATTAAAGCCCAGAAAATGTCATAAAGCATATGGGATTTGTCCCACATCGCTTATGAAGAGTGAGAGAGAGTAGTATATAAATGGAAACACACATACCATGAGTTAAACGGCGTGGGAGAAGGAAAGGCTCCCCACGCGCGTGCCGCCGCCGCCGTCCGGCCGGCTCGGGCTCGGGCTCGGGTCTCGGGCCCAATAAGAATATTCTTTTTGGACCAAGTAAACCTCAAAGTTATGCCTGTTGTCTCGGTCTACATAAAACACCGGTTGGTTCAAGACATCCCGGTTGGTTCAAGACATCATGTTCACCTTCTGGTAAAGTAAACCCGACAGATATTAACTATGAGTGGTTCAAAGCTTAAAAATGCAACCTACTCAAACACAGTGAATTTTTTGCAAACACTCTCGATAAGTCTGTCTGTCTAGTCTTTAGTATAAGTCTAGTCAGTAAAGTTATAGTTTTAGAGTCTATCGAGTCTGCATTAAGTCTAGTCTGCATATGTTTAGAGTCATTTCTATTCATGTGGGGGATTGTTGGATCAATTAAAAGCCCAATGGCTTTCAATTATAATGTGAAAGAGAAATGACATGGGCTAATGTGATTAAAGCCCAGAAAATGTCATAAAGCATATGAGATTTGTCCCACATCGCTTATGAAGAGTGAGAGAGAGTAGTATATAAATGGAAACACACATACCATGAGTTAAACGGCGTGGGAGAAGGAAAGGCTCCCCACGCGCGCGCCGCCGCCGCCGTCCGGCCGGCTCGGCTCGGCTCGGCTCGGCTCGGCGTGGGCGTGGGCTTGGGCTTGGGCTTGGGCTTGGGTCTTGGGTCTTGGGTCTTGGGTCTTGGGTCTTGGTGGAGGGCCTCCGGCCCAATAAGAATATTCTTTTTGGACCAAGTAAACCTCAAAGTTTTGCCATTTAATTTTGTTAAAACAACATGCATTTTATTTTGAAACGACAAGGAGTTGGTCTAGAAAAATAAAACGTCATGCAGTCTATCCTCTCAGATTTTAAATGAGAAACGAGATAAGAGAGAGCGTCTTGGGGAGGAAGTTTCGCAACTCAACTTCCCTCGATCTCCGCGAGATTTTCGCCCACGTGCAGCAGCTGTTGCGGGAAGTGGCTCGTCTCCAACTCTTTTTAAATATCGTATCACCTCCTCTTTCAAAACTCACTTCTTTCACACATCGAAAACCAACAGAGAGAAAATCCCTTAGCGTAAGTATAATTCCGAGAGTGTTTCGTAGAGGTTTTAGTTCGTTAGGGCGTTCACGAGTGAAGCGTGAATTGTCACCATGGTTTTATCCTGGGACTCGGTATTCGTACAGTTTCGTCTCACTACGGAGCGAATATTTAGAGTTAAGGAAAGAGATTCAAATCTCGACTCCATGATACGTTTTCTATACGGGTTTCTTTCGATTTTCTATCTGTTTCTTTCCTTAATCTCCCGTTTATTTATTTCTGTTATTTCAATTCGATTTCCGGCTTTTACAATCTTAATTTCTAAGCCATTCAGCTTCTTCCGCAGCTTTGTCTAAGGCTATGAACTCAGATTCCATTGTGGATCTAGCTAGAACTGTTTGTTTGGTAGATTTCCAAGATATTGCTGCTCCTCCTAGTGTAAAAACATATCCACTTGTGGATTTTGAGTTTTTAGAATCTGATATCCAGTTAGCGTCACTGTATCCTTCTAAAACTGCTGGTTCTTTACCATAGTGAAGCCCAAAATCTTTGGTGTAGCGCAAGTAATTGAGTACTCTTGTTATAGCTTTCCAGTGTGTATGACCTGGATTACTTGTATATCGACTGAGTACGTTTACTGCGTGCGCTAGATCTGGTCTTGTACAATTTGTCAAGTACATGAGACTTCCGATCACACGTGCATATTCGTTTTGTGAAACTGCTTCACCTGAATTCTTTGTCAAGTGCATTTGGGGATCTAACGGAGTTTTCGCCATACTACTAGAGTAGTTTTTAAATCTCTCTAATATTGTTTCAGCGTACTGAGATTGAGTTAAAGTAATTCCTTTTGAATTTCTTTGTACTTTAACCCCGAGAATAACGTCTGCTAATCCCAAATCTTTCATCTCAAATTTCCCTTTGAGCATGTTTTTTGTTTGATTGATTATGTCTTTATTGCTTCCAATAATGAGCATATCATCTACATATAAACATAGCAAAACATACGCATCTTTGGTAGTTTTGTAGTATATACATTTATCACATTCATTGATTTTGAAACCATTTGACATCATTGTGTTGTCAAATTTTTCGTGCCATTGTTTAGGAGCTTGTTTAAGCCCATAAAGTGACTTTACAAGTCGACATACTTTGTCTTCCTGTCCAGTAATGACAAAACCCTCAGGTTGTTTCATGTAAATTTCCTCTTCTAAATCACCATTCAGAAAAGCTGTTTTTACATCCATTTGATGGATTTCTAAATCTCTTAAGGCTGCGATTGCTATCATCAGCCTTATTGATGTTATTCTTGTTACTGGAGAATATGTATCAAAATAGTCAAGACCTTCTTTTTGTCGGAATCCTTGAACTACTAGTCTAGATTTGTATTTTCCACCAGGTTTTCGTGTCATTATCCACTTATTTCCTAATGCTTTACAGCCAGGCGGTAAATCTGTCAAATACCATGTATAATTTTGCATGATAGAATCAAATTCACTCCTAACTGCTTCGTTCCAGAACGGAGCTTCTGGTGAAGCCATGGCTTCTGCCAAAGTTTTTGGAACATTTTCTACTAGAAATGCCATTAAGAAATCATCACCAAAAGATTTTTCCTTCCGAGCTCTTTTGCTCCTTCTAGGTTCATCTTCCTTTTCATTCTCTGAAATATCGTTTGTAGAAATCTCAACATTTGTCTCAATTTCTGAGTCATTCTTGTTGTTTCTTTCTTCTCGAGTTCGTTTAGAACCTTGTTTTTCCTTGTGAGGAAAAGTAGTTTCAAAGAAAGATGCATTTCTCGATTCCATAACTGTTTGTTCATGGATATCTGATATTTCAGATTTATGTACCAGAAATCGATAAGCATTACTATTATGTGCATATCCGATGAAGATGCAATCCACAGTTTTAGGTCCAATAGTGACCTTTTTTGGTGGCGGTACTGCAACTTTTGCCAAGCATCCCCACACTTTGAGGTATTTATACGAAGGTAAATTACCTTTCCATAATTCATATGGAGTTTTGCCAGTTACTTTATGTGGAATTTTGTTGAGGATATAGTTTGTGGTAAGCAGCGCTTCCCCCCACAGGTTCTGGGGACACCCAGATTCCTGCAACATTGCATTCATCATCTCTTTTAGAGTTCGATTCTTACGTTCAGCAACTCCATTAGATTCTGGTGAGTAAGGAGCTGTAGTTTGATGGATTATTCCATGTTCTTTACAAAATGAATTGAATGGACCATCATACTCACCTCCTCTGTCGCTTCTAACTACCTTAATAGTTGTTTTAAACTGATTTTCGACCTCGAGTTTAAATTCTTTGAATTTTTCTAAGGTTTCATCTTTGCTATGTAAAAGATATACATAACAATATTTTGTGCAGTCATCTATTAAGGTCACAAAGTACTTTTTACCACCTCTAGTCGGCATGTATTTTAAATCACATAAATCAGTGTGAATTAAATCTAGAGGTTTATTAGTTCTTTCAACACGAGGTGAGGGAGTTTTTGTGAGCTTAGCCTGTACGCATACTTCACATTTTTCTTTACTTGTTTTGCATTTAGGAATTAGATTTAAATTCATTAGTCTTTGTATAGATTTGTAGTTCACATGGCCTAATCTTTCATGCCATATATTAAAAGACTCAACCAAATAAGCAACTGGCTCATTCTTATTCATTGAAACTTTCGGAGCTACAACTTTCGGAGGGACTGTCATTACATTCATCTTGACAAGTCCATCCTTAACATACCCCTTTCCCAAATACATCCCATTCTTCCTAATCACGAGCTTGTCCGCCTCAAGGGTTGCGGCGAATCCATTCTTGCTGAGCAAGGTTCCCGAGACCAGGTTCTTCCTCATGTCAGGCACATGCTTCACATTCGTCAGAGTCACCTGACGTCCAGATGTCATCTTCAGAATCACACTGCCGCGGCCTTCAATCTTGGAGACTGCAGTGTTCCCCATGAACAGCTTCTCCTGAGTCTTGCTCTTCTGATAGGTGCTGAACATCGCCCTATCGGTGCAAATGTGGGTGGTTGCACCAGTGTCGTACCACCATTCCCTGGGGTTGTTGCTTTCAACCATGTTGACCTCAGTCACCACTGCCACAAAGTCCTCCTCAGTGAGATTCGCCTGAGCCTTCTCATCTTTGATCTTTTTGCGACACTCAGAAGTCTTGTGTCCCACTTTGTGACAGTAGTGGCATTTCCCCTTGAACTTCTCCACATTCGCATTGATTTCAATGCCTTTGTTCTTGAAGTTTTTCCCAGCAGCCTTCAAGGCCAAAGCAGTTTTGGAAGGCTTTCCAGGAAAGGCGTGTGCCTTTCCTTTGCCTTTGTGCTCAGCCATGTTGACACTGTGCTCCTTAGCTTTGTCCTTGTCAGCAGCTCGGTTTCTGGATTCCATCTGAAGCCTCATGATGAGATCCTCAAGACCCATCTTCTTCTTCTTATGCTTCAGGTAGTTCTTGAAATCAGCATAGCTTGGAGGAAGCTTTTGAATGAACATCAGAGTTGTGAATGTCTCGCAGATGGACATTCCTTCAGCAGCGATTTCATGGCAAATGAGCTGAAAAGCTTCCACCTGGTCCATGAGTGGTTTTGAATCCACCATTCTGAATTCATCGAACTTTGCCACCACATACTTCTGACAGCCAGCGTCCTCGCCTCTGTACTTCTTGTCCAAGGATCTCCATAGCTCTTTCGCCGTAGGAATGTCACAGTAGACTTTGTACAATGGATCAATCAGACGACCCAAAATGTATCCTTTGCAGATGAAGTCAGAGTGCACCCATATGTCAACACTCGCTTGAGCATGGACATCTTCAACGGTGTAAGGGACGATGGGCTTATCCTCCTGGATGAACTTGTCCAGTTTCATTGTTGACAGGAAGAACATCATCTTCTTCTGCCACGTTTTGAAGCCTTTGCCATCAAATTTGTCAGGCATCAGTCCTTGTGTGAAGAGACTAGGCACAGCTTGAGGAGTAGCAACCACCACAGGAGCACTTGTGGTTCCTTGAACCGAACCGGTTTGGTAAAGACCAGCACCGAAAAGGCTACGGCGAGTGGTTTCATCAACTCCCGCAGGAAGGGTAGTGGTTGTTGTTCCTGCACTGGAACTCACGTTTGTCACGCCGGTTGCATCAGTCGCGGTGACATTGAGTGGAGTCTGAGTAGCGGTGGTATCAATGGGGGCGTTGTTGTCGTTAGTCATTTTTCTGTAAAGAAAACATGAAAAACGGATCAGTACTCCATTCAATAAATAACATATTATTTTTAATCAAAAAATAATAGTCTAATATCGATTTTCATTTTTGGTGTTTGAACCAAATCATATCGATACAAGTCTGAAAAACGTTTTGCAAACTCGCTTTTAAGCATTCGCAGAAATCGTTTTGTGTTGACTTATAATGTTTCACAAACTCGCTTAAGAAAGCGTTTGTGAAAACGATTCATATACAAAAGTTTAAAAATAAATCATCTAAAACGTTTTGCGGATGATGCTATAAGCAATCGCAAAAACCGTTTATAGAAGAGATAAGAAACGTTTCGCGGATAAGCAAATAGCAAATCGCAAACATCGTTTCAATAAAAAAAAACGTTCTGAGAATATCGAATAAAACGTTTTGCAGTATTGCTAGATAACAAACCGCAACCCGTTTTGAGATAAGAAAGAAACGTTTCGCGGAAATGGTATAACCAAATCGCAAACACCGTTCCTAAAAACCGTTTACAAACCTTTAAAACCGTTTGATAAAAAACGTTTTTCAATCCGATTAAAAGCTTTAGACAGAAAGCGATTTTGCTATTTTTTGGAACGTTTTTTAACTGTGGTTTAGACAGACAGGTGTTTTTCAATCCGATTAAAAGCTTTAGAAATTTTTTGGAAGATATTCCTATGTGGAAGAAACCTGTGCCAGCTATATGCATACATTGTGATAGTCAATCAGCCATAGCTCGGGCTCAGAATAATCTCTACAATGGTAAGTCTCGTCACATCAGAAGACGACATAAAACCATTAGACAACTTATCTCAACAGGTGTAATCACAATTGACTACATCAAATCGGCTGACAACCTAGCGGATCCATTTACTAAAGGTTTGCCACGAGATGTTGTTGCTAAATCATCAAAAGGAATGGGTTTAAAGCCTATTACTAATGAGGATGCTTGATTGCAACCCTACCTATCATGACTGGAGATCCCAAGACGTAGGTTCAAAGGGAAAACAAAATCAAACAAAATCTAACCAAAGCACTTTGAGACGCAAAAGTCTCATCCCAGCTCCTAAAGATGATAAGTGCTAACGAATGTAAGAAGGATAAGCATAAGCTTTTAATGATTCCATAGCTTCTAAAGCGGAGTATTACTCAATACTTTACATGGCCAATCACCTAATGAGTGTGAAATGGGGCCGTTTCTAGGAGAATGAATACAAGGCTATATTCTCTAAGTTCACTCATGAAAACCAGGAATAGTTCAGGGCCACAATGAACACAATAGAGAACTAAGTTTTACGAGAAAATGAAGCTACGTTATGCCTGTTGTCTCGGTCTACATAAAACACTGGTTGGTTCAAGACATCATGTTCACCTTCTGGTAAAGTAAACCCGACAGATATTAACTATGAGTGGTTCAAAGCTTAAAAATGCAACCTACTCAAACACAGTGAATTTTTTGCAAACACTCTCGATAAGTCTGTCTGTCTAGTCTTTAGTATAAGTCTAGTCAGTAAAGTTATAGTTTTAGAGTCTATCGAGTCTGCATTAAGTCTAGTCTGCATATGTTTAGAGTCATTTCTATTCATGTGGGGGATTGTTGGATCAATTAAAAGCCCAATGGCTTTCAATTATAATGTGAAAGAGAAATGACATGGGCTAATGTGATTAAAGCCCAGAAAATGTCATAAAGCATATGGGATTTGTCCCACATCGCTTATGAAGAGTGAGAGAGAGTAGTATATAAATGGAAACACACATACCATGAGTTAAACGGCGTGGGAGAAGGAAAGGCTCCCCACGCGCGCGCCGCCGCCGCCGTCCGGCCGGCTCGGCTCGGCTCGGCTCGGCTCGGCGTGGGCTTGGGCTTGGGTCTTGGGTCTTGGGTCTTGGGTCTTGGTGGAGGGCCTCCGGCCCAATAAGAATATTCTTTTTGGACCAAGTAAACCTCAAAGTTTTGCCATTTAATTTTGTTAAAACAACATGCATTTTATTTTGAAACGACAAGGAGTTGGTCTAGAAAAATAAAACGTCATGCAGTCTATCCTCTCAGATTTTAAATGAGAAACGAGATAAGAGAGAGCGTCTTGGGGAGGAAGTTTCGCAACTCAACTTCCCTCGATCTCCGCGAGATTTTCGCCCACGTGCAGCAGCTGTTGCGGGAAGTGGCTCGTCTCCAACTCTTTTTAAATATCGTATCACCTCCTCTTTCAAAACTCACTTCTTTCACACATCGAAAACCAACAGAGAAAAAATCCCTTAGCGTAAGTATAATTCCGAGAGTGTTTCGTAGAGGTTTTAGTTCGTTAGGGCGTTCACGAGTGAAGCGTGAATCGTCACCATGGTTTTATCCTGGGACTCGGTATTCGTACAGTTTCGTCTCACTACGGAGCGAATATTTAGAGTTAAGGAAAGAGATTCAAATCTCGACTCCATGATACGTTTTCTATACGGGTTTCTTTCGATTTTCTATCTGTTTCTTTCTTTAATCTCCCGTTTATTTATTTCTGTTATTTCAATTCGATTTCCGGCTTTTACAGAGACACCTGAAGCCCTACCTGACCTGACGTCGGCTATAAAAGTAAGCTCGGCGAGAGTAATCCGTAAGGTGATTTCGGCGAGCTTAAACATCCAAATGACTGTGCCGCCGGAGGAGGAGGGCACCGTATGTAGGACGACACCGCAGATTCCGCCGCCGCGTGAACCGGAGGAAGCGGAGGGAGAGGAGACAGCGGTCTAGGGACAAATCCACCGCTCCAGTTATGAGGATGAGCGTCGTTTAGCAAGCCAGGAGGGCGGTTGGTAACGTGAGCCAGCGGAGGAGGACGGATCCTGTGCAGACGCGAACTTTGCTGCGGCGGCGGAGGAGAAGAAGAGATCCGTTCGTGCGATGGCGAGCCGGTGAGTTGCTGAACGACGTTTCTGAAATCGTTCTTGCTGATGGTGTAAACAGGGTTTAAGCTCTTTGGGACAAAATCAACCAAAGAAACAGGGTCAAACTGAAGCAAAGTTAATCGATCAATACGAAGAAGACCATAGTCTTCAACTGAAGATCCTCAATTCCTATGTAATTATTACTCGGCGTGCTGGTGCTGGTTCAAAGTGAGTACTGATCAATTATTTTGTGCTTTTTATTATTATTTTTTTACATTCCTTATAACTCGATTGTTAAGTTTTACTAATGGACTTTTGCTTCGTTTTACAGTTGTTTTTTAGAACTACCTAGTACCTACAGACCTCAACTCTATTGGACGGCTAAGAATCATGAGAGTGATAAAAAATGATATGTGTTATAGATATTTTCAGACTTTTTAATAGTAATCCTTGACTAGATTTTCTTTTTTTTTTTTTTTTTTTTTTTTTTGTCGACCACTTGACTAGATTTTCTTGATGGAAATATAACTATTTACAGAAATAAAACTAATATAATTAATATTATGTTAATCAGTATCTAAGTGGGTTTCTTAAGAGTATCTCTAATATAAAATTTTTATTTTTTCTTCAAAATGGAATAACTTTATAATGGAACAGAGTTTTACTCAAATTTTATATTTTTGAATAAAAGATAGAGTAAAGAACAAAAAATAAAAGTATTACTTAATTTATAAATTGGAGAACAAAATGTAGTTGGAGGATTTATTACTTCAAACTTTATTTTGGAATCTATGTCGAGTGAGTTGGATCACTTACCCAAAGCATACACTTAAACCCGATGTATAAAATATTTGGTGGTAATATAAATATCCAAGTGTAATACAAATACAGCAGAACTTCTATAAATTAATAATCGATAAATTAATATACACAAAAAATATCTATAAATTATAATAATTTTATAGTCTCAAATTGAGTTTTTGGTTCAATTTGTATCTCGATAAATTAATATCTCTATAAATTAATAAATAAATATAATTTTGGTATAGTCCCAACATTATTAATTTATAGAGGTTTTACTGTAGTAGAAATATCTTAATGTATTAAATATTTGAATTATTCCCAACAAAAACATAGCATACTTCCTCCATTCATAAAATATTTATATTTTAGGATTTTCACACTTATCAAAAAAATATATCAAATTTTAGTTACTAATACATTTTTTTCTGTAATCAACTATTTTCCATAATATTTCACCAATAAAATTTTACGATTTATACTTAATTTATGCACTGAAAATATAAAAATGTATTTTTTGAAATATATATTTTTTTAAAACATAGACTTTTGAAACGGAAGAAGTATTTAAGGTTGATAATGTTGGGCTTGGATGATTGAAGTTGTGCAACAGCCTTTTCGATGTAGAAATTATAGGGTCTCACTGATAACCACAAATGGAATACAAGGAATAGGAAAAAAAGAATGAAAAGAAATAAAGTAAAAGGAAAACTCACTCCTCTCCTAATTTGATAAAGAATTATTATAGTCTTTTCTTCTTTAAATCTCAAAAAAATGTTAAGAAATCATATGTAACAAACATTCCTTGTAAATAGTGAAAATTATAAGAAATATTAAAGAATTAGCTATTTCCACTCATTCTCTTAGTCACCATTGGAAGCCATGGTCTTTGGATCTGGTTGCAATTATTACTTCATAAATTTAGCAGACTGTGGGTTGGCCATTGCCAAATAGCTCACTGTCACCAGAATCGAGATGTAGTACATTTTTATTAAATAATTTATAACTTTTATAAAATGTGATCAATTAAAAAGAAGAAAATATGCATGTTCTGAGTCAAGATTGTCAGTCAAAATCTTACTCTGATCTCTTATTAGCCAATCTTGACTTTGTGTTTGTAATTGTATGTTTACGTGTGGCTGATTAAATATTCTGAATTTTATGATAACCTAAATGACAATGAAATTGTATATCATAAATATAACTGATTAGTGCATTAATCTGACCCCATTATCTAATTAGTGCATGGTGATACATAGTTACACATAATTAGAGGCATCGCAAAGGTACGACCGTACACGTGTTTCAAAGTACTCATAGTTTGTGAAATTATTGGAATGGATGAATATGAGTCAACAAAACAAAGGGCAATAAATGTTGGAGGGAGGATGGGTCCATCTTGAAGCTTTCCGTGAAATATCGTATGTAAATATGTAACTATCCTTGGACCTTGACTTTTGCATCATTGTGGAATTTTTAACCTCTATTACAAAAGTATCTCTAGAAAGTATGGTTAACTTCGTACCTTTCTATCAAGTTATGAATTGATAAACTCGAGATAGTTTGTGTTTACCTCTCAATATTATGAAGATACTAATTTCACTACAAGAAAACAGGCCTTTAACGACTACGGAATTAGTTGTACCTTGGTCGTAAAAAGGGTATTACGACCAATGAACAACTAAAAACGATTGGTCGTAATCTGCTGGTCGTAAACACTAATTGGTTGGGAATTGGTCGTAAAGTTACGATTAAATAAATTAGACGTAAGGGAGTCGTACCTTTACGATTAAAGATATTGGTCGTAAATGAGATGTAACATATGTAGTCGTACACGGGTCGTAAATCATTAGTCGTAAAGTAGATGTTAAATATTAGTTGTTAAGTAGTCGTAAAGTACTTTTTTAAGTGGAGGTATATTAGTCGTAATATTACGACTAACTTACATCGAATCTTTAATTTTAATAATTCGATTTAAAATACTAATATTAATTTTAAAAATTCAATTTTACAAAAAAAAATATTTTTTAAAAAAATAAAATATTTTACGAATTTCATTTAAATTTATAAAAACATAATAATATAACATTCATAAATTCAAAGTTTTCAAAATACAAAATAATTAAAACCGAAAACTAAGCATTAAGGTCATAAAAGAGCTCAGAACTCCTCTCCTCGGCACGCCGAGTCAAATCTTCCTGCTCTTCCGGAGTCGGGTTGGGGACGAAGGTCGGACGCAGATTCTTCCACGTTGCTGTAACCGACGGGTCGACGTTTGGAGTTGTCTCTAGAAGCATATCGAACATGTTTGCCATTGACTTAAACATCCCGTTGTGGTCGGCTAACTTCTGGTTCGCAGTTTGCAACTCCCTCCGGACCGAGGTATCTTCTTGCCTTTGAGCAGCGTGTTCAGCTCTCGCCATGGGAACATCATTCACACTCCCGATGCCAATTATACGTCCCCTTCTCTTCGGAGCAACCTATATATAATTTATAAATAGATATTATTTGTACATATATATGTAAAATAAATATATGCATGTATATAAATTAAAAAGTGGAATATTTGACCTGCTCGAAAATTCGGTCTTGTTCGATGGTAGATAGCTGGACCGGTGGACCATCCGGGTTTTGTTGCGTCTGCTGAGTCTGGACCTCCTGAATCCGAGCTTCTACTTCGTTGTAGATCTGCTCTGCTCGTGGATGTACGAATTGGCCATCGGCACGGGAGTGGGTCTCCTTGTAGAGTCGGCTGAGAGTCGGCGGCGCTCCTTCTTTGGCAGCCTATATTCAAAAACAACAACAATATTATATTTATATATATATATATATATAATATATATATATGTAATGAAAATTTAGAAAAAATCTAAAACTTACAATTTGCAATGCCCTTTTGGCATGTGGAGTCTGTCCGGAAGTATGAGGTATTGGCAGGTTACCTTGAGCATCACGGGTTAGCCGGGCGGCCGAGCATTTAAGAGACCTTTGGACTGACTTAGGCAAAAGCCAATAAGCCTTCAAGCCAGTCCAAACGTCATTGCTGAGGTATGTTTGTTTTGCATCATCCCCCATAAACTTCCACTTATCCTTCCAGTCGCCAACAATGTTTTTGAGACGGAGCATTGCCCTGTGGTTGAACGCTTTCTTCACCGTCTCATTGATCCCAGTGGACCAATGCCATTTTTGCTACAAAAAATAATGAAAAATATTAATTAGCCAAATTATTTAAAAATTTAAACATAAATAAATATATTTAATTTAAAACTAACCGCGAAGCACTTGAACCAAGTAATGCGAACGTGGTTCGGTGTAAGAGTCCAATTAGGATGGGCATGGCGAAAGTTTCCTCTAATGATGTCCCCAATGCTCTGGCCCACATCATTGTCCGATTCAAACCTACAAAATTTTAAAGAATTTATATATATAATTTAATATTAAATGTAAATTTTAAAATAATTTAATTAATTTAAAATTAATTACCAAGTCGTGCCGGGTCGTAGATATGGATCGAGGACGGGTAAACCTTCTCGTCCTGGCATCCCGAGAATGTCTTCCACAGAATATCTTGCATAAGGTGCATTCGGTGGCACCATCAAATCTGGATGAACACCAGGAGCTGCAGGAGCCTCCTCTGGAGGCTGGTATGGAACCTGGTCTGGAGCTGGCTGTGCCGGCTGTGGTGGTTGTTGTGGATGTTGTGGCTGCTGATGATGAGGCTGCTGATGATGAGGCTGCTGATCATTAGGCTGCTGATCATGAGGCTGCTGATGATCACGACCCTCCTCATAAGTAAAGTATGTAGTCGGGTCGACGTAAGGCTGCGGATAGTATACATTTGGATCGTATGCCTGCGGAGGCACATACGGGACGCTAGGAATTTGGCTCTCGGGGACAGTTTCGGGGGTGCGGGAGGTAGAAGCTGATGGATCCGTCTGGCCGAGAAAGGTACTCCCGTAAGAAGTCCCCCCGCCACGGTTTCTAAGTCTCTTTCTACCGCCAGCCATATATTAATCGTCAATCTGAAAAAAAAAAAAAATTAAAACCTAATTATCTTCAAATAATTAATTTAAAAATTTATAAACACATTTTAATATCATCCTAACTAATTCCAAACCTAATCTAATCACCTAACTAATTCCAAACATTTTAATAACCTAACTAAATTCCAAACCTAATCTAATCACCTAACTAATTAACCACCTATAACTAAAAAAAAAAAAAATTACCTAGAGAGGGAGAAGCTCTGAGGTTGCAAGAGAGAGGGGAGTGAGAATGGAGTGAGCAACGAAGTGGCTTCGCGGTGAGATGTTTATATAGAGATTACGTTGGAGTCGTACATTGGTCGTACTTGTACGACTAAGGAGGGACCAATCGAGGTAAAGTAGTCGTAATTGTACGACTCATTAAGGACCAATAACATATTAGTTGTACATGGGTAGTACAATTACGACCAAATTAATACTATGGAGTCGTACATTGGTTGTTAATCTACAACCCAGTTACGACCAAGGCAATGTACGACCAAGTTGGGACCAAAGTTTATTAGAAAAAAATTCAAAGAGGTTTATCAAAAATTATGATAAACCTCCATTACCAATTTTACATAAATTATAAAAAAAAAAAAGAGAAGAAAGATAATGGAATCAGAAGTAGAAATGACGAAACATAAATTATGGTCTATTTCTACATATGTTTCCATATCTTTATTCTCTTTTTTTTTCTATATTTGTATATATAGATTAATTTTCATGTAAACAAATTTTTAAAGTCTACAAAAAAAAGGAAGAGAAAAGAGATGGAATCACAAGAGAAAATAGAATCAACATAACAAATAGATAACCGAATTCAATTTCCACTTATGATCCCAAAACTCTTTTCACTTCTTTTTTTTTTAAGATTTGTAAATTTTGTTTATAATATGTGAGATGGTAATTGAAGGGAGTATATATAGGGCCACATTTGACATGTTAGTCGTACGTTGGTCGTAAATGTACGACCAGAGAGGGGCTAATGGGGACCTTAGTCGTACATGAGTCGTAAATGTACGACTCCTTTAGGACTATTTGGTAAGTTAGTCGTACATGAGTCGTCCCTACGACTAATTAGCTTCGTTATACCCTAAACCCTAAACCCTAAACCCTAAACCCTAAAACCGAAACCCTAAACTCAAAATCCCAAACCCCAAACATCATAAACATCATAAGTTTAATACTATTTCATACTTCAAAAATTCTACATTACAATATAAAGTTAAACACAAACGTTCTAACATAATGGAAAAAAAAACGTTCTAACATAATGAAACTTGACACTCGTCATCAGAAACATCATCATTTTCTTCAAATTCATCTTCATTAACTTCATTCGTTGCATCGTCTGGAAGTTCTTCGTATCCCGGATTATGCGGATCAATAAGTAAGATATCATCTTCTACTTGTTCGGGTACTTCAACTTCATTTACTGCATCTTCTTGTAATGGCGGTAGGTCATCATTCACAACTCTGCCCCGAGGTGTAACTTTTATAGCGGCTAACCAAGATATTCCAGATTGTCTGATCTTCGGGTATGGAACAAAACAAACCTGATCTGCTTGAGAAGCCAATATGTAGGGTTCAAATTTGTTGTACCTCCGTGAAGCATTTATATCAACAACACCAAACTTGCTATATCGAACACCTCTATCTACTGTGGGGTCAAACCAATCACATTTGAAGAGCACGCATTTCAGCTTCGCTACACCGGGGAACTCCACTTCGATGATCTCTTTTAAGATTCCATAGAAATCTGTTTCACCTTTCACACATACTCCATAGTTCATTGTTGCTCGTCGACTTCCATACTCGTAAGTGTGAAAAGTGTATCCTCTTGTGAAATACATAGATGCAATGGTGACCTTACCGACCGGACCTTGTATCAATTCGTGAAACCATTGAGGATAAAACTGATCATCATAATCAACCTGGAACATGCATCAACATTTATTTGTATAAAGACTTAACCAAATTATATAATTAATTTTCATGTTAATACACGACGTACCTGCGTTTTTAACCATTTCACAAAGTGTTGGTCTTTCCTTTTGTTGAGATCAGCAGTTGATATTCCTGGTATAGCTTCTTCGACTTGGGCAACAAAATCGCTGTTTTAAAAGAAAATTATTATTAAGTGTTATATATGTGTGGTAAAATTTAACAGAAATAATAATTTCAATTACCTTTCAAATGATTCAATCTCCTCGCAGTTAAGAAGTATATATGTGTGGGCACTATGTGCGTCTTCAGAACTTGACCACCAAACTTCTTTTAGTTTTCCACCAAGCCGTCCAATCTGAGTAAATATGTCTGGAACATCTTCAACAATATATGTCGGCATAACACCACCATCATCATATCTGCTCGTATTCCTTTTTTTGGTCCGGACTTGTGACGCAAAGTAGTAGGACGTAAAGTGAGATGTTTCCTCATTCAAACTCCCAGCAACTATTGAACCTTCCACCCTTGCCAGATTTTTTGCTTTGCCTTTCAAATATTTCATAGCTCGTTCGTAAGGATACATCCATCCATTATGAACAGGTCCACGTAGCATTGCCTCATACGGAAGGTGGATAACCAAATGTTCCATGACGTCAAAAAAGGACGGAGGAAAAATTTTCTCCAAATTACACATCAAGATCCGGATATTCGCATCAAGTTGTGTGATGACGTCTACAGTTAAGGTGCGTGCACTAAGATCTCTGAAAAAAGCTCCGATGCCTACACATAATTTACAATCATAAGTTTTTTTCCAACAAGAAGAAATAATAACTTTAATTACATGTTACCTGCAAGTGCTTCGTGAACCTCTTTTGGAACCAACTCCGCAAGTGCAAATGGCAGAAGTCGTTGCATAAAAACATGACAGTCATGACTCTTCATTCCTGAAAACTTTTGTCCCTGATGATCAACACATCTTGATAGATTTGAAACATATCCATCAGAAAACTTCACATCTGACGCCAACCACTTGAACAACGCAGCTTTTGCTTGTGCTGACAATCTGAAAATGGGAACTGGAATTCTCCCATCGTTCATAATATGCAGTTCAATCCGAGAACATAATGCAGGTAAATCCAACCTTGAGTTCTTGTTATCTTTTGTCTTCCCGGGGACGTTCAACAACGTATTCATGATGTTGTCAAAGAAGTTCTTCTCTATATGCATCACGTCCAGATTGTGGCGCAGCAGCAGATCTTTCCAATATGGAAGTTCCCAAAATATACTCTTCTTGTGCCAATTATGCTGAGTCCCGTAACCATTAGGCATATTCGGAGGATTATGCCAATTACCGCCTTTGGCAACTGTGCTTTGTCCACCATAGTAATCTATATCCTTCTCGATTTCCTCTCCAGATAAATATGGTGGAGCGGTGTCTCTTACTATCCTTTTTGACCGAAAGTGTTTCTTGTTTCTTCGGTACGGATGGTTAATGGGAAGAAATCTCCGATGACAATCAAACCAGGACGTCTTCCTACCATGCTTCAACTGAAATGCGTCTGTGCTTCCCATACAATATGGACAAGATAACCTTCCATGTGTTGTCCAGCCCGACAACATCCCATATGCAGGAAAATCACTAATAGTCCACAGTAGAACTGCTCGCATTGTAAAGTTTGTTCTCGTTGAACAATCATATGTCTGCACGCCTGTTGACCACAATTCCTTCAATTCTTCAATCAAAGGTTGTAGAAAAACATCAAGGGATCTTTTGGGATGTTTGGGTCCAGGTATCAATATACTCATGAAAAGCAATTCTTTTTCCATACACATCTCTGGTGGAAGGTTGTATGGTGTCAAGAAGACTGGCCAGAGAGAGTATTGTCTTCCAGACATTCCAAATGGACTAAAGCCATCTGTGCAGAGCCCAAGATAAACGTTGCGGGGGTTGCTTGCAAAATCAGGATAGACATTATTCAAATGTTTCCACGCTTTGGCATCAGAGGGATGATTGATCTCTCCTTCCTTCTGATCATGTTCTGCATGCCATCTCATCGACGCTGCCGTCTTTTCAGATTGATATAATCTCTTGAGTCTATCCTTGATTGGTAAATACCACATCCGCTGGAACGGCACCCTATTTCGTCCACGTCCTTGCGGTTTATATCTTGGCTTCTTGCAAAATTTACACTCTGACAATTCTACATCTTTTCCCCAGTATATCATACAGTTGTCTATACACACATCAATCATCTCCGAAGGTAAGCCAAGACTATGAACAAGTTTCTGAATCTCATAATAAGATTCAGCACACAAGTTATCTTCAGGCAAATACTCTTTAAACAACTCAGCCCATGCATTCATACAAACTTCAGGTAAGTTATGATCAGTTTTGATATTCATCATCCTAGCTGCCAAAGATAATTTAGAAAGACCTTCTCTACAACCTTCATAGATTGGCTCATTTGCTGCTGCTAGCATTTCATAAAATCTTTTTGCATCCAAATTAGGCCCCTCTACATTTTCAACCTCCTCTATTACTGATGTTGTTTCACGAAATGCATCGGTAACCATATCATGCATTCTATCGTGATCTAACATATGATTTTCTTGAATAACACTTTCAGAAGGCAAATGTGGTTCATCTCTGTTACGAACATTTTCAACATGATTACTACTACTAGCTTCATTCCTATTATCACCCTCTCCATGGTTAAACCAAATATAGTAATGTGGAGTAAATCCTCTATTTACTATATGTTTCCAAACGGTTTCACTAGCAGCAAACTTCGTATTTTTGCATTTACAACATGGACAGAACATTTTACCCGTTTCCTTTGTGAGAGGCGTCTGTCCGGCCTGGTACATGAATATCTCTGCTCCGTTCAGAAATTCGTCTGTTACTTTTCCTGTTGAATCTTTATGCGCATACATCCAACTCCGAAGCGCATAAATATTTCCGGACATTTTTTTAACTATTTCTCGTTTTTTTTTTCTCTTTGGTTTTTTTTTTGTGCATCTTAGAAATGAAGGAGAAGATCATATTTATAGACAAATTTCGATTTTGGTACGTACAATGTTACAACTAATTAACGTTTAAATTATAACTTAACTACCAAAGTGCAACTTTGTTCTCGTAAATCAGTTGTTAATTAGATGTAAAACATTTTGATGTACCTTGGTCGTAATATTACATCTAATTTATGACTTCTTTAGTCGTTAATTAGATGTAAACAATTTAGATGTAAGTTAGTCGTAAAGTTACATCTAATGTACGACTACATAAAAATGTAGTCGTACATTAGATGTAACTTTACGACTAACGTACGACTCAATGTTTTAGTTGTAATTTTATATCGAAATTACGACTAATATTTACTTCGTCGTAACGTAGTCGTACAGTAGTCCTAAGTTTACGACCACATTTTCGTAGTCGTAATGTTTGGTCGTTACGCATGCGTTTTCTTGTAGTGTTTTCCTTCTCCGAAACAGGAAACATGGATAGTAAAAGAAAGAAATTACAATCATTAAGACACATAACCAATTCCAGAAGCATAAATTATCGAAGATTTTTAGCAAAAAAAAAAAAAAAATTATCGAAGACGATTTTATCTTGTTATGGAAAAATAGTGTCTGGAACATGCAAATTCTACACACGTGCAAACACTTTCTAAACTTTTTTTTTTCATAGGCTGCATTTAACTTGATGCGAGGGGGTTTCATCAAAGAAGGTGTGCTTTGACCGCTATAAGAAAAATGTTAATATGCATTTTTGGTAAATTCAATATTGTTAGATAGCAGCAGTGATATGACAGTTTAATGTTTGGTCCGTGAAGGCTGCTGAGCTATTAACGGTCAACATGTCTCAAGTTCATATTTGTACATAACCATGTGTTTATGATTGTAATCAGCAAGGGTATAATGATTGTACAACAATTTTAGCTTACTTTCTACTGTTCACAATAATTAGTTTCTGTATTCTGGAAAAATATTAGTAGTCATTTCATTAGCAAAAAACAGTCGTATAAATTTAAATGTCCAACAACCCTTCAATCGTACCTTCGTAGGTAAGCATTTCTAGAACCATATATAATTAGTGAAATAAACGACCACTACTAAAATGACATATATCATGGCGTCAGAAAAAATAAAAAGCTAGGTCGTCATGTATATTTCATGTAGGACCATATAATAAAATTATCAAGAAAATAATGTGAAAATTGACCCACTTCAGTGCCCCACAAAGATATATCATATACTCTGTATATATACACACAGGTAGGCATATCAAAATTACAAACATCTGGGAGAGCTCTAAAACTTCATACGAAAAGATCATTCATCATCATCGTCATCAACACTAAAACTCTCATATTTTGTTTTCTTTTGAATTGATTAGTTTAATAATGTCCGGAAGAGGGAAAGTGAAACCAATGAAAGTTGTGTTCATTAACACACAGTACGTTGAGACCGATGCACGTAGCTTCAAGAATGTTGTTCAAGAACTCACCGGTAAGGATGCCATCGTCGCCGCCGGTCCTTTTGAGTCTCCCTCCGCTTATGACGGCCGTTGTAACGATGGAGGTCGTAAAAGTGGCCAAGATACTAGACGGCTCTATGGCGAAGGAGGAGGAAGAGGAGGCGGGATAGAGACAACGACGGAGTTTGATAGATTTTGTAAGGAGATGCCTGCCATGGAAGAATTCTATAAGCTATGGTCAGAAACATGAGTCATTAAATTTCTATGTTAATGTTATAATCTTTTCTATTTATTTGCTGACAGTGATTTAATCTTCCTTTTCTACTTAAAAAATCAAAACCTTGCTTTCATTTACTAAGATAATAGTGTTTTGATTAATTGAGTAATAATCTCCTCAATTCTTAAAAAAAAAAACTCCTTAAGTGGACCGTCACTCTGAGAATAGGCCCATTTCTTCTAATTTTGAACGAACTTAAAGCTTGCGTTTGTTGTTTGATGGCCCATAAGCCCAAAGAGTTGTTTTTGTTGATGTGCTGAAATGGAATTTCTACTGTTTGGATTTAAAGATTTATAAAAATTAACTCTTATGGTTGACAAAGAAAAATACAAACTAACTCTTATATATTACTAGATATGGACCCGTGCGTTGCACGAGTTTTGTTTGATGTTTTAATTTCGTGAAGCAAAGAAAAGAGAAAAAAAATTAAAGCGATTGTAGAATTTTGCATATTTGATTGAAACTTATTTAAGGAATATAAACTTGTTTTTTCAACTTAAGTTTAGTTGGTATTTATGTTTCAGTTATCATAATGTATAAGAGCAATTCCAATGAGAGTATTTTAGAAGTATTCTTATCATTTAAAAAAAAGAAGAAAACATAATTAAAATACGAAAGAGAATTAAAAAAAATCCACAGCTCTCTATTTTTAAGGATCCGTTGTAAATCCACAAAGAAAATTGTTATACTACTAACAATATTAATTGTTTTAGAAAATTAATTTAATAAAAAAGTAGTATTATTGATTTTTTTTTCTTTTAGAATCTGCAACATTTCCAACTGATAATCATGATCTAAGTAGTAATTATCAGTTTTCTTATTTAGGGATAGAGAAAAAAAAATCAGATATGAAAATTCAAACCAAACTCAGTCACAAAAAAATATGAGTTACAGTAAAATACAATGAATTGAAGATTGAATCAAGTTTATTTAATTGATGACAATGTCATACACATTCTTATGCTCTTAATTTAAGATTTTTTTGATGAAATTTTAAATTTATTTATCATCAAGAGCCAAAACTTCAAAACATTTTTATTAACTTTCTAAAGTCATTAACATTTATATACTTTTTGTATGGTCTATTAACATTTAAAGTATTTCTAATCCATCTCTATATATTTTCTATATTTTCTCCAAAAATATTGAAACTCTTTTTAGGCGATGATTTTCACATGACTATATTATAAAGTTATTATCTACTCTAAAGCAAAATTAGTGAAAGTTATTTCAGTTTCTATATTTAGAGACAAAAGTAGCATATCTCTATAATTTTTTTATAAAATAAGGAAATTATATTACAAATCCTAAACTGAATCAAATCTACCAATATAATATTATTTCTTTATTTTAATGGAATATATAGAAATAAAAATCCAGGTGAAATGAAAATGATCTTTGTTGTTTAACCAATAGAAAACATTGGATCAATATTTTTATCATGTAATTTTGAGGTAATAAAATTATTAATACCTTATTCAGTTTGATACTTCTTTGATTCTTTTAGCCACAAATATATATATATATATATATATATATATATATATATATATATATATATATATATATATGCATGATAAAAACCATATTTCTGAATCCCGATTGTGTGAGTATTATTTATTAAAATAAATTTTTAATTAAATTTTAATAGTGATAAATCTTAAAATAAATAATAAATTATTATTTTATAATGTAATGGAGGCGAAGAATGCACAATCATTATAACGTTTTTGTGGTTTCATTTAAAATATACAATATTTGATATCAAATACATCATTTGGATTCTCGATTTCTCTAGATAATCTTAATATAACAAACATTGGAGAATCATTTTCTTCATCTACTATTTCTTTTGTTTTGAAACTGCCAAATAATTTAATTTTAAAATTTAATAATAGATCAATATGTATTAATCTATTTATTTGTGTAACCATTTATTGATAATATATTGATCAATATAAATATAAATCAATATACTGATAGGTTGAAACAATTTTTTTGTTAATGATTGTTAATTATTTTATTCGTAACAATGAGAAACGTTACATATTTATAATAAAATCAATATTAAATATTTATAAGAAAAATATAATCTTGTAACCATTTTATTTTATAAGGAAATTATTTAAATAAGCCAATGTCTACTGATTTTGTAATTATCTTCAACCCATATTTTTATTTGACCTTGAAAATAAGATTCCTAAAAAAATGAATCTCTTACATTTTTTGGTTAAAGACTTTTTGAAGAAGGAAAACTAACTTTTATTGTTTTGTAAAACCACAAATGCAAAATAAATACTATATATTAAATAGTTGTTTATATGGAAATATTTGAATTTTGTACAGTTTTTTGTTAAAGACATTTTGGAAAAAGAAAACTAATTTTAAATAAATATTTATTATTAAATAGCTATTTATATGGAAATATATTTTGATCTTTTACTTTTTTCGTTAAATATCATTTGAAAAAGGAAAATTAACTTTTAAAATTATGTTGGTTTAATATTTTTTTAAAAAAATATTTATTAACACATGTCGCAATCTAAAATATATAACTGACATGTGTCACGATCGTGTTAATTAGTAATTTTGAAAACAAAAGCCACGAATGCAAATAAATACTATATATTAAATAATTGTTTATCTGGAAATATTTTGATTTTTTACAGTTTTTTGTTAAAGACCTTTTGGAAAAGGAAAACTAATTTTAAATAACTATTTATACTTAAATAGTTATTTATATGGAAATATATTTTGATCTTTTACTTTTTTTTTGTTAAAGAACTTTTGAAAAAGGAAAATTAACTTTTCAAATTATGTTGGTTTAATCTTTTAAAAAAATATTTATTTAACACATGTCGTAATCTAAAATATATAACTGCCATGTGTCACGATCATGTTAATTAGTAATTTTGAAAACTAAGCTTTATATAATAAGATTAGTATAGAAACCGAGAAAAATAATTTAGAAAGCACGGTACCATAATATTCTTTGGACAGAACTTTTACAATTTTTTTCTTCAAAATATCATAGGTTAATAGTTCACAACAACCAAATCAAAGATTATGTGAACTAATCTTTTTGTGATTATATATAAAAAGAGGTTTGTGTAACTGCTTAAATGGCTGAAGGCACATAGTAACAAAACCAATGGTTGACCCTCTCTAACCAACCTGGCAACCTTAGCCAATTTTGTGTTAGTTGAACCAATTATTTTTCCATCAACCCAAAACACACACACGATTTATTCGTCTCATATGTATATATTTTTAATTTAGTTAGCTCTCTGTTATTTAAGTTCACCTTTTCTTTGTGTAATCAGTGGGGTTGATTCAACGATTACTAGAGAATTTATACGTCAACATAAAATATCATACTTGTAACCGAAAAAAAAAACTAGAAAGCAATAGCGTAAGCAGTATTGTCATCGAGAAGAAAGTTACAAATACAATAAAACGTAACACTAACGCCGACTAATGTAATTTTAAAATAACAAACCGAAAGATACTTTGTGTAATTGTGTGTTTCTTCCATTATTATGAAGGTAAAACACCTACGAATATTAGATAAATTACGTAATGCGACAAAGAAATGGATAACGATAAATAAATAAAAAAAGACATAAACCAAACTCAGTGCTTAAGACAAAACCGCCTTCACAAGATTTCGTATATTCTAATCTTTTTCCGGTCAAACAAACCAAAAAACGAATGACACGACGTCGTTTTAGGCGTGTCAAAGAGAAAGAAGCAGAGAGTGATTCTTTGCATCACCTCTTACTCCATCGTAACCTGTGAAGAACCCTTTTCGCTTCTCTCCACCACCACCACCTCATCATCTTCTTCTCGCGAGAGAGAGAGTTTCCGTCAAAAATATTTTTAAAAGAAAATAAAATCAAGAAAAATAAAATTTACAGATACATAACTTCATCTAATCCTCTGTTGTTTTTTTTATATAATACGAAACAGACATACACACACAAACACTCTCTCTTCTCTCTCTCTCTCTCTACAGAGTTAAAGTTCTGATCGTGTCTCTTACCTCAAAACCCATCTCGATCTCGTTTCTTGTCTTCTTCTCAACTCCTCAGGTTTGCTTAATTCCTTTTGGAACAGATGTAAAGTTTAGGGCTTTAGCCAAACTATGTCCTGAAACTGTATTCACCTTTTGTGCAGGAGGCTTCAATAAAAACCCTCCCTTTATTAATGAAGATTACTCTCAATTCAAAGCATGTACCTTTAGACTAGTCTTCAGTGGTGTAATAGTGACTGTAATTGTAGAAAAGGAATTGTTTTTTAGCTGTTAATGTGACTTAGTAAGGAAGAATAGCGAAAAAAGGTTAGAACTTTGTGAGATGGGTAATAAGCTAGTGGGAAGGAGGAGGCAAGTGGTGGAGGAAAAGTATACAAAGCCACAAGGTCTGTATGTGAACAAAGATGTGGATGTTAAGAAGCTTAGGAAACTGATTCTTGAGTCTAAGCTTGCTCCTTGTTACCCTGGGGATGATGAAAGCTGCCATGACCTTGAAGAATGCCCCATTTGCTTTCTGGTTTGTGTCTTTTTTTTTCTTAAGAATGTATAGTAGCAGTGGTAGTAGATCTAACCTCTTCTTCTTCTTGTGTGTGTTTCTAGTACTATCCTAGCCTCAATAGGTCAAGATGTTGCATGAAAAGCATTTGTACAGGTAAAGTATCTCATCAGCTTTTCTTATTAGGTTCTTGTTTCCCAACGTTTTATTTGACATGGTGATTTGTTGCAGAGTGTTTTTTGCAAATGAAGAATCCTAATTCGGCTCGGCCTACTCAGTATCCTTACATATCAATCATGATACTCATAACCAACTAGGAGTTGGTCTAGTGGCTAAAACTCTTAGATTATCTAGTAGGTGTCTAAGGAGTCATAGGTCCTTTTAGGGAGTTGTCTTTTGTTAGTACTTTGATGTCCTCCTTAACATTATGAGATGCCCCTTTTGTAAAACACCGAACTATGCTGTTGAGTACCGTGGAGTGAAGTCAAAGGAGGAAAAGGGCATTGAACAAGTTGTAAGATTATAAATGATCTTACTGTGACTTTTTCTCTATAAAGGTTTGATGTAATGACTTTGTTCATATGTAAATACCCTTGTCTCTGCATCCTTTTTTGCAGGAGGAGCAAAGGGTTATAGAAGCCAAGATAAGGATGAGGCAGAAAGAAATGCAAGATGATGAAGAGAGAATGCAGAAACGTTTGGAATCATGCTCCTCTAGCACCAGTGCATTGACTGGTGAAATGGAATATGGTTCAGCTTCAGGTTCATCTTTTTATTTTCTCTTACAGAAGAGTGCTAAATCTTGGTATCACAAAGGCGTTCTTGACAGGCTTCATTGTGTCCCTTGGTTTTGCAGCTACGTCTTATAATTCTCCCATGGAAGATGCGGAAACTTCTTCATCCCAGAACACATCAGTTAGACAGCGAGGAAGCAGGTCTGTCTTTATTTCTCTTTGTCAAGTTATGCAATGAAGTAATGTAGTAGTAGTTATAAGCATGAAGTGTAATGAGATCATGCATTGTTTTGAGGAGCTAAGTTTTTGGACTTGGTTTTGTTTTGTTTTGGGGAACTAAGTGTATAAGACTGAAGTGCACCACTGTGATTTCTATTACAAGTGGATGTTGTGAGGTTAAAGTATGCTTCCATGTCTCCAACTACAATTGAACCTACCTCATCAATGTGCATTGATGTAACTTAAATTTGAGTGATTCGGTATTGGACTTTATATAAGTAATTTGCTGAAAACTCTTCAGGGATGATGTTGACCTTGAAGAGTTAATGGTCATGGAGGCAATATGGCTCTCCATTCAGGTAATAATTATTTGTTTATTTAATTATCTCTAACTTATCTTATACCTCTTATTAAATGAAAACCATTAATTCTCTATGGCTCTTTTTTTTTTTCACTTTTGTTTCAAACAGGAAACAGAGATGCAGAGAAGTTCAGGTTGTGGAGACATGGCACCTTCTAGGCAGTATGTATCAGAAGAAGAACCAGCAATGCCGTCTTCTTGTGCAATCTCTGCACTTGCCGAACGCCAGCAAATGGTTGGTGAATCCTCCAATCAAAATCACAACGTCAACGTTTCTTCATACACTATACTTCCTGGCAACTGCGACAGTTACTACGACGTAGAACAAGAGGTAGATGACATTGACCACCACAACAGTAACTACCATAACAACACGGAGATGGGAGAAACAGGGAGCAACAGGTATGTAAACTCGTACATGAACGGAGAGAGCTTCCACAACTTTCCTCCTCCTCTTCCTCCTCTTCCTATGGTCATTGTTCCAGAGAGTTTTGAGGAGCAGATGATGATGGCTATGGCTGTGTCTTTGGCAGATGTTCATGCCACGACCACAAGTGCACCAACTGAAGTTAGTTGGCAATAAACTAGGGTAGTAATGGAAACTGATGGTAATCATTTCATTCATGTAATGTTTGTGTTCCTATAGGAAGAAAGAAAAAGAAAAACAGAATATCCAGTTTTAATAGAAATGGTTGGGTTGTGTTCAAAAGCTTATTATGTTAATTTAATCTCTGTGGTTCTTTATTATGTTCTATCTTCATAGACAAATGGTGAAGATCACATCTTTTTGTCTCTTTGATGAGAAGAGAGTTTTAGTTGGAGACTAAGTGGGCCTCTAATTGGTCAAAGAGACTGCAACCTTTTGTATCTTCTTGTAATA
This sequence comes from Hirschfeldia incana, assembly GCA_026261945.1. Lineage (NCBI taxonomy): Eukaryota > Viridiplantae > Streptophyta > Magnoliopsida > Brassicales > Brassicaceae > Hirschfeldia > Hirschfeldia incana. The sequence continues at coordinate 662,730 of JABCMI010000095.1, read as the reverse complement.
TGAGTAATATTAGATACTCTAGATATGATGATATGGCTTTAGAGGAACACCAAATAAACGTATTGAAAGTAATGAGGACATGGCGCAGCTAAAGAAGAAGCAAGGGCGCGTTTAGAAGAAGAGATGGAGAAGCTGAAGGTTCCAACCTGAGTAGTGGAGGAAAGCAGAAGATGCTCTAGCTATAGTTTTATCTGGAGGGGTTGAAATGAATGGTCAGTTCTAAGAGCGGTGGTGCGGGTCAATGGAGAAGCATTAAAGGTCACCGAGACTGGCTGATGATTCGGGTTAGGAAGTGGGAAGAGGAAAGAGGAAAAGGTTCAAGGACGAAGATGTTTGATGACTTATGAAGAAAATGCATTGAGGAAGTGTGATATAACAAAAGGTAGCGTGTGTTTCAAGAAAGCAGTGTGCTTTTCTGTCTTCTTTTTTAACTTGGTGGAATGATTATGGCTCATCACTTCCTAATTATATATATCAAGAGTTTTCTAGTGACTGTAAATGAATATTTATATTTTAGACAATGATTGAGTGGTGCTTCACCTTATACACATTTTGAGTCAGTTGCCAAACTCTGTAGTTTCGTCTGCATTTAGATATTTTCAAAAGAACAGTGAAAGAACTATTCTAAATAAGTTATATTATTAAGTTTGACCAGATCAATATATTTCAAATAAAACTTGGAAACACTACCAACAAAGTTTTGTCGTCTTCTTATGAATATCATATTCAATAAATGCCTCGGTTTAATTCTATTAGCATACACAAATTTTTTTTCTACAATCCACATTATAACTAACTTGAAGTTGGCATTGCGACTAAAATACTTATATTATCAAGTAGGAATCTAAAGTGTCGTATATTCAATTTTTGTTGGATGAGTCTGCTCTTCTAAAAAGGTTAATTTAAAACAGTTAGGTTTAGCCCTAGGAGATGCACTAGCATTCAAACCCCTCTAAACATTTTTTAAAAAATCGTACCAAATACAAAAATATCAAGGGTTAGAAGATATGATGTTAACAGAAAGAAAACTTTTAGTTAACAACGTTAAGAATAAAATACAGATTGTTGGAGACATATCTAAGTTGGTCCATGCATGTGAATTTGACAATACAATGACGAGTCATTTTCCTTTAAAAGAATGGCTCAACCTGTAAGCAAACAACACGCTGTCTAAATTCATATATCTGTAGCATTTTGGTACCAAAATCAAATTCTCGGACCACATTCGACCAGTAATATTGAGATTTTCTGTTGTTATGTCTTTGTCAATATCTTTATTACTGTTATAAAGTTGGTATCCACAAAATGTTGCACGTTTAATCCAAAAAATATAATATCATGTCGATAGAAAAAAAAGAAGAATATTATCATGTATTTTATAGCTTTTTAGAGTTTTCTTTTTCTTACACCACCTTAAATGATTCCATCAGTTATCCGTGATGTAACCATAACTTATAAAAGTGATACTGATATAGTAGAAAACAAAAACAGTCGCATTTTTCACAATTATTGGATCAACATTAACTTCAAACATGTTAATCAAAAAAAACTTTTAACTTCAAATATACATATACAGATGATATATATTATATGGCACACTTTTAGATTTGTATTTCAACCTACAAATCACGAACAAACAACTTAGGAATCGTTTACAGGGTTCTTTTTGAAACGTTGAAGCCTATTATCAGACAATCTAGAGTTGTCGGCAGAGTTTTTGTACTCAGACCAAGTGAACTCTTCGTACAAACTCTCTTCTTCATTCTCTATAAGACAAGTCAACGGTGCGATTCTTTGAGTCAACGAAGGTCCGGCGAAGTAAATCATAGAAACCCTAGATTTCCTGCTGTTTGCTAAAACCCTATGCTTCACACTCTTGAACTTCCCATTTGTCAACACCTGAAAGATCAGCACACAGAAAGTAATAAGTTTAGATACTTGACAATTAAGCTACTCATGGTGGTTTTATTGGTTGTGTTAGAATAAATAGTCAATCCAACAAAATAGTCAATCTAAATCCGTATCGAAATATTAGAAAAGTAAAGTCTAATATAAGTAGAGCCCAACTTCATTTAGTATGAAGTCTTCTCAAGAACAAATTCACCACGAGGATTTTGGTTCAAAATAGACAATATCATACTAAGTAATGGGTTGAACATCTCGTAACGAATATTTGATTCCAATATAATAGCATATGGTCCGGTGAAGGGCATATGGTCCGTGAAAACATGTTGAAACTGGATGAATAGGGTTTGAATCTTCCTCAGGTATTCACATTTCCAAGTAATTGTCTGAGCTTTTGTTTATGATCTTAAACCAAAAAAAAAAGACTTGACGGAGACGAACCTGGAGAGAGTCACAGACGTTGAAGAAGAAAGAGGAGGGATCAGAAGGGACAGAGATCCAGGAGCCGTCAGTAAGACTGATTTGTAGACCAGAAGTATTGTTAGACCTTAAGACAGAGATGATTTGAGGATCTGTGTGTTCACCAAAACCAATCACATTCTTGCCACCATTAGTAGTTTTGTTGATTAGAGGGCATGGTGGATAGTGATTAATTCTGAACATGGAATCAGTGTTTGAATCAGACACAAGATTGCTAAGTGTGACCCTAGGTTTGATCCCTAACCCATCTGCCATCATCTCTAAAACATGGCATGTCATTCTCCTTACTGATGTTGTGTACTCTAACAACGCGTTTCTGCAAAAGGAAACACGAGATTTAGTTTTAAACGGGTACACAGTGACCTGAAAGCTTACACGAGATGCTTGAAGATCTCTTTCAGCTATGTTTTATGTAGATTTTCGCCGGTTTGTCGGGTTTAGTGGAAATACTTATAAAAGTAACAAAAAAAACGAAATGAGACATAAAGCAGAGAAAGAGACATAACATGAACTACAAAACAGAGCATGAAACAGGGGAAGAAGCAGAGTAGGATAATGAAAGGTGTTAACTAAACAAGAGACATTTAAAAAAAGAAAAAGAAAAAGACAAACACGTTGATTCCAACCTGAAGATTCCTGGGAATGGAACCGAACCGAAGTCAAGATTAGCATTCATCAACAAGTACTCAACCCAACCCACGTCACCATTCCGACCAATCTCTCTGCTCCCATATCCAAAAGGGTAACCTGCAAGTTCGGTTTTCTCGGACTTGGGCAATGAGAAGAACTTGACGGCCTCGTTTTCCAGAACAGTGACTAGTTCAGAGGAAACGCCATGGTTAATCACCTTGAAGAACCCAAAGTCTTCACAGGCTTTGACGAGAGCGTGTTTGGATTCTGGGTCAGAGATATCAATAACCGGGATTGGAGAAAACCCGGGCTTTGGTTCTGCAGCCGGTTTGGACAAGACCGCCATTGGTGTTTTTGAATGTTTCACAGAGATTTTATATTTCATGTGATAGCTTTGAAGGCTGAGATATGGAGGTGTGTACTCGGAGGAGTGTGTATTATATAAGCATGGAGAGGATAAAAATCTTACAATGCCGTACGAAAACGATCAAACTGTTCAAAACTCAAACTACAGAATCTATTATTAGTATTTCTCTATTTAATGTATAGACAGACACCAATAAAATTGTGAAAAATGTCACTAGATAGTTACTACTAAATAGTAAATGCTTTTAATTTGTTTTTCAATCATTATCTGTAAAATGACAGCATTTATTTTTGGGTATCATCATGGAGGTGTGGGATTTAGTGAACGCATGTCCAACTCTCTCTGTTATTAAAAAAAAAAATATTAGTCATTTTGGGTGGAATACTTAATTCCGCATGGATTTATTTGAAACTAAACTTCTAATGTGAAACTTTATTTGAGATATCACATGACGTACTATATTCTTCAAAGAAGATATTCTTAAAACATAAATAATTTGAGAGCAAATAAAATTTGAAGCTTTAGGACAATAGTCTGAGGGGATTATTGTAATATTTCAAGTAAATCTTAATACAAAATCATATTATACTAATTATGAGAAATTCATTTGATGGAGACTAGGGTTGCCCTCAAATATTTAATCGCAAAATCGATATTACTCTTTTACAAAGTTTTCTCCAATAATTGGTGTGGTTTGCAATTGTTTTCTTTTTTTCATGAATGAATATAGTATAACAAATCCAACCTCTCCTAATGGCTATATTTGACTTTCACAACTAATATAAAACATCAATATCCAAAACACCGACCTTTGTCCTCGAATCAACCGGTACGATGAATCTAATTAGCTAATTAAATTAGTCTTTTCTATAACCCAAGCCTCTTTTATCGTCAATGTTTGTAAGTTGTAACGAATAACATAAAATTTTGAGATATTGTTTTGATACTTGTCAACAACCGCTACAAAGTAGATATGTACGGTATGGCGTGGAATGGATCCGAGTGTTTCTCTCTGTCACCACAAAATAAAGTTACAATTTAATTTAGTTATTATGAAATGCTTTTAAACTTTTTTTTTCTGAGAAAGGGCATAAAATGCTTATAAGTTGTAAAAATATAAAATCAAACTCGTGGTCCATAAATCTGTGAGACTGATGTGTAAACCTTTATTTTTTTTCCCACACCTGAGTCCAGAAAATATCTAAAAGACACAAAATTTAACAATGTCGCTGTCAACGAATCAGCAATGTCTTGTTCCATTCTAGAGTCCGTTAATGTTCCACGTCTGCTATATATTCCGTTACTATTTTCCCGTTTCTTACTATCGTTATTACTTAAGAAATGCTCAAATTATGTTTGTATAAATGAACACATAGTCAATGCAGGACGAGCATAACAAATATATTCAGGTACAAAAGAGTAATGGACTATATACATGCGTTCATAATCGGAGCTTCTAGCCTTGTAATTCGTACTAGAGCTGACATTATTTTATAATTTCTTTTGAACTTTGGCTTAACATTATTTTATAATTTGGATAGATGTTTTGAAAGTGTTCATGTCTATAAATCAACCGTAGCATGTTCATGAATAAATCGTGTTTCGTAATACTAACTGGCTTATACTCCTCTTGTTTTATATTACGTGTTGTTTTAGCTTTTAAATTTTATTTCATCATAAAGTATCATTTTGTAATTTACCGTGTTTATTAATTTATCAAATATTAATTTACAAAGTTTCAACTGTATATATAACAAAGTTTAAGAAGCATGTCGAGCATCTTTGTCAAGAAGATGATATTTGTTGTAGTATCAATATCCTTTATAACGCAATAATGTATATGCAGCATAGTATTGGGATATTTATCCAAATAATTAAATAGTGGTCTTAAGGAAAATATCTAAGACAGATTTTATTGCTAGTTTTCGAAAAAAAGGAATGAAAGATATTTTTTTTATGATCCTGGTATCCGGAACCTCGAGAGGAACCGATTAACGTCAATGACCGTCCACTAGAGAACCCCCGAGGCATTTAGAAAGGCTGGTGATCACCTATTTAAATCCCACCAGTAACCACATATTAGCAGGTTTCTCTGTATTATGTTCAAAGGTTCCTCAAGATAATCACTTTCCAATGACACTCGAATCTATAACTTCCTAAGTTGAATTTAACCACTGGATTACTAAAACGTGGATGAAATGAAAGATATTATAGTTATCTTTGACAGAAAAATATTGGAATAAACATTATTAATTATTAATAATAATAATGATAATTAATAATTAATAAAAATAATAATGATAATTAATAATAATAATAATGAATAAACATTATTCATCATTAATTATTACAAAGAAAAAAGAAAAAAAAACATTATTAATTATTTTTGATTTCTTTTATTCAAGAGATATGTATCGTAAAGTGTTTGAAATGGACTGCAAGTAGTTGTGTATCCTTTTTCAACTTCTTCCTTATGATAAATGTAAAACTGATAAACTATAAGCGCATCGCTAATGGTTATCGTTATTTTTTTCTTCAGAATAAGGTAAACTCAAAACAAGTTTTCTTCACAACCAAGTGATCGTGGTCGAGTGGTAAAGAGGCGTGGCTGAGACGTTAACAAGTTTAAGGTTCGATTCATCTGCTGCGCGAAACTAAGTCACAATTACCCTGATCACCTAATACGGATATGAATTTATGCTTTACGATTTATTTAAATCCACGGAAAAAGAGTTTATCCTTAGACTGTAACTTTTTTTGAGGATTAGTTTCCATAAATCTAGAATGCAATTTCAAATATATTATGTAATTATTACTTACTGTCAATCCCAAAATAATAGTTATTTTATTATATAAAGTTTGGTTTTCATGTTATTAATTAACAAGATCGCGACATGTGTCTATAATTTTTTTAATATTGCTCATTACAAAAATATTTTGTAAGAAGTCTTAAGTTAAATAAAAATGTAAAAGTGATCTTATTATTCTTATAATTAACTAAATTTATCTTTTCAGTAATTTTGTGTTAAAAAAATCATAAAACAAAAATAATTTCAAATATTTCATCTGATATGATTGTGACATATGTTAATTAAAACAAATGAGATTGTGAATGTGTCAATACAAAACTGATATTATGCGAAACTAATTTTTTTCCCTGAAATCTTAAATAAAAGGGATTTTTATAATATTTTTTATTTTTTTTAATCTTAACCAAATAATATTTTTTAATCCTCACCAGAGATAATTGTAAATTTTTATTTAGTAGTAATCTTTACTTAAATTTTAATGATTAACATGATACTAAAAAGTATTTAAATAACAAGAAAATTTGTAAAAATATTAGGATATTGAAAAAACGAATTTTGAAAATGAAATTTTTTTAAAAATAGATAATATTATCTGGAAATAATTATTTTATGTAAATTTTATTTTTCTAAATCCTAGACAAAATATTATTGTAAAATATTATAATTAATTTTATTTTCTACAATCTTAAAAAATATTTGATAGTTGTTTTGCATTTTGTTTATAAAAAATCCTTGAAAAAAGAAATTTTTATCATGTTAGTAAGTCCTAACAAAAAGAGAATTGTAATATTTTACTAATAATATTTTAAGAGAGTATTCGATGATAACATGATACTAAAATCATTTAATAAACAAAAGAAGTGTAAAATTAGTATTGATACAAATTTCTAAGTAAAATAAAATATAAAAGTAATTTTATTAATCTTGTAATTTACTGAATTTGTATTTTTTGTAATTTTGTTTGTTTTTGTAATTTTTTGTTAAAAAAATATAAACCAAAAATAACTTCAAATATTTCATCCGATATGATTGTTACATATGCCAATTAAAATAAATTAAATTGTGAATGTGTCAATAAAAACTGACATTATGCGAAAATATTTTTTTCCCCTGAAATATTAAATAAAAGGGATTTTTATAATATTTTTTTCTTCTTTAATTTTAACCAAATAAGAATTTTTTGTCTGTTTTTTTAATCCACACCAGATATAATTGTTAATTTTATTTAATAGTAATCTTTACTTAAATTTTAATGATAAACATGATACTAAAATATTTAATTAATGAGAAAAATTGTAAAAAAAATATTAGGATATTGAAAAAATGAATTTTGGAAATGAAAGTTTTTAAAAATAGTTAAAATAATCTGAAATTAATTATTTGATATAAATCTTTATTTTTTAAATCCTAAACAAAATATTATTGTAAAATATTATGTAATATTAATTTACTTTTCTAAAATCTTAAAAACCGTAAAAGAATATTTGATAGTTATTTACTTTTTTATATAAACAAATCCTTGATAAAAGATATTTGTATCATATTAGTACGTCCTAACCAAAAGAGAATTATAAAAATTTATGTTATAATATTTTAAAAAAGGATCTGATGATAAAATGATGCTAAAATTATTTATTAAACAAAATAAGTGTAAAATAAGTATTGATACAAATTTTAAAAATGGTAATATTAAAACTATTTATTAATAACTAAAAATAAATATTTGATAGACAGTTATTTTTTTCTGAAATTCTAAAGAGAATATATTTGTAATAGATTATATGACAATAATTTTAATTTTCTCAAATCTTTAAAAAAATGTAAAACAATTCATTTGTGCACCACGATTTTAAAATACAAATATTAACTTGAACTTATGTGTGAAAGTGAGTTTTTAATTATAAAATAGATGCAAAAACAATTATAAAAATATAATATATGATTTATTATTTTATGTTTTTATTAAATTAAAACATTAAACAAAACTCGTTACAACCCAACTGGCTCATATCTTGTTATTTTATAAAATTTTTAAAATATTATCCAAATTTGATTTTATTATAATTAAATCTTCAATATTTACATAGCTTTAGTTTCTAAAAAGTACAAGTAGTAATATAAACTTATAGTTATATTATAAAATTATTAACAATTTATTTAAAGGATAAAACAAATATTGATTTTTTTTAAGATATAAAAATTGTATGAACCAAATTCTCATTCGATTGGTGTTTGAGGTTGTGGTATATCACGTATGGAGAGAAAATAATGCTCGTAGGCATCAGCAAGGAGTGCACAGGACAGAGCATATGATCAGTTCTATCAACAGAGTAGTCAAGAACATAATCACTTCTCTTAAGTATAAGGCAGGTCACAAACTTAATGAACTTCTAAGGAGATGGTTTGAAGTGTTCGGTTAGGTTGATCTCTTTAGCTCGAAGAACTATTTTTTTGATTATATATGTATACATAGTTAGTCTATTTTTTTAAATGGTACTTTTTGATTGATCAATAAATGTGAAATTTCATTAAAAAATTATATAAAGTTTAAATGATTATTTATTAAAAAAACTTAATACAAAATGAGGATAAAAGTATCAAAATATGAAGAGAAGTAATCTCTAAGGTGGATCATATTTTAGAGAGAACAAAAATTTGTGGATAGCATTTCTTCAAATTTGATAAAATACTATTTAAAAACTTGTGTTTTTTCCTCACAATGATGTTCCTTCATGTTTTGATATCTTCCATCAGAATAAGGTAACATCAGCAATGGTCTACGGAAGAAGAAAAATATAAAACTGTTTCAGACTCTTTTCAATTCAAATTTATTTTTCTTCTTCTTCCTTTGGAGACTGTTTAGAGATCTATAAAACTACCAAGAGCAAATCAAAATCAACTGAGGTTACATATATTTGTAAACATATAATTTCTCATGTTGTGAATATCTTAGTTAATGAATTTAGGTTACTACTAAGTGTTTTCCTGTAACATGTGCAACAATAAAAAATTAAATTTAAATTAAATCTAAAATAAATTTTGTCAATATTTTAGATTTTGTTATTTATATCAATATTTTAATATAAATTTTGTTATAGCTAAACACAAAACTAAAATTGAAGAAAATATTTTATTAATTTTAAAGTATATTTAAGAATAGTATGTATATATTTAAAATTATAATCTTTGACAAATTTGCATTTGTTTCTTTGGGTTAAGATATTTTAATCAATTGTATAAAAATTATAAAAAGAATACAATATTGTATAATTATCAAAAACAAAATTAACAGAATTTCTTGATTTTTAAAATATTAAAAAGAAACAAATGGTATTGATTAAAAATTATTATCTATAAAATTGTTTTATAAATATAAATATATTGGTTAGTAATAAAACTGTAGGATTATAAAAATAGACTAAAGTAATATTTTGAAATTTGTAAAATATGTTATTTTTAAATATGTTCTATGTAATTTAATGATGATTTATGAGATTACAATATTTTACAAAGTTACCAAAAATAGAAATGAATATTAAATATAATTATCCATATCACATTTTGTCTTAAGTCATGTCATCTTTTCTACTATGCTATGTCACATTTTATGTAACATAAAATTGAGATCAAATAAATTATTTTTGTTTATTTTAAATTAAGTTTAAGAATAGATATGTATATATTTAAAATTATAATCTTAGATAGATTTTTATCGATTTCTTGGATAAAACATATTAAATCAATTTATACATAAATAGTGTATAATTATGAAAAAGTAACACTAAACAGTATTTATAAAATTTATAGATATATAAAAGAAATTAATAATATTATGATTAAAATTATTATTTTTTAAATGTAAGAGATGTTGTAAATTGTTTTTCAATAAACTGTATAATTAGTTAGAATATAGAATTAATATTTAGAAATCTATAAAATATAATTATTTATTATTATTATTATTTAATTTCATATTTTGATAGTTTACTTTACTGATAATGTATAATTTACTATCATATTGTAAATTATTTATTAAAAAATAAATCAGCACTAAATTTAATTATCTGTGTCGCATTTAATCATAAGTCATGTCATTATTATAAAATGTCATGTCATATTTATTTGGTAAAATTGCTGGTAGAAGATTTGTGTCAAATCACTTTGTAAATAATGTCCGAGAGATATTTATAAATAACATGTTTTATATTGTGCAATTTGATTTGTATATTATAGTTTCATGTTTTAGCTCTCAATGCGTAACTAGTCAGTAACATATTTACCCATATTATTGTCATCAGTCTTGGTCCCAAACTAGTTTTGCTCCAAAGCTACATCTATGGTGTTATTATCTTTGAAAATTGTAATGCTTTTGGGTTGGATTGTCCTCAAGATAAATATAATTTCACTTAAGGTGTGATTTAGGAAACTGATGTGTTTTGATTAATTTTGAGGTATTTTAGGTTTGTGGAGGGTCCAAACTAATATTATAAAATATAATCTACGGGTAATCTTTGTTTGAGTATGCAAATAAAATCGTAGACGTGACTTATATAAGTGTGAGTGTACATGAACAGAACAGACAAACAGTGTAATTTACTTTTACACTATAGATAAATAAATCAAATCTGAAACATGTAAGATAATTATATTCGCATGTGGAAATAAATATCTAGTAAAACATTAATTTTCATGAATGGTTTTTATTTTAAAAGACATATTATTAGATTACCGAAATATATAAATAAATTATCCAAGAATAAAATTTCGTATAAAAACCGTTACGAATAAAAAATAATATGTTGAAGGGTATATGAGATGCCACGAAGGAGGCAAATAGAGGAGACACAAGTCTTGTCTTTAAGAAAATAGGATTCGAAACCACACCCAGCTTCGTATTGGTCGCTGCAATGGTAGGTTCCTCGCATGTCCACCCTTTTTGACTAAAACTCTTTTTAAAGTTTGATGTGAATGTTTAGCAAAAAAAAAAAAAAAAAAAAAAAAAAGTTTGATGTGAACTAAAATAATGTTAGATTCTTTACCAAAAATAATATCATTACATTTTCCATTATTCAATAATAAATAATGACTAGTATTAATAATAAATAATGATTGTATCCATTCAAATAATGTCATCTATGAATAGGTAAGCGATTGGATATCCATGCAAGGATAGCCAGAAGCAAGAACCGACATGTACGGACCATAACAAATAACACTATATTTTAAAATCAGTATACATCACAAATAAACTGTTATGTCGGTTCGTTTATTTCGACAAATCAAAGTTTTATACATTGCTTGTCTTTGAAACTACTTAGGTGGTTAGAGTACAATAAAAAAATATCACGGGCTTGCTATATAAATACATAAAAATACAAAGAGTTACCAAGATAACGTCATTAATTGCTTTATAGTTTATCAAGATGGTCTTTTGTCTTGTTATTCTCCAAACATGATGAGAACTGGATGTCATCCTTACTTATTGATAAGATGATATACGATTCTATTCCAATCTTTATTCATTAGGTGTGTTGATATATTATTCCATAAACTAAACCTACAGAAAAAGAAGTATCTGGACAATATCTAAGGGTGGCTTCAAGTTGTTTCGTCTTTTTTGGGTGTCTGGTTGCTTCAATTATATGAATGATGTCGGACCAAAAATGCACTCGACATCCCATCCGTTGTTATTTTGATATTTTACTTTTTTTACACTTTTTACTCTTTTTTTTTGGGCAAAACTCTATTTACTTTCTATGTAAGTAACGTTACGGAAAGAAGCACCACACCACTAACCACATAGCATAGAAGAGCGAAGATGGATCGATTTTGGGCTTAGATGCATTTTTTTCGGGCTACTTCATATCTACATGAATCATATTTTCTAATCAAAAAGTCCAAACCAAGCACCACGTCAAGTTTGACTAGTGAATAGCCGTTTTAGATTAAAAAAAATCAAACCAATCACTATCAATAATACCATAGATAATGTCTATAAGCCACATACCTTGATGACCTTTTACTCATGTTTTTCTCTCTTCCAAGCAAATGAGGTTTTTCTGTTGACTGACTCTCTAGATTTTGTATCTTTACGCGAACCACATATCTTATTCTTACTCTCATTCTCATGTTAACATCAGATTTTGTCTCTTTACACTTAAAGTTCCTAATCAAAGTCTTTAGGCGATAAGTTGATAATAATAATAAAGTACAAGTCATTAGTATCTTTGACTAGATATATCTTTGTACGATTTTGACCTATAAATTGGAGTCAGATGGCAAGATAACTATGAAATGGTTTTTCTGTTGACGACTTATGAAACGCTTTTGAGGGATTAGATGTTTTATTTGATAAATGTTTGCAAATGGTTTCTAAGTTCAAGAGATTTGCCTAATTATTAACTATGGTTAATATATTTATTAGTCAACAATACTGATATACAACAAATAATTATGACTTGCATGTATAAGGCAAGGACAACATGAATAACGGAGTGCCATGCAAAATTAAACGACCTGAAAAAAAAAACAATTGGAAGTAAGAAGTATCTGATGACAAAAAAAGAAGAAAAAAGTAAGAAGTATCTTAGAGCAACATCAACACTAAAAAGCTGAAAGAGTTTCTAAAATAATAAAATATTAATATTCTAATGTTATAATTATATTATGTTCTTAAAAACATTTAAGGTACTAATTAACTGACACAAAATTTATAATAACTATTTAAAAAAATTGTATGAAAAATTCTTTGAAACTTCTTTCTTACTTCTTAATTGATTCTATTTATTTTAAATATGAGTTATTTGCTTATAACGGTAGTACTTTGTCTTAAAGATGTTCTTAGTCCAAATAAACAGTGCTCATTATCTGAAAATGGTAACAAAGGATGGACTCAACCGCAGTAACGAAGAGATTTTATTTGACTTATACTGCGAGGAAATGTAGTGTTTACATGTTTTGAGGATATATGTAGTATATGTCTTGTTTAACTTATCTTGTGAGAAGTGTATTAAATAGGGGTGGGCAAAATATCCGTAAATTTTGATTCGATTCGTTATTCGCTTCGATCCGATCCAAAAAATCCGGATATCCGTAACTTTACAAATCGAAGCAAATACTAAAATTCAATATCCGTCAAAAACGAAGCAAATCACAAATATTAAAATTTTGGGAAGCGGATATCCGATCCGATCCGACAATATATAAATACATGTATATCTTGATTATATTTAAAGTTCTATATGTATAAAATTATATAATTTTTATTCTGACATATGATTTGACAAATTTTATTTACATTATTACTTATATAAAAGTAGTACATAAAAGGAAAAATAATATCTTATGATAATTATAACTTTTTTCTTAAGTTTTGTGTTATTATAATTGTTAACTAAGTTGAATTTTTTTACAAAATATGTAGATTTACTAATTCTTTTAATTTTTATCTTATATATCACGTAAAAATATATTATACAAAACAAATCTGCATTGAACTTTTAAGATTATTTGTATTAATCAAAACATATGAGATATCCGTAATTATTCGCAAATATCCGCAAATATCTAATTATTTTCCGGATATCCGTTTTTCCGAATATCCGTATTTCTCCGAAGCAAATCAAATACCAAAATTAGATATCCGTAACATACGAAGCAAATCACAAATACCTCCAAAAATCCGGATATCCGATCCGTGCCCAGGCCTAAGTGTATATATTTCACTCCATTTTTTTCCTTCCATATAGAGTATAGTTTTATAATAGAGTTGAGTTTTACTTTAATATTCTATTTTAAAATGAAAAATAAAGTGATGAATAAAAAATAAATAAATCATTCTGTTTTGACAATCTCTAAATGTTTATTTTTTTCTTCAAAATAGAGTAATTCTATGATGATACGGCGCTTGTGGCTTGATGGTAAAGGGCTCACGACTGTGAGTACCATCACCTAGATTCGAGTCTCGGCCGTCCTCGATTAAAATGAGGTAAGAAAGATGGTCTTTCTGGATGTCTTCGCAAGTTCTCCGGTTTAGATCTAGTAAACAGTAATTAGACACTAATCGGACATATTTCTAAAACATTAGGATACCAGAGTCATTAAAAAAAGTTATTATATTGTGAAATTTAGTTCTATTTCATGATACTCTATCTTAGTGTGAAAATAGAGTGATAAATATAAAACTTAAACTGATTATTTATTTATAAAGTAAATTTATTTTTATTCTGATATAGAGTGAAAATAAAGTAGGGTGGAAATATTTTTGCATTAAACTCTATTCCAAAATGAAACTATAGTGAGATTAGAGGAGAACAAACTTTTTTTTACTCTATTATAGAGTGAAACATAAAGTTGAGTTGAGATTATTTATTTTAAATTCTGTTTCTAAATGAGATATAGAGTGGAATTGAAGATATCATAAGTTCCAATACATATTTATTATACATGTTCTCGTATGTATAATTCAGCGATAAGAAAGAAGGTCAGTTTTCATTTAGGGGGGAGCAAAACCATTTGCAAAATGTTGATTTTCGGATTTTGACAGAAGTAACAAAGATTATAAGTAGCCGAAGAAAAATGAAAAACTACGACAAGAAAAGAGTACGAAATGCAAAACATGATTAGCTTAACAGAAATGTAAAAGAGAGGCCCAACTCACTTTATACACTTCGGGGACCTCCAAGTGACAGACATGTTGATAAAATGAGTTACTACGAGTCGGTAGAAATTGGCTTGTCCAGACACTTGCCTCCATAATATGACATTTACTAAAATATATCCAGCATTCTGCATCTTGCACAAACACCAACACTACGCCAGAGATCACAGAAGACGTCAATAGAAACAACCCCATGAGCGACGTTATCGCAAGAAATGACGAAGAACCATGCAACGTTGCACCAACCGCCGGAGACAGGCTCCTAAATTCAAGCACCAAGAGCGCTTGTCGTTTCCCACAATTCAAAGGCAGCTTCTTGTAATATCTCGGGTTTGTGTTACATGGAAAGACTTAAGAGAATTGATTTGGCTACCTATATCACCAAAGTTGACTTACCTTTTTCGGAACACGTCCTGAAATAACTCCAGAGTTAAGCGTGCTTGAGCTGTAGTAGTGGAAGGATGGGTGACCTATCAGGAAGTGATTTGCGATAGCGTGCGAGTGAGGCCAAAGCACGGGAAAATGTCGGGTGGTGATTGCAGGGTCAGTAAACAATGATTTCGAGCCTTGAAAAATTAACGGACTGATCGCTGGAAAGGGATAGGGCCCACGGGCCGAGAGAGCGGGCGTGGGTGGCCCTGGACGGTCGGGACGTTATAAGTGGTATCAGAGCTGGTTAGCCACCTCAGTTCTGACCTGAGGGGCGTCTTGAGACCTGTTGTGGAGTGCAACGAGGACGTTGCGTTCTTTGAGAGGGGGTGAATTGTAACATCCCGGGTTTGTGATACATAGAAAGATTTAAGAGAATTGATTTGGCTACCTATATCACCAAGTTGACTTATCTTTTCCGGAACACGTCCTGAAAGAACTCCAGAGTTAAACGTGCTTGAGCTGGAGTAGTGGAAGGATGGGTGATCTATCGGGAAGTGATTTGCGATAGCGTGCGAGTGAGGCCAAAGCACGTGAAAAGGTCGGGTGGTAATTGGAGGGTCAGTAAACAATGATTTCGAGCCTTAAAAAATTAACGGACCGATCGCTGGAACGGGATGGGGTCCACGGACCGAGAGAGCGGTTGTGGGTGGCCCATTAGCTGTGGACGGTCGTGACGTTATACTTCTATTGAAACCACCACTACTACGGCTCCAGAAATTAAACACTCTTATTTGGGAAGGATGATAGCAAATAAGCCTGCCACAACTGCCAAATATGCAAAAAAGAATGAAAAGGAGAAAGCATCCACGAAGGCACCAAGTCAAAGAGCTAGGAGCCACCATTGATGGAGCAGATAACAATGAACCCGACACTCAAACTCCGGAAAGGGAACGCCATCTTCTAGCCACAAGACACCATCCCACAAAGCCGAAATGGAGAGACGAAGGCAGCAACAACAAACTGCTAACTCTGAAGACCACCCACCAGAGTACAAAAACGACCCACATGCAAAGCACCAAGAACTTTATGAGAAGAGTGTCCGATGGATGAGCTTCTCAACCGATAAGACAGGACAAAGCTTCCCAGCATGTTGGAAAGGAGAATACGACAAATATTAGGACACAAGAGAAGTTCTCCACACCTGCGTATAGACCCCAAATCCCTCTGCGACAAACCCATAATGTCAAACCATAGGTTTGATTTCTTTGTGCTTTAATGTCAAACTATCTTTGATATATGAGATTATTATTTAAATCAAAATATTAAAAGGCTTATTCCAGGTTTATGCATGGGAGACTATGGACCTAAGAAGAATGAGTACGTGTGTGTGGTCAGCTTCATGTTTCTCGACGCAAAAGATACTTTATATTGCTTTTTCTCGACTTTTTTTTTGCGCGGGTATGGAGTGTTGCATTTTCCTGTCCCATAGAGAATATGCAAAATTGAAATTGTAAAACCGAATTGTGAGCATTTTTATATTGTTTTATGCTTGCAACGGACCGGTTTATATTTTAAAGAAATGATATTATCAAAAAAGTGCTACTAAAATTTAAAAGTTCCTTCTCCGCACCAAAAGTTCGTTTTTGTAAACTCAAAACCCCAAAGTTAAGGTCAAAATTCTTTGTCTGATACTTTTAATTTTATCACCTAACCAAAATTTATTTATATCACTATACGTATACATCTTAAGATCACAGAGTTTTTACCAATACATACTCATATGTTAAGAAATCTTTCCAACTTTTAAGTGAAAGAGAGCCAGAGAAAACAGTGCAAATGAAAATAAAAAGATAATAATGATGGGGTTTAAATTTTGACAACAACACCAGATTTTCTGTGTCTCTAATTAATCTTGTGTGTCTCCTCGTAATTAACTACATATAAACCTCCATATAGTTATCTCAACTTTCTTCACAAGAGAATCTATTGTCTTTGCATCCCAATAGATGGATAGATCAATACCATCATCCGACGTAGATGGAGAAATGATACATGCTGAGGTGGTCAGTAGCCTTGATAGGATCAGTAAGCTCCCAGAGGATGTCTTGCTTAAGATCTTATCGAAGTTGCCCATGGAAGAAGTCCTGAGGACAAGTGTTCTATCAAAAAAATGGGTGGATGTGTGGAAGGGGACATCTCATCTCTACTTGGACATGAGAAATATTGCACAAGCTAATGTTCTTTTGCCCGAGGTTTCTCATCAAGCTGCGGGATCGGTGACAAAGGTCGATTTCTTTTCTTTATTCTTATTCAAGATTTTTAATTAGGAGATGAATTGAAAGATCTGGTTATAATCTGACGGACTAGGTTGATGCTTAATTCTGTTGCGACTCTTAAGATGCATGACATGATCTTCTTTGTTGATTGTTGAAGTTCAAAAGTCGAACCTAGATAACTGATTTTACGGTACATTTTCTCTTGTTTGCTGTCAAATTACAACAGCAGAGAAAAGACGTAACAACTTACTGAAGATATCAAACATTTTGGTGTTTGTACTGTATCCATGGGATTTTTACTTTGAATTTCACTGAAGATAAAGGCCAACCATTGCCAACTGTTTTTCGCGCGAAAATGTTAGATTTCAAATTATATGATCAAAGATTGAATTTATACCAGAGAATTGTTATTTTAGTGAATATGAAATCTAAGAAAACATGATCTATAGTCATTTACATCTAGAGTAAACACTTCCATTAAAGAAAGTACATCAAATAAATTAAGATTTTATTTTGAAATTCGCGCTTTTACTGAAGATTAAGGCTAACAGTTTTTCGCGCGAAAATATTTAATTTTCAAATTTTATGATCACTAGATTTGAGATGAATAAATACCATTGAATTGTTATGGTAGTGAACAGGAAATCCTAGAAAACATGATTTCTTGCCATTTACACATAAAATAAACACTTCCATTCAAAACAGTGCACTGAATATCTATCATAATACGAATTTGTGGATTCATAATATGATATGCAACCCTTAGAGCTTTCAATTCCTTATAAAGTTCTATAAAGTCCAGTATATATAGACGAATCAAATGCATTGTTCATCATATTTGAAAAGTTATTTCTTGACAGTTTATTGCAATTTAATTGTAAGATATTGGGGCAGTATGTATTCAAAAATTGTCCTGAATAAGTAATTGGCTTTGTAGATCATAAAGGATCACCGTGGCCATTTGGAAAGATGCACAATCTACCATGACTCACTCCAATGTGAAGACGGGGTGTTTGAGTCTTGGATTCAGTCACTGGTTAATGTGAAACACATCAAGCATCTCAAACTTGTAAACCTGTTTGACCATTTGGATTCAGTCACAAGATCCAATGTCACACTTGACTTGCCTCCTAAGTCATTTTCCCACCCAGACCTTATATCTCTCTTCTTAGATGAGTACAACTTTGAAGCTCCACATGCTTTTTACAGTTGCTGGAGTTTGAAGGATCTCAGACTCATTAACATCTCCGCTGAGACTGAAGTCTTTAATGCAGTCCTTGTGTCTTGCCCTTCTCTCGAAGTGCTTGCACTAAGGATTAGTTGCCCCAAAAATAGTGGGACTCTGAAGATTGAGAACAACAACCTAAAGTTCTTATTTTTGTCTTGCCTTGGGATAGAAGGCCTTAACGTGTCTTCACCCAACCTTGATATCCTCTCCATTGAATATCTCTCGTGTACGGAAGAGAACTGCGTCACAGCGAGCGCTAGGCTCCATTTTGATCGGAACTATTGGACTGCAGGACATTGCTTTGCTCACACTAGCTATGATATATCATGCCCCCATCAGGTATATATTTCTTATGTATACCTTTGTATTATTTTGATAGTGAAAGAAAAGCTGAGAATAATTGACATATATATAAGTAGAGCATGCTCCATCAGGTATATATTTCTTTTGTATGCTTTTGTATCAATTTGATAGAGAAAGAAAGGTTTTCAATACTTGACATGTCTGACATATATATGATATGTATACATATGAATATTAGGGAGAAAAAAGCATTGCGCATGAAGTCATGCTGAGCGGATTCAATTATTGTATGAAAATGTTAGCAAAAATGTCGGTGAGTGTAGACTTAACTAATGCAAAAGAAGTTAAGATGCTCAGAGAAGTGTTAGCTGCATGGTCTGAAGACATGGGAGAAATTGAGATTTTATTGAAGGCACGTTCATTATATACATGTTTACATAATTTGCAAAAAATTATAATTTTCATAACGTTTGCCTTAGACTACAATATATCTAAAGGAGCGATACATGTTTTTTTGTTGTTGTTGCTTATACAGAGTAACAACGCTGCTAGGAAAGAAAGTGAGTCTTCCATTGAAATAACAAGGAGTACGCTTTTGGAAGAGGCAAAACCGTTTCCTAATGCTCAGTTCCGTGTGCATAATGTACGGTTGTCTAACTTTAGCGGTTCTAAGGAAGAGTTTGCATTAGCCTCGAGTATGATAACGCATGGGACGGTAATCAATATGATGATGATTAGACCATCGGCCCTATCTACAACTAATAAGTCGAAAATCAAAGCGGGAATAGCGAAGCTAAAGAAACTTCCAAAATGTCACAAGTACCTTCATATCACATGTTCTGATGCGGATTTGCTTGAACCTAGCCTTTGGTAACAGAGAAAGAGAACTCTTCAGAATTTGGATTAAAGTATTGTTGTATTTCCTTTTTATGTTTAGATATTTGGGATATATTTGGATTAACTTGAAATTTATTTGACTGTTGGTTGAGGAGTTACTATCTTATTGTGTTGTTGAGTTCTTGACTTGGTCAAATTTGCTTTGTCAAATATGCTGTCTTATATTCTGTTTATCTTAATATGTTACATGGTGCAGTCTTTTGGTAGTCGGTTGTGGGTTACATCACTATCACTTCAAGTCATGTTAACTTCTCATGATGTTGTTGATGATTATGATGAGATCATTAGATCAACGATCGTCAAAGGATACAGTTACTTGAAAAATCTCAGCTTACACAAAACGCTCCCGGTGATCATAGGAAAATGTTGAAAGACCTTGCAAAAGGAGGATGGACATTTTCAGACCAAGACCAAGGATGGCCTGTTCAGATTGTACTGCTGAGAGTTTAGAGGTTTGAATCCATAATCAGTTCTTAGTTAAGTAACGTTTGTGATTTATTAACTTCAGGAATATTCATATGAACCGTGGTTTGCTGGTCTAGTGCTGCCTCGTCTTTGGAACTTGGAAGCATGCCCTCGCAGTTGATGGGTGAGAAAACGGATGTAGAGAGGCTCTGTGATGCCGTTAATTTACTTCTTTATGTTATTTTATTTTTGAAAAAAAGTTTACTTTCAGGTAATATAAGTATGAAGTAACCGAAACACACCACATGCATAACGAAAGCTTGTAACTAACCGTTACAAACATATGAACAGAGTTACCAGTATTCATTCTAGCTGACTTTCTCTCACCTCCTTTTCTCTCTCCCACTTTCCCTCAAGTTCTCCGCCCCCGTTTACTGATTCTGGTCGTCACCACTTCCTTTTCTCTTTCCGTTTTGCCTTCCCTCTCAGCCTTTTTATCTTCGCTTGCGCCTCTTTGCTTGGCCCTCTGGAGGTCCGGTGAGGTATATCAGATTGTGTTTTCCATAAACTCAATTGGACTAAGCCCCTGCATTAGATTTTGAGTTACACTAAAACAAAAACCTAATGCAGTGGCTTCCTAGTCCGGTGGAGTTTTTGGAAGACACAATCGTTGAGCATGAGTACTTTTTAGGCACTAGCATATTACACAAAGGCATATACCTCTGCGTTGACTTTGATAGAGCTTCTTCCTGTGAGAAACAAATACATATCTGTAAAATGTGTTATTGCTTTTAAAATTTGACCTCTGTGTTGTGGCCAAATCCTATTTTATGTGTACTCAAAATCAATTTTTTTGGATTGTCCAAATTTTATATTCAATTTTAAGTCCTTTTCTTATGTAGATTTTCAAGTCTTGTGAATAATTAAAGAACATTCACCCCCTAAGGTGAACCTTTAAATTCACCTCATCCTTTATAACTAATTAAACTGCCACATAGATAATTAAATAAAAAAATATTAAAATCATTTAAAAATAATTAAAAATAAGAAAATACCAATTTTAATGATGCTAACGCCGTCAACTAAACTCTAAAATCCTAATTTCAAATTCTAAACCCTAAAATTTAAATTTTAAACTCAAACTCTAAACTCTAAACCCAAATTTGATACCCTAAACCTAAATCCTAGACCCTGAACCCAAACCGTAAACCTTAATTCAAACCATATACCCTAAACTCAAATCATAAACCCTAAAACCAAACTTTATACCCTAAACTCAAATCTTAGACTCTAAACCTAAATCATAAATCTGAAATCCAAACCCTATAATGTCTAAGTTTAAGGTTTGGGTTTAAAGTTTACGGTTTGGGTTTAGGGTATACAATTTAGGTTTAGAGTATACGGCTTGGGTTTAGGGTTTAGGGTTTAGATTTACGGTGTAGGGTTTGGATTAAAAGTTTACGGTTGGGATTTAGGGTCTAGGATTTGGGTTTAGGGTATACATTTTGGATTTAGAGTATACGGTTTGGGTTTAGGGTCTAGAATTTGGGTTTAAAGTATAAAGTTTAAATTTAAAATTTAAGTTTAAAAATTTACGGTTTAGATAGCGGCGTTTGCGTTGTTAAAATTGATGTTATTCTTTTTTTAAACTATTTTATAATTAATTTAATATTTTTTAATCAATTATCTATATGACAATTTGATTGGTTATAAAAAGTGTGGTGAATTTAAAAGTTCACCCAGGGGGTGAACCTAAGTCTTGCTCATAATTAAACTCCGGAAATAAAAGTTAACTCTTTGTTAGCCAATGGTTATAAGTGTCTTAGTGCATACTGAAACAAAATCGACTCATTAAGATCAGACATATTTTGATAAAATGCATGATACATGCTTTTCTTTTATTTTTTTGCTCATATGATATCAAATATGATTGTTAACAAAAGGAAAGTTTCAGGAACTAAACATTTAACACTTGCTAAATCAAACATTTTAACCATAATTTAGAAATTAAAATCAAAATGTCATAAACACGTCCATATGATTTTTCCTCATGTGTATGCATAATAGCAGTTTCCATAGCCTACATGTAAGAGAAAAACATAAATTATTCTTCACATTTCTCTATAACGATTGTTTTACCTACGTATAAGAAGAAGAGAAAGAGAAAATCCAACACACTGGGATTAGTTATGACAATGAGTCCAGAGTTTTTGAATTTGCAGTTCCAATAGTTTCTTCCATTAGCTTGGTAATAAAGATTCATGGCGATTGAAGCATGGTTTATGAGATTGCTGGGTGAATAACATGGATACCCACTCGAAAGAAGGCGACAATCCACATGTGAACATGCATAGTTTATGTTATCTAGAAGTGTTGCTTGATCCGAAGAAGGTTTAGCCACACACCATGTCTTCATCTATAACAATTAGTTAGAAAAAAACATATTGAGTAATTAAGAAGAACAAACATCGTTTTAATAGTAATGATAACTGGTCAAGTCACATACCTCTGCGTTGACTTTGATAGAGTTTCTTTCTGTGAGAAGCAAATACAAAAATGAAACACTGTTAATTGAACATGTAAGTAAATTAGGATGGTTAATTTAGTTGTAATTTGATCACCTGAAGAGAGGTAGAAGAAGATGAGGAAGCAAAGGCACATGCATGCTTTAGCCATTGTAAGATTTTATCTGAGAGTGAGAGCTCTTCTACCATCTTTTGTGTATATAAATGATGGAAGTGTTCAGTAATGAATTTTTATTTTATTTAAAAACACTTATAAAAACAAAGTGATTTTAAAGTTCAAAGAAAAAACAAAGAGATTTTTGTATATGTATATATATTAATTAATGTTTTCAGGCTTTTGAGGTAAATAAAACGTGAGCTGAGCTGTAAATTAATACTCTATCCATTACTTAAAGAAAGATGTTTTAGAAAAATAAATTATTTCATAAAGATGTATTTTTTATGTTTCCTGTACAAAATTGAAATTTTAATAAAATTAATTAAATTTATTGAAAGACTATTGGTTAAAACGCAATGAAATTTGATAATTTCTAAAAAATAATGTATGATTAATGTGTTTTTTTAATATGTGTGAAAATAACAAAACATACATCTTTAAAAAATGAATGGAATAAGATTTTTAAGATCCAAAGGTCACTTTGTACCTTTGTATGAGAATCTTAAGTAGTTTATTAACCTTGAGAAAGATACTTGAAGTATAAATATAGAGATTTATATTGATTCCTGTGAAGAATCTTTATTCCTTGAAAAAACAATAAATCAATATTAGAATATTTAGTAAGTTGATTGGTCTTCAGTTGAACTATGTAACGGATGCTTTGACTAAGCTGCCTAGAACTCTGTTGTCTACTGACTAGTGTAGCAAAACTATGTACCAAAACTTCGTTTCATTTTTGCTTGAATATATAAGTTCACGTGTGGTGACTCACAATGAGATCCTAGAGAGAATGGTTGTGATTCTTCGTTAGATTAATCACTAATACCTATATCTTTTGTTTGTTGTTCTTGATAATGTAGTTTGATTATTCTATGTAATAGAGATTGATTATTTTGTGTATAAATACTTGTTATTTATCACTTTCTCTACTCGACTATGTTAGAATCAAAACCACTAGAAGTCTTGTAATTAGTGTTTTAAAAATTGGTCTTGGTAACACCTAGACACCTGTGTAGTCGGCAAAAACTGGGTATGAGCGAACTGTTTTTTTTCTTCAAACGAAATTATTAAAAAATCGGCCTAGACATTCAAATTATATTTAAGAATATGCATGTATATACTTAAAATTATAATTTTAGATAGATTTTTCTATCTATTTATTTTAATTAAATATATTATATAAATTTGTAAAAAAATGCATAGTTAACAAAAATTAAAATTAAACAATATTTATAAAATTTGTAGATATATAAGAACTAATGATTTTATGATTATTTTTTTTATAATTTTCTAAAAAAATTGTATAAATTAATATCTGAATGTCACACAACTGCAGCTTGTTCAATTTCTCCTGAAACAAGCCGGGGTAGATAAGCGAACTGGTGATCTGTTTGGGAATAGAGATCTTCTGAATATAACACGCAACATGGCTCGTGGACTTAAGTTCTGTATCTGAGACTATTCCTCTTCATGGACACATTGTATAGTTGCTGATTTGTTGCAAAAAAATACAGGGGGTTGAGAACGTGTACACTCAACATCAGCCACTTCTGTTTCAAACAATGGAGAGCATAACCAGAAGGAGATTACGAGATGTGGATTACCCCTTTGTCGGAGATCATTTTCAACAGGGAAGGTATGTGTGTCACATTAATACTCTTTCTTTTAGTTCCTTAAACTACTCTTTTTTTTTACAAGAACTGCATAATTTTTGGTTACGCAGGCTACAAGAGGTGGTGATATTCATGGTTGGTGGAACAACGTACGAGGAATCACGCTGCGTTACTCTACAAAACTCCACCAACTCCGGGATTCGGTTTATTCTCGGCGGCACCGCAGTGCTTAATTCCAAGAGGTAAGTGAGTTTTAATACAGGTTTTGTCTGTGTTGAATGTTCATTATATCCAAGACTGTATCAGTAAGAATGTTTGGTGATAATGATATTTTGTCAGGTTTAGGACATGGACGGCGATGTCTCATGGACTTGGAAGGATATCAAGATCAGGTAGCCATATGGTGTGAAGGGGATATAATAACAAAAAAGATTGTGCATTAGTAGTCTAAATATATATATAAGATTCTATCCTTATGATAAATATTTGAGTACAGCAGAACTAAACATGCGTGTGTGTGTGTGACCATCATTTTTGGACAGACAGTTAAAGAAGAAGATTGTGGTTAGATTCTTCGAAACAAGTACTCTAGTTATTACAAAAATCTGATTATGTTTAATCTTCTTAGAACTCTGAACATGACAACCGAATCATGCATGTTTCTCTATAAGATCATTCAAAGAACATGGACGCAAAATCGGATATTAGACACTGAGAGTGTACCTGACGGAGAAGATGGTCGGCAGATGTGTCAGTAATTACGGAGAGGAATACTATTATCAATTGGACTAACAATTGGGAACGATTGAAAACAGTTGAGAACGAAGATCTGGATTGATTTTTTTTTTTTTGATTAACGGGATGATCTTAAATGCTTTCTAGGCCTAAAGACTAATCCCGATAAGACCCACGGCATTCCAGCGTATTCTTGCCTGGGTGGCCAAGGGGACTGAGGCGAAGAAGAATAATAAGAAGTCTTCTAGGGTTGGGGAGAAGCTGAGAGGTGGGAGTATTTGGGTTGAACATGAGGACTACTTTAGGCGCTTAGAGGCTCCTGATTTAGAAACTTTGTCAGGTTTAGCTTCTCTATGTTCTTTATCTTCTAGAAACTGCTTTTCAGTTCCGGAATCAATTACTATTCAACAGAGGGAGACTGATGCCACTGTTTGTGGAGAAAAACTAAAGACATTAGCAAAGAAGTGTCTGAAGGGGTAAAGGAAGATGGTGGGAAGCCGATGACTGTTGATGATGTGGGGGATGAGATCTCTTCTGGTGGTTTAGAATGGATTTTAGGATGTAGAAATAGGATTTTGTTGACATCAGAAAGGCCTTCGAAAAAGCGGAGGCGTCTTGGTAGTGATGCAGGTTTGGAGAAATTAGTGGTTGCTTCTCCTTGCAGAGGGAATGCATTGTTATGTGATTTTTGCTGCACTGGTGGTGGTGCTAAGGAGTGTCATCACCAGTTCATTGTTTGCACGTCCTGCAAAGCTACAGTTCATAAAATATGCTACGGTGTGGTTGATGATACGGATAAGACTTGGTTGTGTTCCTGGTGTGAAGTGGAGAGTGGTCGTAATGGTAGTGAAAGACCGTGCTCGCTTTGTCCGAAGAAGGATGGTGTTCTGAAACCTGTTCTCTCAAAACTTGAGAATGGTGGGCCACCGGAGTTTGCTCATCTGTTTTTTTCTCTGTGGACGCCTGAGGTTTATATAGAGGACTTGAATAAAATGGAGCCTATCTCGAATTTGCCTGGGATAAAAGAAACTCGAAGGAAGTTGTTGTGTAACTTGTGCAAGGTGAAATCTGGTGCTTGCTTTCGATGTTGTTATGGTATGTATTGTTTCTTTCTGTCACCCGGTCTACTTCTGAGCATGGATAACATTTGAGATTCTTATTGACATGCTCTGTTCTGTACTCTGGGTCTTTTACTTAACCACATTATATTACACTGTGGTTTATGTGGAGGCACAACTGGGGCTTTTAGGAAAGCCACAGATGGGCAGTGGGTACATGCATTTTGTGCCGAGGTGAACAATTCTTCTGCAGCAGGATCTGAATTATTATTTCAAGTAATAAGCATTGCAAATAATTATGTGTTTAATCTCTGGCAGTGGTCTCTTGAATCAACCTTCAGAAGAGGGCAAATACAGGCTGTGCAGGGAATGGTGGGTTTATATTACTATAATACAGAATCTTTATCATGTCTAAGCTGTTTTAAAAATTCTAAAGCTTAATATTTGATGCTTTCTTAGGAATTTCTGGCCAAGAGCACCAAAACTTGTTGTGTATGCCAACGGATATATGGTGCATGCATTAAGGTACTGAGTACTGCTCTTCCTTACTTAAGTATTGGGACAAAGATTGATGATAAGTTTATTTGTGCATTGTACAGTGTAGTTATGCTAACTGCCAGTCGACATTTCACCCTACCTGTGCCAGAAGTGCTGGCTTTCATATGACTGGTGGTGGGAAACTTCCGCACAAGGCTTACTGTGAGAAGCACAGCTTAGAACAGAAGGCAAAGGTCTTTTTTTGTCATCTCTTTACTCATTTTCATGATGACCCACTTTCTTCATAAGGTTGCTTATATATGTCCGACTGTTAGCAGGCTAAATCTCATAAACATGGGGCAGATGAACAGAAAAGTCTCAAGCACTATAGGGTAAGAGTTCTTAGCGAAGAAAAATGATTTCTCCATTTGCTGCATGAAGCATGTTCTGTTCTCTCTCTTGCTAATTATTTTTTTTATTTCTTGAAAATTTTTGCTATGTCTTCCAGGTTGAACTTGAGAGGTTACGCCTTCTGTGTGAGAGGATAGTGAAGAGGGAGAAGTTAAAAGTAAGTTATAGTAAGTTGAAAGAAGTTATAGCAAAAGGCACTTGACCTTTTACTGGTGTTATATTTGCAGCGAGAGCTGGCTGTTTCCTCACATGAGATACTTGCTACCAGAAGGGATCACGCTGCACGCTCATTACCGGTCCGTAATCCATTTCCTCTTCCGACTCAGCTACAACGTCAATAAAAAAAGGTCATCAAGATAGTAATATATCTGGCAGTGAATACAGAGGTCCGATGATATAACCATCGACAGCACAGCCTCTGTTGGGCGGCGAGGAGGCAAATGTCCCGTTTTAATGGACACTGATCAGAAAACCGACGATAGTGCTACTTCCAAGGGTCGGTTTACCCTTAATCAGCCAACAGAAAGCGAAGTGTCTTCTGGGAAAACGGTTCCACGCAAACATTGTATAGTCTCGCCAAGTGTTTCAGAGGAAGGAGATGAAGAAACTTTTAGTCCTAAGTTGCGTTGCATTGTAACTTCGTCTCTTATACATGTTTTGTCTTCATAACTGATAATAGCAGCATGTAGAAACATTTGCGAAGGAACTTGTGATGACATTGGATGAAGCTTCTTTCAAGAACCGGCGGCTCCCAAAGGGTTACTTTTATGTTCCTGTTGATTGTCTGCAAGAAGAGACAAGCCGGCGAAACGAGAAGGCGGATTCATCTGATAAGCCAATCAACCAAACTGTGCCTTGCGGTGAGTGTGAGATTTGAGAAAAGAAGAAAAAGGCTCATTTTAGATTCAGGGTAATGAGAAACAAAACTCCCTGTGACCAAAGAGGTAGTATCAGTCACTTGATTCTGTTTGTATACAGCAGCTTACGCAATAGGGTAGAGCAGAAGTGTAAATATTCTTCAATTTTTTTCTAATATTTCTTTAGTTATGCATTTTGTTCACACTTTTATTTCTCTTTTCACAAGTTTCTAACATGAGATTAACTCGAGTAGAAAGACAATTGATATACAACAACAAAAGAAGCCACACAGATGTTACATACAGTCTTCACTTCTTTGATATTTGTATACGTGTGTGACAAGCTACTCGTTCTTATAGCGACTACTCTATATTTGTGCCTTTAACTGAATCTATATATGATCGAACTGAAGATATTAAAAACTTAAAGAAAAATGAAATGTTCATCATCAATATAATGTTTCAATTTCAATAAAAAATGAATTTGACGTGATCATGTTGTACAATGCATCTCTTAGAACATTTTCAATGTACATCTCTATATTTTGCTATAAAATAGAGATTTCAATTATAAAGACGGATTTACTCAAATGTATATTTCTATAATTGAGTTCCTTTATTTCAGAGAAAAATATAGAGAAATTCTATTTTTTGTCTATATATATTTAGAGAAGGAAATACCAAATTTCTATATTCTATTTTATAAATAGCGAAACTCTATTACGACGACGTACATTGGAGCAAGTCCACCTTTATAATAGAATTTCTCTATCTTAGGGGAAAATATAGAGACGGAAATAGAGGTGGCTCAGAGATGGTCTTAGATGGTGTGACTATTGCTTATCAAAACGAGGTGGCTCAGAGATGGTCTTAGAGGTGGCTCAGAGATGGTCTTACAAACTATACTAAATTAAATTACATAAAGTTTAGGTTCAGTAAATTAATCTTCTATAACCAACATTTCAGAAAAGTCGAATAAAAAATGGATCAAACATTGATGCACCAGTTGGAAGGCAAGAATTCGTATGTCTCGGTGCATTTAGTTTGTGTAGAGTTAGTATTTGAATTTGAGGACAAAAGAATGGCATAGTGTTGAATTTCACGAGTAATTAGATGTTCAAAGAAGACTTATCAGGGCTGGGAGTTCGGGTTCCGTTTAGGTTTATTTAGATTTCAGGGTTTTTGAAGTTAAAAGTTATAGTTACTTTAGGATATTAATACATTTCTGTTAGGTTTTTATGGGTTCGATTCGGGTTTACATTAACCCATTTAAACTAAAACTCACATATATTTTTTTTAAACCTAAAAATAAAATAATATATAACATATAATATCATATCATATCATCATTGGCTTGCTTCATCTCTCCATCTTCGAGAAGGGTACCTTCTTTGCAGCAAAACTTATCGAGAAAAGTATTCTTTTGACATTTTTTCTGTAACCAAGTTTATTACTGAAGTTGAATCATATATGATCATCGATCTTTCTTCTCTATGCAACACATGAATTGGTTTATGCTTCACATTACAGAAGTATACTATGGATCCAAGTGTACCAGACTTAATTAGTGCACACACACCTATGGCTCAATCAACCGATGTACCAAGGGGTGTGTTAAGCGAGGTTGGTATATATCAACAAACACCTGTGGAGTTGGAGCAAAACCATCCCCAACCGTGGTTCCTTGTTACCAAATTCCAAGTACAAGACAGGAGAAAATGGTCACTGGAAGAGGCTGTCATCTGAAGATAATGCGCAAAACAATCCAGTGGGAATCAGAAGGGAATACAAGTTCAAGTGGACCAGAGGAATACACCAAGGCCAGTGTTCAGAATCACTGAATACATAATGACTGTATACAACCACATCTGCCTCACTTAAGATTTTGCAACTGCTGAAGCTTTAAGTGTTGGTTAAATATTCCAAGATACTCCAATCAAATAAGAAATCCACCCACAACTATGATTAAGAATTAGACAAATAGTAGTGGCTGAAAGATTTGAAGCTGGACTATATGCCTCAATACCATTCAAAATACATCTATAGTTCGAAATCTATTAGTTTAAACGACTTGTTGGTACAAATGTTGTACTTTATCATTCAAATTGTTTGTTCAAAAAGAAAATCATTTAAGACAAAAACTTGTAGTGATTTAGACAAAACCCTAAGTTGTGAATCTCAAACAATGAGGTTTGATGATGTAGTTATTTAGTGAAAAATATATTTTTCTTATTATATAATTTAAAAGCATAATATATGAAACTAATTACATTAGCTTATGTTACTTGAAATATCATTAGAATTTGATTCATTTTAATTATTCCCTTAAAAGTATAGCATAGTAAATTTCATGCACACAATTGCAAAAATTATCATCGAACATTAATTACCATAAAAATATTTATATTAATCTTTATATCGTTTATTATATCTTTGTTTATTCTATTTTATTAAAAACAATAATAATCATATCATTCATAATTCCATATAGTAACGAACTATTTTCATATTTTATGATTAAAAGAAAATTAACAAACATAAAAATGATAAAGAATAGTAAGCAAGTGTTTTATTGATTCTAATAAGATACTACAATAAAATATTTACATTAATAATGTTGAGATTATTATAATTTATTAATTTTTATTTTTTGACAAAAAGGTATTTCGTTTCATTATACAATGGCCAAACTTAGAGTCATAAAAAATTATTAATTTATCGAGTTTCTACTGTATATACATGATAAAACTATATTACTAAATATATTTGCTTGACAAGAAAGGAAATATATAAAATGAAAAATTATCATATTTTGATTGTTAAAAAAAGTAAACATAGAAGAATATGAAACAGTTTAATTATGTGCAACATTTCCTTTTATAAATTTAGAATTGTAGTATACAAAATATGTATAAATTCAATAATAAAACATAAAAATACCATCATTCATCCAAGATTAAGGCTACAAGTTCTTCTATTACTCTAGTCTCACGCATCTTCAATCCTGAGACTTCTTTGAAGATTGTGGCTCACGTTCCCTGTTCACCAAACGCACTTCTGCTTTCTGACCAGTTCCATTGATCCCGCTTCTCTTGTCTAGGAAGAGACTCAAGATGGCGCTGCAGAATATTGGTGCTTCAAACCGACTGGCAAAGATAATGAACAAATTGCTAAAAGATGGCAGGTTACCAAGTCTGAAGGCAAAGGTAACGGGCATCAAGACCAACTATGTTGACATTCAAAAAGCCTTGGGGAGGCCATGCTTCTTACACGACCGGCAAGTACTTTGGAATCAGAATCAGATTCAGAATTTTGCGGAAGCTTACGTAACCTCGTCTCCAAAACGCTTCTAAAATATTTTATTTAAAAACACGTTGGAAGCTGATTCTGTTTTGGAATCATGCTTCCATTTTAAAATGCAATATCATAAACCAATAAAATTTAAAAATCATATTTTTTGTATAAAATCTAAAATTTGATAGTAATTAATATAAAATATAAATATACCAATAATATGCATTGAGATCTTTATTAGAGATTTATCATATATATTTGAATATGATGTTAATTATTTATGAAATATTAAAAAATAATTACTATTATAATTTCTTTTCAACTTAATTTATGTGGATATTTTCACAGTTTTAACATGAAATCATTTAAAATTTTATAAACGAATAGATGCTATATTAAATTTGAATCATATAATTAGAGTCATATATTTGTATAATTTTTCTATTATATGTTTGTATGTGTATTTATATACATATGTGGATAAACGCTTCCAACACGTATCCGCTTCCTAATTTTTTTTTAAAAAAATTGCTTCAACGCTTACATGCGAATTAATTACGATAATTTTGTTATATTATGAATAATACCATTATAATTTTGACACTAACACATGAAGGTTGAAACATGCCATACACATCAAGCATTCAAGCAAATAAAAGTTCAAAATAAAGCAAAATAATTACTAAAAACTTAGAAATAATAAAGTAAATTAAGAAGAAAAACAAAACAAAATAATTACAATTTTTTTAATATACTAATAAAGTTTCCTTGTGCTCTATTCTCAGGTGTCCACGTCATCAAAGAAGGATGGAATTTTTTGACACGTGGCATATGTAAAAGCAATACTTTATTTCGATTCTGTTGAGTTTCTTAACGAGCTCCATTATTTAGATATTTGTTCAATTTGTATGGGCTTGTATCTTTATAAAATGGCCCATTAGTAGTAAAAAGTTACTTTCAGAGACTTGAACGATTCGTTATACGTTGGCCGTCAAACCTTTTTTTCTCTTCATCTCATGGACGAGAATAATATTGTGGCGTAAAAATTGTGTTTTGTTTTTATACTTAGTTTACTTTATTAGTTAAGTACAATTTTAAAACAAAACAAAATAATTACAAAAAAAACTTATAACTAATAATGTAAATTAAGAAGATAAACAAAACACAATAATTAAAAAAAACTTATATATACAATTAGTAAACTTATCTAAAACGAAACAAAATAATTACAAAAAAGCTTATATATACAATTAGTAAACTTATCTAAAACGAAACAAAATAATTACAAAAAGTTAAATGGCATACACTTTAAAGTGAGTTAACCTTTCAAAAGTCAAAGAAATAAGGAGTCTAATCTTGGAGACATTCATCAACTGTCTTCAATTATTTAATTTTGTTATATTGTGAATACATACCATTATAATTTTGACACTAACACTTGGAGGTTAAAACATGCCATACAGATCGAGCATTTAAGCAATTTATAAACTTCACAAATTTTATCACCAATCATTATAAAAAAATCTGTAAAAGTGATCAACGAATTAATCTGTGTATTTAGTTTTCTTTAGTATTTTTTTGCTAAATGGTTTTTAAATATTTTGTACGTTGATTCTGTAATAACCATGGGTTACTTTGTTTTCACATCATGGAAGAAAATGACGAATATCATCATATTAATTTGGACGATGACGATGAACCATTGCAACAATCAGAAAATGAAAATGTTGATTCTTCTCAAGAAAACAAAAAGAAAGAAAAAAAGAGAAAAACTTGCATTCAGATGTTTGGAAAGATTTTCCAATTAGTGGGGGGGGGGGGGGGGTGGAGGGGGATCCTGATCCTTAGGGTAAATAAGAGATGAGATGCAACCATTGTGATCTTGTATATCACTTCAATTTAAACAAGAATTGAACTACGACTTTGAAACGCCATTTGGTGATTTGTCCGAAGAAGGCTAGAAATGGTAATATTGGTGAGATGTTGTTCAATCATGAAGGAAAACTCAGAATAAGAAAGTTTGATCAAAATGTCTTTCGTGATCTAATAGCAATGGCCATAATTGATTTCGATCTTCCATATTATTTTGTTGAGAATGTGAGGGTAAGATATTCTTTTAAATATGCTAATCAAGAAATTCAAATTTTGGACTAGAAACACAGCTGCTACAAATGTCTACCAGTTCTCAAGAAAGAAAAACGGAAACCCAAGACGATCTTGACAGAAATTCCAAGTAGAGTTTGTTTGACTACAGATCTTTGGAGAGCAATTACAATCTGAAGGATATACATGTTTGACTGCTCATTACATTGATAATGACTGTAATCTGACTAGTAAGGTACTCTTTTTTTTTTTTGCTTTTCCACGTCCACATACTTGTGTGCAATTATCGACAAAAATGATGAAATTGCTTAAAGAACGGGGATTAGAGAAAAACTATTTTCTCTTACTCTGGATAATGCAACTTCTAATGACAATATGCAAATAATTTTGAAGAGGCAACTGCAAAATGATTTGTTGTGCAATGGAGAAGTCTTTCATGTTAGGTGTTCAACGCATATATTAAATCTAATTGTTCAGGATGGATTAGCTGTGATTGGTGGTGCTTTGCAGAAAATAAGAGATACTATTAAGTATGTGAAGCATCCGAAAGTCAGGAGAATATGTTTCAAAGCTGTGCGGACACAATAGGACTTCAGACAAAAGCTGGTTTCGCTCTAGATGTCAGTCGCTACTAGGTAAAATTTGACTTATGATATTCTTGATAGAGCCATCAAACATCGATAGGCATTATGTCATCACAATGACATAGATATTGGTTGTAAGCATCTTCCATCAGAGGTAAAATGGACAAGAGGAGAACTGATCTGTGAGTTTTTAAAGCCTTTTCAAGAAATTACAAATTTGGTGTCTAGTTCAACATATCCTACATCAAATTTGTATTTTAAGCAAGTTTGGCAGATAGAGTCTTGGTTGCAATTTTATTAGAATTCTGAGGATGATGTTATTAGAGACATGGTTAGAGTAATGAAATGTAAGTTTGAGAAATATTTGAAAGATTCTAGTGACATTCTTGCCATAGGTGCTTTTTTGGATTCAAGAATGAATTTTGCTCTAAGAATCAGTGAATAGTAAAAAAAAGATGACTTAACTACAAAAATAGTTTTTTTTTTGGAATTTCCAAAAAACAACTCAAGTGAGGAAATTACGTGTATTTCTGAAGGTCATAAGTTTATTACGAGAATGTCATTAAGTAATCAATTTTTTCTCCTTCTTCTTCTTTAAAGAAGAAGAAATAATAAGAAACTATATTAAAAGTTTTGTTGTGCTTTTGTATTGATTCCTTACAGTTTTAAATACTATATAGTCATACTCATCACTCCTCTAAGGTATGAGTTCATTAGCTTCATTTTATGGAAGTTCACAACTCTAAAATTGCATATTTTCCATATAACTCGAATTTGAGAGTTTTCTTGAGTGAGTTTAGTAGTACCTAACAGTACCAAATTTATTTATTATAATCTGTTGAACCATGGTTGAACTATGACATGGAAGTCTAGCTGGTTCGGTTTTTAAGATATTGGTTATTTAAGAAAATAATAAACTCGATTATATAATAGTGACAGAGACTAAAACATCAATATGTTGAACCTTTGTCATCAGGCTACACTAGAAATTAGTGTACATTAAGCATGGCATGTTTAACCAAACACAAAATGAGTCTCGCAAAATAAATCTAAAACATTCCATTTTTAAGATAGGATACCTCAATTCCCATAGGTATTTTGAACTTAATCATTTTTCAATTACTGTGTGTCAATCATATCTAAAGAATAACAAATATTTTTAAGATATAATATATATGCATTTAATTTCATTAATAAAATAAATTTCATATGAGAAATATTTTTAAAATATATAAATTATAAGAAAATATATATTATATGATATAAACCAAAAAAAAAGTGAAGCGAATTCCATAGGGGCTGGATTGGATCAGACCTCTGGATCCAGACCTACCAAGACTTTTATTAATGTAATGATATTACAAACTATTAAAGATAATAAGCTAAATCCAAATAAACAACAGAAAAATCAGTTGTCTATCTATTAGCATTTTATTTTTTAAGTACTGAATATAAAAAAAAAACAACGATAAATAATTTTTAGTACATGGTATCGCTGTTGAAAGGCCCAGGTTCAGTTGTGCTTGTATACTTGGAATGCCGAAATCAAGTTCCGGCCAACCTTTTGAAGAGAATCCGAGGTTCTCTATTATGGATTACGGTTGTAGCAATGATTTCGTCCTTGGAGTTTACCTGACCCGAAAAGTCATAACCTTCCCATCCGGCAGCCTTGCGGCTGGACAATTGGAACTCTGTGGGTGTGCCGGGGTTCAATTTAATACGACCATACGTGGCTGCAGTTGCATTCGTTGCTCCACTCGCGGATATAGTGAAATTCCACGAGAAGGTGACTGGTGCCCCGTCGTACAATCCGTGCGGAATATTAAGCCGGATCTTCTCGCCGTTTGGAGCATAGTGGGGGTCAGTGAACGTACCAGTGAACACAGCGCCGTGAAAGTGGTGCACACCCTTAGCTTTGCCTCCGAAGACTTGACTCGCGAACTTGCCCTGTGAGGACTCGGCCACGAGTACATGTCCGCTTTGTTTATCCAGCTTTTTGGTGAGTTTGATCTCAGCCTTTTTGGGCTCGTAATGGTAGATCTCCATCATTTTCTCGTTGAACTTCTCGGCCATGGTGTGTAAAAGGGCGACTTCGGTGGGTTCGGCGATGTTTCTATAGAGAATGACATCGCAGACGGAGCTTTCGAGGAAGTTGGCGACGGACTCCCAGTATCGCGTCCAATCGTTCGCGTTGTATTCGATACCCGCTCGTTCTAGAGAGTACACGGTGCCAACTTGTGGGATATATTCGACTATGGAGTAGTCGACCTCTTCGAGTTGGGTGAACCACTCAGACATGTTGAGCGTTGGTAAATGGATAATGTGTGAAAATTTCTACGTATGGGGATATCCTTTTAAAGGCCAAGATCTTTTGCAATATATTTTTCTATAATAATTATAATAAATGAAATCAAATGAAGCACGTTTTTTCTTACATTTCTCCATCTTCTATAATTA
The DNA here is from genome assembly GCA_026261945.1 of Hirschfeldia incana. Taxonomy (NCBI): domain Eukaryota; kingdom Viridiplantae; phylum Streptophyta; class Magnoliopsida; order Brassicales; family Brassicaceae; genus Hirschfeldia; species Hirschfeldia incana. The sequence continues at coordinate 626,127 of JABCMI010000095.1, read as the reverse complement.
AAATAAAATATAAGAAAATCTTATAACTGTCGGCAGCTGGAATTTATAAGGTCAGAACGTCGTGTACGTATATTATCTCTTTTATAAGCATTTTATTAGAATTTTTTATTATTTTATATCATAAATATATTTTATGAATTATTCAGTTTTTTTAATAATTTGTATAATACCAAATATACGAGGTGTTTTTTGTAGATGTGTATATGAGGTGTTTCGGGTAGATGGGTAATAATATATTTTATGAATTATACAATAAGAAGTCATTATATATCAACATATATTTATATTATTAAAACTACAATATAATTTCTTTAGACTCATTATTTCAATTTTGCAGGTATAAGTACGAACACACTCTAAATAGAAATAAAATACCTATGTTGTCATAAAAGAAATAAATACAGATATTTTGACAAAAGAAATGAATACCCATCTATATGTTATGTTAGAACCGATTAATTAAGCTTTCATAGCAAAACTTACACTATTATCAGATAACAGAGTCAGAATGAGTATACATTTGGGCGTACCATTTATATTTATATGTGTTTACAGTTTTCGGTTTAGTTTCAGTTTAGTTATTTCGGTTTTATAGTAACGACAATTTTTTATTTGAATTTTAACAGCTGAGTTTAGATGTAGTTTTTGGTTTACAGTTTTCGGTTTATAGTGTAAGTTTACAGTTTTCGGTTTATTTGATTTTTTTTATTTGTATGTGTGTTTACAGTTTTCGGTTTAGTATAGTTTACAGTTTAGATGTCTATAAAAGAGTACCATTTAAACAACTTATTTTTTATATTATATATATATTTTCAGTCAGAAGTGTGTGTCTTGATTAATTTTGAAATCTATACTATTAAAAGAGTATATCTGTATTTAATTAGGATTGATATTTTAAAGTATAGAACACACACTTTCATTAGTGAAATATAATAACAATATGAATTGTTGATTTCAAAATGAAATGAAATTTCTCATATCCTATATATACCATAGTTTAAAAATGATACAATTATAAACAAAATTAATTTTGTTTATCACGGTTGGGATTTTATTGTAAAACTAACACAATTTCTAAAAATACATAATAACTTAATGTGTATTAAAAGCTTTAAATTTTAATTAATTTTATTTATGTTTTCAGTTTTATATATGTGATATGGTTTAATAAACTTATTAACAATTAGTGGGCTTAATTTAAAGGTTATTAATTATACTAGAGTTTATGTCCGCGCTACACGCGGAAACTATTTTTATATAGTATTTTGATCAATTAATAGACTAAAATACAGTTGCCCTATAATGTTTATAAATTTAATGTACTTTAAAGCAATTTAGTGAATTTAGAATTTATAAATCAGAAAATGTCTAAAACAGTAAAACAAATTTATATAGGTAGAGTCTTTTTAAGGTACATATTGTTGCTTTTTGAATGTGACATTAGTCTTCTAAATAATGCATGTTCTTATTAGATTCTGAGGGGATTAGTGTGACTTATTTTAGGTAAAGTAAGAATAATATTTCATTCTGAATGTTGAGGTGAATAATAATTTATGTATTAAAAAATCAGTTAGCAAAACTCAAACATGTTAATGAAATTTATTTTCCATTGACCTTTATATATGTTTGGATTAGTGATTGTTATCAAAATAATTTATTTTTTATTCTTATATTCTTTGAAATTGTCTAAAATTTATTGTTTGGCCATTTCATATGAAGAAACATACAAAAGTTACATGCGAGATGTTTCAAGATTAAAACTTTTTTTTTTCAATTTTTCTTTCTATTTATATTTTTTTATTTCACCACTAGAAAAGCAAGCCTGTAATGAATTATGTTTTGTATTTAGTTTTTTTTTTTGTGGTAAAAAATTTCTTTGATGTGTATTTAAATTAAAAAAAATAGATTTTTGTATTTATTTTAAAGGTCTATCCAAATGTTATTGGCCCAATAACAAATTCTAATTTTTTAATTAAAATAAGGAATGTGTTTGTAAGTGGCTAGACATAACATTTGATGGTAATTGGCCTTAACATGTATGAATGTATTTTGGGTATATTTTCTTATTGGAATTATTGTGGTTTATTACGTGATTTAAATGTGATGTGAATATGATGCTAAAATGCATTATTTACCATTGGTTAAAACATTAATATAATATGCATGATATATCAAAAGATCCTTTATAAATGATTATATATATATATACTGATGTTTACACAAGAATGGAACTACAAGTTTGAAACAACATTTGGTGATTTGTCAGAAGAAGGTTGGAAATGGTCATATTGGTGAGATGCTGGTCAATCATGAAGGGAAACTCAGAACAAGAAAGTTTGATCACAATGTCTTTCGTGATCTAATAGCTATATATGGCCATAATTGATTTTAATCTTCCATATTCTTTTGTTGAGAATGTGAGGCTAGGGAATTATTTTAAATATGCTGATCAAGAAAATCAAAAATTGGACTAGAAACATAGAAGCTACAAAGGTCTACCAGTTTTACGAGAAAGAAAAACAGAAACCCTAGACGGTATTGACAGAAATTCCAAGTAGATTTTGTTTGACTACAGATCTTTGAAAGAGAATACTAAAATGTAGTCTGTAGAGAGAAAAATGAAGAGTAAACACTAAACAGAATACAAAGTTATTGAATGGGAAATTGGCCTCAGTAGCCATGAAAAAAATCATAATATGTATACTAGCTAATTGACCTAACGGATCTATACACTCCGTCACAATTACATATTAATACCATTGTACCCTTTAACGCAACCGGCTGCACCTGTTTCAATTAAAAAAATATATAATTTATTACTTTACCAAAGATAAACTGTGTCTTACCCACGTTCACAAATCACAATTTTCCCTTTTACTCTCTTCCATAACTTTTTCGACTCCCAATAATCTTATCCTCCGATCTCCTCGACCGCCTTACCCCCTCCCCCCTCCCCTTCAATCGAAAGCTTCTCCCTTCTTATTCTTCTCTTTTCCCGTTAGGGTTTCAGCGGCTAATTCTAACCCATACTTCCTCTCCAACTTCATCAAATCAATTCTTCTATGTTTCTATAAACTTCTGTAAGTTATCTGTTCCTGTAAGTTTTCTGTCGATTTTCCCTTGAGTCTCCTAACAGTCCCTTTGATTGTGCTTCTTTTATTTGAATTTTTGTGCTTGTTAGAGAATTTGGTCTTCTAATTGCAGAGTCCTGCTACGGCCTGAGTCACTCTCATAGGCCTTTCGCAATTTGATTTAGGATTTGGATTTTCTCTGGTTGCATTAGGGTTCTTTAATTTGAATTATCTTTTTATCAGTGCTGTAAAATAAATAGTGTAGTAATTTAGGAGAATATATGTGGAATAGCATGGCTTATAAAAGCTTTGCATGTAGAGATAGTATACTTTCTTGTTCATTTGAAATGAAATAGTATTTGTGCCAACTGAACTATTTCACTTAGTATAGTTTCACATGTTATTCAGCTTTGTAACTATTTATTGAGTCGTCGTTCTGATGTATGGTTTGTGTGTTTGCTTGTTTTGTTTAGTCTTCTGGCCTTTTGAATTACACACAATATTTTCTTCTCATCCGGCCTTCACAATAGCTAGTGTAGTAAGTTATGGGAATCTTTGTGTAATATCACGTCTCACAAATGTTGGACAAGTTTGATTTGTTGGAATTGGTGTTTGGGTGTGGTTTAGTTAGTAGGATCTTAATCTACCATATACTGTTTATATTATTAACAAGGGAAATAGTATGTGAATGTTCTTAACAAGTGGAATAGTATGATGTTCATAATATTCCACTCCAATTGGAATAGCATAGTTATGCAATATGTTATCCCATTCATTTGTCGATTCTTCCTTTGTTTTATTCATCATCTCTATATTGTATATGTGTAGATGATATGTGTATATGGGTATATTAGTCTTTATGTAATCCCTAGATTAGTATTGTACTTAGTATAAATACTGTATTACCCTATTCTAATAAAGTATTCAGTTCACAATCCATATGGTATCAGAGCAGTTACGATACTTAGGGATCTAAAATTTTTTTTTCCGCCGTCAAACACCCAACTCCTCTCTCACGGCTTCTATGGCTTCTCCTGCTTCACAAAGCGAGACCATCAATATCTCTGCAACACAGAGCATTCTCAATCTCAACATGACGAATGTCACGAAACTTACGGCATCCAACTTCTTGATGTGGAGCCGTCAAGTCCTTGCGTTACTAGATGGATACGATCTCAGCAGCCACATTGACGGAACCGGTATCATACCACCTCCGACGAACACCGTTGATGGTGTAACCACACCAAATCCTGCCTATACGATGTGGAAGAGACAAGACAGGCTGATATACAGCGCCCTTCTAGGTGCTATCTCCGTGACGATCCAGCCCATCCTCTCCACCACCACCACGTCCCATCAGATTTGGCAAACCCTCTCCACGACTTATGCCAAACCAAGCAGAGCTCATGTGCAGCAGATTCGACAGCAAATCAAGACCTGGACGAAAAACACCATGAGCATCGATGAGTACGTTCAAGGTTTTGTCAATCGCTTCGATCAATTGGCCCTTCTCGGGAAACCGTATGAAATTGAAGATCAGCTTGAGTTTGTCTTGGGTGGATTGCCGGATGAGTACAAGCAGGTCGTTGATCAACTAGAAGGCCGCGACATCGCTCCTTCCATTGCTGAAGTTCATGAGAAACTTCTCAATTTTGAAGTTAAACTGCTGAGTAAAGCAACCACTCCTGCTACTCTACCTATAACGGCGAACGTAGCACACTATCGTGGCTCTAACCAAGGCAGTGGCTCAAACCAAGGCCACCATACTCGCAACACCAACTATCAAGGACAGAAGCGCTACAACAACAACCGCAATCAGCAACAAACATGGCAGCAACAGCAGTTCTCTGCATCTGGTGGTCAGATTCCTCGCGGTTACCAGGGCCGCTGTCAGTTTTGCAATGTTCAAGGACATAGCGCAAAGCGTTGTCCCCATCTCCAGAACGTCCCTGCTGTTAATCAACCATCTCAGCCGTCCACTCCTAATACTAGCGCGTGGAATCCTCGAGCCAATGTGGCGATCACTCAGCCATACAATCCTAACAATTGGATCCTCGACAGTGGCGCCACACACCATCTGACTACTGATCTCGCCAACCTCTCTCTACATCAGCCGTACACCGGTGGAGAAGAAGTGACGATTGCTGATGGCTCCAATCTTCCCATCTCGCATACTGGTTCCACATCACTAAAAACCTCTACTCATTCTTTTCATTTAAATGATATTCTCTATGTTCCCAACCTTCACAAAAATCTTATTTCTGTGTATCGTTTGTGTAATACTAATAATGTCTCTGTTGAATTCTTTCCTGCTCATTTCCAGGTGAAGGATCTCAGCACGGGGGTCCGATTGCTCCAAGGCAAAACTAATGATGAGTTGTACGAGTGGCCACTGACTTCCCAGAACACCATATCTCTATTCACTGCCTCAACATCAAAGACGAACCAGTCAACTTGGCACTCTCGCTTGGGACATCCATCTTTTTCTGTTTTTCAAACTGTTGCTTCTAAATTTGCTTTACCAGTTTCTCATTTATCTTCAAAAGAACCTCCTTGTCATCACTGCCTTACTAATAAAAGCCATAAGCTTCCTTTTTACACAAACACTATCACCACCACAAAACCTCTCCAATACATATACACCGACGTTTGGACATCTCCCATTTATTCTCTTGACAACTACAAATATTATCTTATTTTTGTCGACCACTTCACTCGCTATACATGGCTCTACCCCTTAACTAAAAAGTCCCAAGTTCGAGATGTGTTTATTCAATTCAAAGCTGTTGTCGAGACCCACTTTCGCTGTCGGATTGAAAACCTCTATTCCGACAATGGAGGCGAGTTCATTGCGCTCCGATCATTTCTTGCAAGCCATGGCATCTCTCACTTTACTTCCCCACCACACACACCGGAGCACAATGGCATCGCCGAAAGGAAACACCGTCATATCGTTGAGATGGGTCTCACACTGCTTCATGAATCATCCCTGCCCACGACGTACTGGACCTATGCATTTGCTACTGCGGTCTATCTCATTAACCGTTTACCATCACCCGTCCTCCAGCAGCAATCTCCATATGCCAAGCTTTTCGGAAAAGAGCCAAACTACTTGAAACTTCGTGTCTTTGGCTGTGCTTGCTTTCCTTGGTTGCGTCCCTATGCGAAACACAAGCTTGATCTCCGGTCTTTACCATGCATCTTCCTCGGATATTCGCTTACACAGAGCGCGTATCTCTGCCTTCATCAACCTACCGGAAGAATATACACTTCTCGCCACGTCAAATTTGATGAAGCGACTTTCCTCTACAAGCCACCTTCATCTCCTGCTCCATCAACTTCTGATCAATCCTCACCCGTCTATGCCCCTCACACCAGCATTCCCTTACCGTCAGCGCCACTCGTACACACTACATCGTCTCCACCCCCGGGCCAGGATCCTCACCTGCCGCAGTCGTCTGCTCCTGCAACGAACACGGCTACATTGCCGCCAGGTAATGTTGAAATGAGTTTAGAAAATAATTCAACAGGTTCGACATCCAATAGTGCTACACCAACGAACACAGAGACTACCCCGACTCCATCAGCTCCACCCTCTACTCAAACCTTACACCCACCGTCACCAACCTTGGCCTCACTACAACGATCTCCCTCACCTGAACCTGACCCAGCTCCACAAAACGCCCATCCCATGAAAACCCGAAGCAAAAACCAGATAACCAAACCAGTTAAAAAGCTTACCCTTACAGCTGTAACCTCTCCTCCCAAACACACCATTCCCAAAACCGTGGCCCAGGCCATGCGAGATGAGAAGTGGCGAGCATCCATGAGTAGTGAATACAATGCTCAACTTGATAATCACACGTTTGAGCTTGTACCACCGCCTTCTAATCACCGTATTATTGACACCAGGTGGATTCATACAATAAAATATTGGCCTAATGGTGATATTCGCAGGTACAAATCTCGTTGGGTGGCACGAGGATTCAACCAAGAATATGGTATTGATTATGGAGAGACGTTCAGTCCCGTGGTCAAGTCATTAACCATTCGATTAGTCTTGCATTTGGCAGTGACGAACTCTTGGCAGATCAAGCAGCTAGATGTAAACAATGCCTTCTTGCAAGGAACCCTTACCGACGAGGTGTATGTTACCCAGCCACCCGGCTTTGAAGACCCCGACCGTCCTCGACATGTTTGTCGTCTCCGGAAGGCTCTCTATGGTCTCAAGCAAGCTCCACGTGCTTGGTACCAGGAACTGAAGACGTTTCTTTGTCAAATGGGGTGTCACAACTCTGTAGCTGATACCTCTGTCTTCATTTACATTGACAACATCAACATCCTCTACATTCTCGTCTACGTTGACGACATCATTATTACGGGCAGCAGCTCCACACTTGTCTCTGCCTGTATCAACGTACTGTCTTCTCGATTCTCTCTCAAGGATCCAACTGACCTTGATTACTTCTTGGGGATTGAGGTCACTCGCACTAGTCGTGGACTCCACTTGATGCAGCGTAAGTACATTGTTGATCTTCTCACAAAGATGAACATGCTTGACGCCCACCCTGTTTCCACTCCACTTCCAACCACACCGAAACTGACGTTGAACTTGGGCTATGCTTTGGACAATCCTCATGAGTACAGACAGGTGATTGGTAGTCTTCAGTACTTGGCCTTCACGAGGCCTGATATTGCTTACAGCGTCAACAAATTGTCTCAGTTTATGCATAGGCCAACAGATGAACACTGGAAGGCTGCGAAACGGATACTTCGGTACCTCGCTGGAACACTCTCGCACGGCATCTACATCAGTAAGTCCTCACCCAGAACACTTCATGCTTACTCGGACGCAGACTGGGCTGGAGACACTGATGACTATGTCTCCACAAATGCGTATATCGTTTACATGGGGTCAACGCCTATCGCTTGGTCTTCTCGGAAACAAACAGGAGTCGCACGGTCCTCTACAGAGGCAGAGTATAGGTCCGTCGCAAACACCGCAGCCGAGTTAAGTTGGGTTTGCTCTTTGTTGACTGAGCTCGGAGTCACACTCAGCACCACACCGACTGTGTACTGCGATAATGTCGGTGCGACTTACCTTAGTGCAAATCCAGTCTTTCATTCAAAAATGAAGCACTTGGCACTGGACTTCCACTTTGTTAGGAACAATGTGCAGTCAGGGGCTTTGCGTGTCACTCATGTCTCTACGAAGGATCAGCTAGCTGACGCTCTCACCAAACCACTGCCACGATCACGCTTTCTAGAGCTGGTTAACAAGATTGGAGTGACAAACCTCCCTCCATCTTGAGGGGGTGTGTAGATGATATGTGTATATGGGTATATTAGTCTTTATGTAATCCCTAGATTAGTATTGTACTTAGTATAAATATTGTATTACCCTATTCTAATAAAGTATTCAGTTCACAATCCATAATATGCCACTGTGAACCATCCTCACTCTTTCTCTATGTTTTCATTCTTCAGGTTTGGAGATGTCTTGTCTTGTAGAGCACCCAAGTTAGTCCCCAAGTTTCAGTTTCATCTCCTTTTAATTGTCAGTGTTTTAAGAATGTTATTCTATTGAATAGGTTGTTCGGCGGTGGTTGCACTTATATTATTAGAGTTACACGCAGTTGGCAAGGATGTGAATATGGTGCAATTTACTGAAGAACATGTGCGCACAGCTGCAGAAAATTATGCCATTGAAGCACAACACCTGTCTCCAGCCGTGTCATTTCCTTCTGCTCAGTAGACGCTACTAGTTCCGTTTTATGTTTGTTGTTTTCTGCTACCCATTTTCTTTCTACATAATATGAAAATATCTCCAAGTAACATAGTATGTGTTATTATATACATATAGTAAGGTTTAATTTATGAATAGTATTTGTTATCATGGATGAGGGTTTATATTTCTCAAACTTGGGTTTAGTGTTTAATGTCGATTCTAATTTACGAATCCCTCATTAGTTTCTATTTTCTACAAAAATTATAGCCCCAAATAACATAGTATGAATTCTTAGATACACATAAAAAGGTGTAATTTATGATTGGTATTTATTCCCATTGATGAGAGTTTATATTTCTCAAACTTGGGTTTATATTTCCCAAACTTGGGTTTAGTGTTTACTGTCTGTCTTACGAATCCCTCATTAGTTTCTATTTTCTACAAAAATTATAGCCCCAAGTAACATAGTATGAATTCTTAGATACACATAAGAAGGTGTAATTTATGATTGGTATTTATTGTCATTGATGAGGGTTTATATTTTCCAAACTTGGGTTTATTGTTTACTGTCAATTCTAGTTTACGAATCTCCCATTAGATTTTTATTTTCTATAAAAATCATAGAACCAAGTAACATAATATGAATTCTTATATACATATAAGGAGGTTAATTTATGAATGATATTGGTTGTCATGGATAAGAGTTTATATTTCTCAAACTTGGGTTTAGTGTTTACTGTCACTTCTAGTTTATGAATCCCCCATTAGCTCTCTATTTTCTATAAAAATCATGGCGTGTTGGAACGTGAAAATATTAACAAACAACCTAGTTTATTCACATGAAATAGCATTTGTTTCCCAATTGTTGCATCAGTATGCATGCATGGACGAATATTCTGCACACGTTCTCTGAATTCTATTCCACCTACATAAATTGGAATAGAACGACTCTGATGAATTTCTATTTCACTTCTACGCAACTGAATGAAATATTTATGTTTATGTTTTGGGTTTAATGATTAGTAGCTTTAGGCGTAATATGTGATTCTTATGACGCCACAAAACCACAACGTCACGTAGTATGTCATTTGTAACTGGTAACTTGTAAAGAGAAAGGGTAGAACCGGATGAATTGTGTGTTAAATACCAAACACTACATTATGTCAAAATCACTGTTACTTACCTAATTTACATGCGATATATGGCTATTTCGCAAATTAACCCTTATTGAAGGCTTAGAAAATAAACCATTTCAAAATTTCCATAGGAGTTATAGATAAAATGAATTGTTTTGGACGTCGTAATGATTTGCTTAAATATGAGTATTTGAGATTTTACAGTTTCAGGTAATTAAAGATTGGATTTTTTGTTTTTATGATTACGGAGGAACCGTTTTCTTTTCTAAAAAGTCTAAAATTCTTATTTAACTATTTTCAAAATAGAAAAAAAAATTAAAAATGATACTTGTCACATGGAGAAATGTTAAGTGACTTTTGCTTTATAGTATAAAGGATTTCAATAAAAACCAATTTTCCTTGGCTTGTATATATTTGGTGCGTAGAATCTTAATACTTTATGTTCATATCATTATAAGAAAAGAAACAAACAATTTAAATTTTAAAAAATCTACCAGTATGACAAGAGTAGTTTATTCATGCACATAATAACATGGGTGTGCTTAGTTATTTGTTAACAAATAATAAAGTAATTTAAATTTGTACAAATCCACCAGTATGACAAGAGTAGTTTATTCATGCACATGACATATTACATGGAGGAAGTTATTATCATCTGGTTCTTGTACAGTCCACCACTATAAGATATGTCTTAGGTTGTTCAACCGTATTATGTTGGGTATATTTTTCTTATCTTAGAGAATTACTTTTTTTTTTTTTTTGATAATCCAGGGTTCCCCGCTTCGCGGGTCATTCCCTGGGCCCGGTCAGGCAGCGGTCCACTTCACTCGGGAGGGCATTAACCTGGGCCGAGACCCAGTACCACTAATAGTGACATGGAAGAGGCAGTTCGCCTCCGGCTGGCGTCGAATCCAGAAGCATGACAATTGGCCCCCAAGGCTCTAACCAGTAGAGCTACTTCATCCCGTCGAGAATTACTTATTTTTTCTCATTGAAAAAGAAAAAAATATATATATTATAAAAATCAAAAATATTTTTTGACACTATAGGATATGTCTTAGGTTGTTCAACCGAATTTGTTGACTAAATTTGGCCACATCAGAGACAGCCACGTGAATTCTGATATTTCTAGGTCAAATTCATAGGTTCGGTTGGCCACTATAACTATAAGCGGTCTCACCATTATGAAAACTTGTGGAGCCTAACCGGTTGGCCACTATAATTAAAGGACCGTCCACTCGATTCATCTGATCCTACTAACTGTTGTTTCTGATAGGCGAGACGTTTGGTGCCGGATTTAGATTTAAATAGCGGTCGGCCTGAAATTTTGGGAGTTATCCACGATTTAATTAAAATGTCAATACAGTGAAACCTCTATAAATTAATAATATTGGGACTGTGATTTTTTATTAATTTATAGAGATTATTAATTTATCGAGATATTAATTAAACCAAAAACTCAATTTGGGACTATGAAATTGTATTAATTTATAGAGATACTAGGGTAAACCCGCCCTACGGGCGGGCGAATACATAAATTAGTCACACATATTTATTTTTAAACTTTGATTTATTTTAACTAAAAGTAGCATAACCATTTATAAATTTCTTACCACAGTTTAACTATTTATTTTACTACATATTTTAAAATATAATTATTTTCTTTCAAATTTTATTCTAGTTTAACTATAATAATAAGTCGCATAGATTTTCTTAAAATACAGTCGATTGGATTAAGTATGTCTACAGGCGAGCAAGTAAGAAAATAAATAATATATAAGCATTTTGAATTTTAATGTGTAGTTACAAATATGAATGCATTATTGTAACAGTTTATTTTACTATTCACTATGGACAATATATAAACATCTTAAATTCTAATGTGTAGTTAAAATATAAATTTATTCTTGTAACATTTTCTTTTACTATTTATTAGTTTTCTTAGATATTATAATTACATCTCTTACTAAAATTATTAAAAAAATTATTTTACATTTTAAATATTTGTCTATTATAGTAAGTGTAAGTGTTTTTTTGTCAACTAAGTGTAAGTGTAAGTGTTTATTAAAAAAAATGTGATATGTGGTTTATTTATTAAATTTACTGATATTTTACTTATTTATGTTTTGATATTTTCTTATTTAAAATGATGTGAAAATAGTTGATTACTGTAATTAAAGACACGCATTATTGATTATTTTATATGTTACAAATTAAGTAACCATATTATCTAAATAACCCACTACCAATTTCTAAATAAATGTTACTTATTAATTTGTAGACTATGATATTTAATATTTATATCTATATATAAGTAATTTCTTATATATTAAGTTTTAGGAGTCCGAATAGGTAATTAACCTTGTTCAAAGTGGTTTGTAGCTGAGATCTTGGGGTGTTTCAGCCCTCTTCAAGCATTATGCAAGGCGAGGTATAGTGTTTTATCCTCTCAGTATAGTGGGCCTCTAGATTTCCATACTCGAGGAAGATCTCCATCTCAGCCTTGTAAGATTGTAGAGTACGGAGAGGGTTTTGGGTAAGATATCTGAAGCGGACGTCAGATATGGAGTAAACTCCTGCTCGCCTCAAGGCCTTCATGAAAGGAGTTCGTCGTACTGGATTTTGAGTTGGACGGCCAAGGATGTGTTTATGTCTACTCATGATGTTTCCATATGCTATACTGAGTAATCTATTAATTTGAGAGTATTGTTTTTTTTCTTTTGCAAAAATTTTGAGAGTATTGTTATAAATTTATTATGAAACTTAATAAATAAAACCTAATACATATGTGTTTTTCTAAAATGTATGTGGATGCTATAATTTTGGTCATAATCACTAAATGAATTGTTATCTGTTATACTTTATTTTGTGTATGTTGTTCGTGTGTTTAAGTGTTCTTATTATTAGTGTATTTAATGTTTGTCTCTGGGGAGAACTTGTTGTATAGTATGGTCAGAGATTAGATGTCTGGTTTGTGGTACTTGATGTTTGTATATTATGACAGTGATGCATGGGCTCATGCTGTTCGGCGAGGACGTGTGTTGCGGACGTTACGATTTTAACTTGCGTTGCAAGAAATGACAGTATACCAAGAGCTGACTGTGTATGAACTTAGTTTTTTACTGGACATTCGATTGAAGATCAGTTAATAGTTAATTAAAGGAATTGGGAACAATCATAGTTCAACAAAAGCAGAAACTGTAAAATGAAAGCAGAAACAAAGACCTGCGACGCTAACGGATCTTCGGGATGGGTTGATTGCTATGATCAGATTATCATTTCCAAGAACGTCTGCACTTTCAATTCTTTTTAGCATGCAGATTCTCTGGATAGATTTTAAATCTATATTTTTGATAATTTTGAAAGCATATAACTTAATGCCAAAAATTTTGAATGGAATAGATTTTATGACCGATAAGTTATAATACAAATTAGAAGCTTCGAAAAGCAAAAATCAAAACACGCAAACTTGTTCATGAAGACCAAAAAAAACAGAGAAAAAAAGATAGCCAAACAAAACAACTTATTCATTGAAAAAGCTGGAAAACAGCATCCTCATCTAGCCCTTGCGTGCTTTCTTCACCTTCCCAACAGCTCCATCAACATTGCTACTACCACCAGCTTCCGCCTTAACAGGCACTGAGTTGCCACCGTGGTTGTTATCTCCATCGTCATCGTTACCCCCCTAATCAAATCAAAGAAATCATATACATATGAATACAAAGCAGAGACGTTACTGGAAAAAGCTTACGTTGTCAATGAATTCAGGAGGTGGCAAACGGTCACCCTCCCTGACTATGCGGGAGATGGTGAAGGTCTGATGATTGATTCGCTGTGAAATTGTATGAGCTCACTCTCACCTGGAACTTGTATGTTTTTCCATCCATGTCTTTAACAAAAGGAGGGACCTCAGTTTCCTCCGGGTTGGCACCATCACCAACCTGCGTTAAATTGGCTGAACGTGACTGAATGAATAAGTAGTCAACAGTCAACATAGAGAATGGACGACAGTTTATGAAGATCATACCAAGAGATGGCCAGCCTCATAGGCCTTCATGTTATGGAGCTTCTTCATAACCCCATCGAAGCAAACAAACAACCCTTCACCAGTCTCGTCTGCAACAGACATCTCGACACCGTATCTAGCAAAACGGGAAGATGTATCAAAGCTCAAAGGTCACTGCGTGGTAATTGAAGTGAATGTGCTGCTGAGAGGTAGAAAATACCGGAGCACACTAACTTTGAATAAACAACAAATTTGAGAGATTCCTAGCTAAACCATGGACATTTATTAAATAGGATCATCTTTTTTAAAAAACATTAAACTATGAACATCAACAAAGATCGAACTATGAAAATCAATTGTTTTTTTTTTAAATAGCAATCATAAAAAAACACGATCAATATTTTTTACAATCATAGAAACTAACACAATCGAGAATTACGATCTGGAATCAAGGTGGAGATGTGCATAGTATTTAACCGGAGATATTAATCAAACTATGAACAAAAAAATGGACGACAGAAACTCAAAACAAATCTACAACAGAAACTCCAAACACTATGAGAAATAAAACTCTGGAACCAAGAAGGTGGACATGTGTATGGATTTTAGACGGAGATACTAATCAAATCATATACTAAAAGTCTACAACAGAAACTCCAAGACACAATTATAATCTGGAATCAAAAAGGCGGAGAAGTGTATAGAATTTTACCGGCAATATTACTCAAACTATGAACTAAAATAGTTAAATAAATAACCTGAAAATCAAGAAGGAAAATGTCGACTCCCATGAGATCTCCACCACGCTGTACATTCATGGCCTCCCAGAAACGGAGCAGGCGAAATTCCACGGTGGAGGAGGAGCGCCCGGAATGGAGATCGGAAAGGAAAACTAAAACGTTAGCCATATCTTTTTTTGGATTACTATGAGTAATAGGATGAATGAGATGCAGCAAGGAAAGCCTACCTTCTTATAGGAGTCTCCTTCGCCATCAGAAATTAAATTCTGGCATTAAATCTACGTAGTGGGCGATCATTTAATGGGATGTTTAATGGTGAGCGTTTGGTTTCTGAGATCAGGGTCGAAGAAGTTGAGAAGTCGACGGCGCAGAGGTCTGATATCTTTCTCCTCTGTGTAACCTAATCAAAACGTTGTGTTTTTTATGTAATCACGTGATGGGCTTTTAGACTATGAGGCCCAATAGAACGGAAAACTCAATAATTAAATGAAACGCAATATCTTCCCGCGTTTGGACACGTGCCTTTCCCTGGTGAGACTATTTTTTAACATGAATCAAGGAGAAGAGAGTTGAGCTTTTTTTTATGTTATAAGATTAATTTATAGATTATTAATTTATAGAGATTATACTGTAGTTTGAAAGTATGATTTTTTAAAATATAAATTTGGAGATCTATGTTTATATAACCTTTTCAGAAAAATTGGAGAACTGAATCTAATGTTTCATCCGGTTTTGGTACAAGACTGGACTTCCGTTTAAAGTTTAGGACTATACAAGTTATTTTCAAATTTTCAATTGTAGTATACAGATAATAAAAACATTTTCAAAATTTTGATATGAATCATCCTAAATCTAAATGCTGATATACAATTAACATAAAATTCTAAAAAAAAATATGAAACTAAAATTAGCTACAGAATTCATAAACTAGAACTTGGAAAAAAATAGATTTTTAAACATCATTAGCCACTAAAATTCGTTGGGAGCCAGAGGCACTTGAACCGGGTCCGAAATTTGGATCCAAATAATTGGGCCATACAGTAATAATTTGAATTGGGCCTAAAACTTTTGACAACTTTTTTTTTAAAGGAGTAACCTTCTTAACGAACTAGAGAGTCTATGGAGGTCGTCATCTTCATTTGGTTTGCTCCAGACTCCACAGAGAAATATATCAAATAGAGAATGGCGATCAGGAAGCTTTTGCTTCTATTGAAACCGATTGATCTGTACCCATTCCTCGAAACAGATGGTGTCTCTCTCACCAAAAACCATCAGGTAGATTTTGATGCTTTTTTCATTTTCTACCCAGATCACGTTTATTTCCTTTTGCGTTGAACATGTTCGACGAAATTCCTGAGAGAATGAAACCGTAACGTTTGACAATGTCGTCAAGACATAAACTCATGTCTGGAAATTTTGTTATCATGTAATAACGTAAATTACAAATCTTTCTGCTTCCTTCTTGTCCCCATTGTGAAAAAGTTTCCATCTTTCAATGTCAATTTGAAGACTAGATCGGTAGCAATTCAACTCTATTAATTAGTAACGCATTTGAAAACTATCATTTGACTCTGTTTTTGTTTTGTTGCTGTTGTTGTTTGTTTAGGTTCTTCAGTATCTAGAGAGCAGGTGCAAAGTACATAGGGATGCTATAAACTTTTGTCAGGAGATACTAAACAAGAAGCCAGTTGAATGGAAACCCATTTCTCGTAACGACTTATCACACCCCATTCGTGATGTGGATATGGTTATCACCGTTGGTGGAGATGGTACCCTCTTGCACGCTAGTCATTTTGTAGACGACTCTGTTCCTGTTCTTGGAGTTAACTCTGACCCAACACAAGCTCAAGAGGTGGAAGAACTAAGCGATCAGTTTGATGCTAGTAGAAGCACTGGTCATCTTTGTGCTGCAACAGTTGAGAACTTTGAACAGGTAAGTAAAAGCTTGATAGAGGAATAATAGCCTATTTGTTTTGCTTGGATCGGTTTTGAACATTCAGCTATTTGTTTCACACAGGTACTTGATGACATTTTGTTCGGCAGAGTAGTTCCTTCGAAAGTATCGAGAATATCAGTAAAGTTGAACTCAGAACCTCTTCTCTCACACGCACTTAATGACATTCTGATCTCACATCCATGCCCTGCCGCTGTGTCAAAGTTCTCTTTCAAGTAAGGGTTTCTTTGAATCACAATAACCCTCTCTAAGTCATTTTATGTACCAATGTTTGTTACAACATGCGTAGGATAAAGAACGATGATGGTCATGTCAGTCCAAAGACAGTGAACTGCCGCTCAAGCGGTCTAAGAGTCTGCACAGCAGCTGGCTCAACTGCAGCAATGCTGTCAGCAGGTGGGTTTGTGATGCCAATGTTGTCTCCTGATCTACAGTTTATGGTGAGAGAGCCCATCTCTCCCGGTTCAACCCTTGCTCAAATGCATTCATCCTTCAAACCGGACCAAACCATGGATGTTAAATGGTTTTCAGACTATGGAGCTATCTACATCGACGGTTGTCAGGTTAACTACAACGTGCAGCTAGGCGATACAATCGAGATATCATCTGATGCGCCGGTTTTAAACGTGTTCTTGTCTCAAGGCTTTACTCAGATCAGATCAAGGTACTAGAACGTGTTCATTAAAGTTAAGAGTTGGTACACATTGATAGACAGCTTTCAACCCACTTGTCTGTAGATAGGTTCTTTGGTCTGAAAGATTCATTGATTCTTGAAGAAGTTTAATTGAAAAGTAGATGTCTTTGTTGAACCAAGAACGTGGATGTGTCTGATCCTCATGAATAAAAATAAAATAAATCCCTTTTTCTCGTGCAAATTGTTGATTTTGCATAAAGATCTTTTTCGAAATGGGGCCTTATTAATGATTGGTTGATTGATATTCTGGATGCTGATCAATTTGTTTATGGCTTATGTGAACATACGTGTATGAATATAATCTATAGAATTTGATATTTACTCTATTTTCTATCAACACTTCACTATCATACTATCATTATAGTTATTATGTTTAGATTGTACAATGCAAACAGTAGATATGCTGAGCATGAGTACAAGAAAATACAAGTGATGCAAAAAAAAAAAAAAAAAAATCAAGTGATGCAGAGATGTGTTAGTTACAGCTTGAGCCAGCTAAGATGGTCTCCTGCAATTAAACACATGTACTTAGACTGCCACGTGCTATCTCAATTTTTTTTCGTTTCTTTTCGACCCTACTACTTATTAGAGTGCAGGACACCCACAAATATTTACTGCTAGTATTT
The DNA here is from genome assembly GCA_026261945.1 of Hirschfeldia incana. Classification (NCBI taxonomy): domain Eukaryota; kingdom Viridiplantae; phylum Streptophyta; class Magnoliopsida; order Brassicales; family Brassicaceae; genus Hirschfeldia; species Hirschfeldia incana. The sequence goes on along the minus strand of JABCMI010000095.1, from coordinate 608,172 downwards.
TTAAATAGATTATATGAAATTGTTCTCCTCAAAGGCCAACGACTAATCTAGAATCCTAATGTACGAAATGGGACCTTTTTAGTGATTGGTTGATTAAGATTCTGACTGTTGATTAATTTTTTTATGGCTTGTGTAACTATACGTGTATCAATATAATCTTGATATTATATAACATTATTTCTGTAGAATGAAATATACAATGTTTTTAATCAGAAAGTTATAAATAAATGGGATCATTTTGACCAGAAATATATTTGTCAGAAAATTCTCATTCAGACAAATTGGTAAAACCATAAACCTCAAAAGTCTTGAGGAAGACAAATCAAGTCTCCGACAGCAATCCAATAAACGAAAGGATAAGTTTCATTTCTCTATAATCTCTTCAAAGATTTTGGTTATTTTGGTTGGATGAAGATTCAGTGCAACGTCTGCGAGGCGGCGGAAGCGGCGGTGCTGTGTTGCGCCGATGAAGCTGCGTTGTGTTGGGGTTGCGACGAGAAAATCCACGCCGCTAATAAACTCGCTGAGAAACACCAGAGAGTCCCTCTCTCTGTTTCTTCCTCTTCCATACCCAAATGCGACATTTGTCAGGTCTGAACTCATCTCAAAGTCTAAAGTCTTTAAGCTCTGACATAAACCTCTGTTTAATTGCTCTGTTTCTTATAAAAAAATTTCAACCTTTATAGGTTTAGATAGGCCTTTGCTCTGTTTAATTTCTCTGCTTTTTTTTTCTGTAAGCTCTGTTTCATATCTCAAAGTCTAAGTCTTTAAGCTTTAACATATAACCTCTGTTTAATTGCTGTTTCTTATAAAAAAGTTTCAACCTTTATAAGTTTAGATAGGCCATTGCTCTGTTTAATTGCTCTGTTTTTTTGGTAAGCTCTGTTTTCATATTGGGAACTTGACAGGAAGCTTCTGGGTTCTTCTTCTGTCTGCAAGACAGAGCTTTACTATGTCGGAAATGCGATGTGACAATCCACACTGTGAATACTCATGTCTCAGCTCACCAGAGGTTTCTTCTGACTGGGATCAGAGTTGGTCTTGAAGCTATAGACACAGGTCCTTCTGCAAAACCATCATCACCAGCATCCAATGATGAAGCCATGGAGACCAAACAGTTTACACTACCTACATCTGAGCCTCAGAAGATGGACTTTGATCATCATCAGCAGCAGGTGGGTTTACAGGAAACTAAAGTCAGTGATCACATTTCTACAAAGCTTCCTTTTGCAAGCAGTGGATCAGCTACTGGTCAGTGGCAGTTAGAGGAGATTTTCGGATTAACGGACTTTGACCAGAGCTATGAATACATGGAGAATAACGGTTCATCAAAGGTAAATAAATTAGTTATCATTAGTGTGTAAAGAACAAGTATAGATTAGTCTTCATTTTGGCTTTTTAATTCATTTTTTTTCTTGCAGGCGGATACTAGTAAGCGAGGGGATTCAGACAGTTCTTCCATGATGAGATCTGGAGAGGAAGATGGAGAAGATAACATCAACTGCTTGGGAGGTGAGACATCATGGACTGTTCCACAGATTCATTCTCCACCAACAGCTTCAGGTCTAAACTGGCCTAAGCATTTTGACCACAACTCAGTGTTTGTTCCGGACATATCTTCTTCATCTCCTTGTACCAGCTCTTCCCCTAGCCAGCAGCTTGGTAAGAGGCGGCGGAGACGGTTCTGAGAACTGCAACAACCATCTGCTTGTGTGATAATAGATGTCACCATCATTAAAATGATACTGTAGTTGTTGGTCTGCGACTGAAAGTTTAATGTTCCTTGTTAGCTGCAAAATATTATATTTGGAGATTACAATAATATACATACATGACATCAAAGTCTTGTAATCATCAGTTAGCTCATCTGCTTTGTTATATTCTAAATCTGTAGTTACAATTTTAAAAGGGTGAGAAGAAAAAAAAAATAGAACCCGTTTGGGCTGGATTCGGAGCTTTTATTGAGTCGGATCCTGACCCGTTTTATATATTGTCTGCATCGTCCTTTTAAGTCAGCTTATTTACAGTTAATGCCACAACTGTTATTGTCTGAAGAAGAACACAATCTTATCCGACAAATCGAAAGAGAGAGAGAAACAAGAATGACGGTTCTCTGTTCCTCTTCGACGGTTATACTCCCTCCTTCTTCACTGAAAACCTCCGGATGTAACAGAAGGTCTCCGTTTCTAGGCTTCTCTCTAACATCTATCTCGAAGCCAATCGACATTAACGCGAACACCAAGAGAGGAGTGCTGGTGAAATGCGAAACCGAGCAGGCAACTACTTCCACTACATCCCTTGTTCCTCCGAATCAACGGTGGATGTTCGACGAAGAAGAAGCAAATGGCCCCGTAACAATCTATCTCCCTCTCTCTCTTTAAACTTCAACGCTTTTTCATTAGTTAAGTGAATTAGATAATCAAATGAATTTTGAAAGTTTGATTTTTTTTTTTTTTGCCTTCTTGATTCGTAAAGTGTGAACCTTTACGTCTTTGCATTGTGTGTTTGAGGATGGGTTCTGTTAAAGGTGTAGACTTTGAATATTTAATTTGATTTTTGTAGGATATATGGAACACAACATGGTATCCAAAGGCTTCAGACCACGTGAACACGGACAAGCCCTGGTTTGTTGTCGATGCAACCGACAAGATTCTCGGTAGATTAGCATCAACCATTGCTAACCACATCCGTGGGAAGAACCTTGCCTCCTACACTCCTAGTGTCGACATGGGAGCCTTTGTCATTGTGGTACGAGAAAATGAGAAACAAGACTTGTTTGTTTTTTTCGTCTTGTAACTTATATGTTCCTCTTCTTTTGTTTTTTGTGGATTAAAGGTGAATGCTGAGAAAGTGGCTGTGTCTGGAAAGAAGAGGAACCAGAAGCTGTACAGGAGGCATTCAGGACGGCCTGGTGGTATGACGGTTGAAACATTTGATCAGTTGCAGCAGAGAATCCCGGAGAGGATCATTGAGCATGCTGTTCGTGGAATGCTTCCAAAGGGACGACTTGGGAGAGCTCTGTTCAATCACCTGAAGGTGTACAAAGGCCCAGAACATCCTCACGAGGCACAGAAGCCTCTTGATCTACCTATCAGGGACAAGAGAATACAGCTGCAGAAATAGATAGATAACACCATGGAGTATCTCTCTACTAAGCTCCAAGTTTTTTTCTTCTTCTCGGGTTTTGTGTAGTTTCTTTATCTCAAAACCAGATGAGACTTTGCAGATTCTTGTTTCTTTTAGCTTGCAATTATCAACTCAACTCTATGCTATAAAGTTTTCTAATGTGAAATATTTTTCCTTTTGCTGCTAAGTACCTTAATGAGTATGAGTGTCGAACTCTCCCGGAGATAACTGGTGCAGCAGCAGCATTTGCACACATGACCCAGATATATTATAAAATAAATTCCTAAAGATTATTGGAAAAATGACAAATATCCCTGATTCTCTAGACCCTCCTGTTTCAAGTATATATATGTAAGGAATTAAAAATGACTATTTTAACTTTTAATACTTAAAAATATCAAATCTCCATTGTGGATCTAACTTGCACCAAAATAGCATTAAAATCATTCTCAATGGGATTACAAGAGTGTCATCAAGTAAAACCTACTTTTTTTTAACTCGAAAAAAATTGAAATACATAGTGTTGATAAAACCAAGATCAAAGAGTAGAAGGGATTAGTTTTTAGTTTGACCTACTGAAATCTCTAAAGATTAACTAAACGTTAGTAAAAAAGGATGCATGGGATGAAAAAGAAAGACAAGCAGGATAATAAGAAGAAAGCTTGGGTCAAGGTGTGTGTAAGAAACCATGAGTTATGAATTCAAATCCTATTATAAACTAAGTTATTAACGTTTGGCTAGAAAAACATAGAATAACCCTTACTAAAAAACCAGGAAAACCAAAAAAAAAAAACAAAACAAAGACAAATAGGTCTTTAGAAGAGAAGACGACCGATCTGTCCACCTAGTTAGGATTGTTTTGATCTGCAGGCGGAGGAGAAAGCAGATGCATATGGAGTTTAGACTCATCGCTATTCCACAAGAATCCAATCTCGTGTCCTTCCTTCAAACCTCTACTCTTGATAAACCTTTTACCCCATCCACCGTTTAATACATAGCTTCCTGTTGTATGCACCATTCTCTTCAGAACAACCTCGTGCTCAGACGTGTATGTGTTGCGGTCGTACACTCTCATATTAATCCTGACTCCTCGGCCTGCTTGGATTGCTGTATTGTTATCTTCGGATAGATGACTCAAGATGTGGTTCTCGGCGTCGCTTCTTGACAGCATAAGTCGGCTTTGACTACCAACATCGCTTGCAGATAGTGTCTTCTTGAAGGCATATGGAGGCATGTTGAGATCGAAATCCATCCAGACGTACGCTAGTTGGCTTCTTCTCTTTTGTTTCTGTGTTTGAGAAGAAAATTCTGTGTTGTGAGTTGTTTATAAAGAGTTATGTAGACCTAAACTGATTTCTAGTAGGAGTGTGTTTACATTTCCTATCATGAATTGGTTTGATTAATGAACTTGCATGGCAATCCTTAAACTTAAATTTATTTTATGACGGTTTAGCGTTTTAGCGCATCTTCCTTTTTTTGAAACGAACATGTTTTTCATGTATAATGATTTTTGCTGTAAAAATAAATTAATCTTACTTGGATAAATGAGACTGTTATATATTATCGGAGTAATTATGTGAAATTAAATTGAAATTTAACTATCAATATTATCTATATGCCTGAGATAAAAACAGATGAAACCAGAGATCAGGTAGCAAAAAAAAAAACTGCCTCTGTTGATACTTTGGTGCCTTGAAAATACAATCAACGGAGAAGATTAAGGCCATTGGCTCTGAAGCCGAAGTGAATCCCTTAAAGGAAAGGACTAGTGATGCTCCTAGCTAGTCACTGAAAAGGAAAAAAAGTATTGAAGTCATGGTTTTGATGATCGATCGTGGGCAGGGGCGGACCCAGGTCACCAGGAGGTGTGGCACGTGCCACAGGTTGAATTACAAAAATCTGTACAAAGGATAGTCCAATTGGTAACTATCAGCTCTAATGGTTTATTCCCACCTATTGCAAGTTCAAAGCGTGTGAGCTGCTGCATTTTTTTTGTCTTCAGATTCCTTTACACATTTATTGTATTTTAATCACTTTTTCATTTTACAAGTTTTCATTTTTCTTTTGTTCTCTACTGCTTAACAGGAAAATTTTATTTTCTTCCTTTTCTTTAATATTAGTTTTATTTTTCAAAATAAAAGTTACTTTATTTAAGTTTAACTCAGTATTATTTTTATCAAGGTTTTATTTTCCGATATTTAATTTAAAAAGACTAAAATGAATCATTTTTCATAATAAAGTTATATATTATTCTTTTTGTTATTACTTGAAACTATTTAAAATTATAAAAATGTTATCTTTTTATTTCACTAATTTTAAAAATAATTATAAATTTTAAAAGAGTAAAGTATTTTAAAAAATTATATAATATAGCATAACATAAGTTTTTAACGAATAATTTAATTAATAATTATTATTGTAATATATATTTATGATAAAAATTTACAAGTATATATTGTGCCACATGTTATATTATTTTCTGGGTCCGCCCCTGATCGTGGGAGCAAAGTTATTTCCACCATGCTAATTTGCATGTAATAACTCGTTTTCGATATATAATAACAAAAGAAAACAATGTAGACTGATGCGTGGCTTTTTTTTTGTCAACCAAACGATTATAAAAAAACGAAAAGTCTAAGCGATGACGGTTTGATGAACAACATAATGCAGAAACAGAACAGCAAAACAAAAGATAACAAGTTAACGAGAATTACTTGCTCGACAACAGAAAAACCGTGGAAAAACATCAGATGCATCCCTGAATAGATTATTACCACAAGCACGGAATAGTCGAAATCGATGTTGAATAAACTAAACAGCGAAGTTTGGAATGAGGCGGAACAAGCAAGACCAGCTCTAGCTCCGACGAGGCTCCTCGAAGAAACTAGTTGAATCTCAACATAAATGGAGAGTTTAAAAATCCTGGACTTGGCGCTGACTGATGCATGGCTTTTAGAAGAGAGTTAGCTAAATGCGAACTTTTGGTTCGAATACCAAGTCTCTTGCTATACAATCCTTTTGAGTGCACAAATTAACTAAGGTAGTATGGGATATATGAGAAAAAAAAAGTAAAGAAGAAAAAAGATAGTGCTAGAACATTAACGATGTGCTTGTTGAATTAAAAATTCAAAGGCCTTGCAAGTTGCACGATCCGGTCGAAAAATGAAATTTGCTAATGTGATTCAATTGTATTCAACTAGTTAAAGATGATATCTAATTTTATTAACTATATAGAAAAATCAAATTGAAACATAGAAATTTGAATATTTATATTTTATATTTAGTTTAATTGTATAAACTAGGGGTGGAGCTCCGCGCAAGCGCGGGGATGTTGCGAATATTTGAGATGTTCTTGTTGATCATGTTGATGGGTGTCGAGTGTTGAAGAGTGAAGAGATGTGTGATTGGAAGAGTAAAGTTTTCTTAAAATTCTTTTAGGGTGCAGATGTGTAATGGCTTAACTTTTTTTTTTAACTTGGGGTGGAATTAGAAAGTAGTTAATCTGAGTGGACGTATATTTCGACACTGCATGGTTGTAGTGGTATTATGAATGATGTAAATGCCTTTTGTTTGCTATTTAATTCTGCACTTGTAAGAGTTTTTTTGGTTTGCTTTTCGAGAGTGCCATATGAATAATACGTACGCGGTGGGTTTTTAATTATGAGTTCTTGTTGTTGGAGCTGCGTTGATAAATTTGATATGAACCATAACAAATATTTTCGTCAACTCTTCTAGTTTAATATTGAAAAAGCAGCAGTGTATTTTTAAAACAAACCCGCAAAATAAAAAATGCAAAAGTTCAAAAGAGGAAATGCATAGTAGAAAATGAAGCATAGTTGGGGTTGACGTTGTCACTGCTATTTTACTTGACTCACGGCGGCGCTTGCGGCCACCATCTCCGCCTTCGGCAGCGGATGGACTTGGTGAAGTATCTCCAACTTTAACCTTCTTCCTGGCAGATGTTGATGGTTCGCCACCTTCCAGCTTAACAAATTCAGCTTCATTGGTCCTGGACGTTTGTTACACAGTTAAAAATTTTGTATTATGAAATACCTCGGGAGCGATGGTTTCAATGATCGCCGAAACTGTGAAAGTACGGTGGCTAGGGGTGAAATTGAAGGGTGTCACACGTATCTGAAACACAAATTATTTTCCAGCAAGGATTTTAACACATTGAGGGAGTTCCTCGCCCCCATCACCATTAACCTGCAGTTGTTCCAAACATAATGAAACCTAAGAGCATTTGAGACAATTGGATGCGATCAGAACAGGGTGTGAGGAGGAAGTTACAAACCTCATATAGAGTTACTGTAGCTGCATCATGCTTAGTTAGTTTCACCACCTCCCTGTCGAAGACCACAAGAGTGTATATAACAGGAAATTCAGAATCATACACCAGACCACATTCTTAAGGCTCGAGACTGTTTTTCTAGCGCTTTAGAACATATTAAATATGTTAACTTGTTGTGCTTACTCACAAAAGAAATCAAGTGACCATCATCAAGCAGCTAACACCCCACTAATCTCATCTTATCCATGTTCTAATTGATCTCAAAAATAATATTCAGAAAGGTACTGCAGATTTGAGTTGTATTTTGGGAACCAAGTGAAACAACAACTTACCTAATCCAATGGTATCACAGCCTTTCATTATCTTAAACTTCTTGCAGACATCAATACACATCCTGAAGATTAAAATAATCAAATTTCAGTTACTATATTTCTAATGCATGCTACATTTTTATTCCAAGAGCATAAAAGCTTCTAAGAAGTTTTTAAAATAAGAAATACAACTTACTCCCATGGAACATCTCGAAAAAGCACAGTTAAGGAAAAAAAAAATCTACAAGAAGCACCAATCTCCATCCTTGTGTTCATAAAGTGAGCAAATAGTATTTTCCATTCAGAAGATCCTTGAGTTTGGTCTCACAGAGCTTATCCTTCCTGTAGCTCTGTTAGATCCACATTCACCTAAACACCAAATAATCCATTGCACACCATGAGATTTCAAACAAAGCATCATTATAGCAATCATAGAGACATCTCACCAAAAGTAGAAGTGGTGAACATTCATGTAGTTAGTCAGCTCCTCAGGTAACTTTCCTTAGATAAGGTGCACCATCCATGCTGGCTTTGACAAAGAGGTCCGCAGAACCTGGCTACTACATCAGCTTCATCACTGTTCTTATAAGTGGTCACCAATGTGTTCTTCCTGAAAGATCTCAATAGAGGCCATCCAACATTCTGTGTCATGAAGAAAAAAATATATTTTTTGATCAACCCTGAAAAAAATATAAAAATCCAAAGTCTTTTGATTTGTTGCTGTGTCCTTGGCAGGAGCAGCTTGTGAGTCCAAAAGAGTAGAAATCCATGACATCTGCAATATCTCATGCTTAAGAATATCCCACGATACATCAACAGACTTTGTCACAGTGGCAAAATCTGACCCAAAAAAAAACTCGAACTGCACCTGCAAATCAAAGAAAGAATCACATCACATTGAAAGACATAGTCTTTCTACCAGACAAAGGAACATATGAAATAACAATACCATCGATGGAGTAAATGGACTTGGCCAATCGAGAACATAAGCTGAAGGGATATATGTTAGGGAAATCAGTACTTTCAACCTCCATGACTGGTTTTCCAGGATGTTTAGAGACGAAGGATTTGGAGTAGAGACGAAAGGGTGGTCCGTAACTCTCACCACAGAACCCATCGCAAAGACAGATAGTAATAAGGGCGCGACCAGTAGGAATGAACCCATGTATCACCGAATTCTGCAATTAGAGATTGAAGATTTAGATCATTGGCTTTTTACAAAATACACCTTGGTTCTTATAAAAGATCTAAGGAAAAAAATGTTTTTTCATCAAGGAGGAGTAGAGTGATTACCATGAATTCACCTTGATTGTTGATGTTTTTGAATCCCAAAAGCGGAGTAGACGACCAACAATAACCTGGGCAGAGCTACCGAGTCGGAGAGTCTCGAAGGCGGATTGTGCAACAACAAAATCAGAGGAATTTTTTTTTCAGAATCTCTCTATCCTTGATAAAAAAATAGATTGAAAGTGATTGTGAAGGTTATTCCAACTCTCAACTATAGCTTATTTATAGATTTGACGCTGAAGAAACGAAGAGGTCGGAATCGTTACAAAGTTCAATGTGAATAACAATTATTGCTAAATTAAAAGAATACATTGAACTTGAAGATGAAGATATGAGAAGAGACACTTTGAAGATTAACAAAAAAGGAGACGACGAGTTCAACTCTCTCTCGTGGAAGATGAAAAGTGATGAAGCCCTAATCGACTTAAGAAAAAACGTGGCATTACTTTTTAATCTGACCAAAAAGGGAGAATCAAACCAAACCATTATTTTCTTATTTCTCGAACCAAATGCGCGCCGGAGAATCAGATCAAAGTAAACCAAAATTTAAGTGGGCCCTCCTATCATTAAATAAAATCTGACGTGGACACTCTTTGAAGAGAGGAAAGTGTCCCATTATATATATGATTTGGTGTATTATGTTGTTTTTTTTGTAACAGGTGTGTTATCTCTTAGTTAAATGTAAAATATTATGTATTTTAAATTTTAATGTTTTTCAAAAAATTATGGGTCCGCAAAAATGGAGGCCCAAACCCATGTTTGATTAGAGTGCCTTCAAGCCCTGCATTAACCACCACACAGATCATGAAACTTGTATAGATCTAATTGTATATCATCTTAATCCGACGGCTAGCCAAGAATCTCGCTGGCTTTTTAGCAAATACACCCATAACAAATAACGATTTGGGACCCACACGTGGATAAAAAACATAAAATAATACAAAACACGTTTCTGGCATCAATGATTAGTTTAGAAAGAAAGCCAGATTGGTTTTCGAAAAGAGTGTGCGTGGAATTGATTCGGATGATGATGGAAGATGATACACGAGATGGTTCTATAAATAAATAAAAGCTATATCATCATTCATTCATACTCACATCTCTCCTGGTCAACGCTCTGAATCCTTTCACCATTTGGCTCCAAGATGTGGAAGCTCTGCTTCTGTCTACCTTTCCTACTCCTTGACGTCGGTGTAGCCAAGGCTTCTGCATCCATCTACCTCCCTAGTCAAACCGGCGTTGATGGTTCTTCTAATCCTGTATGCTCCTCACCGGATCCTAACCTGAACTACAGGCCGGTGATCGGGATACTGAGCCACCCTGGAGATGGAGCTTCGGGTCGGTTGAGCAATGATACGACCTCGACTTACATCGCAGCTTCTTACGTGAAGTTCGCTGAGGCAGGTGGGGCACGTGTCATCCCACTTATCTACAACGAGCCTGAAGATGTTCTCTTCAAGGTCATATTCTCATCTCTTTAATCTTGCTCTCCTTTGTGTTTAAAGAATGGCTACACTCAGTTTAGTTATATCTTTTTGGTGAAATTACAGAAGCTAGAGCTAGTCAACGGTGTGATATTCACTGGTGGTTGGGCTAAAAAATATGAGTATTTCGACATGGTTACAAAAATCTTCAAAGTAAGTTTGTTATCTTTCAACTCTTATAATGTTTGGTTTTCATCATGTTGCCTATATATATTTACATAATTAATGTTTTCTGACAGAAAGCGTTGGAGAGAAATGATGCTGGAGAGCATTTTCCAATATATGGCATTTGCCTCGGATTCGAGCTTATGTCCATCATCGTTAGCCAGGTGATTCTTTTCTTCTTTACATACTAAATCAAGTATGCTAACAAAGCAGTGATAACATGGTGGTGAGAGGAATGATTTGAGGCAAAACGTAAAATGTTAGTCCTGGATTCGAATCTTGTCAGTAACTAAGTTGCTAATGTCTGCCTAGACGAAGATAGAGAGCTATGTCTTAAGCCTCATTTAAAAAAAAAAGAAATTGAGGCCGGACTAGTCCTCGGTATTGTCTCCCTTGTGGGATTAGTTGGGATATGCAGACTACATACTAAAACATCTACTCCTTGTCTTTGTAACAACAGGACAGAGGCATTCTTGAAAGATTTGATGCTGAAGACAATGCGTCAAGTCTCCAATTCGTTAAAAATGTTAATATTGAAGGAACCATATTCCAAAGGTGCATAGCTTTTTTTCATTAAGCTTTTCGTTTTTCGGTATATATATATACTAATACCTCACGTTTAAAATTGTATTTGCAGATTTCCTCCAGAGTTGTTGAAAAAACTCAGTACAGACTGTTTGGTTATGCAGAAGCACAGGGTTAGTAGTATTGTCACATCTAGTTCTGCATATGGAATATTATGAACTCTCCAATGTTTAAAGACACATTAGTTTTGCAGCGTTTGTTTACTTGCTTAGGCTGATAGTAATTGTTATTTATTGTTCCAGTGGGGTATCACACCAGAAAAATTTAAATCCAACCATGCTCTGTCTAGTTTCTTTGAAATTGTGACAACCTGCATTGATGAAAACGACAAGGTAGTAATCTAAACCATGAATAAGGATTCTTCTACTTAGACGGATCTAACTATATTTTTCTTTGCAGACTTATGTTTCAACTGTGAAAGCAAAGAAGTACCCAATAACTGGCTTCCAGTGGCATCCTGAGGTATATACTCACTTTCTTATGTCTCTTTTGTGTTATATTGGTAAACAAATTTTTATTCGTTGCTCTGTAGAAAAATGCATTTGAATGGGGTTCATCTCAAATTCCACACTCAGCTGACGCTATCCAGGTGACACAGTACGCTGCTAGTCATTTAGTCAGGTAACATCTCTTATAACTCTTAGAAGATTCTCATCAGGTTTCCAACTGTGACGTTTTTGTACTTGTTTTCTGATGAATTTTCGGTTTTGAGTGTTTGTGCAGTGAAGCTAGGAAGTCACTGAACAGACCTTCTTCTGAAGAAGTGCTGAAGAACCTCATATACAACTACAAGCCTACTTACTGTGGATACGCAGGGTAAAGCCACTTGGACCATGTTTTTACACATTTTCTTATTGTTTCTTTCGTGGGGTTAAACATTTCTTTGGATTATCTATCTCGCAGGAGGGGTTATGACGAAGTTTACCTTTTCACACAACCAAGATCCCGTTTATAAGAACTTTTCTCAGTCTTGTGTGTTTGTTCAAGTGAATCAGTTATATCAAGTGCATGTTTCTCTAATTTGAACTTTTGTAGCACCCGGTCTCAGTTTAAGGAGTCGAATGTTTTGGCCGGCCTGCATGATTTGTCTTCTTTGTTCTGTTTGTTATCTCTTTGGAACTGGATCATTTCCTTTCCAGTGTTGTAGTTGATGTTTTGTTTGTCTATCTACCAATAAAATTTGACATACGAACCACAAAGGAGTTAACACAAATAAATCATCACAAATTGCAGAAAATAGTTATCAATAAGATAGGACAAGTCCTGGTTAAAAGTAGAACACTCCTGCAGTGATGCTTCTTGAACTCTGCTAGTATCTGTGGACTGTTTAATATATCTATGTGATGGGCTCACCAAAGCCCAGTTACTCTTGGTATTTGCCTTTCCTTTTACCAACCGACAAAAAAAATCCGGTTACTTTGTAAACCGGTATTCTCATTTAATGTACCGAGTCATACCAACCAAGTTACTTCTCCGAACTCTGCCCTCTGAGTTTCTTCCTCCTCCCAAGGAAAGCAAAGCTTCTTCAATTTCTCCTCTTAGACCCAATCGCGTCGTCTCGTTCCTATCTAATCGTAAGTATTCACCTTTTTCGAAGTCTTGTCTCGATAGACTCTTCTTTTATCTTAATTAATAGATTAGTAGACTCTAATAGTTCAGTTCTGTCGTTTAGTGTTTCCTAGATTACTCTGTTTTAGAGATTGATGCTTAGGAAATGATACATAGTTCAAGTTCTTACATTTCGATTTCTTAAGATTCTGCATTGATCTTGTCATGTATAAAGGTGAGAACTTTGAAGCTCTTGAGTGGGTTTAGAAGATGGGGAGGAGGATAATGGAGTGGGCAGCAAGATCTGATCACTTGAGAGGAATCCCAAGAAAAACCGTGATAACAGCCGTTGGTGCGTTTGCAAGAGCAGTAGCTAATCTTTGCAACAAAACAACGGTTCACAATGGAGATACTCTAATGAATCTTGTCCGTTCACGACAGCCCGGTGTTCCTCTCATCACTGTTAGTAATCACATGTCCACGTTAGTTCCTTCAAAAGTTCAAAAACCCTTTTTTTTAATGATAGTCTCAATTCTTTTCCTTCTTGTCATCTCAATTGTTGTGCTGTTCCGTTTTTTGTGTGTGTGTGATTAGTTTAGATGATCCAGTAATGTGGGGAGGGTTCAAGGGTCTTCTTTCTTTGGATCCGGAGCTTGCTCGTTGGGTTCTTGCTGCAGAGGACATATGTTTCAAGAACCCTGTCTTCTCATACATCTTCCGTACTGGTAAGAACCTATTTTGTTTTGTTGCTTCGTTTCAGGTTAAGTGAAATCTTTTTTTCAGTAGATTTGGACTTGTGTCTACATGTTAACAACGTTTTAGTAAGATTTCAATGTTCAAAAGTAGCTAGACGGTAACTAGGCGATTTATAGAGGATTATTGGTTACCGTTTTCAACGTTTAGACCAATTTAGAAAAGAAATCATTCAAGAAAAGTAGTGTGTCTGATTTTACTGTTTAGGTGTCTTCTAGACAGATTTTTAGTAAACTGCTAGATTTGGTTGTTGCATTCTAGAGGTGAATGTTAACGAGTTCTTTTGGGCAGGCAAGTGCATACCTATAACTAGAGGTGGTGGAATCTACCAAGAATACATGAGTGAAGCTCTCCAACGATTAAAAGATGGATCTTGGGTAAGTCACATTTGAACAAATAGTGGAGATCTTTACTGAACTCTAAACCTTTTTGGTTTTTAATCTTTGACTAGTAGTTGCACACCTTCCCAGAGGGCAAAGTGTTTCAAGAAGATGTGCCTATAAGGCGTCTTAAATGGGGAACCGCAAGCCTCATTGCACGTTGCCCTGTTACCCCAATCGTCTTACCAATCATACACCGTGGTTTTGACGAGGTAAACTTGTCTTAACTCTAGCATCCATTGTCCTGAACTCGCTACTTACTTGCATTGTTCTTAACTTAACTTAGATGATGCCGGAGAAATATTTGTTTGGTAGAAGACCACCGTTACCTCTGTGGAACAAGAACCTTCGAGTTGTGGTTGGTGAACCGATCGAGTTTGATGTTCCCATGATGGTTGAGACCGCTGTCTCGGCCTCCCGTCATGTAATGGTTACTCCTATTCAAGAAGCTAAATGGCCTGTGATCTCTTCTGCTGGCAAAGAGCTAGACGAAACTGCTCAGAGATGTCTCTACACAGCTCTTTCCGAGAAGATTCAATCCTCTTTGGAAACGTTGAGACAGTTAGCTAAGCAGTTGTGACTTCAGATCAGAATCCGGTTTTGAAATTTCCGGTTTGGATCCGGTACTGTCATCAATTATTTCGTTCATTTTTTGTAGCTGAGAATATTCTACAAATTGTAATAAGAATGAAATTGTAACAACTTAAATCTGAATAAAGGAAAATAACTCGAATATTTAGTTATTTTTAGCTTCTTTTTATTTTATTAAAATTGACTTTAAATCCAGAATATTTCTTAATATATGATAACCTTGAACGAGTTACATATCATAAGGAATGTAGTATATACTCCCTCTGTTTCTGAATAAATGTCACTTTAGCTCATTTTCCTTGTTTCACAAAGAGTGTCATTCTACAATCCCAATACAATTTTTATTAACTTTCAGCTCAAAATTAATTGAAAAATGCATTATTCTTATAAATAAATATATTTATTTAAAACACTATTGGTCAGTGAGATGTAATTAATGACAACTTACATATATTTCAACGCTTTCTTAATCTGTGTGAAAAGTGTCGGAGTGACACTTATTTAGAAACGGAAGGAGTATTAAATGCATTATACAAAAACAAGGATTTCTAATAATAAATTGGAAAAATAACATATAATCAAATAGAAAATGGTGAGGGAAACATCAAAACACGTCGCCAATAATAAAACCCTTTGTCGAGGTGAACGTTTCAAGGTCTCTATTTCCTCAGGACCAAAAGAACTAAAACGGTAACATTCTTTTTACCGTTGGATAATAAATATTTTCACCAACGGCAACTTTCATTAAAACCCAACACGACACCACCTGTCTATATAAACAAACCAATGGCAGTCTCCTCTCTACCACCACTTTTCCTTCTTCTCGTTTTCTCTCTCTCTCTCCCACCCTTCCTTCTTCTCGTTCTCTTTCTCTCTACCACCACTCTTCCTTCTTCTCTCTCTCTCCCTCTCTTCGATTGGAAAGCAGGTATATTCAAACTTCTTTTGTTTTTTCTTTTCTTTTCATCGATTGGAAAGATGTCTATAATCATCTTTTGTTTTTTCTTTTCTTTTCTGAATAAACATAAAACTTGTTTTTTAAAATTTTCAAACTTCTTTTCAGAAATTTTTTGGTATATTGTTTTGGTCAATTATGAAAACTTTAAGATGCATGATGTGAAAACTATTCAATCCATATGGCCAATCAGTTGATTTATCAATTGGACGTAAGAGATTGTATGATTGTTTTTGTGTTCATGGATTGTATTCATTTAGTTTAATTTCTAAATTGATCAATCATAATATCAAAATTACTCTTAAAAGTTGTTTTCTTAAAATAATTGATTTTTATTTTTTTTTGTTTTCAAACCCTAAAGGGAGAATTTCGATGTTATATTCAGTTAGTTGAAATAGGGTCTGTTCGTTTCTCCATTTAAATGATCCATTCGAATGGAGATGAACTTTTTGTTCGTTTAGACACAAAAAGTACAATTCATTCAGATGGTTCATTTGAATGATTTTTAAAATTTTAGGCTTAAATTCAAAGTTCATTCAGCTGAGCCAATTTGAAGCATTTGAATGGAGATGGTTCATTCAAAATGACATAATGTCTATTATACCCCTCATGTGTAATTCACAAATTACAAACCTAAACATAATATCATTTGGTAACAAACGAAAAATGACAAAACCACAAATACGCGATTTCAGGAAAAATCTAAAAATGAATTTTTCACGCCAAAAACACATTTTCCCGCCATAATTACAAAAATATGGTTTTCCGCCAAAAACCGAAAACGTGTTTACATGCCAAAATCACAAAAAAGTGTTTTCACGCCAAAACTCTAAAATGCATTTTCGTGTCAAAACATAAAACACGTTTTTCCGCCAAAATCGCAAAACGTGTTTTCCCGCTAAAAACGAAAAAACTCGTTTCCCTGCCAAAATCATAAAAAAAATTTCCCGCCAAACCAAAAAAAAATCTTGTTTTCCCACCAAAACTAAAAAAATCTCATTTTCCACCAAAATAAAAAAATGCGTTTTCCCGCTAAAACCGAAAACGCGTTTTCTCGCTAAAACTGAAAAATCCCGTTTTACCGCCAAAACAAAAAAAATCTTGTTTTTCCCAAAAAATCGAAAAATCTTGTTTTCCCGCCAAAACCGAAAAATCTCGTTTTCCCGCTAAAACCAAAAATCGTATTTTTCCGCAAAAAATCGAGAAACGCGTTTTTTCCGCCAAAAGCGAAAAATGTGTTTTCCCGCCAAAGCCAAAAATCTCGTTTCCCCGCCAAAACCGAAAAAATATTGTTTTCCCGCAAAAATCGAAAAATATTGTTTTCCCGCCAAAACCGCAAAACTGAAAAACGTGTTTTCTTGCCAAAAACCGAAAAACTCGTTTTCCCGTCAAATATATAAAAATGAGTTTTCCCGCTCAAACCGCAAATACGTGTTTTTCACCAAAAAAAAAACTGAATTTTGCCGCCAAAATCGAAAAATTTTATTTTCCCGTCATTGTAAAAT
Organism: Hirschfeldia incana; assembly: GCA_026261945.1. Taxonomy (NCBI): domain Eukaryota; kingdom Viridiplantae; phylum Streptophyta; class Magnoliopsida; order Brassicales; family Brassicaceae; genus Hirschfeldia; species Hirschfeldia incana. The sequence continues at coordinate 591,191 of JABCMI010000095.1, read as the reverse complement.
AATTTCATTGTAAATATATTTTAGAATGAATAATAAAATTTTGTATAGTTAAAATTGATATCAAACATATATTAAACCAAAACATGGGTATATATGTAATTTGGTTATTAAACTCATTTGGATGATTCATCTAAATATAGAAACAAACATAAAATCCATTCAAATGATTCATTTAAATGATTCATCCAAATGGGGAAACAAACATGGCCAAAAATTTGAATGAATCATTTAGATGGATCACACAAATGGACCAGCCGAATGGATTCATCTGAATGGAGAAACAAACAGGGCCGTAGTCTGTTCGTTTGGTTTTTACATTTGTGTTTTGATTGACCTCTATGATATCGAGACTCCACGGAGGAATGTTCGTCGGAAATTGATTCAGTCGACGCTGGAAGGAGAAAACAGAGGACTATGAAGAAGAACGGAGTTTCCAACAAGGTTGGTTCGATAGTTTTACTTACCGGTGGTTTAGTAGCTAGAAGAATTAGTGTTTGATACAATTTATTTGAGTAACTTTTTTTTTCTTTAATGTTAAATTGCAAATCCGAGTGTGTTTGATCGCTTTTGGAACCATCTTTTCGAGATCCAATTACTTAGAGATCTGGTGATTGGATTGTTAGGGTTCTTATTCTGAATTAGGGATTTAGTTTTGAAATTGCTAATTTAAGCTCCGTTAGTGTTTCTAAATTTGATGTTGATTCAATAGATAGGGTTACCTATGATAAAGTTTATATTCTCGCTAGTGAACTATATATTACTTTGCAGTTTGTTACAAGTCTTGTCTTCTAGTAGAGATCTAATTGGAGCTCTTTGTTTGTGTAATAGGAAATGGATGTCGATCAAGTCTTGTCTTCTAGTAGAGACTTTTCTCACGATCAAAGCATATCATGTCGAGAAAGGTGGGAATTTTTTTTTTGTTTGTTATCACTAGCATAACACATATTTGATCTTCAGTTTATAATGTATGCAATGATGATTTCAGTGGCCAGCCTCGTAATAGCTTATGGGTAGATAAGTACCAGCCAAGAAGTGCCTCGGAGGTCAGAAAAATGTTCTGCTGATCGTTGGGGTGCGTAAGCCTAATAAGTTATTCTGCCACACGAACTTTCAGTTTCTTACTAAAGGTAAGCAGAGTAAGAGAGAGCAAAATAGGTTTTCTTAACTTAAACTTTATATTTGCTTGACGTTTTCTGATACATTGTTTTGATATTTATAGAGGTAAGAAGGATCTAGGTCTTGTCCAGCTGGAGTTACATCAAACGACAGCAGAGAGGAGAGTGTATCTGTTTCCCAGCTGGATGGTCTTCTTTTCCGTACGCTGAGCACAACTTCCTTGTGCTCTGCTTCTGATTGCAGCTAACGCTTCTTTGTCTTGTTGCAGGTAGCTTGCGGGCTTCGTGTTGTTGTGGGCTAGTCTCGTAATGGGCTTCTGGGCCGTGCTGCTAATATCCCCTCGCAAACTCGTGGTGGGGGAAGCAACCACACCGAGTTTGGATCGCAACGAGTAGAAGGCAGCTTGAGGTAAGGACTTGGTGAATATGTCTGCAATTTGTGACGCTGCAGAGACATGACTGACCACCAATGAACCTCGAGCTACTTGTTCTCGTGCGTAATGATAGTGGGTAGCAAAATGCTTCGATTTCTTGTGCAGCACGGGATTTGCAGTAAGATGAACAGCAGACAAATTATCACAGTAAACTTCTGCGGGCTTCGTAGTTGGAATGCCTAGCTCGTGAAGAACATCTGTTATCCACGAAATTTCAGCTGCAGTGTCAGACAAGCATCTGTACTCAGCTTCAGTGGAAGAGCGTGAGACAGAATCCTGTTTCTGAGCGGACCAGGAGATGAGATTCGAACCGAGAAGTGTACAGAAACCTCCAGTTGATCTTCTAGTTTCACTGCAACCAGCCCAATCACTATCACAGAAAGCTTTCAAGGAAGAGTTCGAGTTCGAGTAGAAGTGCAGACCCATCGTTAATGTTCCTTTGATATATCGAAGGATGCGTTTGAGAAGCTGAAAGTCTGCGACAGTAGGTTTGTGCATTCTTTGACAAACCAGATTTATGGCAAACTGCAGATCAGGACGTGTGAGAGTCAAGTACTGAAGTTTACCTGCGAGACTCCTGAAGTATGTAGGCTCAGCAAAGATCTCGTCTTGATGAGGTACTCTGTCTAGTTGAAGGGGTAACGGTGTAGGCATAGGTGAACAATCAAGCATACCAGCAGTTTGTAGTAGTTCTGAGGCATACTTTTCTTGATTGAGGAATAAGCCTGTTGGAGTATAGCTTACTTGGATACCGAGAAAATAGCTGAGAGATCCCATATCTTTCATTCGAAACTCTATACTGAGAGACTGCAGTAGCTTTTGCATTAATGCAGTGTCATTTCCGGTGAGCACCATATCATCAACGTATAGTAGCAGGAAGATCACTGAGCTGCCATGACGATATATGAAGAGGGAGGGGTCTTTGACGCTGCAAACAAACCCAAAGCTGAGTAGGAATGCACTGAACTTATCAAACCACGCGCGAGGCGCTTGTTTCAAACCGTAGATTGCTTTGTGCAAGAGGCAAACGTAGTCTGGATGGTTGGGATCTTCAAAACCTGGAGGTTGTTTCATGTAAACAACTTCAGAAAGGTCTCCATGTAGAAATGCGTTTTTGACATCAAGTTGCTTTATGTCCCAGTGATTAACTGTGGCAGTGTGAAGCACCATTCGAACTGTTGCAGTCCGTACTACAGGACTATATGTTTCCAAGAAATCAACACCTTCTTCTTGTTCATTTCCTCTCGCTACTAGTCGTGAACGAAGTTTGTGAAAGGTTCCGTCTCCGTTGAGTTTGATCCTATGTACCCATCCACAACCAAGAACGTGCGCATTTTGTGGATAAGGAACCAAACTCCATGTCTTTGTTTCTTGACATGTCTCAAATTCATCAACCATTGCAGCTGTCCAACCAGGGTGACTCAGAGCTTCAGCCAAGTTTCTAGGTTTGGTGACTTCACTCTTTACGGTATGGAGAACATACCGAGGATTGGGTTTTCTCACTCCAGCTTTACCTCGTGTGACCATAGTGTGAGTGTTGTCGTCTGCAGGTTGGTGTTGTTCAGGTTGAGGAGGGTTAACGACTACCGGAGCTGGTGGAGTAAGAGGTGGGAAATCATTTTCTTGCAGCTGAAATTCATTGTTGTTGTTGTTCACCTGAGTGACCGGAGCTTGACGTCTACTTCCTGCAACTACAGCTTCAGGTGTAGATTCAGGTATAGCTTCATCTCCTTTGTCTTGATTCATATTTAATCCTTTGTACCAAGCACTCATCAGAGGCGTGATGGCTTGGTGCATACAGGATTGATAGAGATCAGAGAACGGAAATTTTGCTTCATCGAACAGAACATGGCGACTAATGTAGACTCTTCCGGTTGGAGGATGCAAACAGCGATACCCCTTTTGTTTCTCTGTATATCCCAAGAAGACACACAAGAGACTTTTCGGATCAAACTTGTTCTGAGTGTATGGACGAAGATATGGGTAACATCCACACCCAAAGACACGAAGAGCCGAATACGTAGGAGCAATGCCGTTGAGCTTCTCAAAGGCGCTTGTTGTTCTGTTGAGAAAGGTATTTGGAAGCAAGTTTGACAGGAAATTGGCAGTGAAAAGAGCTTCCACCCAGAGAGACTGAGGAAGCTTCGCTTCAAACATCATGGAGAGCCCCAGCTCGACAAGATGACGATGCTTCCGCTCTGCTAATCCGTTTTGTTCCGGTGTGTGGGGGCAGGACAGTATATGCTTAATCCCACAACTCGAGAGATGAGATGCAAACTCTTTGTTAATATATTCACCTCCACCATCGCTTTGAAAGATTTGTATTTTCTTTTCAAACTGATTTTCCACTAGACTCTGAAACGCTTTGAACACTGCAAAAGCTTCAGACTTGTGTTTGAGAGGATACATCCAACTGAATCTTGAAAAATTATCGATGAAAATAATGTAATATCTGAAGCCTTGAACCGAAGTTACAGGCGCAGGACCCCATACATCACTATGTATCCTTTCTAGAGGTCTCTCAGACTTAAAAGTAGAGTTTAAAAACGGGAGTTTACAGACTTTCCCTAATTGACACGCTTCACACATAGTCTTAATGACTTTATTCACTGAGATAGCTTTGGTTGATGATAGATGCTGAAGGATCTCGTGATGAGGATGCCCCAGTCTTCTGTGCCATATTGCATCACTTGCACTCTGCTGCCTAGATGAATAGAACGCCAGGAACTGAGGATTCTCAAGACGGTATAGACCTTCACGTTTGCTTCCTCGACTGAGAAGCTGCTGAGTCTGCTTGTCCTTAATCAGGACACATTTACCATCAAATATGCATTCACACGGATAGTCATCAGTTAATTTTGAGACAGATAGCAAAGATTTCGTTATCTGAGGACAGACTAGAACATCATTGAGTGGTAAAGTACCTGACAGAGATGGTATAGCAATGGAGCCAACATGGGTTATCGGAAGAAAGTCTCCATTGCCTACAATTACTGAGTCTTGTCCTGAGTACGGCTGAGCTGTCTGAAGGTGTTGAACAGAGTTCGTGATGTGGTGTGTTGCAGCTGTGTCAGGATACCAGTCATTTCCTCCGTATCCTTGATCATCTGAAGTTCTCATGACTGCATTAGCTTGCGGTGGTGGTGGTTGGAACTCTGGATCGAAACGCTTGTAGCATTTGTAAGCCGCATGACCAAACTTGCCACAGATCTGGCATGTTGGTGCTGAAGAGTTCTGTTGAGTTCCACGACCACCAGTCGCTCCAAACTGTTGATAGAATCCCCTTCCCTGTGTTGAGTAACCACGACCTCTGGATCCTCCTCGACCACGACCACGACCAGAGTAGCCGCCACGGTGAGTGTAGAAGGCTTGATGAGGAGTAACTTCAGGTGTCGCAGCATAAGTTTGAATCTTGTCTTCAAAAGATATCAACTTTGACATTACATCATCAAGAGAAGGGGGGGGCACTGAGTCCATCGAGTTTTCAATCACTGCAGAAATGGCTTCATATTCTTTTCCTAACCCATTCAACAAGCCAAATATCTTTTCACTCTCAGGAATGGCAGAGCCGATAGAGTCAAGCTGGTCACAGAGGGTTTTGATTTCCGACAAGTACACAGCCATGGTCTTGTCTCCTTTAGATAAAGTTTGAACCTTTCTTTGGAGAGCAAGCTTTCGTGTTGCAGAGACTCGGTTGTACTTTTGACCTAACGCAAACCAGACTTCATGAGACGAGCGTAGACCGTATACTGACCTGAGAGCGTTTTCAGACAGAGTTCCATAGATCCAGGCCATGATGAGCTGATCTTTTTGCATCCAACGAGTGAACTCTGGATTTGCAACTTCAGTGACCTGTTCATCCTGGCGAGTGGTGACTGTTGGAGCTGGACGCGGTATGTCTCCGGTGACGTAGCCAAGAAGAAGTTGAGACGAAAGAAACTGCTCAAACTGGAGCTTCCAGATGAGAAAGTTGTCATCTTTCAGTTTCAGAGTGACACATTGGGTGATGGTGAGATTAGACGCGGAAACTGGATCTGTATTTGTCTCCATGATCTACTTCCGGAGCTCTGATACCATAAAGGTAAGCAGAGTAAGAGAGAGCAAAATAGGTTTTCTTAACTTAAACTTTATATTTGCTTGACGTTTTCTGATACATTGTTTTGATATTTATAGAGGTAAGAAGGATCTAGGTCTTGTCCAGCTGGAGTTACATCAAACGACAGCAGAGAGGAGAGTGTATCTGTTTCCCAGCTGGATGGTCTTCTTTTCCGTACGCTGAGCACAACTTCCTTGTGCTCTGCTTCTGATTGCAGCTAACGCTTCTTTGTCTTGTTGCAGGTAGCTTGCGGGCTTCGTGTTGTTGTGGGCTAGTCTCGTAATGGGCTTCTGGGCCGTGCTGCTAATACTTACTTCTTCATTGCTTTCTGCGTTTTATCTATTGGACCTTTATGTTAGTTAGTATGATTGTGTATGTGTTGCAGAGTGGGAAGTCAGCAGCTATTCATGCATGTGCTAAGGAGCAAGGATTTAAAATCCTCGAGGTATGAACGTGTTTCCTTCTAAATGAATCTGAAATATTCTCTCCTGCAAGAGGAGCAATATCTTTTCTCTTCTGGCATTGAAATATAAATAATATCTAGCTATCTGTAAAGGAATGTCTCTAATGATTGAATGCAGTTTACAAAAAAAAAAAGAATGCATGTAATGACTTTTTTTCTATAGTCTAATGCATCAGACTGCCGAAGTGGAGCAGTTGTTAGGCAGAAATTTGGAGAGGCTCTCAAGTCATATAGCCTGTCAAGGTACAAAGAGTAGCAACAGTCAAAAATGTTTGGATTTGCAACTTTTTGCGTTTCTAGCGATACATGAGAAAGCTTAATGTCTCGGCCAAACAGGAGGAGGAAGCTTAATGTTGTGATGTCCTCTGATTCAGAAGATGAACCAGTGACGGAAGCAGAGTTATTGGAAACAAGTTGTTATCAGTACGAGACATCAAAACTCTCTTGCGTTAATGAGGTGTCCCAGACAGTTGACGTATCATGCGTACCAGAATCATCATATGTTCCAGAAACTTTAATGGATAGTGAAGCCGACCTGTCGCCAAGAGCAGTATCTTGTGGTCATTTCGATGGAAGAGGAGAAGTGTCCATGAGTGAGGACGTTGCCCAATCAAAAGAGATATACATTGACAGGTTTCAGAGTTTTGATTGCTTAAAGAACACGTGCGAGAACATTGCAGAGTCTTCTGATGGGACAATGATGGAGGATTGTTTTAAGGAATATGTTGGAAGCTCCCACAAGATGCAACAAGTAACAGATGAATGCAGCCGTATAGATTTTGGTATGACACTCAAGACCGCTACAAAACCGAAGCTTGACACGGTGCAAGAATCATGGAACAAACTCTGTTCGAGTCATGCTGATATGAAGCCGTACTTGGACTCAGAACCTGTAGAAGCTCCACAAGTTCTTGATCTAACGCATAACCAATCTAATTTCAGAAGCTGACCTGACACATTCCAGATGCCTGAACCTTGTGAGTATTATTAACATTACTTTTCAGCTTCATCTCTTTCCAGATTTTTTAACTTGTGGAATGCACTTTTTTTAGGTTGCTATGGAGCCAATGATGAACGTTTCTGGAGATCTTGACACGTTTGGCTATTTACTTGAGCAGATGACTTCCACTGTCGCACAGGAAGGATTTAGATTTTTCACAGACCAAATTGCTTCTTCCAGAAACGTTCAGCCATTGCTTCGTTGGCTGGATCAGCTGAAAAATCTGTCTTTTCCAAGTTAGGCAAGGTTATTTTTTCTGCAACCTGCGTTTATTTCTTTTACTCTATCTGTGCTCATTTCTTTTACTCTACATTAATTAATCCATTTCTTAGATTGAAGGCATTTATGTGAATGTTACGTAACAAGATATGGAAGATTCTTAGCGTATAACTTTGTTGTGCTTTATGTTCCCCAGAGCCTTACTCTTGGCTAAAGTGGAGTTTGTAAGTGATCATGTGACAAGGATTGTAGGGAACATAGCTTTGATAATTAGATAGCTCATTTTATGCAGATATCTTTCACCTTTCCCCCTTTTAGTGACAGTTTTCCTTTCTAGAGAAAGTTGAATGTTGCCATTCATTGTCGTGTTTTCCTTTTACTCAGAAGCTGAGAGATTCTTTGCTGCGTGGACTGCATATTCCAACAACTCTGCAATCCTTGGCATGTGTGGGGCAATATTCTGTCTCGGCTTTTGACAATATATATGAAGATATCAGTAGCTATGTATACCAAGTTTTTCAAGTAAGTGGCTAGAGGTGCTATTTTCAAAAGTGCTATGACGATATGTTCAGCTGGTTCATTATTTTCTTGTATTTTTCTAATTGTTGATGGTTATATTCATAGGATGTATCATCCGACAATCAGCCTCCTTGTGATCAGTCTTCTGGTTGCTGTAACTTGTGCAAGCTTAAGGTAAGTGCTGGAGAATGAAACACTTTTGCTTTTCGTTAATTTGTTTCTTGGAAAGTTAAGGTCTTTAACATGAACGTGAAACAAGTTGGCCGTTGGTAATGCTTCTGCTCAACATGTTCTGGTTATGAGCAAGAAGTTCACCCGTTTATTTATTGCAGAATTTTATAGTGCTGCCGCATCTTTATTAGCTAGACAAAGAAGCTTAAGCCTTGAGATTTTAAGATTTTTCATGTAGGATAAGTTCAACGAAAGTTCTCAAAATTGGCTTACGAGGATCACGGATGTTCAGTTTTGACATGTTGTGTCGTTCGCAGATATATTCTATCTCTATTATCATTTTTTTTTTCTTTTCTGAATAAACATAATTTTTTTTTTTTGAAATTTTCAAACTTCTTTTGAGAGAAATTTGGGTATATTGTTTTGGTTAATTATGAAAACTTTAAGATGCATGATGTGAAAACTATTCAATCCATATGGCCAATCAGTTGATTTATCAATTGGACGTAAGAGATTGTACGATTGTTTTTGTCTTCATGAATTGTATTCATTTAGTTTAATTTCTAAATTGATCAATCATAATATCAAAATTACTCTTAAAAGTTGTTTTCTTAAAATAAATGTTTTTTTTTTGTTTTCAAACCTTAAAGGAAGAATATCGATGTTATATTCATTTAGTTTATGAAAAGTTAAGTTGAAATGTCTGTTAGTTGATAGTCTGTTCGTTTGGTTTTTACATTTGTATTTACTTAGTTTTGATTGACCTCTATGATATGATATTCCTCCTATTTGTCTTTTAAGTTCTTTTTTGTGAAACTTTGATTGCATGTATAGTTAAATGTTGCATGTTAAAACCTTAACTAAATAATGGTCTTTTTTTTTGTTTTCAAACCTTAAAGGGAGAATTTCGATGTTATATTCATTTAGTTTGTAAAAAGTTAAGTGGAAATGTCTGTTAGTTGATAGTCTGTTCGTTTGGTTTTTACATTTGTATTCACTTAGTTTTGATTGACCTCTATGATATCGATATTCCTCCTATTTGTCTTTTAAGTTCGTTTTTGTGAAACTTTGATTGCATATATAGTTAAATGTTGCATGTTAAAACCTTAACTAAATAAACCCATATTAAACACTAACCCTGAGAGTTTAATACTAATTGTCTCGAGGGATCCATTGGAGGCAGGGAGGAAGTAGCAACCGCAGGATGGCGTTTCGGCTCCTTGAAATAGAAGAAGAAGCTGTTATATAGGTTGCTAACCAGGAAAGCCCAACCAACTGCTCATTCGAAGCCCACTTGGTAATTGCATCCTCTAAAGAGAGCAGTGGGAATCCATCGTGAAAGACGACCCAGCCTAGAGAAGAAGAATACTAGAATAGTGAACCCGGTAGACAGTGGAAGTTTCATGTCAAAATGAAATACTTTATTCAGTAGATTTGGACTTGTGTCTACATGTTAGCTACTTTTCAGTAGATTTCAATGTTCAAGAAATCGTTAGACGTTAATTAGGCGATTTATAGAGGATTATTGATTAGTCAAGCATCTAGATCGATTTTTTGAACGTTTAGACAAATTTTATTTAAAGAATCATTCAAGAAAAAAACATTTCGTTTAGGTCTGATGTGTGGAACACTGGTAGATTTGGTTGTTGCCTTGAATGTTAACGAGTTCTTTTTGAGCAGGCAAGTGTATACCTATAACTAGAGGTGGTGGGATCTACCAAGAACACATGAGTGAAGCTCTTGAGCGATTAAAAGATGGATCTTGGGTAAGTTAATCTTGCACATTTTGAACAAATAGCTGGAGATCTTTACTGAACTCTAACCTTTTTGGTTTTTAATCATTGGCTAGTAGTTGCATACCTTCCCAGAGGGCAAAGTGTTTCAAGAAGATGTGCCTATAAGACGTCTTAAATGGGGAACCGCAAGCCTCATCGCACGTTGCCCTGTCACACCAATCGTCTTACCAATCATACACCGTGGTTTTGACGAGGTAACATGTCTTAACTCTAGCATCCATTGTCCTAAACTCGCTACTTACTTGCATTGTTCTTAACTTAACTTAGATGATGCCGGAGAAATATTTGTTTGGTAGAAGACCACCGTTACCGCTGTGGAACAAGAACCTTCAAGTTGTGGTTGGTGAACCGATCGAGTTTGATGTTCCCATGATGGTTGAGACCGCTGTCTCAGCCTCCCGTCATGTAATGGTTACTCCTATTCAAGAAGCTAAATGGCCTGTGATCTCTTCTGCTGGCAAAGAGCTAGACGAAACTGCTCAGAGATGTCTCTACACAGCTCTTTCCGAGAAGATTCAATCCTCTTTGGAAACGTTGAGACAGTTAGCTAAGCAGTTGTGACTTCAGATCATAATCCGGTTCAGAATTTTTGAAATTTCCGGTTTGGATCCGGTACTGTCATCAATTATTTCCTTTATTTATTTTTCTGTAGCTGAGAATATTTTACAAATTGTAATAACAATGAAATTGTAACTAAATAAAGGAAAATAACTCAGAATGATTAGTTATTTTTGGCTTCTTTTATTTTATTAAAATTGACTTGAAACCCGAATATTTCAGAGAAATAATAGACATGTGAACCACAAAGAGAAAACTTGTTGATTTTTCACGTTTAGAAATACTGGTGATAATATCTATAATGATGCATTAGTAATATCATGATGATTTTACTGATAACTAAATGTTTTTGTAATCACACTAGTGGATGGATACTCTATAAATGTAGAAAAGACAGTTATCTGCGTCTTGTCTGTAACGCCGATGATCAGGCAAGTTCTGTCTCTCTGCTGAATCATTGATGTTGGACAGAAACAACCAGTTTGAACACACAGAGAGAGAAGGTTCTGATGATAAGAGAGACAAACGTGGGTGACACACACACAAGCTCGGCGGCCACGTGAGACTATCGAGCCACCTTTGCAACTGAGTGGTGGTCCCTACATGGTCATCGCCGGGGACGGCACCATCACGTGAAAAAGGAAACTTCCACAGGTCATCGAAAACGGCCTGGTGGTATTTTCGTAAAATTACGGCTTAACCGTGGGTAAAAGAGAGATATGTTCCCCCACGTGCTGGGTCCGGAGGACACGCGTGACATCACGTAGTGGCAGTTTCGTAAATATAAGGTCAAATCAGGGGTAAATTCGGTAGTTTAGCTATTTCTTTTATTTAGCGATCAATATATGGAAGTAATAAACAGCTTCTTCTCTGGTACGAGAGAGTTCTTGAATTAGCTTTAAGCTCCTTCATCTTCACTTCCTCCGATCACCGGAAAATTAAACCACCGTCGAGTTAACGGTGCATCGTGATCCGCCGCGTTTAGCTTAAGATTAGATTACCTTTATCCTCAAAAATAGCTTAAGCTTCTTGTAACTTTTAGAATTTAGAGTGATCGGAGATTGTCTGAGCACGCAAGCAATCGATCTTTCCAGATCTGAGAGTACTGTTTCAGAGAAAATATTCAAGCTAAGCGTGAGAATTGTCTGTTTGATATATCTTCGAAAACAGAGTGATGACGTCAGGGACGAGGATGCCGACGTGGAGGGAGAGAGAGAACAACAAGAGGAGAGAGAGACGGAGGAGAGCGATCGCGGCGAAGATCTTCACCGGTTTGAGAATGTATGGAAACTACGAGCTTCCCAAGCATTGCGACAACAACGAGGTGCTTAAAGCGCTATGTAACGAAGCTGGTTGGATCGTTGAACCTGATGGTACTACTTATCGCAAGGTTCGGTCTTTTGGATCTTTACTTCTTTTTTTTTGTCTTTTTAAAAAAGTGATCTAACATGCGCTGGAGCCTTCCCGGGAAGCTCTAGCTTGCTAACGTGTTCATTGCGCGTAGGTTAGCTTTAGGGAGCGTTTAGTCAAACGTTTAGATTCCTTTTGTGTGACTTTTTACTATGCGTTCATCTAAAAGAAGATTCTTTCTCTTTCTCTCACTGTCTTAATCACTTGCGGTTCGGTCTTAGTCTAGACTCAGATGATACCTACCAAAAGAGAAAAGCAAAAGTAGCATAGATCTCTAGAGAATCTGAATAAAATGTTCATTGCACAGAGTTCAAAGTGTACCGTTTTGATCTGTAGATTTGTTTGGAAAAAAGCATGTGTGCACTGTTGCTTTATTGTCTCTCAAGTCTTTACTCGAATCTCGAGAATCGAGTCCAATGATTTTCTGTCGGGTCATGGATCCTTTGACTCGAACAGAGAGTTTTTATTTTATGTGAAACTCTACTTAGACCTAACTGACTAGGACAATGACTAACTTGCTGTTTCAGACTTCCAGTTACGGTCTGCTCATTTCTAGACCTTATCATAAACACATTAGTTAACACTCACTCCATTTCATAATATATGATATCATATAAGATTTTTGGTGCTTTAAAATAACAAAGTGTTTTGAACTTCTATGGTAATTTAAAAAAAAAAACTGTTTAACAAGTTATATTTTACAATATTTTTGTATGATTGGTTGAATCAATTTTCAATTGCTATTTTCTAGGTAAAATATTTTTTTGTGTTTTAGACCTCACATCTTATAATATAGAACATAGGGAGTAGATAATTGTGTTTCTCTGTAGTCTCCTTATGATCAGTTATGTTTTGATATTTCAGGGAAGTAGTAGACCAGTAGAGCGAATGGAGCTAGGAGGCAGTCCATGCTCCTCCAACTTCATGAGCCCATCTTCTTCTTCCTTCGCTAATCTCACACCTGGAGATGGCCAATCACTCATCCCATGGCTCAAACACCTCTCAACAACATCCTCCTCCTCAGCTTCTTCATCATCAAGACTCCCTAACTACCTCTACATCCCCGGAGGCTCCATAAGCGCTCCTGTGACCCCACCTCTAAGCTCCCCGACATCTCGCGGAATGAACCAACAACTCAACAACTCTTTCTTCGTCTCCTCAACACCTCCCAGTCCCACCAGGCATCATCAGACCGTAGTCCCTGACTCTGAATGGTTCTCGGGGATTCAGCTCGCTCAAAGCGTTCCAGCTTCACCAACGTTCAGCCTTGTTGCACAGAACCCTTTTGGAGGCGGGTCGAGAATGTGGACACCGGGTCAAAGCGGGACTTGCTCACCGGCTATTCAGACAGCAGCAGATGTTCCAATGTCTGAAGTTGTGGTGGCTCCTCCGGAGTTTGCGTTTGGGAGTAACGCAAACGGGTTGGTGAAGGCGTGGGAAGGAGAGAGGATACATGAGGTGAGTGGTTCGGATGATCTCGAGCTTACCCTTGGAAACTCTAGCACCAGGTAGTTGCAAATCAACCACCTGTACATTTTTCTTGAAGCTCTTGAAAAAAAAACAGGTTCAACCAAACCATTCTCAATATGTCCCTACAATTTTATTTTTTATTTATTTCTTTCCATGTAAGGCTCAAAGTGAGCACAAGTTTATGTATTCGTTTATTTGTATCCCTTGCACCCTATTACACGGTTAATTAGTTAATTTAAAACTCGGTTTCAATGGTTCTAATCAGGCTATGTCCTTTACTTTCAGACAGAACAAAGCGAATCATGTTATATTTAATTGTGGTTTCGAGAACAAAATAAGTGATTGTATCAAATCATCATCATTGTTATCAGTATCAAAACAGAGGAATCTTAATCTTCTTTAGGACTAGATACTGATTCAACTTCTCCCCAAACGTCTTCACAGAGAAAACTTTCCAACCACATGTTTCCTAGCCTCACTTCCCATCCTTTTCGCCAACTCAGGACTCTCTATGAACTTACCCATCATCGAACTGAAGCCTTCTGGAGTCGGTTCACAGAGATATCCTGTAACTCCGTTCATTACCGTCTCCACGGGGCCACCGCTGTTGCATGCTATCACTGGTTTGTATGTAGTGATTGCTTCTAACGGAACTATACCGAAATGCTCATCCTAGCATTTGTTTTTTGAGTCAACAGAATCATAAGAGATTGAAACTGGAGGAGGAAGAGATTGAAACTTTACCGTTGGTGTGTAGAGGACACACGAAGCAGCTTGAGAGAAGTTCGTTTCTTTCGGCGGTTGAACAAGATCAAGATGTAATGAAGTTGACTCGATTAGAAACTCCTTCTTTCTCTGCTAAGCTTTTGAGCTCTTCCAAGTACTCTACATTCTCTTTCAATCGTTCGTCAAGACAAAGGAGAAGATGACGAACCTATGGAAACTTGCATAGAAGCTGGAGCCTAGTCTAGTGGATATATAATATACTTATAAGCATGTGGTTCGTTGAACTGATCGATGTTGACTGCAGGGTAAAGAACAGCAGGGCGACTTCCTCGTGAACGAAGACGTTTAAACGTGTTTGCGAATGTTGCTGCAGTGAAGTTGCTGTTAAGAAGGATCATGTCATCCATTCCTGCAAATGGTTACAGATCGATGGAAGTAAAAGAGGGAATGCAAATGGTTCATGGATTGTTGATGAATGAACCCAAATTTAGTACTGACCGGAGAGAGTTTCCTCAAAGCATCGAGATTTGTCGTGGTGAGAGATAAACACATATCCACCTGCATATCCCAGGGATATGAGAAAACTCGCTTCTCATCTCTCTCAAAATGCATTTATTCGGTTGATATTGATCGAAAGCTTGATGAAGGACGTACCTATACCAAGATATAGATGTATGATTGCCATGTTCATCTTCTTCGAGCCCTCTTCTCTCCCCATTTTTGATAGGTCTTTGCAGAGTGACTGCCTCTGTTTTTCTCTCCGCGTTTTCCTGAGGTGTTTCGAGATATTTAACCGGGCAGTTATGGAAAAAGAAAAAATTAATATAAAATTATGGAAAACAAATTTAACTAAAGGCCCATCTGGTCGGCCCATAAAGATCGGTTGTTTTTATTACATACTTTCGAAAACTGCTTTTGATAGTATTTTCAGAAACGACCGTGTATTTATGCTATTTACAAAACATCCAACCCTTTTGGTATTCATATTTTACCCTTGAACTATTTTAGTATTTACAAACAGCCCGAGATCTTTTCATATTTGTAAAGATGACTGAGGTTTTTCCGTTTACAAGACCACCCCATATCTTTAGATACTTAAAAAACTGCCAGTTGTTTATGAATGACTCTAGTTTTTTGTACAAAATTGTTCATATTTCAATGATATATATATATATATATATATATTCCCAGATCTTTTAGTATTTTATGCCACCAGATATTAGTGTTCTCTTAGATAAATAAATGATTTCTTTATTCAATGTCTTGCAACATTTTCTCTTCTAGTATCTCTAAAAGAGAGTATTGAAGTTATGAAAAATTAAGAATCAAACTAGTGAATACACATTGTCATTGACGACTTTGCACCAAGTCCGGCAAAGTCATAAAGAAGACTGATGAGATGTCGAAAACAAAGTAATCGTACCTGAAGATTCAATGCCCCCTCCTCCATTAACATAATCTTGACTCTTCAAGTTGCATTCCCAGAAGAGGACAATATGTTACCGGTTGTGCTTGCATCCTGCGTATACAAAATAAACACATAGTAAATTACTCAAACATAGCCAAAATTTGTGGTAAAATTTATTTACCTCGATCATCAGCGATGGCATCTCATTGTTCTGGTCAGCACTAGATTCCACAAGAGGAGCACCACCTTTCACTACTCTACGAGGAAGATGATCAAACTCCCACCCAAACAGTCCACATACGAACTGAGCATAAGCCTTGTGAGCTCTTATTGCGATTTTTGGGGTTTTGGTACAATGCAGAACAAGTCCGTGACAGTGTTTGAACCTCTTCATCATCTTCTTATCAGTCGCAGCACTACACACGAGACAGACAAAGTGCCCACCTTCAGAGTTCTTCTCGTAGTAACTTTTCAGCTCAACGTCCTCCGAGAAGAGCTGAGATATTGACTCCAACTCCTCAGTTTCATCAACTGAACCAGTAGTTTCCTTGACAGAAATGCCTTTCAAAGCTTCTGATGCATTCTGCTGCATCTGTAACACAACAGCCTTTGCTTGTTCATCAGCAGATATCACATGTGGTTTCTCCTGAGGCTTCTTTGCGTCTGGAGGCGGCTCAGTTCCACCTTCTACAACTGCCTCTACCCCCACCGATGTCTGAGAAGGAAAAAAAAAAAAGTCATTTCCAAATGATCAAAACAAATGTTATAAAAATCGGTCTAGACGTGCAAATCGGTTTATAACCAAAACAATTTTTAAAAATTCCGATATATGTGATTTAAATCGGTTTAAACTATTCTAAATCAGTTAAAAGTAGTCTAAGTCCATCTAGATCTGTTTAACCAAGCAACAATGTTACTACAAATCCATAAATTTGTCTACTTTCTTTTTCTTTGTATATATGATTTATAAATCATTAAAATATTTTTATTATTAGGCACAAAAGAACTAAAATATCTAATATACATGTAAAATACATTAAAAATATAAATATTTATAAACACTTATGCCTCGGCTAGGCTCCGAATAATCCAATCCCTACTAGTCTAGCCATTTCTAGAACATTAATCAAAACTATTCAAAAGCTACCAAATTGTATGATTCATCTTTTGTCACAACAACATAATAAACTAATAAGCTAGTCTTTGACTATAATAACACAAACCAAATCAATCTAACAGTTACAATGTATAGAAACTAACCTGAGAGTCCTTTTGGCTGGAAGCCACTGGATTATTAACATCCCACCCAAGCACATTGCACACAACCTGCGCAAGAGCCCGATGCTGATTCTTCATAGTCTTGTGAATCGCAAGCGAATGCTGAACCAAAGCCAAACAGTTCTTAAACTTCCTCACACTCTTCTCCCCACTCCCACCACAGACAAGACACCACACTTCCCCGTGGACAGTGTTCTTCTCGTAACTCTCCTTCAGCTTCGCGTTCTCCTCGAACACTCCCGACAAGAACCGAAACTCCTCCTCTCCTCCATCATCAGCATCCGATTCTTCTTCTTCTTCACCACCAGATGTTCTTTTGACGAAAAACTCGCGACAAGCGCGGTGGACGTCTCTCTGGATCTGACTCACGGCGAGCTTCGCCTTCTCCGAATCCGATAAAGGTCGCGCCTTTTTGAACGGTTTGGGTTCGGGCCACCCCGTGGTGGTGGGATTGAGAGGCGGGTCCTTCACGGGCCATTCTCGATCCGACCCGGGTCTGGAGCGTTTGTTGTTGGGGAGAGGTTGAGGATGATTATTAGGGTTTCTTGATCCGACGGCGGCGGGTCCGTAGCGAGAGAGGAGCTGGAAATCGGCGGGAGGGATGTAATTGGGCCTGGGTCTTTGGATCGGGTTGAAATTGGGGGTGGGGATGGGGTTTCGGGTGGGGGGGCCTTGGTGCCAGAGGGAGTGGAGGTAGATTACCTCCTGTTTGAGAGACTCGTCGTCGTAAAGGTTCATTCTTTGTTTTCCGGCGAGTTTGCGCAATGTTTGATGTGAACTCCTTTTTGTTTTAACAATTTTGCCGTTTTATTGCATTTTAAGGCCTGAGGTTTTACTTTTTTGTGTTTTACCCTGTTTCTCTGATTTTTAACAAGCTGGACCTTATACTTTTACTTGTGTTATTTCCACCTTTAATCTCTGTTTTGACAAAAAAAAATAGTGTTGGTTAATTATATGTTATTATAAACTACGAAAATACTACAATTTTACTGTTAACAAGAAGTGTCTTTTTGTGTAATACATAAGACATAAAGTGTTTTAGAAAGTAAAAAAATCTAAACAATTCTACATGTTTTATGATGACTCATGTTTGATTACACCAATTTAAATCGTTTTTTTAGATCTATATTTGACGATATCATTTGCATGATTCTAAAGATTTTTTGTAAGAATTCATTTTTAATTAGTCTGTATAATTAGCTTTTTTGATACTCAAAACCTAGATGTTCTTGGTGTTAAAAAAATATTCATAAATCTTTAATGAACCACATGATTAAAGGGGTTATCACAAACTACAACTTTGTAACAAGTTGTTACTTCCAACTTTACATGTTCTGGATATGTTTCAGCTTCTTAGCTACTTCTTCAATCGTTGGCCTCTTTTCTGGCAATATCTCCACACAGCTAGCAGCGAGCTCTGCGCTTGCCTCTAAAGCACTATCCTTCCCGTCCCTTATCAGATTGGCCTTCAAGAACATCAAAAGATCTCTTGGTTTCGGCGAAGAAACAGATATGAGAGACGACTCCACAACTGAAGTAGTGTCATAGTTAGTCTGATGATTAGATGCTCCAATGAACACATCATGAGGCTTGCTTCCAGTTAAAATCTCGATTAGCGTAGCACCAAAGGCGAAAACATCCGTCTTCTCGTTGAATATTTCTGTAACTACTGATTCTGGAGCTAGAAACCCTATTGTTCCTTCAAAAAGTGCTTCTACAAAGGTCTTAACTTCTAGAGACAGTCCGAAATCGAATAACTTGACGTTTAAGTTATCGTCTAGTAAAACATTCTCTGTTTTCACATGTCTGTGGACGAGAGGTCGTGGTTTCCCTAAATGGAGATAAGCAATTGCATCTGCAATTTGAGCAGCGATACGAATCTTTCGTCTCCATGGGATAAGCCCTTTCTTGTTATGCAAGTAATCAGATAGGTTCCCACTAACGTATTCAAAGACAATAATAGGTACCTTGCTTTCCAAGCAACAGCCAAGAAGCTTCACCAGATTCATGTTCGAACTTACGTACGCAGCAATAGCGATTTCCCTTATGCTATATTCCACGAGGTCTTCATGTTCATTCCTTTTCTTGATTAGCACAGCTCCTCTGTTCTCAAGAACTCCTTTATACAATTTATAGTCGTCGTCAACAAGACAGACAAGATCTTGATGGTAGTCTTTGGTCGCTTGCTTCAGCTCGCGTTCTGTAAATGTACAAAAAGGATTGTACTCACCATTCGAGATACGGATCAGTTTTTCCAGTAGGAGCCCTCCGTTCTTCAAAGATGATAACTCGCGGCTTGATGATTTGTTAGATGTTGTTCTTGAACAACAAGGGATGAGTTTTTTCCAGGACATGGTTTGGGTTTGGTGGAGAAGCAAGAAGAAATGGGGAGATTATTAGAGTTGACCCAAGTAGGCGAAATGTGTTACGGAACTTCACAAGTCAATGGTTTGATAATAAAAAAAGATCAGGATCTGAGTTAACTTCTTATATCTTAATACTATCCTAACATTGATTTTTTTTTTCCTTTTAGTCAATGATCTCATATTCTGACTGATCCAAAGTGCATTCAGACTTGTGATTTATGAATGACTTGCCTATAGTGTTGCAGTTGAGTTTCGAAATGTCATCACTAAATATAATAGACGTCAGAAATCCAGTCTGTATAACGTTGGTGTGGTCATGGACAATATTTAGGTTTTTATTAATGGTTCATTTGTAATGCTAAGTCGCTGAATAATGTTGGTAGTAGCTTAATACAAACATCTATCCTGCAATGATCAAATGACTCCAAAATAAAATAAAGATGAATTAATACACAAGAATCAATTTTTGGTCATAACAATTACGTTTAACTTCTCTATAAATGGGATTAAATTAGGCAAATGCAGCTTAACAATCAGCAAGGCACTCATTTGTAAGCACAAGAGACCAAGCCTTTATCTCTTGGAGATTGCTACCGGAACAAGAGAACTGTCAACTCAAGTCCAATATCAAGCACAAGAAGCTAAGTGACTTATTACGAAGAGATTGTTTAGCTCTTACTATTAGACAATTAACTCAAAATTAAAGGAGAATATAATTGTAACTTAAGAAATGCATTAAGTTCATTCATATTCATGTTTCCTACAAATCTGAATTAGTCTACATATGATCAATATTGATTTTTAGGCCCTGTTTATAAATCTACTTTGAAACGCCTTAAATCCACGAACGTGGCTCTTTTTCTAGATCACTTAACATATAACAGAAGCATACCATGCATACATGTTTAGTACCGGCAAAGCATACTGCATACAGCATTTTATAAATGTAGCCTAAACTGATATACAAGTAAAGGTAATAAAAGTGGATATAAAAAGATTACATATCATTGTTAAGAAAAGATATCTATAATGAGAAAACTCACACATTTATAACCAAACAAAGAACCCACCACAAGAAACTAACTTACCCAGAAGAAGCAAGCTATCAAATCTGTAAATGTTACTCCATTAATTTGATAATCAGAGGGCTGGATATGTATGATAAATACATTCATAAATACTAGCTTACACCAAGCGAAGCCGAGCTAGCGCTCTCGCGTAAGTGTGTGCATGCTCTCTAGGGTTTACAGTGTAGTAAAAATGAAGAAAAACATACGTCACATCATTCACATGTTAGTATATAAATGATATTAGCCTCATGTTAGTATATAACTGATATTAATTAGCTTAAGCTTTAGTCATGTTTATTTAGTATTATGGCTTGTGTAGAAACTAAAGTCTGCAACAAAAGCTTACTGTCGAGATCTATTTCAAATACATATGTAGAATTGCAGATAGATTAAAAACGTGATAATTAATTGAAAACTAATAGAGATTAAATATAGAGGAAGATAAACGCTTACCATTAATTAATTCCACTTTTGTTTTATTATATTTTTGTTTGCTTGCTAAGATGGCAAGTTGGAGCTACTAGTCCCTGCAGTACCATCTCCAACATCATGATCACTCTTCATAGGATTCCTCTTCTTCTTCTTCTTCCTTTTCTTGTACGGTACTCCTCTTGCCTTCGCCTGTGAATCTCTCACTTCCTTAAGAAAAACCCTAATCCCACTGCCGGCAAACGGGTTTCTCTCCGGCAACCCTCCGTTCTCCTCGTAAGCTGCTCTCAGCCGTCCGATCAAAGCATCTAAACTCCCCCAAGCTTGTTTAAGAGGACAGTTACACTGTCCAGAGGGCTCAACTTGTCCGAAGAAAACGCATCCATGTGCATGAACCTTTGTCTTTCCAAACTGGTCAAGATATTGGAGAAAGTCTAGGATGTGGTTAGAGCCGCACTGTGAGATGTGGACCGGTGGCTGCAGGTTACGAAGGTATTGACAAAACGTGTTCCAGTCTCGCTTTTTCTGTGACTCGTACCGGCTCAACGCTGGTGGGTTAGGTGGTGACTGCGGTTGCTGCGGCTGTGATCGAGACGGTGACCCTTCTGCGATGCCTTTGCCTTTGTTGCTAGGACTAGCCATGGACTTTGGATCGGCTCTCTTGTTGATTTTCTAGATCTATGATGATCTCTACATTATTTTTGGTATTTTTTTTCTTCTTTTTAGTCTTTAGGTCTTTGAATGAGAAGAAGAGAGTAATCTCGAGAAACTATGTCAATGATAGTGGGGAAAAACTTTAGAAATTTTTCTACACTGGTTAGAAATAGTCTTATTATATTCGCACGTAAATTATTTGATGGGACTATATATTATATACACGGATACACACGTAGCATCAAATCAACAAGGGTAAAAGACTTTAGACGCTGGAGTTATATACCTTATTTACCTTTTTGACAGGAAAATATAGTTTTCTATAAGTAAAACAATACCAAATAAATCTTAGTTAAACATAAAGTGACTGATATTATTTCAGACCAAAAAAACGTAGAACATAGATGTGTATAAGAAGTAGAATTGTAGAATGCAAATTATGTTGATGATGTTTTGGAATATCAGGTTAATTAATTAGTGATAGATGAGGGAGACAGGAGATAGGACCCATGAGAATGCTTTAGTTATTTCTTTATCGATCGGTAGACCTATCAGATAATCTTATCAATCCTTTAATATGTACGATTAGCATTTAAGTATTGTTAACTATTTGCTTTATTTTAATTTTGATGCCATTAAAATTATAATTATGTTTCCATTCATATTAGCAATCATTGTCATCAATAGAATATTGCCGCCCTATCTGTGTAACAAAAGAAAACGATAATATTGGAAAGGACAATTAACAAAAACTGGGAACACTATGTTTGCCTACCCTATGTTTCGCATATATTTTGCAAACAAACATATAGAAGTATCAGTACTCAGTAGTATATTAAATAGATGTTGCACAAAAAAAAGTAAATAAATAAAAAATGAAAAATTACCGACTAATCAAATTATAACAATGAATCTAATAACTTATCTGTAAATAACATGTGTAATAAATAGTAGGATCAGATATAATACAAAGCTTAAATTACATTATTTTAAGAATACCAAATATTTTTAGAAAAATGGATAGTGATGCATACATTACGTGATAGGCCAGTACTAAAAGACCTAGCTTTACGCCCAGTTCCCGAAACAAATACGATTCTCTCAAATAAGAGCACACCAGGTAAAATCTATGGAGGTCCCCATCCCAGAGATCTGCAAAGGACGATTGCATTTATTTACTTATCTTAGCTTTCCTCATCTACATTTTTTCTTAAAGGAGATTTCCTCCTACAGAAATTTTTTTCTATTTAGAAAACAAATCATTACAGATTTATTCTCTTTATATACCACTGAGGCACTGAACAATCATTGTTCGCAAATTACATATACCAAACTGGGAGAAACTGTGAAAAACTACCAAAAATAAACTCCCCTGGTGGATTCCCTTATTGTATAGCAAAATCCATTACTACAAATACTCTGATAGATAAGTTACATAAGTAGTACTAGTAATGAGTCGACTTTAAACAAGGAGTATACTATATGATTTAAGTTTAATTTTATAGTGAATCGTAAATATTTCACAATAAACTAGATGTAATATTTTATAATAAAAATATTTTGAGTAACATTTGTAATTGTTAGGAATAGAGGGACTGTCAGAGATAAAAACAAAACCTAGGGGTCTGCCTCAGTAAACAAGAATACTGCAATATAATACAAAACATGGACACTGTGTAAACTACAAACAATATAGGGAAAATATGATAGACATATGAAACTTAAGGGAGCACCTGTAATATCCAAAAGTTTCAGGGGGGAAATATGCAATAAACGATAGTTATTTTATCTAATCATTCATTTTCATTAGTTCAGATTCGACCGACGACGACGAAGACGAAGTGTTCTCGATTTCTCGGCGTGTGCGGATCTTCTCTCTTATTCAAAACCCTAGCTCTTGATTCGATCGCGAGCGATAATGGCCAACAGTAATCTGCCCCGAAGAATCATCAAGGTTACTTACGATCTCTTCCTCTTATTGAATTTTTTGTTATCTCCGTTAGATTTTGTTTTCTGATTGTTTGTTTTAAATTGTGATCTGATAGGAAACGCAACGTCTGCTCAGTGAACCTGGTAAGCTCTTTTGATTCGTGCGATAGTGTTGATTCTTTTGAGCTGTGACAATTGAGTTTTGTGTCCTGGATTTTGATATTTATTTATTTATTTCTTTGCTAAGAAAATTGAATTGAATTGTGATTTTATTTTTTAACGGAGTTTTATCAATTAAACTGTTGCAGCTCCGGGGATAAGTGCATCTCCATCTGAGGATAACATGAGGTACTTCAACGTTATGGTTCTTGGTCCTTCCCAATCACCTTATGAAGGTAGTACACCCCATCCTTGGTTTAAACAAGAGTTTATACGTTTTATTTTTATGTAGCTGTTTTGTAGGTATCTATGAGAGAGTTTAAGTACTTCCTCAATGCATGGTTACTTCGAAAATCTTACTTCTGATTTGTAGTTTCTTGCTTTGAGGTTACAGCATGTTACAACTGTGATTGATTATATCATCTCACCACTTTTGATTTGTGTCTTTGTGCTAGCTAACTGCGTAATAGATGATGAGTTAAAAACTAGCACTTGTTTTTCTCCTTTGGATTAAGTTTTCTCATTTTCGCAAGTTTAGTTTGTGTTTACAGAGTGATTGATATATGCAAAATTATTTGCTTATTTTTTTTTTTTTTTGTAGGAGGAGTTTTCAAGTTGGAGCTCTTCTTGCCTGAAGAGTATCCTATGGCAGCTCCCAAGGTAAGTTGCTTGCGTTGGAGTTTGTATGCATCTTTATTCTTTAGAAGTCCTGTTTATGAAGTTACAAGACTCTAGTTACTTGAATATTGGTAGGGCTCGCTATAAGACTCTAGATACCTAAATTTTAGCAGGGCTAAAGACTCTTTTGGTAAAGTAACTTGTCTGTTGGGATATTTGTAAATGCATCAAATGTTCTCTGAGAATGGTGCTCCTAGTTGGATTATGACAGATGAGAATGCAGTGTCACATGTCTTTGTCATTGTTTCTCTTTTGTTGAAGTTTATACTGAGTCTATAACACTGGATTGGAATAGAAGTGGTTCGTGTAGAGAATGGCATTTTTCTTCTTTACTTCAATACTCAATGTGTTTTTTTTTAATGATATTGATTTGGAGCAGGTTAGGTTTCTCACCAAGATATACCATCCTAACATTGATAAGGTCTGCTCTTATAACTCATTCCTCTGTTTTCCATTCACAAATCGAAACACATGTTCCTAAACCTGTCTATATGCATGTACAGCTTGGAAGAATCTGTCTTGATATTCTGAAAGACAAATGGAGTCCTGCTCTACAAATACGAACAGTGCTCTTAAGGTACGTATTAGTTGATTCTCTCCTGCCACAATATCTTTCTTGAGTCATGACTTGCTTGCTTATTCTATTGATGTGTTGTCCTAAAAAAACAGTATTCAAGCTCTTCTGAGTGCACCAAACCCTGATGATCCCTTGTCTGAGAACATCGCTAAGCATTGGAAGAGCAATGAGGCAGAAGCTGTGGAGACAGGTACCTTGAGTTCTGCATTTAACTCATCACTATACTCCTGGTTTTCTTTCTAAACCCTGCGTTGTTAACTCACATACTCCTTGTGAACTATCTGCGCAGCTAAGGAGTGGACCCGTCTTTACGCAAGTGGCGAATGATACAGTCGAGGGTGAAAAGATCTCACTCATCCAAATAAACATTTGGTTTAATCTTTATCCTTTGCTGGTTCTTCCACCTCATTATGATAAAAAATGTTGTGTTTCGTTGTACTCTCTAAATGAATTGTATCATTAACTAATAGGGTGAAGACTCGTTCATCCAAATAACAATACATTTACTAGTTCCTTGCCAAACGAAATAGATAAAGGCCATTGTATGATACCATGAGTTCGGTCAAAAAAGAAAAAGCTTTACAATTACAAACCATAACACAAATTAAGTCGTCATCATCTAATTTAACAACTCAACTAGATCTTAACCCGCCCAGTCGGGCGGGTCTTTATTTTTATGGTATATATATAAAATCTTGAAAAACAAAAGGTTTATTTTTATGGTATATATATAAAATCTTGAAAAACAAAAGGTTTATTGGTACAATCTCTACTACTTTAGTATCGTAAATAATATTAGAGGCTGATCTACGTATCCACGTGGATATTGAGCGGATCTTTGTTTTTATGAAATATATAAACATTTTCAGAACTTTAAATTATAAGGATATGAAAAAATTGATTTATTTTACATATAATTTATGTTTAGTTAAAAGAATATTAATATTATCTGCATTTAGTTATGGAATAAAAAAAATTACCCAATTTTTGGTACATGAAACATCGTCCTCTTTATAGCCAAATTTTGTAGATTTTAAGTTATGTGTTATATTAATTTAGTTAAATCAAATACAAATTGGATATGGTCTTGATATAAAATATAAAGAATAAATAATAATAACTACAATGGCTGGCACGGTTAAAAATATACTAATCAAAATGGTAATACAAATAAAAAATGTAGCCCAACTTAATACTAAATTTTTCGTGGGGATCATGTTTGTGAACTTAGTTTAAATGAGGAGATCTCGAAGCTAAATCTTTCTAGAATTTATGAACAAATGTGTAAATTAGTTCAAAATTGCTTGATTTAAATACACGTGAGCATATTTATGAATAATTTATGGAAATTGAGTTGTTAGTAACCTTTATTCTATTTTTGTGGGGATCAAGTGTTAGATCTTGGTTTAAATGAGAAGATCCACATGCTAAATCTTTTTACAAAATAGATTTACAAAATATTGTTAATATATACAATACAATTCAGTTTGGGGTTTAAAGTTCTACCAAGGACCTTAAAATGCTACAAAAAATATAAACTTTGTTTTATATAAAATTTTAAATGTCTACTATTTAGAAAATTGGGATATAAAATCTTATTCGTAAACATTAACCCAATTTACAAAATTGGAATATAAAATCTAATTCCGAAATTATTAAACCGTGTTCCATTTCTTCGCATGGTCTCGGGAAGAATAGCGTGTGGAGGAGAAAGCAATGACAATATGTTGAAAGCACGGGGAAGAATGTGAATCTCGAGCTTTGTTCCTCATCAAACACTCCAAGCGTTTCTTTGCCAAGGAACATGTTCAAATACATACGCCAAGCTCATAACCAAACTCATCCTCTTCTTTAATCTCTAACGTTTGGTAGCATGGGAGAGTTCGATACCAAGCTCATTGCACATAATCTGAGATTTGATAGTTTAGTCTTGGTAACTGGAAAAAGAAAAAAAAAACACCAACAAAAAAAAAACAAAATGGTTTAAGAAAGATTATCTTAGAATGCTCTCCAACTTAAATTACTTTGGACTAAAAAAATAGAAAGAAAAAATCTCATACTACCTCTAGATATTAGGTTAGGGCTTGTGATGGATGAAGTTTGTTTGCATTGTTATTTCACATAACTATGTTTGCAGCTTTTTTTAAAGCTGGTTGCTTTGATATGTGAACGCATAGAAAAGAAGGAAGAGAGGTATCTATCTATATATATATATATATATGCTAGTGGATTTCGAAATTAATTAAGGTTTACATTTTTGCTCGGAAAAAGGTCTACATTTAATATCCCAATTAATTAAGCCTAGATATAGGCGAGATACTTGGGCATATAAATAAGAATATTCCTTTTATAAATGTGTGTAAACATCGGTTAGCTTTCGTATTTCATATTTATGCTCAAGGGAAATGCTTGCGTATCACGATCTGTATATTTGATTTCAATTAGTGGTTATCTTAAATTTAGGAACTTCTAAGAATGCGTTAAGTTTCGAAATGTTTAATTTATTTATATCCATGTATCCAAACAAAAGGTTAAAATAAATTATTTTTACTCATATTCTATTCTTGTATCCAAACAAAATCTTAAAGTACTTCTACTTTAATAAGATAGATATCAAAATAAGAAATAATTAGAGGAAACAAACACTACCATAAAACCACAAAAGAAATCATCATTAGTAGAGAAAAGCCACCAGACCAAGAACACATTTCAGATTTCATGAGAATATTTTATGAAGCCGAAGTGCCACTGATATTTTCATCTACCAACCGTGGAAGAAGAAGAAAGACTTACTACTAACTGCACTAGACTGGGATTGCGTCTACATTGGATGAATCTTCACATCTCAACACAATGCCTTCAAGACTTGCAGGGAAAGTGCACTTGTTCCATTGCCAACCAGCAGCTAATGGCTCTGTCGTTGGGACAATCATCAACACGCTTTCGTTTCTCTGCACCACTCCAATGACACTTACTGTACTTCCTTCTTTGATATACCTGCAAATTTTAAAACAAGTATCAGAGAGAGACCCAATGGATTTTGAGCAAAAGGTTCTTGAATCGTTTTCAGTACCCTTCTTTAAGCCGCATAACCCTTTCATCATTGGACAGATTCTTCTGACCCAGCCACCTTACGAAATCTGGAGAAGCTTGCTCGCTTCCCGGATTGAAATCGATGACAACAGCATCATCCACAATAGGTGTTACCTTTGCACCGTTTCCGGTTTTCACCAATGCTCTAAGTCCAGACTGGAAATCAGAGATGTAGAAGTCTACCACATGCCTCTGCCATGTATTATAGATGAAACGTTTAGAGACATTTGCACATTGAAAGACTGAAATGAAAAATATCATCAAACCTCTGCTGATCTCAGTCCCCATGTGAAGCGGCGGTGTGAAGCATTGGCTGGCTTTGAACCCCATCCACGGTACTCATATAGACAAGTTGACGTGTAAACACATCTGGGAACTCTATGGAACGATGACTCAAGCGGCACGTTACCACATGTCACCACCTTTCAACAAACAAGAATATAAGAACCAATGTCACAAACATAGTACATTGTGTGAGTGTGTGCTTAGACACTTACCCCAGTGACCTTAACGTATTGACCGTTTTTGGCAGTTCTAAGATCAATATCAGGATAACCACCGATGAAATCCGTGACGCCGCGTCTCTCGCAAGAAAGATTCCAGAAGAAGAGCGCAGCAACAGCAGCGAACAAGGCGGCCACAACGATGAGGAGAACCGCATTGTGAACCGCTCCTAGGATGAAGCCTCCAGAGAGGAACCCCATCACAAATATAAGTATGACCAGCCAGAGCACAGGCTTGGGGAAGCTCTTCATGCAGGAGAAGTCATCTTCCGGACCAAGCGTAGTCACCGCCTGGTTATGAACAACGGAAGGCTTGTGATGCGTCTTCATCGAACCAGAATAGTCTAGAGGACCAGAGATCTTCCTAGGACCTCCAGACGAGTTCAACGGACCAGAAGTAATCGGACCGGAAGTTATGAGACCTGTGGTCGGGAGCATAGGGATAGAACCAGAGTTCTGACGTGTCACACCACCGGATTGAGGACCTGATGTCTTCTTTAGAGGCTCCCCGTGCTTAGACAAAGGGCCAGAGTTTGTTTTCTTCATGGAACTCGACCCAGCAGCAGAAGCTAAAGAGCCGGACATACGACCGGTCGCGTTAGGCAGAGGACCAGACTGCCCTCCGCTTCTCGAAGAAGCTCCGGTTATTATTGGACCGGACTTCCTTGACTTGGTTCCATCTGTAGGAATGTCAAACATCTTCCCTAACTCTCCAGATTTCTTGATGTCGCCGCCGGTGTAAGGTGTTGCTACTGAGCTCATTGTTGGAGGCTTTTCTTTGGGTTGCTCCGGCCTACCTCCGGATACAAAGAGGCCGTTGCTGAGCTGGTGAGACGCGTATCTCGAACCCATTTTGATATCTTAAAATGGCTACAAACAATGGGTTGTTGCAAGGTGAGGGTTTTCAAAGTCTTGCAGGAACAAAATAGGAACACATGAGAAATGAGCAAGATAGTAACATTATATAACATAAAGAAGAAAAAGAGATGCTGTGACAAGGGACACACTGGATGAAAACGGACCAAAGTGATTCAACCGAACCGAACTAAAAACCAAAATAACCGAATTTTCTAAATACCCGAACGGATCCTACACCTCCAAAACCGAAGAACCAACAACCAAAATAACCGAACTGAAACCTAACCAAATTTTCTAAATACCGGAAACAGATCCACAGCCGAATAACCGAAAATCAAAATAACCAAACCAAACCTAACCGAATTTTCTAAATACTATACTGGAACGGATCCGACACTACACCTCGACAGCCAAAGAACCGAACCGAGAAGCAAATGCCGAAGACTTATCCCATGTCCACAAACATCACACTTAGTGCACATGCCGGACCTGAGATTTTAGAGGCTCTAGACAATTTTAGCATTAGGGAAACCCAAAAGCTGGCTAATGTATAGGCTCAATCACAGTTCAATTGCAAAATCAATATAATTTCAAAATCTCATGAATCACAAAAACACACACAAAAGTAGCAACAAAGTAAAACCTAAATCCCCAAAATGATAACAAAAATTCAATCTGAAAAACAAGAAGAGGGTGTGTAGACTATTACCCACTTGAGAGAGCGTAAGCTATAACGGAATCGCTTGTGTATAGCAATTAACAATTATCAAGGAAGATAGTTGGAGCAGTTGTGGGAGTGACAGTGGAAGAAGACGAAACGGAAGCAACAGTCGAGGAAAAGCCGAGATCCCATATCCTCCCCCGTTTTAGCTCACACACTCTCTCCGCCGTTGTGAATCCACGATCTCAATCTCTTTCAGCCGTTACAGTTGCTGCTGCGTTCTCTCTCTCTCTCTCTCTCTCTCTCTCTCTCTCTCTCTCTCTCTCTCTCTCTTATGTTTTTTTTTTCTTAATTGCCGTCTCTGTCAATTAGCAAGAGTTTTGGAGTTTTATGAGAACTTTCTAAGAGTAAAGCTGTAAACTGTAATTACTTACAAGTGGTAGTTTTCTTCTTATCTATTAAAATATCTTAGCTACCAAGGAGCAAATATTATATCTACACAAACTTTATACACTAGATAGTTTATTTTATGATATATGTTGTTGTATCAAATATGATGTTTTTCTTTTTTTTGAGAAGGGAATTGGTTTTAAGCTGCTGTATCAAAGATGCTGTTTGAAATGCCTCCTTATATCATGCCAAACAAATTGTAGTTTAGTTTATACAAGCGCTAATCTATGGTGATGCAGAAAGACAGAGAAAGCTATTGCATGTACCTTGTAAGTTTTAAGTGGTAACCACGTTTTTACAATGCTGTAAAATGATTTAAGCATGTTGCAAATATATATGATGTATCCACACACATTATATCATGTAGTTGAATTCTATTTACAGACGTTAAACCAAGATTAACTAGATTTTTTTATTTGTGATTTGAAAGCGCGGATTTATTTAAACATAATTTGAAAATAAATAATTACATATTAGTTTTCGGCAAACATAAAATTTAAGTTATATAATTTGCAAATCTTTGCTTTACTAATATATTGTAAGTTTTTTGAACAAATATAAGCTACTATTTAAAAAATTAGTTTTATTTTCAATTATATAGTATGAATGATTTTATACATTTAAGCTTCAATTTTCAGGCACAGGAGAAAGAGATTAAAAATTATCACCAACTGATATAAGTTGAATCTAAATAATCAGGCTTGTTTATGACTAAACCATGATATTTGATGAGAGAAAGGCTTGTTCAATAATAAATCAATCCCAAGATTGATTATCTTATAAATGAAAGAAATAAAAAATATTCTATGGTGGTTGATTAATTGTGTTAGAAGTTAATTAATCCTAAAAATACAAAATAGTGATTAGAATTATGATTTGGTTATTTATTTTTTTCTTAGATTTCATAATCTTATAAGGCTAATAATAATAAATAAAATTATTATACACACCTTTGTTTAGTAATTATTATAATTAAAATGTCATTAGTTAAGATAGACTAAACTTGTATATATCTCCAAATCATTAACCAAAAAATAAAAAGACATTAGGCATATTAACTAATAATAATAACTAGGTGGTTTGTCCGCATATGCGAGAACAATAATTTTATAAATAGATTATCATCAATTAAAATATTTAAAAAAAAATAAAAAAAAAATATTTTATATACAAAGTTTTTCATCACAATTTTTAAAATAAACTTGAAAACATTAATGCAATTGAAATATTTAGTAGCAAATTAAATAATAAATTCTTTACATATGACAAAAAATTTAGTATAATAAAATTATATTTTATTTCATAAAATAAACTTGAAAACACTCATGTATATATAAAAATATATACTGTAGTATTTCTATTCCTTTTAATATAGGATTTTTTGGATAATGATAATTATTAAGTTATAGAAATTCGTTTTTAATTATGGTTAATTATATATTAACAAATTTAATTATTCATTTACTGCATTAATGTTTTTAAAATAAACTTGAAAACATTAATGCAATTGAAATATTTATTAGCAAATTAAATAATAAATTCTTTACATATGACAAAAAAATTTAGTATAATAAAATAAACTTGAAATCACTCATGCATATATAAAAATATACACTATAGTATTTCTATTCCTTTTAATATATGATTTTTTTGGATAATGATAATTATTAAATTATAGAAATTCGCTTTTAATTATGGTTAATTAATTATATATTAACAAATTTAATCATTCATTCAGGGTAATATCGATATTAACCACTATAACTTTCAACGTGAGAGCTTTGTTACAAAAATTTACTTCGTAAATAATAGTATAGATAACAACAATAAAGTTTTAAGATTTTTTTTTTTTGTCGACAGTTTCCAGATTTTTATTTCCATAAAAACTGATAAGTGTTAATACTCTCTCTTTCTTTGCTAAAAGATACACCCTCTGTTTCCTTTTGTATGTTTTTTAGATAATATTTTTGTTTCAATTTGTATGATGTTTTGAAGCTTTCTATGTAAAACTTCTTAAAACAATTGATTAAAATATTAACAGCTAATATGTATGGTTTTTGCCTTATTTGTTTAGAATAGCAATGCTTAATTACTTTTGGTTACTTTTTTTTGTTATAATCAAGTGCTTTTAATAAAAATCGTTTTTTTTCTTATTTTGTGTATTTATACTAAAACATCTTATAAAAAAGAAACGTGGAGTATTCTAATATCAATGTCCTCTTATTTAAAAATAAAATAAAAATGATTGTTAACCACTTTAGTGATTCTTAGTAATCTATAGATACATAAATCTTTCAACTCTTGTTATTCAACCACTCGTTCATTTCCTACTCTATTCTCATAACTCTTTTCTAATTCGAGCTTTGTTTTTTAATTCATGACTAGGATAAGATTTGCACTTTGCGCATGGTGAGCTTATATAATAAAAGTTACAAATATATAATATTAAAAAAATAAATATGTATATGTGTTTGATTTTTTTAATATGCATACAATTATGTTCTCTTTATATAATCATCTATATGTTGTGTTGAGCATTTATAACTGTAATTGTAATTATGGACCAAATTTTATTTTAAATTTATGATGAACCTGATCGATTTGGACTTAAAACTTTTATCACCATTTTTATACCTATAAAAATCATAATGTGATCATCAAGTGAATCTATATTATTAAAACTGAAGTAACTTTAGTATTGTTTGGAAACAATGATATGAATTTAAATGAAAATTGTTTGGTAACTTGGATAATATTTTTCTTTGTACTTTCTATTATTTGCATATTTAGTCATTGCATTTACAATAAATTAAGTATTTCCTTTCTATATTTTTTTATTTACATATTCAGCCACTGCATTTATAATCAATTTAAATTAATTGGTTACATTTCCAAAGTTTTTCTAATCGAATCGATATTCATATATTGATTTTTATTAATATTAATATTGTACGACTATTAACTAAATCGCATGAATTAAAAGGATATAATATTTTAATGAAATTAACTAAATCGTAAAATTACAATACATAGAGATTTTTTATTAAATCGACGGTTAAATTTTTTATACTGAACATAAATTAAATAAAACATCTGCACGAGAGTGCGGGTTAAGATCTAGTTTTTATTATAAAACAGGTTTTACAATTTTTTTAATACTTTACTTTAAAATCACTGAGAACCATTTTAATTGTTTTAGAACCAGCAGCTTAATATTATTTCTAAAATCAAATTAGTTTGACCTTTGTATTCCACATAGTTTTGAAAGGTTTCAACTCAACGTCTACATTGATACAACCAATTTTCTTACCGTAAGTTGTTAGCTGAATATATATATATATATATATATATATATATATATATATATATATATATATATATATATATATAATTTAATTTGAATATTTATTAAATAAAATTCATATTAATACAAGTTTATGATTATCTGTATTTTTTAACAAAACAAATTAAGCTATTGATTACAAAAATTTTAAAGTTGAATTTTAAAATTTCTAATAATTTATAGTAGTTTTAAAAAATTCAAAATATAATATATAAGAAAAAATCTAATTTTTTTTCAATTATATGGTTAATGTGATTGTATAATATTTTTAATAATATAAAATTAAACAAAAAGAGCTAGGATACAGAAAATGTTATCAAATTTTGTTATTCATAATCATTAATTGTCATATATACGTTAATCATATTAGATAATTTTGTAGTTTTTATTTAATGAAAGTGCGAGACCTTAGTTAATAGAATATATGATATCATATAGTTGACATTCGATGTATCTAGCGAGATATACAAATCGAATTGGACCACCATGTTTTTTCAATTTGAATGTAAGGATGACACATATGACTAATTGACTATCTAACTGACTGCGACATATGCATGAGATCTTTTTAAATTATTACAAAATTGATGTTACAATCTTTCAAATTTTTCTCTTTTAATATATAGGAGATTTGCCTTTCCTCAACCAAAATAGAAGGAAATTGTAAATTGGTGCGCACACATGCGGAGATTAGACTACTTAGTCTTTTCATTTGCGTATGTGGAAATAGCATGTTTCTTCGGTGAGACTTGAGTAACATGAATTGGAATAATCTTCAGTTATAACATCATATTCATTACCATCATCATAATAAAATAGTGTTGTGTATGTAAACACCATTATATGTTTGTGTAAACATCATAATCTTTTAGCATATCTCAGTTATGCTAATGGATGTGTTTTTCTTGGACAGTCGCAAAACGTAAGCCTTGCAGTTGCAATGGATGCATCAAGAAAAGCACAGACTGCATTTGCAGTTGCAAAGGGAAAATCATCTGCCACCAGATACAGTAGTAATGGCATAACATCCATCAAAAGGGCTCTTGATTTCAGTTTTCAGGACATGTAGAAGTTGGTACATGCGGTGAGGCTTGCAATGGAATCCATAAACCGGTGATCTTGAATCATGATCTCACTTCTTACAAGTAAGTTTAATTTCATATATGAAGAGAGGAAAAGCTACCTTGGAATTTTGGTTGGAAAATTTAAGACTTTATAAACGTGTTGTACTGCGTTAAGTGTATAGTGTTAGGACCTTATTTGTTAGAGACTTGACAAATATTTAAAGGTATCATCATGTGCTGTTCATATATTATATATATATATATAGTATGTATCAGAGAACTTTAGGAAGAGTTTACTCAACTAAAATTACTCAACCTTTTACTCAACTATCAAGTTTTTAACTATTTTTGTAAAGAATAAAGTTAAAAGAGTAAAAATCTATTATATATCAGAAAAGTACTATCAAATATTTCTGAAAAAAAAAAACAAAGAGAAGAATGTATTAAAGGCGAAAACTAAACAACACTTTTCTTTGCTATCTCCTAGACTAAGCGACATATTTGAAAGTGTTGGGATTTTCAGTATCCCTCTCCAAGTATTCCCTGGTGATCAAATCCTCAATCCGTTTCTTGATCATCTTTATATCAGGCTGCAAATTCAGACAAAAAAAAACCATTAAGAAACATTCATAGTGAAACCAAAGCGTGTTCTTATTGCAAGTTTACCTTGAACATTCGGCTAAGCTGCTCAACACATTCAGAGACTAACTGTTGATGCGGCAACACTTTTCTGCTCTTCATGATCCGCACAAGTGAAGCATCAATGGCATAACGTCTATCTTTATCAACATCTTCAACAACTTTCTTGCGGTCATCCACTGGAGGAAGAGGCACCTGTTTCATAACAATCAATTATTAGCTAGTCTTTTCTTAATTCGTTGGAAAGAAGACCATAATCTTATGCATACATACCTTGATTCTCCGCATTTTGTCGGTGAACTTGGAGTTGAATTCGAAAGAGTCGGTTTTAGAGATGGTCTTTGAGGCTGGTTGCTTGTTAAGAAACTTGTACTTTGCGCATGAGAGTGAATGAAGTACCCTTACAAGATCTTCATGGCTAAGGTTTACTTGTTCGAGGAGCTCCTGGTAGGTTAATCTTTCTGTGTTGTTGAAAGCACAAAGCACAGCAGCCTGAAGAACAAAAAAAAACATAAATAAGAAAATATAACGTTGAAATAAGAAAACATATTAACTAAGAAAAGATATATCAACATACCTGGTAGGTAGAAACAATCAACTCTATAGGTTTAGAATCAAATCTTGCACTAAGATGACAAGTTCCCAAAGAGTAAATCCACACAAGTCTTCTGTGTTTGGTTTTCGTTTCATAATAAGCCTTGAAAGACTCAATACAGTTGACCATTTCAACTGGTAGATTGAGGTCTGAAGTCTTGTAACTCGGCCAAAAACCAGTGGTCAGAACAGTGACCGTGAAATCAACACCTTTTGGTTTACCTGTATTGCAATTTTTTATATATTCCTCAAAGTCAGTCTGATGGTCTTTTGCCAATTGCATATCCGTCACCATTCCCTCCATCTTTGAAGTAAACTGCCCACCGAACTGTCCTTTGAGCTTTGTAAGTATAATTCTTTCATGATCGTCATTAAACTTTCCGAACAATAGCCTACGTGCTTGCTTCTTCCTGCATGCATACACAAGCCATTCTAAATACAAGTCCCAAATAATTTCTATACCTTGTTAAAAAAATATTAATATATAATGAAACATTGTAATATACAAAAAAAAGTTAAGACTTTCTTTTGAAGTTATACGCTCTAGATTTAACATGCTATTAGATGACTGCTAAATATTCTCTTGAATAATGAACTAGCCAAAGCAAAAAGATTTAAAGATGAGTGTACCTATAAAACTCGGCGAAAAGATCCTTGTCACTTATGTAGTCAAGCAACTTAACAACCTGTAATCAATACGAAGAAAAGTCTATACTAGACACAAGACATCGAACATATGAAGAATAAAAGAAGAGAAGTTGTACACTGTCAATGGTAGCCTCAATAGTAGAGTCATCACTGGATTTATCATTCGCTGCCTTCCTGAAAAAATTGTCACAAAACGTTGCAAGCAACTCTGCACTTGAGCTTCCAGCCACTTTCTTGTTACAAAAGATTTCAAAAGCTTCTTTCAACGCCTTATGGAAGAGTGTGTGGTTCTGAAAACAGTCTGTGACATAGACCATGTACTTATCGTGCAAGTCAATCATCTTCCTGACAAGAACCTGTTCCTCCACGCTACCACTAGTAGCTGCGTCTTCCGCTTGTTTAACGAGGGCGTTACCTTCTGCAGTAACATGAAGCCTAAAGGCTTCCGCGACAGGTTCAAGACCATTGGGGATTGCATGGTAAAGCCTGTACATCCTAGAGAGATCATCCGTCTTGTCTTCTCTCAGCAGTGCGCTGCAACCGGAGTTCTCCTTTTCTAGAAGCTGTTTTGCAACCAAAACCAATAAATGGCTCTGCACAATCTCAACTAGTTTAGGCTCGGTGTCTGAATGAAGGTAGTGAGTGACTCTCTCCTTCTCCTTCTTCAAAGACTCCTCACACTTGATCATGTATTCAGGGCAAGAATCCTCCTGGATCCATCTTGAGGATCTGCGGGAGTAGTAAGAAGCCGTTTCTTTAAGAAAGAAGACCTCAAAATCCCCTTCATACCTCTCCAAACTTCCCATCCCATTCTGAACAAAGATATCTAACACGTTCTTCAATAGTGCCCTATCAATCTGTTGTCCCTCTCGCTCTTTATGAATCTAGAAAATACAAAACCGTGTCAGATAGAGTTCTGTGTCTATACATCATATTCACAGAGTCTTATACACATTAATTACTTACCATTGCTATGATAACTTGTTTGACATTGAAGTGAACGTTATTGTAAACATGGTCGCGGAAACTGGTCATGCCAACTTCAGTTAGGGTTGGAAGGCTTCTCCGTGCAGTAAAGAAACGGTTAAGATAGAAGAAGAAGCGCGTTAACCACTTAACCATTGGCTTATTAATATCCCACCTTCGAGAAAGCTCTCTCAGCATGTATTCATCATGCTTCTCCATGATAGAGGGCAACACCTAACACACACACAAATACATAGATCAAATACATAGATGTCAATTAAAGACTATTTCTAAGAAAACCCTAGTAAATAAAAATAAAAAAGTGGGTCGATAGTATACTCACCGTATGAGTGTCATAATCTTCAAAGATGCCACGATATTTGTCATAAAGCTGTTGAGACAAATCGTGAGGTGGTTTCTGGGTGCACATATTGTAAACTGCAGTGTAGTATCCAATATATTCTTCCGACAGAAAAGCAGGTTCAGGCTTTCCTTCAAGAATCCTTTTGAGCTTGGTAACAGCCGCATCAATGAGTTCACATCCTTTTTCCAAGGTCATAATCTCGGGGTTTTGTCTAGAAGACATTCGTAATCAAACTCTACAACTAAAGCAATGAAAAACGATAAAAGAGTAAAACCCTAATTAAGATATTCAGTCTTCACAAAAAGATTTCGAGTAGCGTATTTATAGAGGCCGAAAATCTCATAGGCGGTGGGCAACAAATAAAAAACTGAAAAAAACAAATAAAAAACTGTCAATTTTCTTGTATTGTTTAATAAGAAGATAATTAACATTTATCAATTGAGAGTATTAACAAAATAAGTCTGGAAATTTAATAATATTACTATTATTATTATATATATAGAAAAGTTTTTTTTGTCAACTATAGAAAAGTTAATATGCCGAATGTCTTTCTATCTTGTTACAAAAATGTATTTCTATCTTTGTGGTTAATGATTTGGAAATATATACCAATTTCTGTTGATGAAATTTACCTTTTTATCTTATGATAATTATAAAAAAGAAGTTCTTTCAAAACTGTAAAACTTGATTTTATTTATTGCTAGATATGAGCATGTCCGTTGCAATTTTGTTAATTTTCACACAAAAGTCTAAATTAATATTTGTATTTTATAAGTATGGTGTATAGATGAATTGCTATCAATTTTGTTTTAGGAGTAAATAAAATAATATATTTTTTTGTCATCAATTTAAACAGACACTATTAACCAAATTGGTGACTTCACATCCATGTGAACGACAAAAGAAGTTTGTTGAGAAACAATATTATATCTAGCAGTTTAATTTAGTGCATAAGAAAAAGTGTATGTTGTCATTCACTTGATTTTCGTTATTTAGCTTTAATTATTTTATTTCATTATAATTCGTTATTTAGCTTTAATTCTTATTTCGTTAATTTAGTGCATAAGAAAAAGTGTATGTTGTCATTCACTTGATTTTCGTTATTTAGCTTTAATAATTGTCAAATAGTTTCTTTGTACTATGATTTATTTTTTTTAAAGGAAAGAATTCTATTTTATAAATATCCTTTTTATGTTCAATTATTTTTTTAAACTAAGGAAAACAGTTATCCAATATTCTTTTTCAGATTTTAGGGTTTTAGAAAAGGAATTTAATATTACACAATGTTCTTCAGTTATATTTTGTCTGGGATTTAGAAAAAAAATAAATTACTAACAAATAATTGTTTCTAGTTAATATTAACTATTTTTAAGAGTTTCCATTTTCAAAATTCGCTTTTTTTAATATAATTAACTCCTTACAATTTTTCTTGTTAACTAAATATTTCTTTCTAAAAGTTAATTAAATAACTTTTATGTCATGTTTATCAATAGATTTTTTATGTATAAATTACAGTTTAATACAATATAATTTTCTATAGTTACATTTTTTTCTAGGATTTAGAAAAATAAAATTACTATCAAATATTTTTTTCTAGGATTTAGAAAAATAAAATTACTATCAAATATTTTTTCTAGTTAATATTAAACATTTTTAAGAGTTGCCATTTTCATAATTCTTTCTTTCTAGATCACTAATTTCTTACAATTTTATTGTTAATTAAATAATTATTTTCTAAAAGTTAATTAACTAACTTTTAGTATCATGTTTATCATTAGTTTTTTAATATAAAAATTACAGTTAAGTTCTCTATGGTCGGGATTTTAAAAGTACAACAAATCTTATTTTTTTAAGATTGAAAAGAAAAAATAATTCAGAAATCTCTTTTATTTCAGATTTTAGGGAAAATAGAGTTATTTTCACATAATGGCCGAATTTTATTGACACGTTTACAACCTATTTTTCAATTAACAGATGTCACAACCATTTCTGTGAAATATTTGAAGCTATTTTGTTTTTTTTTTAAACAAATTTTGACTATATTATCTATTAAAATGTAAAGTTAGTTAATTATAAGAAAAATAAGATTACTCGTACAGTTTTATTTTATTTAGACTTTTTCAAAAGGAAAATACTTATTTTTTATAATTAGTTTTTCTTTAGGATTTTTATACAACTAACTTATTTTTTTATAAATAAGTTCTGTTTAATTAATTATATGTTTTGTCTTATACATACAAACATATATTCACATACACTCATGTATGACAATAACATCATAACAATAAAAAAAATATGTTTGTATCATAAGATGCATTAAGGATAAAAAATAAATTGAGTTGTATCAAGAAATTAAAAGAAAATTATCAGCTATTATTTTTCATGTAAATACTATTGTGTTTTTTAAAGATAATATGTGAATATGTGAATACTGAAATAAATAGAAATATGATTAATTTTCATTTTCTAGAATCTTAAATAAATTTAAAAGAATATTTGATAGTAGTTTTATTTACAAACATCCTAAACAAAAAAAAAAAGAGCTGTGTCATATGTTTTAAGTCCTAAGGAAAAGAAAATTGTAAAAACACATTTGGTAATATTTAAAAAAACGTAAATTTGATGATGAACATGATATTAAATTTTATTTAATTAAAAATGAATTTTAAGAATGGTAGAGATACAAATTGTAAAAATATTAATTTAAAAACTATTTGATAGTAATTTGTTTTTTTTTTCAAAAATTTCTACACAGAAGATAATGGTTAATCTAACTTCTAAATGTACGTAAGTTTGTCTCCTTATGTATAATATATATTTTTTTGACAAAGCCCTTTTGTATATTAAGAATATTTAGCAAGTACGAGAGGTATTTTAGCAAAAACAAAAAGTCCTTATGTATAATATTTCTTCATCAAATTGTTTCTCATATAACCTTAATACATACAGAGACAAGAGAAAGAAGTAAACTATACTTATAGGATTAATAGAAGCAAAACACAGACACTCAATGATGGTTAATAATAAAACTTGTATCATGTATATCTGTTAGATTTTTCATGTCAACTCTAAAAAAAATAAAAGTGGAGCACCTTGTGGACGTAAGTCAAGCAATGAAGCAAACGCCACAACTGATAACCAGTCGTGAAAGCCAGATAATTATGTCATATACAAATTGTTTCTACAATATTCAGCTGTATAATATGCATTTGTAGGTGATAGAAATGGCCATGGAAAACATGAAGCACAAACCAAAAAGTTCATTTACATTCTTTTTTGCTAAATTGTAAATGTCATTGCAAGAATGATGGTTTGGTTACATGGTGATGCAACCCAGTCTGCTTTTCAGCCATTCTGAAAGTTCATTTACATTCATTATTATCTTTTAGAGTTAATTATTAAATTATTTATTGTTTGAAGTTTTGTTCTTTGTCTTGGTTACCATTCACTATAACTGTTATTGTATTTCTTCTCTGCAATTTTTCCTTCTAATTTATTCCATATCATTCCTTTGAATTTTATTCTCTATGCTTCCTATCATTCTTAATGATCACTAGTTGGATCCCTCTGTGTAACACGAAGAAAGGAAAAAAAATATCCTAAAAAATAATTATTAAACTTTGTAACTGAATAATCAAAATTTAAATTATATTGTAGATATTATTCAAAATAATGGCTTAATTAAAAATATGACATATTTTAAAATATGATATATAAGCAAAACTATATACAATTTTTTTTTTTGAAAATATGATAAATAAAAAAATTATCTATCTAAAATAATGGAGAACACGACAAATCAATAAATTATCTAAATTATGGTGATTATGACAAATAAACAAAATCAATTCATAAATAATAGTATAGATTTATA
This sequence comes from Hirschfeldia incana, assembly GCA_026261945.1. NCBI lineage: Eukaryota > Viridiplantae > Streptophyta > Magnoliopsida > Brassicales > Brassicaceae > Hirschfeldia > Hirschfeldia incana. The sequence continues at coordinate 549,609 of JABCMI010000095.1, read as the reverse complement.
ATAATTTGGATAAAAACATGAGCTTATAATTAACAAATACATGGATCTACAACTAACAAACAATGTAACCAAGTGTTTAAGAAATAGAATAATTAGATATTGGTGATTATAGTGCTGAATGCATTTTTAAGATATTAAGAAAACTAAATTTAGTAAAAAAAAATTCCTTGCAAACCCCATGTTGATCCCGTGATCCACAGTCCCCAAACTTCAAAGTTCAAACATAAAATGTTCCAGAGAGTAGTCGTCAATCAAAACTGTAGGTAACCTGCTTAACACAAACACACAAAACAAGCAAGTAAACAAGAAAACACACAAGCAAACAACACAAGAAAACAAGCAAAATATTTTAGAAAACCTTGAAAATGCGAGAGGGGTAAGTGATCATAAGTGTAAAAAAGACAAATAAATCATAACGATCTATAACAATCAAATCAATGCAATCACATCATATGACAGGACGTACTTTCTATTTGTTTACACAATATGAGTTTACAAAGTGTCCCATTATCAATCCATTATAGAAACTCCACTAAAAAAAGCTATGAAAGAAACATTTAAAAGTGAACTCAGCCCAAGCAAAAGAGACTAATGAACAGAGAGAAGAAGTTGCCTTTAAAGGTTTAGTGTGAGGCCACAACGTAAAAACTGCATAGACAAACAGACATATGCACTGCTTCCACTTTTTGAACAAACCTGCAAAACACATACACACAAGCAAAATAGCGAAATATTTTAGAAAACCATGAAAATACGAGAGGGGAATGTCTATTGCAGGATTGATGAGGAATGACCAGGTGATCATAACAGTAAACAAACAAATAAGTCATAACGATCTCTAACGATTACATGGAGTGACAAAGTGGATCATAAGTGTAATAACGACCTTTGAGACAATTTCTTTTAACTTCTTTTGCAACAAGCCTCCATTACACTACATGGATCATCAAATTGCTTTCTACACTCTGAGCACAGAGGTTCAAATAAAATAAAACAAAATACAGGAAAATGTTTAATTTACCTACATCTAAACTTTTAGAGATAAATTATTACAGCCACAGTAATCAATCATCACCACTATAATCATTATTTTTTTTAATTTATCCATCATTTAATTGTCAATATTTTCAGTTTCATCTTTGCTTGGGGGAAAAAAATCCAACTTTAAACTGTGACACTAAATTTCATTAATATTTATTAGAAAAACATAGACAACATGAAATTACCCATCTCTTATCTTGAATAATGAAAAGGTAAATTCGGGTTGCAAAAGAAAAAAATCTGCAAATAACAAAACTTTCCCAATGTTAACAACTAAATATAAATATATAAAAGTTTAATTACTCAAAAATATTCAAATATTTTCAGAAATATTTTAAGGTTGAAATTTTAACTGATTTGGGATCTTGATAAATACATACATATAGTATAACATATAACTAAAATGGGTGAAATAATAATCAATAGTATTTAGCAAGGTTAATTTTAAAGTGGTTTCTATTGATTTTAATAAGAATTCTAAATTTTTAAGGTAAATCAAAGGATAATTAATTTTTGAACAAGAAAAAATAAAATAAAAAAATTAATCAGTCCCTGCCTTCCTGAAAAGATTGTCACAACACGTTGCAAGCAACTCTGCCCTTGAGCTTCCAGCAACTTTCTTGTTACAAAAGATTTCAAAAGCTTCTTTCAACGCCTTATGGAAGAGTGCCTGGTTCTGAAAACAGTCCGTGACGTAGACCATGTACTTATCGTGCAATTCATTTATCTTCCTGACAAGAACCTGTTCCTCCACGCTACCACTAGTAGCTGCGTCTTCGGCTTCTTTAATAAGAGCGTTACCTTGTGCACTAACATGAAGCCTAAAGGCTTCCGCAACAGGTTCCAGACCTTTGGGGATCGCATGGTAAAGCCTGTACATCCTCGAGAGATCATCCATCTTGTCCTCTCTCAGCAATGCACTGCAACCGGAGTTCTCCTTTTCTAGAAGCTGTTTTGCAACCAAAACCAATAAATGGCTCTGCACAATCTCAACTAGTTTAGGCTCGGTGTCTGAATGAAGGTAGTGAGCGACTCTCTCCTTCTCCTTCTTCAAAGAATCCTCACACTTGATCATGTATTCAGGGCAAGAATCCTCCTGGATCCATCTTGAGGCCTTGCGAGAATAGTAAAAAGCCGTTTCTTGAAGAAAGAAGGCCTCAAAATCCTCTACATACCTCTCCAAACTTCCCATCCCATTCTGAACAAAGACATCTAACACGTTCTTCAATAGTGCCCTATCAATCTGTTGTCCCTCTCGCTCTTTATGAATCTAGAAAATACAAAACTGTGTCAGATAGAGTTCTGTGTCTATACATCATCACAGAGTCTTTAATTACTTACCATTGCTATAATAACTTGTTTGACATTGAAGTGAACGTTATTGTAAACATGGTCGCGGAAACTGGTCATGCCAACTTCAGTTAGGCTTGGAAGGCTTCTCCGTACAGTGAAGTAACGGTCAAGATAGAAGAAGATGTTAGATAACCACTTAACCATACTCTTATTAATATCCCACCTTCGAGAAAGCTCTCTCAGCATGTATTCATCATGCTTCTCCATGATAGAGGGCAACACCTAACACACACACACACACAAATATGTGTTAAGAACTATTTATAGGAAAACCCTAATAAATAAATAAAAATAAATAAACAGTGGGTCGATAATATACTCACCGTATGAGTGGCATAATCTTCAAAGATGCGACCATATTTTTCATAAAGCTGTTGAGACCAATCGTGAGGTGGTTTCTGGATGCACATATTGTAAACTGCAGTGTTGTATTCAATATATTCTTCCGGCAGAAAAGCAGGTTCAGGCTTTCCTTCAAGAATCCTTTTGAGCTTGGTAACAGCCGCATCAATGAGTTCACATCCTTTTTCCAAGGTCATAATCTCGGGGTTTTGTCTAGAAGACATTCTTAATCAAACTCTACAATTAAAGCAATGAAAAACGATAAAAGAGTAAAACCCTAATTAAGATATTCAGTCTTCACAAAACGATTTCGAGTAGCGTATTTATAGAGGCCGAAAATCTCATAGGCGGTGGGCAACAAATAAAAAACTGAAAAGAAACAAATAAAAAACTGTTGATTTTCTTGTATTGTTTAATAAGAAGATAATTAACCTTTATCAATTGAGAGTATTAACAAAATAAGTCTGGAAATTTATTATTACTATTATTATTAATATATATATATATATATCTATATATTTAAAGTAGATTTTTCTTTCTTCTTGTGACATGTGGAATAAGATTTTGTTGACATGTGTCCACTTCTTCTATGTTTTTATATTTTAGATTTTTATTCTTTTAAATTATTACAATTTAGTTCACCACTTTCTAATTGTGCACTATCTAATCATTTTCACAATAATCATCACCTTTTTAAGTTTGATAATCTATTTTATTAATTACAAAATAAAAATGAATAAAATAATATAAATAGATTTTTAGTTTTTAATTTATTCACAACTAAAAATAACATAAACTTCACTATTTTATTACTTTTTACTATTTTCTATTATTTTATTTACAAATGATATATTTATTTTAATATTGACAAATGTTAAGAAAAATAAACTAGAAACACAACTCAAAATCGAAACATAAATTCTCCATAATCATAGAGAAAAACAAAATGCCAAAGACACACTAAATAAGTAAATGTTTAGAACTGAAACGATATCAAGAACAAAAACTAACTTAGCTCACTTAATCATAGATTATTTTGGTTATAACAAGAAGATGTCGGAAAAGAGTAGAAATATAAACTCTGAGACAAAACATCTTTCGAATACAAGGAAACACGATCAAAGACCAGCACAAAAAATCAAAAAACCGTGTTAGAGCAAGAATACTCAACAGAAGGTAAGAATCGCCATGAAACAAGAAGACAAATATTTAACACACCATAAGTGCAGCTACCAGCTAAGATGTACGAAGCACCTCACAAACTAAACAAGTACAAAAAATGTTCATATCAGCGGAGGACCACAAAACTCTAAATAAAAAAGATCAAATTTCGAGAATCTAACTTCGCACACTTATACTAAAAAAAGTAGGGGAAGAAAACATACATGCTGAAGAAGAGAGAATGAAAGTTAACCACCAAGAAACCAAATGCCAAACTTGAGACTAAACACAACATTATAAATCTACAGAGCATACACTGCACAAAACACTATCTAAACCTGAAGGCACAAATTTGGCTAAATAGAAAACCACTAAAGACGCGAGCAGTGATGAAATCAGCAAATCGTGGAGCCAACCTCAAACTATGAAAGAAAGCATATAAGTCAAATGATCAAAAACTAGATCTTAAAAACCAAACTGAACATGAATTATTGACAGTAAGCTAACGAAGAAGAAAACAAAATCAAAGACGACTAGATCCTGACCCAACCTAAGGAGAATCACTTCCTAACATCAACAAAAATCTAAATAAGAAAATGAGCAACCAATATTGACTGAAACAACCTATAATAGTGTGAGTAACAACAACACAACATGAAACTTATAAACCCAATCTATAACAAATTTCAAACAACCTGAGGAAGAACAAACACACAGAGGTGAGTAGTTTTTTGATGAAGGTGAGAAACAAAACACATGGAAAATGTAAACAAAATACATAGATAGTGACGGCTTAATGTCAAAATATGGAGAGAACACAAAACATCTTAAAGAATAATGTTTAAATAATTCAAATAAAAAATAAAATATAATTTATAACGTTAAACTGTTAATCTTAAAACAACAAATGCAAAGTTATGGAAATTTAATATGTTTTACATCAAATTATTTACTATTATATACACAAACCATATTATTGAAAAACACAAACATAAAATATATAAACATATCATCTATTACGATATAACACAATAAAAACATTAAATAATGCTCTTAACAAATAGAGATGAACACATAATTACATCATCCAAAAAAATTACTCAACAACAATAAATATCAAAAATTTTAAATTCTTATTACTAAGATTTATGATTAAAAATACATTGTACCAATTTCGAATGTATCTTTACGATCAATATATATATATATATATATCTGATTGGTTAAACTGATATAGTCACAACTTCTTAATTTTGACAAATCCAGAGCAAGAAGAAACTGGCGGTTAATATAACATATATGGTTATTTGAAATTATCATCGTAAGCACCGCTCACAAAATATAAATCATTGAAATCAACCTAGCAGAGACCAAAGCATCAAACTATTATAACACCTCCCCATCACCCCTGTATACAAAACTAGGTTTGAGCATAAATCTCGAAGCCGACCCGAAGTAAGAATATCAGCTCAGTTACGGATCTAGCCAAAAATACGATCGATTTCATTTACTCTGGGTTTTGGGTTCGATTCCGTTTTAGCCGATAACTGAAGAATAACCCGAGTTGAACCGAACAAATACAAATATGATAGTATAACACGTGACAAAAAAATTCATCTTATTCCAAAGGAGATGATGCAAAATAAAGATAAATAAAAATGCAGTTTATCTAACTAGCATGGATTTATCAATTTAAATTTGTAGACATGTTTACTATCACATCTAATTATTGATATATATATATATATTTATATATTTATATAATGTGAAAAGTAATATTTTCACAACATAATATATATATATATATATATATATATATATATATATATATATATATGTTTAAACTTTAATTTAATATAATCATTGTAAGATGAAGTCCACATTTATAAATTATCTAAATAATAATTTAAATAAATATGTTTCAATCAATAAGAAATAATTCAACTATTACACTTTTAAATTGTCATGCATATATTTAAACTTGAATTTCTTTCATAGTAACTTTGCAAAGACTACAATCAAATTAATAATTTTCATATGATCATGCACATATTTTGTTTTCTAAAATACTGTTGAGAAATGTTCTAGATTATAAAACCATGGTTAAATAATAAAAATATTAGCAAAACCGGCGCGTAGCGCCGGCAAATTTCTAGTATATATATAGAAAAGTTTTTTGTCAACTATAGAAAAGTTAATATGCCGAATGTCTTTCTATCTTGTTACAAAAATGTATTTCTATCTTTGTGGTTAATGATTTGGAAATATATACCAATTTCTGTTGATGAATTTACCTTTTTATCTTATGATAATTATTAAAAAGAAGTTCTTTCAGAATTGTAAAACTTGATTTTATTTATTACTAGATATGAGCATGTCCGTTGCAATCTTGTTTGATGTTTTAATTTAATAATAAACATAAGATAATAGATCATTTTATTATAGTTTTATGATTTTTTGTATATATTGTGTAATATTTATTTAACAATTAAAAAATAATTTTCACACAATAGTCTAAATTAATATTTGTATTTTATAAGTATGGTGTATTGATGAACTAGATATGAGCCCGTTGCGTTGCAACGGTTTTTTTTGATATTTTAGTTTAATATGAAAATAAGCGAAAAGAATTTCAATCTCACCTAATACTTTTTTTTATGAAAAGTAAAAAAAAAATGAAAGTCAAATACACCAATTTAGTCAATGATTACATTATACACATTTTTATGTACTAACTTAATGTTTTTTAAAATAAGTTTTAAAATTTTATTGTGCCAGGATATTTAAAAAACATTCTAGTTTATAAATCTCCTTTTTATTTACAATAAAAAAATATTAAATACTGTTTTACATTTCTGTTGAAAATTTTAGAAAGGAAAAATGTGTCATATAACCTTTTATAGTTATCTTTTCTTTCGAATTACAGAAAAAAAAATCGTTATCAATAAATTTTTTTTCATAATTTTTTATCAGTTTTCTAATTCTCACTAATGTTTAATCATAATAATTAGCAATTTTGAAGAACCAAACTCAATATAATCTTTTACAATTATATCTTCATTAGGATTTTAGAAAAAAATAGTATTAAATAAAATATTTTCAGATCTTTTTTTGTTTATTATATTTTAAAAAGAAAAATTTCTACAAAAATTACTACGAAATAGTTTTTCCTTTTTACTATTAAATAAATTTTATTTTATTTTTGTAAAACTCGTTCTTATTATAATATATATTAGTATATATATTTTTAATCATTATATATTTAACACATGTAACAAAATTTAAAGGAAAATAACTATCAAATAATATTTTGAAATTATCTTTTGTTTAGGATTTAAAAATAGAAAATTATTCTTATTAGTATATATATTTAACACATGTAACAAAATTTAAAGGAAAATAACTATCAAATAATATTCTGAAATTATCTTTTGTTTAGGATTTAAAAATAGAAAATTATTCTTTTTATAAAAGTCATTTTTACGATCTTATATATTAGTACATATATTTTTAATCATTATATATTTTAACACATGTTACAATATTAAAAGGAAAACTATTATCAAATAATATTTTGCAGTTATCTTCTATTTAGGATTTAAAAATAGAAAATTACTATATGGATATTTTAAAAAAACATTCTAGTTTATAAGTCTCCTTTTTATTTACAATAAAAATAAAAATATTAAATACTCTTTTACATTTCTGTTGAAAATTTTGGAAAGGAAAAATGTGTCATATAACCTATTATAGTTATATTTTCTTTCGAAATTCAGGAAAATAAATAAATTGTTAACAATATATTTTTTATCATAAATTTTTATCAGTTTTCTAATTCTCACTAATGTTTAATCATATTAATTAGTAATTTTGAAGAACCAAACTTAATATAATCTTTTACAATTATATCTTCATTAGGATTTTAGAAAAAAAATAGTATTAAATAAATATTTTCAAATGTTTTTTTTTATTATATTTTAAAAAGAAAAATTTCTACAAAAATTACTACGAAATAGTTTTTTCCTTTTTACTATTAAATAAATTTTATTTTATTTTTTTTAAACTCGTTCTTATTATAATATATATTAGTATATATATTTTAATCATTATATATTTAACACATGTAACAAAATTTAAAGGAAAATAACTATAAAATAGTATTTTGAAATTATTTTTGTTTAGGATTTAAAAATATAAAATTATTCGTATTAGTATTCATAAAAGGAAAATAACTATCAAATAATATTTTGAAATTATCTTTTGTTTAGGATTTAAAAATAGAAATTATTCTTTTTATAAAAGTCTTTTTTACGATCTTATATATTAATACATATATTTTTAATCATTATATATTTTATCACATGTTACAATATTAAAAGGAAAACTATTATCAAATAATATTTTGCAGTTATCTTTTATTTAGGATTTAAAAATAGAAAATTACTATAAATCATATATATAATTATATTTTTTAAACATATTAAACATGTAATAATTTTAAATATAAAATTTTCAAGCGTCATGATCATGTTAATTAGTAACTTTGAAAACTAATTTTTATATAATAAGATATTTGATAGTAATTTCCTTTTCTTTATATAATAAGATAGAAAAATAAAAAAAAAAGAAAATAGGAAAATCAATGTAAAAGATAAGGAAATTATCTTTTCTTTATTATGAAAGTAGGAAAATAAGATAGGAAAATCAATGTAAAAGATAAGAAAAAAATAAGATAGGAAAATCAATGTAAAAGATAAGGAAATTATATTTTCTTTATTATGAAAGTAGGAAAATCAAAGAGTAGGAAAATTGGAAAATTATATTTTCTTTAATATGAAAGTAGAAAAATAAGAAAATCATTCTTATTATATAAATGTTAAATATATTGCACACATGTCGCAATCTAAAATATATAACCGCCACGTGTCGTGATCGTGTTAATTAGTAACTTTGAAAACTAAGCTTTATATAATAAGATTGCTATCAATTTTGTCTTAAAAGTAAATAAAATAATATTTTTTTTGTCATCAACTTAAACAGACACTATTAACCAAATTGGTGGCTTCACATCCATGATTTTTTTTTAACTTATCCATCATTTAATTGTCAATATTTTCAGTTTCATCTTTGCTTGGGGGAAAAAATCCAACTTTCAACTGTCACACTAAATTTCATTAATATTTATTAGAAAAACATAGACAACATGAAATTACCTATCTCTTATCTTGAATAATGAAAGGTAAATTCGGGTTGCAAAAGAAAAAAAAAATCTGCAAATGACAAAACTTTCCCAATGTTACCAACTAAATATAAATATATAAATGTTTAATTACTCAAAATTTTCAAATATTTTCAAATAATTTCAGAAATATTTTAAGGTTGAAATCTTAACTGATTTGGGATGTATGATAATTACATACATATAGTATTTTTTTTTGTTCTCACATACATATAGTATAACATATAACTAAAATGGGTGAAATAATAATCAATAGTATTTCGCAAGGTTAATTTTAAAGTGGATTCTATTGATTTTAATAAGTAAGAATTCTAAATTTTTAAGGTAAATCAATTTTTGAACAAGAAAAAATAAAAAAAAATATTAATCAGTCCCTGCCTTCCTGAAAAGATTGTCACAACACGTTGCAAGCAACTCTGCCCTTGAGCTTCCAGCAACTTTCTTGTTACAAAAGATTTCAAAAGCTTCTTTCAATGCCTTATGGAAGAGTGTGTGGTTCTGAAAACAGTCCGTGACGTAGACCATGTACTTATCGTGCAATTCATTTATCTTCCTGACAAGAACCTGTTCCTCCACGCTACCACTAGTAGCTGCGTCTTCGGCTTCTTTAATAAGAGCGTTACCTTGTGCACTAACATGAAGCCTAAAGGCTTCCGCAACAGGTTCCAGACCTTTGGGGATCGCATGGTAAAGCCTGTACATCCTCGAGAGATCATCCATCTTGTCCTCTCTCAGCAATGCACTGCAACCGGAGTTCTCCTTTTCTAGAAGCTGTTTTGCAACCAAAACCAATAAATGGCTCTGCACAATCTCAACTAGTTTAGGCTCGGTGTCTGAATGAAGGTAGTGAGCGACTCTCTCCTTCTCCTTCTTCAAAGAATCCTCACACTTGATCATGTATTCAGGGCAAGAATCCTCCTGGATCCATCTTGAGGCCTTGCGAGAATAGTAAAAAGCCGTTTCTTGAAGAAAGAAGGCCTCAAAATCCTCTACATACCTCTCCAAACTTCCCATCCCATTCTGAACAAAGACATCTAACACGTTCTTCAATAGTGCCCTATCAATCTGTTGTCCCTCTCGCTCTTTATGAATCTAGAAAATACAAAACTGTGTCAGATAGAGTTCTGTGTCTATACATCATCACAGAGTCTTTAATTACTTACCATTGCTTTAATAACTTGTTTGACATTGAAGTGAACGTTATTGTAAACATGGTCGCGGAAACTGGTCATGCCAACTTCAGTTAGGCTTGGAAGGCTTCTCCGTACAGTGAAGTAACGGTCAAGATAGAAGAAGATGTTAGATAACCACTTAACCATACTCTTATTAATATCCCACCTTCGAGAAAGCTCTCTCAGCATGTATTCATCATGCTTCTCCATGATAGAGGGCAACACCTAACACACACACACACACAGAAATATGTGTTAAGAACTATTTATAGGAAAACCCTAATAAATAAATAAAAATAAATAAATAGTGGGTCGATAGTATACTCACCGTATGAGTGGCATAATCTTCAAAGATGCGACCATATTTTTCATAAAGCTGTTGAGACCAATCGTGAGGTGGTTTCTGGATGCACATATTGTAAACTGCAGTGTTGTATCCAATAAGTTCTCCAGCCAGAAAAGCAGGTTCAGGCTTTCCTTCAAGAATCCTTTTGAGCTTGGTTACAGCCGCATCAATGACTTCAAATCGTTTCTCCAGGGTCATAATCTCGGGGTTTTGTCTAGAAGACATTCTTAATCAAATTCTACAACTAAAGCGAAAAAAGAGTAAAGCCCTAATTAAGATATTCAGTCTCCACAAAGATTTCGAGTAGCGTATTTATAGAGGCCGAAAATCTCATAGGCGGTCGAAAAAAAACTATCGATTTAAATAAGAAGATATTAACAATTATCAATTGAGATTATTAATAAAATAAAATCTGGACATTTAATTAATATTATTATTATTATACATATATACAGAAAAGTTAATATGCCGAATGTCTTTCTATCTTGTTAAAAATGTATTTATATCTTTGTGGTTAATGATTTGGAAATATATACATGTATACAGAAAAGTTAATGATTTGGAAATATATACCAATTTAGTTTCTGTTGAAGAAGTTACTTTTTTATCTTATGATAATTATTAAAAAGATGTTCTTTCACAGTTGTAAAACTTGATTTTATTTATTACTATGAAAATATTTTTCACATAAAGAAAATGAAACTATACATTACTTCTTAGATTTTTCAGTATATATTGATATATATTTCACATTACTTCTTACGATACATAAAGAAAATGAAAATTTTCCACATTACTTCTTAGATTTTTCAGTATAAATTGGTATTATTTTAGTAATAATAGTTTATTTCATACAAAAATTTTGATTGATATTTCTATTTTAGTAAACATGGTGTTTTAACTATTTTTTTGATCATTGTTTTTCAAAATAATAATAGTTGTAGTTAATTGAAATATATAGAGCTAGCTGTAAACTTTCTATATTATTTATATTGTTTAAGACAAATTAAAAATAACACAATTCAAAATATTAAAATTATATAGCACCAATTAATATGTATTGTTGATAGTCAGATAAATATCAAATATATTGCAAAATAAAAAATCAAATATATTTACTTTATCATTCATGGTGTGATTTTAACCTCTTTTTTTATATATTGTATTATTATATTTTTATATATATAAGATTTTGTAATAATACTATTGTTGTTATGTTTTACAAATATGAAGTTATGCAATTGTAGTACTAACTCATGATAATGCAATATATAATTGTAAAATTGAACTCGACAAATATAGACCAAACTTTTAAGGTTTAACCTTAACTCTTGTTGATAGTCATTGCATGCAAATGGAATCAGCATAATGTTCTTTATGATGTGATTCTAGAAGAGATAAGAGAATCAGTATCCTTTGTTCTGTAGTTTCAAGTTGATATCAAAGCAAAAACCGGACTTAATAACGGTTAACATAAGCCGGCCGGTTCATTCTTCTCCTGGCGGCTTCCATATACCACTGCATCATTACTATCACAAACTCAGGAAACCATAGCATGTAAAATAACTTAGTCATCAACAAAACGTAAGTGTTTGTCTGAATATCTTTACCGGTATCTGGAAGACATTCCTCTTCGGTTCATGGTCAAGAACTGCTACCACTTTGGGCGATCTAAGGTTAAGTCCTGTCCATCTGAAACCAAAAAGAAACATTCTGACATAACTTAACCAAAAAGATAGCCTTTGTTCGTTCTTCACTAGCCATGTTTTGGCATGATCTTTACCTCAGATTCATAGACACACTGCTTCCACTTCTAGGCCACTTTGAGCAAACCAAAACACAAAAGCGTAAACAAGAAAACACACAAGCAAACAAACAAGCGAAATATTTTAGAAAAACCATAAAAATGCGAGATGGGAAATTTGTCTATTGCAATATTGATGAGGAGACTAAAGTGATCTCATAAGTGTAAGAAAAAGACAAATAAATCATAACGATCTCTAACAATCAAATCAATGACAGGTCGTGCTTTCTAATTGTTTACACAATATGAATTTACAAAGTATCCCTTTATCAATCCAGTAATATAGAATCTCTCCCCTAAAAAAATAAAAGCTTTGAAAAAAACACATTTAAAAACGTAAAAGAAAATATGAACTTTCAAGTTTCAACACACAAGCAAAAGAGACTAGTGAACACATTTAAAAACGCAAAAGAAAATATGAACTTTCAACACACAAGCAAAAGAGACTCGTGAACAGAGAGAGGAAGTTGCCTTCAATGATCTGGTGTGAGGCCACAACGTAAGAACTGCATAGACAACAGATTCCACTTCGAGTCCACTTTGAGCAAACCTGCAAAACACAAACAAGCAAACAAGCGAAATTAATATTTTAGAAAACCATGAAAATACGAGAGGGGAAATTGCCTGTTGCAAGATTGATGAGGAATGACTAAGTGAAAAAAACAAATAAATCATAACGATCTCTAACACGATTACATGGAGTGAGTAAGTGATCATAAGTGCAATAAAATCTTTGAGACAATTTCTTTTAACTTCTTTTGCAACAAGCCTCCATTACACTACATGGAGTGTGAATAAGTCATCAAATTGCTTTCTACACTCTTGAGCACAGAGGTTCATATAAATAAAAAAACACAGGAAGAAAAACTTGACCAACCTGAAAATCTGGCTCTGCTTTTGTATTACTGCATTGGCACAAAGAGATCACGTTCTTCCAAAACATACTGCAAGTGATAGTAGTAATAAAAAATGGATGAAGAACTTGAATAACTCTATGGCGAAAGAGCTCCTTCTTCTTAGGGTAAAAACAAGCACATTCAGAAGCCTGCTCGGCGTAGATACTTTGGCTGGCCCTGGCTGTGAATATATAGAAGCAGAGAAATGTAGCCGTTGTGAGAGTGAGAAGGAGAGAAATGTAGCCGTTATGAGAGAGAGAGGGAGAGTTGAGAGTTCCTAGAGACTTGATGTAGAAGTTATGACACTTCTCTCTTTTTGATCATTTTTCAACGCATATCAATCTAACGTAAAAGGAAGGAAGCATAATATACGGACGGACCCATGGGCCTTAAAAAGTCCAAGCCCATACGTAATCTGTCACGTGGCCGAATCCACAACCGTAACGGTATGGTGTCATGTAGAGGATTGCTCCCCCACGATTTCGTCAATCAGAATATCAGATCAAAACTCCTACAAACTCTGTAAAATATCTACGTGCATCCATCCATCATCCTCTTCTCGTGACCACTCTTCACTGGTGAGGATCTCAATCTCTCTCTCTCTAATCTGATTTTGAATCGGGAAATGTCATCTTCTTCTTCCTTGATCTCCGATCTCTCTCGCTTAGAGGTTTTGACTATTTCTGATTGACTGTATTTTGATCGGATCTCGCCGTTTTTCAGCTGCTCGATCGGATTTGCTTGCTGCGAAAATGCCGCCGTTTTACGCAGGGAAGCTCACGACGTTCGAGGACGATGAGAAGGAGAGCGAGTACGGTTACGTTCGCAAGGTATCCTCTCCGTTTCCTCGATCTGATATGATAAGTGTTGTGGATAAGATATTAAGTCGATCTGTTGAATCAGTAACTCGTATGTATGTGAATCTCTGATCGGATCTTATAGTTCTTAGTGGTTTGACATTTCTCTTTTTTTTTGGTGATCAGATTGGTTTTATGTATAAGTTTTTGTGTGATGCAGGTTTCAGGTCCAGTCGTTGTTGCTGATGGTATGGCTGGTGCTGCTATGTATGAGTTGGTGCGTGTTGGACATGATAATTTGATCGGAGAGATTATTCGTCTCGAAGGAGATTCCGCCACGATTCAAGGTTTTGTGTTCGTTCTCTCTCTGTTGCTTCTTTACTCTGTTAAAGACTTGTATGTGTATTTAAAACGTTTTTTTGTGATATCAGTTTACGAGGAAACAGCTGGACTGACTGTTAATGATCCTGTTCTTCGAACTCACAAGGTTCGTTGACTTCTTTTTCTTGGATCCTTTTTTTTTTAGTTCGTGTTTAGCTAACGTATATATTCTTTACTGAACTTTTCAGCCTCTTTCTGTGGAGCTTGGACCAGGAATCTTGGGAAATATCTTCGATGGAATTCAGGTTCAGTTGGATATTGAGTCTTGAAGTTTACTGACTTCTGTGTTTCGTTATAACATTACAAACTGCAGGATGTGGCTTCTCACAATTCCTTTGGTTTCATTTCTTTGGATATAACAGAGGCCTTTGAAGACTATTGCGAAGAGATCTGGTGATGTGTACATCCCTCGTGGTGTGTCTGTTCCAGCTCTTGACAAAGATTGTCTTTGGGAGTTCCAGCCTAATGAATTTGGTAATTTGTTTTACCTCGTATATTTAGCTTTAACACATAACATGGTCTTAATCCTGATGCCAATTATACTTTCCTTGGTTGCAGTCGAGGGAGACACAATAACTGGTGGTGACTTGTATGCTGTAAGTTTGTTTCCCTCCTCCTTAGTCTGATCTTGGCAAGGGAATATATTTTACATATTTACCGTGGAGTTTCGCTTGTTTGCACCGGAATTAGATTTTTATCTGATTGTCAAACATAACTTTGGAATGCAGACCGTCTTCGAGAACACTTTGATGACTCACCGTGTTGCCCTCCCTCCTGATGCCATGGGGAAGATCACTTACATTGCCCCAGCTGGTCAATATTCCATTAAGGTTTGAGTTTAGCTTTCTCTCTGACGATTTGTATAAGTGGCACTTCCTATTGGAAAAAAAAGATTGACTGTGTACTCATGGTTGTGGCCGCGTTTTTAATATTCCAGGATACAGTGCTAGAGCTTGAATTTCAGGGGGTCAAGAAATCGTACACCATGCTTCAGGTTTGACCGTATCTTAAATCTAACTACTTGCAAGTGAAAACGTTTAGTTATTTGGTTCACTCAATAAAATTGTTTTGGTTGATAATATGTCAGAGCTGGCCTGTACGTACGCCTAGGCCAGTTGCTTCCAAACTTGCTGCGGATACTCCTCTACTTACGGGGCAGGTGATCACTCTATTAATTTTAATACGTTGGTCATAGTTATTCGAAGACGTTTGTTTCTGATACCTTTCTTTTCCCTGTTATCAGCGTGTGCTTGATGCCCTTTTCCCCTCGGTTCTTGGTGGAACCTGTGCCATTCCTGGTGCTTTTGGCTGTGGTAAAACTGTTATCAGTCAGGCACTTTCCAAGGTATGCTGTCAAACTTGGCTTTTGTTCAGCTTAATGATTGGATATATCGGTTTTCCGAAGCTAATTTGTTGTTATGTGCATAGTACTCCAACTCCGATGCTGTTGTTTACGTTGGTTGTGGAGAGAGAGGAAATGAAATGGCTGAGGTATGCCTCTTCTCATTCTGAATATGCATATTGGTCACATACATCCGAAATTTGGTCTGATGGTTTCTCATAAATTAGGTGCTTATGGACTTCCCACAATTGACAATGACATTACCTGATGGTCGTGAGGAATCTGTCATGAAACGTACTACACTGGTTGCCAACACCTCTAACATGCCTGTGGCTGCTCGTGAAGCCTCAATTTACACAGGTAATTTTCGGACATGCAGGTCTAATAGTTTTTATAGAAGCCCGTTTACCATCTTTTAATGAGAAACCTGCACAGACAACCTTTTTTTATTACAACCCTCATTTTTTATCTTTCTGGGCAATGTGAATTCCAGGAATCACCATTGCTGAATATTTCAGAGATATGGGATACAATGTTAGTATGATGGCTGACTCAACTTCCCGTTGGGCAGAAGCACTGAGAGAAATTTCAGGACGGCTGGTAATCTATTGCTTCTCAGTTTTGGTGTATCAGTGTATGGTTTTTCGTAATATCTTGCTACTCTTTTTTCTCAATTTCTTGACACAAATTTTACTTTGTTTTGTAGGCTGAAATGCCTGCGGACAGTGGATATCCTGCCTATCTAGCAGCACGTTTAGCTTCTTTCTATGAACGTGCTGGTAAAGTAAAATGTCTCGGTGGACCAGAACGTGATGGAAGTGTCACAATTGTTGGTGCCGTTTCACCTCCTGGTGGAGACTTTTCAGACCCTGTGACTTCTGCAACCCTTAGTATTGTGCAGGTGATTATCCGATTCATGGCTGTTTTCTTATCTTCCCTTGTACATAATCTAGATATGCTTAGATTCATATATATTTGCATTTTTCTTTTGTCTACGTTTAAGTCTTTACTCTTCCAATTTTGTTGGGTTTTTTTCTTTCCTGCAGGTCTTCTGGGGTTTGGACAAAAAGCTTGCCCAGAGAAAGCATTTTCCGTCTGTTAATTGGCTGATTTCCTACTCAAAGTATTCTACGGTATGCTTAAATATTCCCGGTCTTCTTCAAACCTTTGTATACTATCTCGAAGTTGGTGTAAATTTAAAAAGTTGCTTGGGTTTTTCAGGCATTGGAATCTTTCTATGAGAAGTTCGATCCAGATTTCATCAACATCAGGACAAAGGCCAGAGAGGTGTTGCAGAGGGAAGATGATCTTAATGAAATTGTCCAGGTACGTATCCTGTTAAACTTCCTAATGTTGTGACTTTTGAATTCAGAATTCTGGTCTGTTAGGCCGAAATTTTGGCATCTAAACTTTGACAGGTTATTGAAGAAATTCTTTCTTAGCAGATAATTTATTCTGAAGGAACTTATTTGACCTGTGCGTTACACTTTGTGTGCAGCTTGTGGGAAAAGATGCCTTAGCAGAAGGTGACAAAATCACCTTGGAAACAGCTAAGTTGTTGAGGGAAGACTACCTTGCTCAAAACGCTTTCACACCGTAAGATTTTGTTGCGTCTCCCTTCGTTTTGCTTTTAGTTATTTTCTCAGTGGGTTATTCACTCTTGATGTTTTTGGATGAATATTGGACAGATATGACAAATTCTGCCCTTTCTACAAGTCTGTGTGGATGATGCGTAACATTATCCATTTCTACAACCTAGCCAATCAGGTAAGAAGATGCTTTGTGAAGTATAATTATTTCTTTTGGTAAATTGGTTTCTCCCATAACTGGGTCTGAAACGTTGTTGGGTGATACAACAGGCGGTTGAAAGAGCAGCTGGGATGGACGGTCAAAAGATCACTTACACTCTGATCAAGCATCGCTTGGGAGATCTTTTCTACCGTTTAGTGTAAGCAAACTACGTTTTCATATAAATCTCCCCCTCAGTTTCTCCATGAATCGATCATTATATAGCTTCTCTAGTGATATGTGTTTGGAACTGAAGTTGTAAATCTATGGAAACAACAGGTCCCAGAAGTTCGAAGATCCAGCAGAAGGTGAGGCTGCACTTGTGGCTAAATTCAAGAAACTGTACGAGGATCTCAGTGCTGGATTCCGTGCCTTGGAGGATGAAACTCGGTAAGCTATCTGAGAGTCTCCACAAGTTTAAAGTGTTTCTCTTGTGTGTTTTGAGGCAAACAACTATCATAGTGGTCGGTGTTCTATTTATCGGTGGTTTGGTTCGATCGATCGAGTTTTATCCCTGCGAACGTCATGAATCTCCGGCTGTGCTGTGTAATATGTTTGATTCGTTGTTTTTGCTTTGTATTTTTTTTTGTTTTGATGGTAATAAGGTACAGCCAAAGTGAGTCATCTGTTTGATTTGATGTACCTCTCAATTCAATAAGTTATTATTATTATTGTCTAAATGTATTGAAGAGACCTATTTTGGATACTTGTATTTTCTCACAGTATCATCATTTTGTGATTGTGTTTTGCTCACATTTGCCTTGTAACATGTTTTGTCCTATGATTTGATTTAAAATATACTTGTTAATGTGGGAAGACCAAGACGAACTAGTTTGTCAAGAACATCCTCTTCAAATCTTAAAGCTTAAGGAGCAGAGGAATGGTAATTCTTAAAACTTGAAAGTTCAAACACGGGCAGAGATTCGTTAGCCGGAGACGGAATTAGAGGAGAGCTCTGTTGTGATCGGACCGGTTACGCACTGATGAGTGAGTATGATAAAGCTAGTGGTGGTTTATTTTGCAGATTATTTCTTTATATGGGCTGGATATGCAAATGTACGGTGGGTTAAGACTTGACAGCCTAATATTTCAAACATTTTCAGAAATGACGGTGTTTTAGATAAATTTAAAGCTATATGGATAAGTTACTAAACGAGAAGAGTGATAAGTGGCAGTGTTTCATTGGATAGGATGTGTCACTAACTCACTAGGGAGTGAAAAATAATTACTTTTTTATTACAGAGGAGAAAGAAATTGATATTCTTACGAAAATAGCACAAAAAAAAATAAAAATGATTCCGAAAGTTCTCTGAAAAGTATACAGAGACAAAAGACAAAGAGAGAAAGAGGGAGAGCGCGATTCGTTCGGCAAGGACAAGCTTACGCTAATGGCGGTTACCTCCTGATCATTCCCCCGGAAACGCCGCCGTATAGTTTCTCTCATCTCTTTGTGTAGATCATGTAAAGTTGTCTTAGTAACGGAAGTTAGATCTAACGCGATTGAAGTGTAATAATGGCGTTAGGCAGACGAAGTCAGATGCATAGTCCCCTTCGTTTTAGATCTTTTAGGTCTCATGCGATGTGTTTGTTTATCTTTTAGGTTGCATTTGACTGTAGATAGAGAAACGACAGAATTATAAAAAAAATCATGAATTATTACTTTTTTCTATTTTTCCTCAGGATCTTTGATTAGGTGGAAACGCCTTGTGATCAACTCTTGCTCATTTACCAACTGAGAAAGTTTGAAGAAGCTGCTGGAATCAAAGATATAGCTAGACTTTAGAGAGTTGGTTCGTGCTAACTTATGAAGTGGTGTTAACATTTGGAAGAGAATCTTGTAGTAAAAAATTCGAAAATTCAGCGTCCAAGTTCTGGATTGGTGTTTCCTCAAGCATTGTACCCATAAGTCCAAAGATGATGATGGATGAAGATGTTGAGCAGGCCAGCTTGTTGTCTTTCAATGACAGACCTAGGGCTTTTCCCAACATGCGTAGTAAAACCTACAGTCCATTGGTTAGTGCTTTTTTTTCTTCTTGGTTGCATCAGCTCATTAAAGATTTGATATAAAAATTAAACACCTTTTGTGATGTTTTTACTGGTTTCCTTTTATTTCGTTTTCCTCTCCTTTGAAATTGTAAAAAAGTTTTTGTCTTTTTTGTTGTGGGCAGATATTCCGTATTCTTAGGAGATTGAATGTTCGTGTTGTTTCAATAATTCTGCTAATCTGCTTTGGAGCCATCTTTTACATGGGAGCTAGTACTTCTCCTATCATCTTGTTCGTCTTCACTGTATGCATCTTCAGCTTCCTTCTGTCACTCTATCTAACCAAGTGGGTTTTAGCCAAAGATGAAGGACCTCCAGAGATGGTTCAGGTATGTAATGTTAATTAATCAATGATTATTCTCATTTGTTCCCATTTGTGAGGTGATTCTCTTTCTTCTAGATATCAGATGCTATACGTGATGGAGCTGAAGGTTTTTTCAGAACGCAGTATAGCACTATATCCAAGATGGCTATCTTGCTAGCTTTTGTGATTCTATGCATATATCTGTTCCGTAGTTTGACTCCCCAGCAAGAGGCTGCTGGTTTAGGAAGGTGAATATGCATTATTACTTACACAAGATATGTTTTGTTATGAATGATACTTGGCTTATATTAATGTTTGATGTAGGGCGATGTCTGCTTATATTACTGTTGCTGCATTTCTGTTGGGAGCGCTATGCTCAGGTATTGCTGGATATGTTGGAATGTGGGTGTCAGTTCGCGCTAATGTCCGGGTCTCCAGTGCTGCTAGACGATCTGCGAGAGAAGCTTTGCAGGTTCTTTTTTTCTTAGTTTAGATATTTTTCGTAGGACGTCCAGATATCACCGAATACTAAGAAGGAGATATAATGCAGATAGCCGTTCGTGCTGGTGGGTTTTCAGCTCTGGTTGTCGTTGGTATGGCTGTGGTTGGTATAGCCATCCTTTACTCTACGTTTTATGTTTGGTTGGGAGTGGATGATTCTCCAGGCTCAATGAGTGTTAATGACCGTAAGTCCTCTCTTCTGCTTTCCATGAAAGTTTAAATTACATTTTCATCATTTTATGGAGTTCAAAAGACTATTTTTTTTCTTTTCAAAGGATCATTTTGTTCAGTGATTAGCAGTATTTGTTTAGTTATGTTATGACTTGGATTGAGCAGTCATTTCTGTATGTTTTGTTAGATTTGATGATTGAATCTTTGTATATCTCTTGCAGTGCCTCTGCTTCTCGTAGGATATGGTTTCGGTGCTTCGTTTGTCGCCTTATTTGCTCAGTTGGGTGGTGGAATATACACTAAGGGAGCTGATGTTGGGGCAGATCTCGTCGGAAAAGTTGAGCAGGGTATTCCTGAGGATGATCCTCGAAATCCTGCTGTTATTGCTGATTTGGTATTCCATCTTTGTCCCTTTTTGGCTCTTATTTTCACGATTTTCTGTGCATGCTTAGTGTACACTCTACAGTATAACCGCCAAATTTAAAGTCTTAAAAGGTTATCTTTTCGCCATTTATGCTTCTGAAAGTATTTTTTCATCTTCTTGTAGGTTGGAGACAATGTAGGGGACTGTGCTGCCAGAGGTGCTGATTTATTTGAAAGTATAGCTGCAGAAATTATCAGCGCTATGATATTAGGTGGAACAATGGCTAAGAAGTGCAAAATTGAAGGTGTGTAGGGATCTCTCTTTAAAAAGTTACTTCTCACATGAAATATATCTGATGTATGGTTTGAGTTCCTGACTTATGCTGACATCTAGCATTATGATTTGATATGCAGCGCTAAGAAATTGTGTAGAGAACTTAAGCTCATAAAATTGCACTTGTTCACAATAATAATCTACGCTCTCTGGTTGTTTTGGCCACTATATCCGTGATGTCTTGACGGTACATTATTACTTACTAGGATTTGAAAAGCCAAATAGAATTTTTATGGAGTTTTGTTGTTTAGAATATGAATATGTAGGTATGATGTGAAAATAGAAGGAAGACTACATTGGATGACATCTGCAGTATTTTTTATGACATTTCACTACATATGATGACATCTAGTCGTGGTGGTGATTTACAATTAAAAATGATAAAAACTGTGCTAACTCGAATTTTATGTATTAAGCAGATCCATCAGGCTTCATCCTCTTTCCTCTAGTTGTTCATTCTTTTGACTTGGTAATATCATCAATTGGTATACTATCAATCAAGGGAACACGTAATGCTAGCGTCAAATCTCCCGTAGAGGATCCAATGGCTGTACTTCAGAAAGGATATTCTCTGACAATTATATTAGCGGTTTTGACTTTTGGCGCGGTAATTCTCGACATAGACCATTTACTCTCTTCTTCCTTCTGTGTATTTTTCCTTCAAACTTCTCTTTGGTTTTCTTTAATCTTCTTCCGACATCATTATTTTTTTTTGTAGTCCACTCGCTGGTTGCTTTACACCGAACAAGCTCCATCTGCATGGTTCAGTTTCGCTCTTTGTGGGTTGGTTGGAATCATCACGGCCTATGCATTCGTCTGGATATCCAAATATTACACAGACTATAAGCATGAGCCTGTTAGGACGTTGGCTCTGGCTAGCTCGACTGGTCACGGAACCAATATAATCGCTGGAGTCAGCTTGGGTCTAGAATCGACAGCTCTTCCCGTCTTGGTTATAAGTGTTGCTATAATATCTGCTTATTGGCTGGGCAACACCTCGGGACTAGTTGATGAAAACGGAATCCCAACCGGAGGGCTATTCGGAACAGCTGTTGCTACTATGGGAATGCTGAGTACTGCAGCTTATGTTCTTACTATGGACATGTTTGGCCCCATAGCTGATAACGCTGGTGGGATCGTCGAGATGAGCCAGCAGGTAAATGTCATTTGATTGGTTCGAAAGGCTTCTCTGTTTTAAATATATATACTAATGTAGATGTAATTAATGTAGCCAGAGAGTGTCCGTGAGATCACTGATCTTCTTGATGCTGTTGGGAACACAACAAAGGCAACAACAAAAGGGTTTGCCATTGGTTCTGCTGCACTTGCGTCGTTCCTTCTTTTTAGTGCGTATATGGACGAGGTTTCAGCGTTTGCTAGTGTGTCTTTCAAAGAGGTAAATGTGATTGCAAAACCTTTGTTGTGTCCTCTATGTTCAGCAGGTTCTTATACTCAATTCTCGGATAAAAAAACAGGTTGATATTGCTATCCCAGAAGTCTTCGTAGGTGGACTATTGGGTTCCATGCTTATATTCCTCTTTAGTGCTTGGGCATGCGCAGCAGTTGGTCGAACTGCACAAGAGGTTGTTAACGAAGTAAGAAGACAGTTTATCGAGAGGCCTGGCATAATGGTGAGAGCCTATCTACTTCTATGTTACTGGCTTGTTGTTGTTGACTAGCCAAACTAACTTCATGTAACAGGAGTATAAGGAGAAGCCAGATTATAGTCGCTGTGTTGCCATCGTCGCATCTGCAGCTTTGAGGGAAATGATAAAGCCAGGAGCTTTAGCTATAGCATCACCCATTGTAGTTGGTAAAGTTAACAATGCTTTTTCTCTTATTGTTTTGAATCAAAAAGATTGTGACCGACCAAAACAAAACCTCTTGGGGTCTCTCTCTGTTCTCTCTCAGGTTTGGTGTTCCGGATATTGGGATACTACACGGGACAGCCTCTGCTTGGAGCTAAAGTTGTAGCCTCTATGCTCATGTTTGCAACAGTTTGTGGCATCTTAATGGCACTTTTCCTGAACACAGCGGGTGGTGCTTGGGATAATGCTAAGAAATACATAGAGACTGGTGCACTCGGTGGTAAAGGAAGTGAAGCCCACAAAGCAGCGGTGACTGGTGATACGTAAGCATTTCGTTTTACTTCAAAAATCTCAAATCAAAGTTGTATTCATAAACGTGATTTTTCTCATTAGTATTGATTTGAAAATTGCAGTGTGGGAGATCCGTTCAAGGACACGGCTGGTCCTTCCATTCACGTGCTCATCAAGATGCTCGCGACTATAACTCTTGTCATGGCTCCTGTTTTCCTGTGAGAAAGGACCACGACGTACCCACCTAGAGATCGTCTCCTGCACATACATAGAGGTAGGGAGAGAAAGAGGTTGGTTATGATTATGAATGATTCACATGGATTAACGGTTTTTGTGTGTTCACTTCACCTGAATAAATGAGATGTTTCTGTTTTTGAGTTTAGTGATACTTTTAAGCAATTCTAGAGACAACTTTTGGAGATTTTGTTAACTCGCTCTAGTAGATTTCATCTCTCTTGACACTTCTTGGATTACCTCCCACTTGACAGACATTTGTCTGTTCCATAGCATTGAATGAAAGAATCAACCAATCAATCACTCTCAGACAGTTTTTATCAGTTACAGTTTCCTCTGTTTCTGGCAAGAAACAGTCCCCAAGATTAATATAAAGTTTTCCATTTAAATAAGGTCATGTTTTATACATTAGTGTGGCAATCTTACAAATTAATGGGTTATATTATACCTTTGATGGGTCTTATTATATAAGCCATTACAATATCCATATAATAACAGAATAACAGATTCTCTAGGCTCTAATAGAGCGGTTCTACCCTAACTTCTTCTTCAAGCTTCTTAAGAACATCAAAGAATCTTGCTCTGTCTTTGTTTTAACTCCTGCAAATCTTTAGTGTTAAAATTCAACAAGATGATCCCAAAACTAGGATTAGGATTCTTCAGGTAGAGATTCTGAACTCGTTACAAAAGGATCACTCTGCAAGAAAGAACAAAAGAGGTTACTTTAAACCTTTACGAGCATTTTTAGACGAAGAACACTCACAGATGATGAGATGGAGACTTGGCTAGAGTCTGCAGACCTCCCTTGGCTTCCTGCATAGTACACATTCCCTAAACTCTCTTCACCAATCTCTCTTAACCTGTTAAGCTCAGGCAATATCTCTTTCGCAAGATCAGGTCTATCTTTCCTTCTCAACTCTGCGCATTGAAGTGAAAGCTTAGCTAAAGACATAGCTTCTTCCATAGGCCAATCCGTTACTGCTGGATCAAGCATATCCTTAAGCCTCCCTTCTTCTATCGCTTGCTCAACGTGGTAAGTCAAACCCATCGGCTGTTTCCCTGTCAAGATCTGCAGAAGCATGATCCCTAACGAATAAACATCTGACTTCACACCTAACATTCCTGTCTGTTGATACTCAGGATCAATGTAACAGAACGTTCCTGCAGCTGAAGTGACTCGGTATTGTGTAACGTTCTCTGCGACTGCGGGGACTAGTCTGGCTAGCCCTACGTCGCTGATCTTGCTCACGTAATTGTAGTCTAGGAGCACGTTTGCTGGTTTAAGGTCTCTGTGGACAATTGGTTCAGGTTTGGTCTGGTGGAGGAAGAGTAGTCCTGTGGCTATCTCAGCTGCGATTCTGAAACGTAGCTGCCAAGAAATTGGCGGCGTGTTGCCTTGCATGAAAAGTCTGTCTTCTAAGCTTCCTTTACCCATGTATTCATAAACAAGGATTCCAAACTCTGGACATGCTCCAAGAAGTAGCACCATGTTTGGATGCCTTATGCAGCTCAACACTTCAACCTGCAAAAAAGAAAACATTAAAACATATGTTTGTTGTGTAAAGATGAAAAAACACTCTTGTAAGAATGTTTTTTTAATTACCTCTTTCTGAAACTGTGATCTTCCTTGAGCTGCATCAGGGCGTAGAACTTTAACAGCAACACTAGTGTGATCAAGATAGCCTCTGAACACAGGACCATAGCCTCCTTCTCCAACTTTTTTAGACTCATCAAAATTTGAAGTGGCTTCTTCTATTTCTTCAACTGTGTACTTCCTATACCGAACATGAGAGAATGAATCTGATTCCTTCAGAGCCTTCATCTCTACATTCACTCTTCTCGTAGCTTCCACTTCTGCTAATCTCTTTGCAGCTTCTGCAGCTTCCAAGGCTGCTTTGGCTTTAGCTCTCTCCTTTTCCACTATTGACATTGCTGCTTCCTCTGAACTCTTTGCTTCTTCCAACCTTCTTTCCTCTTCTGTCCTCAGCTTCTGCAGCGCCGACGCCTAAAAGATCAAAACAATTGTCAACTTATATGTACTAGTACCCTCCAACTACACTGAATCAGACATTAGGATCAGTTAAAATGAACCAAGCAGAAGTTTCATATGCTTATATATTACCTGTTGTCTAGCGCTTAAAGCTTCTTTGCAGGCAGTACTATACATATCCATGGTTTGTTTGAGCTCTAGACGCAGCCTCTTCATTTCAGCTTCAATATCATCCTGCAACAATACAAACAAAACATCTAAACAAACATTCTAAATTAAATGTATCTTTATTTTGATTCTGGAAGTGTCTTAAATCTCACTATAATTCCACATATGTTTTTTTTTTTTGCTAAAAAATTCCACATATGTTGCGTCGAACTAAATCTTTTAGTAGATAAAGGATGTTTTTTCTTAAATGAAGAATGAATATCAGGTTTTGAGGTTGTATAAATACGGGTCTAAAAAGATGTAAATTATTCGTCTACATAATAAATATATATTCCCTAAAATAGGTATTTGTTTCAGTTGTATTTTCTCTTTTAAGTGTTCTTGCTTTCTTTGTGTTTAGTTCACGTTTGTTCACAACACTTAAAAAAACAAAAACAAAAACAAAAAAACTGAAGGATTTTGAGTAAAACAGCTACTACTAACCACGCCATGAGGTGAATATGAAGGTGTTCTATCACTCTCTTCAGAGAATGTAGATGATTCATTAGGGTAACCAGGATCACTAAACTTAATCCCCAAGCGATGTGACCCAATGCTTTGCTCTGAGCTGGTTGACATTCTTGAACTCCTTCCAGATTCAGGAAAATCAAGTGTGATGGAAGAGCGGTCAACGCTTGGTCTTCCTGAGCTGATGAAGGAGATGTCATGAGAGTCTCTATGTGAAGATGGACTGATGAATGAAAGGTCGCTATCTGAATCATATAAGTCCCCATATTGTTTGCCTTGTCGTCTCACTAACGGTGATCTACACCAAAAAAAAAAACAGAACAAAATGTTATGCACCTTTTATACCAAAAACATCAGTTTAATAGGTTCAGATGTCCTTACCTTATAGTATCATATTCAACTGATCTGCGAGGTCTACATGGCGTACTACCTGTTTGCAAAACCAACGAAACACAAAATAAGAACAGTATAATAAATATTTTTTAATACCAGGAGGTTGAGAACTGAAGCTCGTAGTCCTCTAGGACTGAAACACAACATGTAATATTTAGTTTTGTCTCAGCGGTCATTCGAACACACAATGAATGACCAGAGTCTTTTCTAGTTGAACTAATGACCTCTGATATTAGTTTAATAATCTCTTGGATACATTTTTCCTTCTTGTTGACAGAATAATCAAACCTGCAGATTGGCTATGATCATGGTGGTGGTAAGGTACATTCTCAGGAGTAGTTGGTTGTTGATCGTCAATCTCAGAGACCTGCGCTGAACTTTTATAAGGAGCAGGACGAGATGCGTTTCTTACTGAAGCAATCTTGCCTTTTGAAATGACATAAACATTGCAGAAATCTGGAGCTGACTTTGACACACTTGTTGGCAAATCCGTTTTGAATCGTCTTCTCATAAAACATTAATACATATATATATTCAGACTTTGTTTCTGAAATAAGAAAGACTATAATAATAATATATACCTCATGAAGCCACTACGTGATGCAGCTCCAACGACTAGGTTTTCTATTGCTGAAGATGAAACATAATCGGTAATGGCTCTCACTTTGTCTACATCTTCAAGTAATATGTCTTGACAGTTTATCTGCTCCAAGAAATATAAAAAAAAATTGTTAAGAGGTCCAAACCCTAAAAGCATAGGGTTTGATTTTGAAGACCTCTTTACGGGAACAGTAACACTGGAAGGATACGAAGAGATCTTTGGCTAACTTCTCTGATTGCTGCTTCTGCTGTGGCGTTGCTTCTGCAATATCTGCAACAGAGAAACAAAACTTAGGTTCTTTCCGTGGGGAGAACCCTAATAAATGATGAATGTGAAAAGAGTTGGAACCTGAAGAAGAAGAAGAATGTGATTTGGAGAGGACATGAATGAGAAAAATGGTTTGGCCACGAGAAGCAAGATTCTCTATGGTCCATTTAAGAGCATGTTGGCTTCCTTTGTCTTTGTCTATTGCAACTGCAACTGAACAGCTTCCTGTCTCTTTCTTTCCTGCATTGTTTGCTCTTGGTAGCCACATACTTTCCTTTTTAAGAAATAATAACAAACACAAGAAGAAGAAAAACAAAACTCCTTCCTCTTTTGTCTCTTTAAGAAAAAAAAAACTTCAATTTGATTTCAAAATTTGAAAAAAATGTTAAAAAAGTTTGACTTTGTAATGGGTTAGAGGATTTCTCTTTTTCTAATGGTTGTTATTTAAGGGTTTTATTTTTGGCTGATAATCTAATTTCGGACAGATTATAAGATAAATTCATTTGTGTGGTTTGACCTTTCTTTTTTAATATTGCAAAGTGTAACAGATGGTGTAAATTTAAACGATTACATCTCTCTTTAGTCACCTCTTGAAACTTGCCTTGCAATGGACGGTAGATAAAAACAAAAATACATCTTATTTTTTGTATTTATCGCGGCTATTATCACGTTCAAAAATGCTCTAAATATTATTTTTTTCTTCATTTGAAACCATGGTCATTCTTAAATGCAGTTGCCTCTCTATCCATACAAGTATTCATTTTAGTTGCCTCTCGCATGCCCGAATCTTATGCTTACGCGGGATAATCACAAAATTTGAAAATAAATATTAATTAGTACCATAAGACAAATTCACGAACTAAATAACTATGATTAACTTTCAAGTGTGATTACAGCTTCATCAAACATAAAAAGTGGAAGAGAGAATCTAAAGACAAACATACTATTTTCTCTAACTTACTTTGCTTGCATCAAACAAGTTAAGGTACTGTATATGTTACACAATTGCCATTCCCAAATCAGAAATGTCAATTTACAAAAATACAAATAAATTACTATAAATAGAAACAAGTGAGGAGGTGTGTATGCGTGTGTATAATAGTATATAATCATAAGATCACCCAGCCAAACCACATCAAATCTACTAACCTTGAAACTCACGGCTCTCATCTCTGAAGAAGACTTGACTTTGCTCTTCTTCTTCTGCTTCTTCTGAAAATCAAGTCTCACTCTGGGCACATGTTAAAAACGAACCTAAGCTAAATGCATCTAGTCTCTAACTGCCTTGCCTTAATCTTCTTCTTCAATAGGATAATGATCAAGTTGTTGGAGCTCAGTGAAAACGGCTACATTTATTGTTACCTTTGCGACAAAGGAACTTTGATTTGATCTTTCCAAATGTACAAGTTCTGAATTAACCTGATCCCCCAGCGACTTCTGCAGCTCTTTGTCTCATCATTTCCATCACAGCTGCTCTTCGCCGTGAATCTGATTGCTGCTGCAACCTTCTCAGATGCTCTTTCAAATCACTGAATGAAAGAGAGAGAGAGAGAAGTTCACCAACCATCATCAACAAAAAAATTCAAATGAGCCAAAGTGTTTGATGTCTAAAATGAAAGTTTACCTGCAACGAGGTACATGGCATTGAGATTCCTTGCAGGCCCGAGCGTGGAGTTGCAGAAGATACCACATTTTCTTGCATAGAACACAACCTCCGGAAGCACGCACTTTGCACTGTATACCATGTCGGAATAGTCCCTTCACTTTCCGGCAATTTGGATACTGACAATTTGCAGAACGACATTGTGATGCATGTACCAGAAGTTCCAGCATTTTCCTAAGCTGCAAATTCAAAATAAAAAGGAGAAAATATAAAATAAAGAATCAAGAGAGAAGCACCACCAGCTTTGAAAAGGAACTAGTAGAATAATTACCTGTAAGACACGCAACTGCCTTGCTTCTTTGTTCTGAGCATTTTGATCAGCTAGTGATGGATGATTAGTCAACTTGTGAGGATGATTAACTCCACCATCTCTACTGTAACATGAATTGCACACATCGTAGTCTGGACACACTTCACAGCGCCAGCCTTGACCAGTTTCGATGTCAAGGTGACACGCATTGCAGGTGGTGACAAAGGCAGGAGCGGTTGGGTTATGCAGATGGTAAAGGACCATCATTGACGAATGTTTTGCCCGCCTCAACGTGTCGTACTGATAGTGGTTCCCTTGACAAAGACTCAGAAACGCTTGCCTAGTGTCGAAAAACTCGCTTTCCAGTATCTCATCCTTGTCTCTAGTATCCGCAGGAATATCTGTAATCTCAACCTGCAAAAACAATACCACCAATATTCATAAAACTGATCGCAGACAAAAGGTGGACACTATCCTAAATAAGCAGATGCAACTCACAGGGTACAACGCATGCTTATCCCGAAAATTAACAGGATGCCTTTCCCTGTCTTCACGCCGCTGTTCAGCTTCATAACACCTGAAAGGGAATCAGTAAGATTCTTATGTGCAATCATGGTTCTAAAAATCGTTCTAGGCAGCAATTTGGTCTTAACTGAAACGAACAGTTACGATTTATATGACTCAAATCAGTTTGAACTGTTTGTTAAAATTAGTTTAAATTGATCTAAACAAGTCTAAATCTATTAAACTAAAATACTGTTAATACAAACAAAAAAATTACAAATGAAAAGAGCAGAAGAGAAAGGGAAGAGTTCTTACTTATCACAAATCTGAAAGTATTTGCACTGACTGCAGAGCCATCGATTCCCAGATACCATCAACATACAGCAATGCGTGCAAGAAGGTTGCAAGTGGACCATGATAAAGTCCTCCTTCATTGGGTGGATGGTCTCACCAAGCTGCAAAACAGGGTGAATATGATTTTAACAGAACAAAAACAAAAACAAAACGATAGTAAACTGCATAGAAAGTAAAGTTTACTTTATGCATTAGCAGCAGATCCTTGGATGCATTTCCAGATAGATCAGTCTGCCCAGAAGCTTTCAGAGCTCTTTTTGTGATTTTTTGTTTGAGCATTCCTTTCTTATTTCCCTTTTTGCCATCTTCTTCTTGACTCATTTGGAATATAAGATCCTCTGCTGCACCTGGCCAGTAGTCACCATCGAAATACGGGAGCCTTGCTGCAGTGACCTTAGCTCTACATTCACCAGTTTGCATAAAGAAATGGTCGTATAGGTTTATAGTTTCTGCGACAATGCCCTCTTTTGAAGCTTTTTTCAACATTGCTAAGTACCTGCAAAGAACAACATGAGCATTTGGATTATGTAAGTGATTTTTTTCATACGATAAAACTTTGTTCATTCCAAAAAGGTGATCGAACTGACCACTCTCGTAGTTTATCAGATTTTGGCGTCTTTTGGATTTCTGGATGACAATATAAGATATAGTCCTCGCCCTTCAGAGGTGGACAAGCCCATATGTAGCAGCTGGTGAAACCACGCAGCTTGCAGTATTCTAGGTAACCGATCTAAACACATGATCAAATCATTACCCTTAATCCTCCATATAGTTTAGTGGCTAATAACTGAGGTTTAAGAGGACCAGGAGTTTACCAGAATCTCGTGGTAAACGAAAGTGCGCAGCGCCTCTCCGTTGTAAGATCTAACTTCGGGTCTAAAGTACTTTACAGAATCCAAATAAGAGAGATAAACTCGGCGTTGATTAGGAAGTGCGCACTCAGAACCAAATTCTTGGACGTACATCCCAAATAAGCAAACTTCTACACCTTCAATCTTTTGGAACAACAGAACCACCTGGCAAAATAAAACGCTGTGAGAATGGGTGAAGAAAGAAATGCATAAAACTCACAATGAGCCTTGATAATTCTTACCTTGGACTTGTATGCAAACTCTGTTGGGTAACTGTCTTCCCGGAAAATATCAAGAAACCGAGGTTTGACTTCCAGCTTCTTGTCAACAGATGAAACAACTCTGATCACAAGGGACTCGGCAGTAGGAACCTCATCAAAACTTTTTCCTTGAACCCTGGCTCTCTCTGTTCGTTCATGCTTCAGCTTCTTAAACAACCGCTGCTCTATATGGTCACTGAGAATTGTTCTCGGTAGGTCTTTAGCACCGAGGACAGCACTCTGAGGTAAAGGCTTCCTCTTACTTTGTTCCACTTCTGCTATATAGCAATAAGGGCAGGTATACTCAGCTTGCCCTCCGTCATTCCTTCGCCCATTAAATAAAGCACAGATCTGATGCTGCCAGGCCTCACATCTATCACATTGGACCCACTGCAAAGGTAGAAACAGATTACAGAATATACAAAAAAAAAAACAGGGGACAAACACAAACCAAGACTACAGAGTGGATGGATAGTCGTTTTTACCCATTCTTCAGTCTCTTCATCGTTTTTCTTTTTCTCGAGTCTTGCCTTAGGTACAGGCGTCCCCTCAGCGAGTATAGTGTCCCCACGGGATTCATTATAACATGGAATACAAAAGTAATGACGAGTGTCACCAGCTCCTACGGTGTAGTACATAGCATTTCTCTTGATGCGGGCACCACAAGGGGTGCAATATATAGGTGGCGGCTCAAAGGTAAGCTTCTCCACTGCACATAGTTGACAGGAATTCTCACTCATTGAATGCTCCATAGCCTGATTCTTTTCTGCTTTGGCTTTACTCTACAAGCATATAAAGGAGAACAGATTCATCATCAATCAAACCTTCATCAAGAACAAATGAAGATTTCTACTTATCAATCAGGTTAATATGAAAATTTATACGCTTAAGAAAATCACAAACCTGGCCAACCCACTGACGGAGACCACGGATATGCTCTCTCACTTGCTCAGGGGTGAACAATTCAGTTAATGAGACACCCTTTATCTCTGCTTTTCCAGATTTTGGTGGAGGTTTAGACTCTGCCAGACTTTCTTCCTTCAGTGTCTCAGAG
Source organism: Hirschfeldia incana (assembly GCA_026261945.1). Classification (NCBI taxonomy): domain Eukaryota; kingdom Viridiplantae; phylum Streptophyta; class Magnoliopsida; order Brassicales; family Brassicaceae; genus Hirschfeldia; species Hirschfeldia incana. The sequence goes on along the minus strand of JABCMI010000095.1, from coordinate 517,036 downwards.
ACTTTCTCCATTTTGCACTTCTCTTGCCGAGGTGAGGCATCAGGCAAATCTTGTTTAACAGGTTCAATGACAGGTCTTTGCTTGGGAATATTTTCAGCAATTCCAGTTTTTCTCTCTTTGAAACCGGGTCGTACCTGGACAGAAGAACCTTCACAAACCTCAGCTTTCACTTCAAAATACTTTGAAGATGCACGTACATCACTGTGCCTATGATCTTTCCTCTCAGCATGCTGAGATGAATGTGCTTCTGGTACGGAAATAACAGAGCTTTTACAACTTTCCGTCTCAACGTCGACAGGTTGAGAAGACTGCTCCACCTTCAACCGTTTCAATGATGGTTGCAAATGATTTGAAATATCAGCACTAGGCGAACCACAAGAGATTGCTCCAGCAGAGGTCTGTACCGCATCACTGGATATTCCAGCTCCGTTTACTGGTTTCGCAGCACTGCTTTCGGTTTTTAAACGAGCTAGGGAACGTGCATTCGCCTGTTGCTGTAAGAAGGCCTTCACAGGGATACACACAGGGCAGTTAGGTTCCTTACAGCTTCGGTGGTGATTAATCAGTGTCTTCGTGGGACGGCAACGAGGATACGAACACTGAGGTGCAGCGCAACTGTCCATGTGCTTCCAGAGCTTCTGAACCGTAACGCAATTCCGCTCGGGACACTTCCCTTCAGGCGCTTTGCAGTTGCGAGCATGGCGTAGGAACAGGAGCCATTTCTGTTGATTTCTAAATCTCGGATCTTGGTTTTCGTTTCCATATCTACAAGTGGTACCAACAGGATTTTGAGGAGTGGGAGATTCCGATGTAGTGGAGATGTGACTTTGACCTATAACAGCCCCTCCAGACGTATTATTGGGCTGAGCTTCATCCGTTCCTGACATTCTTTGACGGAAATCATCCTGAATGTGCCGTTCGTTCGACATACTATTAGACATTTGAGTATGTTCCTGTGACTGAGATTGCCAGTGACCTTGCATACCAGATTCTGATTTCCCTCCAACAGAAAGGTTGTTAAAACTGTTCATAGAGTCGGAAGCCATACTTTGCGGGTGCAACATCTGCTGTATCTGTTGGCTATTATGGGGAACTGATGCGCAAATATCACTCTGACTTGTGGCAGGGAGAATCTGAGAACCTGCATGATTGTCATCTGCATTGTTCTGGAATTGGTTTTGAAACTGAGAAAGCTGGAACTGCTCAGAAGTCTGGGAGTGGATGGAATTGCTAGAGTTATCAATTCCAGGTTCATGTTTAACTTGTGTAACCATGTCAGAGGCCATATGGTTTTGCCCAAAAGTATCATGACTTATAAATCTCTGCTGCTGCTGGCTCTGCTGCTGCTGCTGCTTCAATTGCCGTTGATGTAGAAACTGCTGCTGCTGTTGCTGAAGTCGATTAGGCTGTTGCTGAAACTGCTGCTGTTGATGTGATTGCGAAAATGTACAGAAATAAATGACAATCCAATATTCTCAGATTGACAAAATGACTAATGTTGTTTCACTAATGCACTTGTTGCAAATAAAAGTGAACTTTGATCAGTCCTTACCTGAGAAGAGCTATTTCCAGACATAGACTGAAAACTTGCTGTACTGGTATTCTGAGTATTTGTCATCGTCCCAACAGATGTTGCAGCACCATACAAATTTCCAGAATGAAATGGGTCAACATTATTTGTGCCATACCCTTCACCTGAAAGAGTAAATAACATATAATTAATTATTCTGATGAACAAGTACCCAAAAGGAGTACATATGAAACTAGACAAGTAGAAAGAGGAGATGAAATAAATATTTACTCTGCATTCCTGAACGCTGAAGGGTATCATGAGCCTGCTGTGGATTTCTGGAACCTGAATCAACACTCTTTGCATTCATCACATTAGTCATCTTTTGTTGCATCCCAGGTCTAAGACCAACACCCATCTGACTTCCAAGGTTATGCAAGATACGACTATTTTGGCCACCAGTATCCAGCCTCGGTTGTTGTTGCTGCTGATGAGGCTGAGGTACCATCATGGGGGCAGTAGAGAATCCAACGCTATTGTTGGAAGCTTCAACACTCAAGTAAGACTGGCTATTGTTGTTTATATTGTTATTAATACTACTGCTGTTGACAAACCCAGGGGTAGGCATCATCATCTGGCCAGTATTTCTTTGTGAGCTCATCGATGCAATGTTCCCTCCAGAACCAAGACCAAAGTTACTCGATGAATGCTGGTATCCATTAGACATGTTACCTGAAACACCACAAGTAAAGGTGTTCAGAAAAACTATAAACCGAAAGGTATCTTATATAAGTTGTCATGAAAGAAACCTCCGAGCATGGCACCAGTAGAATTTAGCATGTTTCCATTGTTCATAGCAGTAGTTGTAATGTTAGTATTACTTCCAGCCATCGTAGCATCAACAGAGGAAGTCATCATCATACTTGGATTCCCACCGCTATGCTGTAACCCTGGAGTGGGTATCATCGTTCCAGAAGAATTATTAGCCTGCCGTTGGTTGTAGCTATTCATATGTCTGCTTTTGATTAGACTTGCCAGCCGAGATTCAAGTGTCGACTGGTTCAAGTAATCTTCCTGTAGAAAGTAGGCTCAAATTAGAAAAAAAAAGGGTGCTCAAATCTTAGGACAAAAATCAGAGTCTAGCAGCAACAAAGTTAAATACTTTTTTTTATTTACAAAAATACCTTTGAGACAGCCATCTTAAACAGCCCCTCCTCTAAGCGTCTAGCAACATCCATGTACTTTGCCTTTGATGCTTCATCAGCTGGTGATGGTTGTTTTTGTTGAAAGATGCTGAAACTGAAAAAATAAAATAAAAAATAGTCAAAAGTTAATATAACAAAGACTAAAAGAAAACAAGTGTTTTTTTAAAAAAAAAGTGAATTTAAACAAACAGAAGCACAAAGATTATTACATCTTGATACGCATGCCATGCCGAAGTCTCAAGAGGTCATTGTCAGGACGTGAAGGTCCTCCTAAACCACCACCACCGTTAACTATATTCTGCTGCTGAGACATGGTGGTCCCTTGGTTCGAAACCTGACCAGACAAGTGAGTTTGAACATTCATTGGGGATTAACTTTTTTAAGTCTTCTTCTTCGCTTTGTTCTACTTCTTCTCGTAACTAACACTAACAAGCACCACCGCATAACTCTCCTCCTCCTCCTCCTCCTCCTCCTCCTCTCCTCCACAACTCACACCATCCCAATTTCATCTCCTGAATTAGCTCACAACTGATCCAATTTGATCTCAAAGTATCAACAAACTGAGCAATTGAATTGAATTAAGTAACCCTAAAATTACACACACTCCTAACCTTTGAATTGATACACAAAAGGAGCAGTTTTTTTTCGCAAGTAAGAGCAGAAACAGACGATGATGCGGCACGTGTGAACTCGATCAAGCTGTATACGAATGGAAATCGAATTGAAGACGGTGATTCCCGAATCGGAGGATTTTTTTTTTTTCTGGGCGTAGAGTTCGTGGAATTTAGGGATTTGTTTTTTTTTTTTTTCTAGCTTTCGATTTGGGGATTTTTTGATTTTTTTTTGCTTACTAAAATAGTAACAAAAAAGAGGGGCACATTTAAAATATTATTTTTGATGTCTGAATAGAGCGATAATTGGCGCAACAAAAAGGCGCAAAAAAAAAAATGAAAAACTCGCGCCGCGAAAATGTTTTAATCGGGATCAAACTGTCCGTCTGATCAAAACTTTTCTAATTTTACAACTTCACCCTGGTTCTTTTCTTTTTGTCAACGCTAACCGAACGAACACATCTGTACGTGCACGTTGTAGTAACTAAATCTAACCGAACCAACACTTTGTTTTAAAACTCTTTTCTCTTTTCCCTTTTTGATTATGAAGCAATTGCTTATAACTCTTAAATAGGAATATTTACGTTTAAGAGTTACTAGATTTTGACCCGCCCTTTATATTTTTTGTTGTAAAATTATTTTACTTAATAAAATTAATATTTTTTAATAAATTTTATATTTTAACTTTTTATGAAATTTCTCTTAAATTTACTTCTATAACTTATTTTTTTTATTTTAAATATGATTGAATTTTTGAAGACTCTAAATAATCATAACATGTTTATAATTTTATTTAATTAATCCAAAGTTAAACTTATTTTACACTGATTATTTATTGGTCATATAAAATATTTTATATCCTCAACACTCTCTGTATTGAAAAATTCATTTGTGCATTTCAAAAAAAAATTCTATAATTTTATTAAATTTAGATTAAATTTAGTTTATATAATTTAGTTTTTATTGTAAATGAAACTATTTCTAGGGAGTTGAGATAATTCAGACTTGTATCATGATTTTGTTGATTTAATCATTTGTTATTTCAACTTGATTTTATTTTAAGGTTTCATTTAATAAATGTTTTCAAATAATTAATAACGTGAAATATCTTATAAATAATCACATATATAATATTTGTATTCTCTTGTCTTCAAAATTCCAAAACATAAAAATGAGAACAACAATAAAAAATTGCTAGGCACTATGTTATCTGAATCAACTTATGCTAAAGCCAAAGATGTATAGAATTCTGTTTTTGTCGGTAAATAAAAGTTCTTACAGATATTTTTGTACCTTTCAAAAACAAACAGTGATTTTTTGCGTAAGCTATAATGACAATGTCTATGAAGCATGAATATATAAAGGCTGGCCAAAGGAACATCACGTCTCTCACTAAACTGTGTTTTTTCAGACCAAGTTCATTGGATTTAGTTATAGTTCCCATGCTTCATCTTTGTTTTTGCAGGTACTTCTTACGTTATCAGTTATCACCATCGTCCGTGATATAAGTCACGCCTGAATAAAGTACAGACAAAAACTAGTTCTAATTTTAAATTAATGTCTTCAGCAATCTGTTTAATTACTGGTATATAACAGAATATAACCGACAATAGTTAGATCAATGGCACAACTGGTATATAATCTAGTATAGTAAGTTATTTGAATTAAAGACCGGAAGTAACTGAGAATGTGACACATAAGCATAAATAACTTACATGTAAATATCTTACAAATTACCTTTTGATTAATAATAAGAAAATATGGATAAAGCAGAGTTTAGACTCTACGTAGACATTAATAAATTATTAATATTCATTATATGAGATATTTTAATTTATTGATTTAATTATTAAATAATTAAAAAGGTACAGGAAAAATTAATAAATTTAAAATTTGCAGTAACATCATGCATTGTTTATTTTAACAAATTTAAACATTGATTTACACTAAACTATCCATTAAGAACAATGGCTTAAACCGATTAATTTTTTTAAATCATATAAATATAATTTTTAAATTTTGTTTTGTCTCACTTAATTTTTTTCCAGCCCAATTTTAGAACATCTATCTATCTATTCTATTTATTGTGAAGTAATTTTTCGCTACGAAGATCTCACGTTAAAAGTTAGAGTAGTTAATATCGTTTATATATTTAATAAATAAAATATATTCTCTTGTTTTTGTTAAGCTAGATGGGCTTCCAACCTAAAACCAATTGGCAATTAGGGGAGTGACCCATCCACCTTATATATTACTAAGGATCCCTTCCAACTACCGATGTGGGACAACTATGTGTCTAATACGCCCCCTCGAAATGATGGTTCTTTAAGCATCAATTTCGGAATGCTCGGGCAAAGATCGATGGACCAACTTTGGATCAAATCGATGGATCGGGTTGGATTTTGTGGATCGGGCTCTGATACCATGTTTTACCATTGGCAAATCCACCAACGTTACCTCCGCGACCACCACGGAACCCGCCATTTCTTTCTCCGTCCTTTGGTCCGTCTTGAGGATCATAAGGACTGTTTCCTCCCGGGTTAAATGGGCCACGAGCAGGCCCACGACCGCCAGCACCACCACGTGCTCCTGAAGGAGCATTCCTTGACTCCCTCACAGATTGAGAAGGAGGAGCCTGCTTGGATTGCAACTTAGTGTTTTTAGCAGGCAGCACAGGAGGAGCTGTTTTCTCGACCTTCTTGGGCAGAGCCACAACAATCTGGCTTGGATCCTCAGCGTCAACATCTAAGAGATCGAACGGGTTCAAAATCGCCATCTCCGAGAACGAATCAAAATACGAGGCGCTGTTTAGCTTGATTGACTGATTTTTCGAGAGGGAAAAATCTTATTGACTAGACGATTCCATGGAGATGTTATATCTGAATGAAAAAGATCGAAGAGGTGTGATTCGGACAAGACTTGTTTCAGATTGTCGAAGGAGGAGTGAATGAATGAATGAAGCTTACGAAATTGGCAATTAGAGGAGTGACCCATCCACCTTATATATTACTAAGGATCCCTTCCAACTACCGATGTGGGACAACTATGTGTCTAATAGTTTTGAATTATATGTCGTTTGAGAACAAAATTCTTGTTTCAAAATAAGTGTCTTTTTATGATTTCAATGCAAAATTTATTAACTGTTTATTTTAATTTATTTTTTATTTATTGGAATGTGTTTAGGTATATTGGTAAATTATGTTTTTATCTAGTAAATATACGAAATTAAATGTTTTATTAATATATATGTCAAAGTTTAAAACGACAAATAAAATCTAAAACGACAAATAAAATGAAACAAAAAGAGTATATATTAGCCAAACTAATCTAGTAATCTCTTCCTTTCCTATTGCCTCGTCGATTGATTTCTACTTGCACCAAACTTGGAGCGTAAGAAGAGAAAACAAGTTTGTTTCCAGGTTTCCTAGCTTTTCCTCTCTCCCTGACAGAGTCGATGTGTCCATGTTCATCAATGATATAAACCCTTTCGCAAGTTTTCCTAAACAACGTAACGAATCCGTAAACAAGAGCCAGCTTCTTCTCCTCATCAATGAAGAAACTCTCGGTCACAAAGGTAATTAGTTTCATCTCCACTCTCAAGAACCTGGTCCAAGATGCAGCATTGGGCTCAATCTTGCTCGTAATCCAAAACTCCATTACATTACCGTCTTCGGGTTGATGTAACACAGCGAGCTGCTCATCTCTAACACGAGAAATAACCACGGTATTTATAAACTCAACACCAGCGTCAAACGGTAGAACAAGATGCTGTTCAAACCTCTCTGCTGTAAAATCGAAACAGAGTAAGGAATATTGACCCTCAACACCACCAAAATCATCTAGCGAAATTTCTTCAGCCAGAAAGTAAGTGTTTCCCTTGAGAGACACGCCACTTCTTATAATGCAGTTGCCGGGGTCGACATCAAGAACTCTCCATGAATTTGAGTTAAAATCGTAGATTTCGAAAAAGGGACCAAGTTCGGGGGGCTTAGTTACATCGAAAAGCCTCAAGATCTTGTGGTTTCGGTTGTTGTTATTGTCTTTTTCGTATCCAAGACCATACATGTGTGATGGATGGAGTTTGTCCCTGATCTGGATCCGCTTGAGTTGTCTCAGATACGGGTTCCACACAAGAAGCAGACTCTCATCTTTGATGACGCATAACAGCAAGCCGTCCCAGTGAAAGACTTCACATATCTCAGCTTGTTCAAGTAACCATGAGGGACGATAAACCAAGTTGCACTTGTTGTGGATTCTTCCTTGGAGATCAAGTTTCATTGAATAAAGTTTAGAATCTATCACCATGAACCCTAGAAACCGTTTCCATGCGTCTGCTTTACCAACTATATGTTTTTTTGATAAAGCGTTCCAGGTTTTACAAGTAGATCGCAGTGCACAAAGAGATGCCAATGGAACCCTAGATAATATCTCTGTTACCAAATCCCCTGGAAGATCAGACATAGCCATGGCCGTTCTTCCAACTTACAAACAACGTTTTGTAGCGTGTCTTCTCTGTTAGGATTTTAGAATCATCTTTTATATATAAGTTTCTATATTTCCTTTTTCTTTTCGTCTTATCCCCTTTTGAATAAAAAGAGATCATTGATTTTGAATATACTTATCTAAACTATTATATTGAAAAGTAATCTAATTTATTGAAAGCAAAGTACAATTTGGAAATTAACCCTAACTTTTCCTTAATATTTACAATACCATGACATTCGCGTTAAATACCATTACGAAAATAGATTTGACATAACTTAAACGTGTAACTATAATGAATAATACTAGGTGATGATAATTATTCTTTAGAAATGTAAAACATGTGTCTGATGCGGATATTTAGAGATATTCTACAAATTTTATATTAGGATAAAAATGCATGTATATTAGGATAAAAAACAAATTTTAATTTTATTTAGTAATGATAATAAGAATTATTAAAAATCTAAAAATATATTTAAAATTAAGAAAAAAAATAATACATATATTTTGTGTTATTATATGAATAATATTTTAAAATATAATAAAAATATTAAAATTAAAAAATGAAAACGAAATAAAATTTATTTTACTAGATAAGTGATTAAAATTAATAATAATAAAATAATCCAAATCTACGAAAGTATTTTTTAAGTAAAAAAAAGATAATTGCTATATATATATATATATTGTATTGTTAAATTTAATAATATCTTTTGATTAAAATTAAAAAATAAAATAAAAAGAAAACACATAACTAAATATTAATCAAATAAATTTTTTATTTTCCTATCATTGGAAAATATTGAGTGATTTCTAAGATGTATTATTAATAATAAATATAATGTACAAAGAAAATTGAAAATATTTATAATACGTAAGAATTTCAAAATGAAAACATAAACAGTAAATAGTTATTGTAGTATTTTAATTAGTAATTAATATATATATATATATATATATATATATATATATATATATATATTAATAAATAATTATAAAATGCATAGGCCCGCTCGCTCATAGAACACATACAGTAGAACATCTATAAATTAATATTATTTCATTGTCCCAAATTGAATTTTATGTTCAATTAATATTTCGATAAATTAATACCTCTATAAATTAATAAAAAAATAATTTTGGTGTGTTCTAACATTATTAATTTATAGAGGTTTCATTGTAATTAGTAAAATTAAAACAAAGTGGAGTTCTCAAAACGCATTAAAATACATCTTTAATTTCAAACATAATCAATCAAAAACACATAATTTGAACAGTAACATAATCAATCAAAAACGCATAATTTGAACAGAAGACTGTTGTGGAATGGTTTCAACGGTATAGACTCTCTGATTTCAAATTCACAGCATTCTCATTTTCCCATCGATCTCCATTCCCTAGAAGCTTTTCTTTGTCATAGAGAAGCTCCTATCAAAGGGATAACATACAAAGCGTTCACCTGATCTCATATGTCTCTCTTGCGAATTTAAAGTTAGGTCCTTCGATAATTGCATGGCAAGCTTCTTGGCAGAAACCAGAGTACATGCATTTCGTCATGTCAATGTTGTACCTGTAGTAGGGCTCAAAATCATTATGATATGGTTACAAAGAAAGCGCATATATGATTAAATGAAGCTCAGTAAATACATAGATGGTGACCTAGTGGTTCTACAGCTTCCAATTTCCATCTTCCCACTCCTCTGCCTCTATTGTGGATTGGTTGAGCTGGAACACCTGGTGTACTCAAAATCACAATCCAGAGGCAAGCAATTATTCCATAGTTATCTACGATAATATGTGAACTTCACACATTAAACACATAATGTTCCGCATATATGTACTTATGAGCATTTCACCAAAACTCTAGCTACTTAAACCGTAACTCTCACTTATACTCTAGTGCAATGTGCAAGACAAGATTTCTTCGAGTAAACAAAAATTTACAGGGGTTTAATCTGAAGTTTTTTTTTTTTTAAATGCTAACAGTCCGACGTGGCAAAACTGACGAAGAATATTAAGATAGCGTATCCAGCTGAAAGCCACACAGAATTCGCCACGTGTCAGAACCACAATCACTTATCACATTTCATCTCCTCTCATATAGAAGACCACCACACACACACGCACCTAGCGAGAGACAGAGAGAAGAAATGGCTGCTTCAGTGATGCTATCATCGGTGACGTTGAAACCGGCGGGTTTCACGGTGGAGAAGATGTCGGCAAGAGGATTGCCGTCGCTCACAAGAGCTTCCCCTTCCTCCTTCAAAATTGTCGCGAGCGGTGTCAAGAAGATCAAGACCGACAAGCCCTTTGGTACGTATAGTATATATACACACACCAGACCCTACCTTTGTACACACGGTACCGTTAAAAATATAGCTTATTCCGTTAAATTTGTAATTGTAAATAGGAGTTAACGGCAGCATGGACTTGAGGGACGGCGTCGACGCCTCCGGCAGAAAGGGCAAGGTTAGGGATACAAATAATATTAAAAAATGGCTAATCGGTAACTGATCGATCCGTAGATCACTAGTAACTAGGCAAAGAGTATTTGAGTATAGCTAGACCTTAGGCTTTAACATATTACTGGTTTTTTCTAATAACATTTACATTAGCTACTTTAATTTTTTTAGTTAGTTATAATATAAGTTTAATGAATTATAAAAATTACATATACAAAACAATAAACTAGAAAATTTGTAGATGTTCACCAACTCTTTTGTTTTATCGGATGAACAATATTGTTGTCTAAATAAAATAAGTTTAAACCAATTTAACTTGGATAAATCGGATTTAAGAACATTGTTTCGTCTATGACCGGATTTTAGAAGATTGATTAAAACGATGTTGTGTTAATGTCAGGGATACGGTGTTTACAAGTTCGTTGACAAGTATGGAGCTAACGTTGATGGATACAGGTGAATAAACAATAATCTCCATTGACATTTTCATATTTAACCATAGTGTGTTGTTGACGAGATGGTGATTGGGCTTTTACAGTCCTATCTACAACGAGGAGGAGTGGTCAGCGAGTGGTGATGTGTACAAGGGAGGAGTCACCGGATTGGCTATTTGGGCAGTGACACTCGCTGGAATTCTCGCTGGAGGAGCTCTTCTTGTGTACAACACTAGTGCTTTGGCTCAGTAAAATCTTATAAAGACGTGTAACTCATGTTTCTCTAAATGTCTATGTTCTCGTTTCTCTTCTCTTTAATGCTGTTAAAAAAACTCAGAACATACTTTGAATTTATAAAGAACTCTAGTGTTTATGTATGTCCCATCTTTCAATAACTTGAATACAGTACTATAGAGTGAAGAACCATTTGGAGTTTCAAATGATGATACTTGAAATGAGAGATGAACACGAGTGTTGTTGATTAGAACATTTTGGTGAGGAACTCGGCCAGTTCCTGGCTTAATTTTTGTCATTGGAAGTCGTCAAGCTCGTCTCCTTCATTATGTGAGGAGGAGCTGCTGCTAATCAAAGGAGTTGATCGATGCACTTCTCCATCCAACATCAACAATCTCACTCTCTGCAACACCATGCCAAAAAAACCCCAAAACACATTAGGAGAAAGAATCAGTGTAAAAAGCTTACATCCAGAGAGACTAAGTAAACCTTCTCAATCTCGTCTTGAAGAGATGGGTTCTCCCTTAAATGCTGCAGTGCTTTCTCTCTTCCTTGCCCAAGCCTGAAAAAGAGAGTAACCCAACACAAAACACATATCACATCATCTGTATCCACTTCTTTCACAAAACGTTTTGAGATACACAAACACATATCACGTCATCTGTATCCACTTCTTTCACAATTTTTTTGAGAATTTAAAGTTGAATCCCATACCTTTGGTCTTCATAGCTGTACCAAGAACCCTTCTTTACCACTACCTCCATAATTTCAGCACAATCAAGAACACATCCCTACAGGTTTTAGGTTTTAAGTTAAAAGACAATGGAAAAACTTTGATGTATTATCAGAGACTGATGATGCATACCAGTTTACTAACTCCTTCCCCAAACATAATCTCAAACTCTGCTTGCTTATACGGTCTTGATACCTGTAAACAGAAAAGATACAAAGACAAATTCACTCCTTTTTATACTTTAACTTGACATGTTATGCCTTCATTCAAACTAACCTTGCTCTTCTGCACTCTTACACGAGCCCGAAGACCAATATCTTCATCCCCTTTGCTCTTTAAACAAGTAAAAATGAATTACAGTTTCAAAACGGAACCAAACAACACAGATGTAAACCACAATGTTAAAGGAACTGTTATGCTTACAGATTTGATCTTCCCTGCAGAACGAATCTCTAGCCGGACCGAAGCAAAAAACTTCAGGGCAATGCCTCCGCTGGTCACCTCTGGATTCCCGTAGTACACACCAATCTTCATAGCATAAGAGAACATCACTGTTAGTTCAAGAACACATCATGCTATTAAGTACATGTAACAAATGAACAGTGACTGATTACTGATTAGTCACAGTTACCTTGTATCTAATTTGGTTTAGGAAAATAAGTGTACAACCAGCTTTAGAGGCGTTTCCTGACATTTTACGAAGAGCTTGACTCATAAGACGTGCTTGCAACCCCATTTGCTGCATTCCAATCTCACCCTAAACCATGAAACATGAGAGCAAAACAAATTCAATTCAGAAAAAAGTTCACACCATGAAGAAACTACATGTTAGAAAGACATGGTAGCATACTTCAATCTCGGCACGTGGAGTAAGTGCTGAAACAGAGTCTACACATATAAGGTCAACTGCACCAGATCGACACATCCGGTCGGCAACTGTGTGAGTAATGAAGAAAAGAACATGTTAGTTCACATGAAAACAACGTTCATAAAACGAGAGATTTTGGAATGTTATTGGATTTACTTTCTAAAGCCATCTCTCCATTATCTGGCTGACACACTATAAGATTCTCAACATCAACACCTAACGCTTTAGAGTAAGACGGATCAAAGGCATGCTCTGCATCAACAAGCATCGCATTGCCTCCAAGTTTCTGCACCAGTCAGCAAACTTCAGCGTGATGATAGAAACATGGAACTATCTGATGGAAGTAGCTGACAAGAAGTATTATAACCTGAACTTCAGCAATTGCATGGAGTGCTAGTGTGGTCTTGCCACTACTTTCCGGTCCATATATCTGCAGTATCCGATTATATAAAATAATTATCAATTTTTTTCTTCTTCTTCTTATGAATCAAAATTCTCAGCAAGTGCATGTACCTCCACTACTCTACCCTTTGGCAGGCCTCCACCTAAGGCAAGATCAAGCGTCAATACACCACTCGGAAAAGTCTCCCTGCAATATAATACAAACGTTACACAATCATTTTTTTTTTCTAGGAGTGTAGTGACAATTGAAGTATAGAATAAAGAAATAGTATCAAGAGAGAGAGAGAGAGTCTCACACTAGTGCACCACCAGCACTCCCCAACCTTGTGACACTTCCTTTACCAAAAGAACCGTTAATGTCATTCATAGCTGCCTCTAAAGCCTTTTGCTGTAAACACAAAAAAAAAGCTGTTAAGACAAAAGAACTCAAACACAACAAGAGTGGACTCAGAAGCAATGCAAAGGGAGGCAACAATGCTAGAAACAGCTGAATAAGACAAATGAAACTCCTTTTTTTTTATACATAGACTATGGAAATGTAATAAAACTAATTACCCATGTCCAAAGGACAGCACTTTCAGACAACAATTGTAATAAAATGTGAAAAACCTTCCAAAAGGTTACGACTTTTCAGCTTAACAAAGAGTCCAATGGAGAGCCAAGTTCACACTGAATCTACTACAGAAGAAGGAGAAGGAAGTTCTTACACGGTCGAGGAAGCGTGAATCGGAGTCGGGAGAGAGAGAGCCGTTGATTCTGTCATCGAATTCGGAAGGAATGCTCTGTGAGGTTTTCTTGGCGGCGGTAACGGTGACCGGAGAGTATAAGCGGCGGGAGTAGTGAGAGGAGAGACGGAGCTGTGGAGAATAGGAGCATGTTGTGGAAGGAGGAGGGTATAGAGGAGAAAGAAGATTGAAGCAAGGATTGAGCTTTAGAGACAACACACGGCATGATGAATCCATTTTTTTCTGGGTTTAAGCAGAGAGAGAGTCCAAAAGACAAAAGCCGAAGAAGACGAACTTATATTTCAAAGGACTTTTATAATAAATAAATTATTCTTAATTTTCGTCAGTTTTATATCGAAGATGAATTATTTAGTTTTGTATTTAAAATTTTGATTCATTGCATTTTACTTTGAAACTACAGCATAAACATAAAAGTATAAAATAGTGATAGGATTTATTAAAACAAATCAAATGTTAAATTATTGATTTGTTTTAATAAATCCTATCATTTTTATTTTATACTTTTAAGTAGTACTAGGATGGGTGTTTTTTTGGGAAGTCTTCGTGTTGCACTCTTTTAAAATTATCAAAAAAAAAAAAAATCAAATGTTTAATTATTTTAAAACAAAACCAATAATTTATATTTACTTTTTAATATATGTGATGAACTTTGAAAACTGATAAATACAGGGAAAATATTACTTAGGTTATCAGAGAATACAAAGATACTAGTAATTTGGTCATCTCCAACTATACCAAATTTAGTGTTAGAATTACACCAAATTTAGTGTTTAGGTGTCATGTTTTTTTTTTCATCTCCAACTACAACATTAAATATGAAAAATTGTCAAAAATACCACAAATTAAATACCACTTTTTAAAAATACTCTCAATCAAAAATATATAAACATTTGGGTTTAGGCTTTAGTGATTAGTGTTAATGTTTAGGGTTTAGTATTAAAGAGTTTAGGTTGGGTTTATATATGTTTTATAAATATTTTAAAAAATTAGTTTATCTCAAATTTATGGTGTTTTTGAAAATGTCTATTTGTTGATAGTAAACATGAAAAGTGGTATCACCAAAGTCGTATAAGTCAAATTTCCCCATCAAATATTACATCAAGGTAATATTATTTATTTTTATTTTATTTCTAATAATTTTATATTTTTATTATTTGTAACTGATAAATAATTATTTTATCACACTTAGATAGTATGTGTGTTGATTTTCTTTTTATAATTGTACGTTTATAAAATTGATGTAATATATATTCTTGGATATACCTTTTAAATATTTATTTTATAAAAAATATTATGTTATAAAACAATAATTAAAAATAAAAATATTATTTTAGTGTTTTGTGAATTTATTAGTAATAATGTAACTTAAGTAAAGATTATAACCAATATTTTAAGATAAAAATATATTACAGTGTAAAGTAAACAATAATGAACATTATTGATTTTTACTTGAAAATAAAATATAAAAGTTCTATGATATTTATTTTTTACAATATAAAAATGATAGTAATCAATTGATGGTATTTTATTTGAAAATAAGATAAAAAAGTTTTATGTATATTAAAATAATTTTAAAATATAAATAACATTGTATATTTATGTTTAGTTATAAATTGGAACTAATTAACAATAATTATGAACTATAGTATTAAATGAAACACAATAAAATATGTGTAATTAATATTTGGTGTAACACTATTCACTCTGCACCAAATTTGGTGGGATGATATCATTTTTAGTGTTACGTGGAGATAAAATTACATCAAATTCAGTGTTTGGTGTCTCATTGGAGTTGGTCTTAGTAACCATAACAATCAGCCAATCAGAAAGAACTAAAGTAAGAGATTATAAAAGAGACAAATGAGTTGATATGAGATTGGCATTGTTCTTAAGGCTTGTTATGAGATTGGCATTGTTCTTTGTCAAGCATGAAGAACAAAGCTCAAGACTTTTATCATCTAATATCTAACACTTTCTTGAATCATAATATTTTCCATGACTATGCAAGCTTAAAAAGTCCAGCATCTTCTTCCTCGTCTTCTAAGCTACGTTCCATCTTTCTTCACTCTGGAGTCTGAACAACAAATGCCAATTTTATTAGCCAGTTATGTTATACTCAAACCAAATTTAAGCAAAAGTAGAAGTTAAACCTATTAGTGATTCAACCAGAGAGATACACCAATGGATTCATCGATGGAAATTAGCTACTAAGAGATTTTCATATTTAATGCTAATGAGATTTTGGACAATTTTGCAGTTAATATATTATATATAGGACGATGCCACTGCTTCCACTAAGGTATTTTCTTGGTTTTAGTCTTCTAGACTGAAGATACAAGAGCAATGAATTCATTTTAACTAGCTGTAGATTCATCATTTCACTAGGAGTTGCTTTCAGTAGCGGTGTGGATCCACAGCTGCAATATCCATAATGATGCAAATCAATAGATCATTCAAATTGGCTATACCAGATGTAGATATCATTGAATCCACATGAACTCTACCTCAGAAAGTGATGAGACAAACTATGTACCTTCATGTTATTCCCTTTAAATTCATGTGAAAAAACAAACACTTTTGATCGTTGTCATGTGCATACGGATATTATCTGCAACCCAAAGGACAACGATTAAACCATGTATGTAGTCTAGAGTCCATCCTGAAATGGACACAACATCAGAAAAGGAGAGGCATGCACACGTCGCACCACTCAATAGTCAGTGTTAGTGTATATATACATGGAGAGAAAGTAAGTAACACCAATGTTTCAAAAATCGATTCAGAGAGTAAGTAAAATTAACAAGTGTTTTAAAAGTCTAAATAGTAAGTAAAACTGTTGTCCAAAACAAAGGTAAGTACAACAAGTGTTTTAAAAACGATTTAGACAGCAAATCATCATAAACTAAAATGAATTTTCTTAAAAGTTAAAAACACTTTTAAAAAATCCGATCTAGACAGTGTCTAGTAGTTTGCTTAGGCAATAATCCACTACCACTTAACAATTTCTTGAATATTGTGTAAAACACAGAACAATCCGTAACTCTAAAGAAACACTCGTGACATGGGTGTGCAAATACCAATTGCCATCTTTAAGACCAGAGAAAAAAATATATCAAAGCGTGATACCACTTTCCTTTAATCGAAGCAATTAACATCTAATTATGGAGGTAATATTAGAAAGACAAGAAGATCCTAGATCAAGAAGAGATGAGAGCAAAACCTGAGCTAACTGTCAACGCGATTCCTAACAGATTCTATTTCCCTAATTTGGCGCATTTATTGTTATTCTGATTGATAGATAATCAAAAGCATCACTTATATCACGTGATCTTCTATACCAATGATTTCATGCTTTATTCTAACTTCCAAATTTATAAGATAATGATGTTTTTATTTGCATGTAAGATATAAAAAGATACCAATACTTTTCCTGTAATAAAACAAACAAAGAGTATTAAGGTAACTAAAAAAGCTGTACTAATGAAACGATATCAATCTAATCGAGAGTGCGGTGTGACATGCACGCGCCACCAGGGTAGTATATTTACTACACTGTTTTCTCGAAAAACAAACAAATAAAAACCTCTCTCTCTCTTTACTTTAGATCTGGCCGGGACGGACGACGGCGATACTGTTTTCTTAAAAACGCCGGTGATGGCTTCTGCTTGCGTCAACAATGTCAGTGTCTCTGCTTACGGACGTTTCAACCCGCGAGCTGCTTCCTTCACCCGCGAAGACGCTCGGAGCTCTGGATCCGAGAAGAAGCTGATTCCTCCTCCCAAGGTTTCGACGGAGGAGGAAGAAGGGTTCGAGTTCGAGTTCCGACACGAGGTTCCTGTCGGAATGCTCACTGCCGACGAGCTTTTCTCCGACGGTAAACTCGTGACGGCGGCGGCGGAAGTCGAGACGGAGGTTTCCGGCGAGGAGAGCTGCTTGGTTTCTTCTCCCAAGGCGCCACGGTGTTCGAGTAAGTGGAGGGAGCTGTTAGGTTTTAAGAGATTCTCACAAAACAGCAAAACCACCGCAACGACGACGTTTCATTCAAATCCACCGAGATCGTCTACGGCGTCGTTTAAACAGTTTTTAAACCGGACCTCCAAAACGTCGTCGTCTTCTGAAGCTTCTTCGTTAATCACTCTTCCTCTCCTCTCAGACAGCGAATCTCTCTCCTCACGTATGTCCCTCTCGTCCTCCTCCTCCTCGAGCCACGACCACGAGGACACCACACCGAGGCTATCACTCGACGCAGAGAGACTCAACCACCTCGCCAACCAAACCATCACGGCGAACCCGTTCGCTCCCGCTCGGCCGAGGATGAGGCTACTGAAGCCTCGTGATGGAGAAGAGTCTGTCTCTGTAGACAGTCCGAGACTAAACTCGTCGGGGAAGATCGTGTACCAGAAGAGCCTAGAGCGGAGCTCGAGCAGCCCCAGTGGTGGAGGCACGAGCGGCGGAGGGTATAGAAACAGAGGAGTGGAGAGATCGTACAGTGTGAACGTGAGGGTGGCTCCTGTTCTTAACGTTCCGGTTTGTTCGGTGAGAGGTGGTTCTGTAATATTCAGCCAGTTCTTCTCTTCTTCGTCTCAACACAAGCACGGTGGTATCAGTAGAGGTCGTAACTCCACAGATCGAGTTAGCTAGCTAGCTAGTAGTAAATTAGTAGTCTATGTACTTTGTGGTGTGTAGATAAAAATAATATCTACACATTTGTGTAGTGTAGTTTGGTCGCTTGCTTGCTTCTCCTGGGGTTTGAGAGTTAAGAGAGAGAGTGAGGTTGACGCGTTAGGGTACACTAATGAATGCGCGTGGGATTATATGAGAACAGATGCTCTGTGTGTGTATCTACGCTCTCCCCACGTTGAAGCTTACTTAAGCTGTCTCTTTCATCTGCCATTTTTAAAAAAAAAAATCCAGATATTAATATTTTGTCGTTTAATAAGTTTCGGAAATGATGCAGTTTTTCAGAGACTTTACCACTTCTTTTTAGTTTTTATCGCATTTTGTGGTTTATTTTATTTTTATTTTTTGTATGAATGCAGGTTTATTTATTAGTTAATCAAAGAAGGTCCGTTTAAGTATCAATGGTGTGTTTCTATTGGTTATTGGTTTGGTGTTTTGAATGACATGTTCAAAATGTCAGGATATCTCAAACCATGGTACGTGAAAGGTACCAAAGTGTAGAAAGATTACATAGACTATCAAGTCTAGGAGAAAAGAGATAAAGATTGGACCAGTAAGAGATTGTTACAAGTACAATACCCTAAGCATCTATCACATGTCTCTATCCTCTGTACTTTAGGCTTGTCTCTTTTGTTCTCTTTCTCCATTCACTATATAACCCACCCTATAGTATTTGGGGTATAGTTTCATAGTCAAATTAGCAGCTAGGCTTTTGAGCTTGAGAAAAAAAAAAGTGAATACAACTGTCTTGAAAGTTACATCTACGATGATAGTAGAGTATGCTAAGTTGTAAACTAATGATTTGTAAAGCGAGGCTTTAAAGTGAAAAAGGTAAACTAGATTTGTGAGTTTGAGACAAAACTTTGGCATAGTTCCCCAAATGGGTTTAGGTTTCTGGTCAGAGGCTCGGTCCTCTATGTTCATGTTCATTTAAATCCTTACAAATTACACCCATCATCATCATCGATATGTAGATAGAGATACATACACATTTACATGTACAAAGAACATGTTAGTTACAAGAAACTACATTAGTGATTAGCTAAAGAAAAGTTGTGGCCCATAAGCTTAATGTAGAGAGTGGAGAGACAGTACTGGTTATCCGAAAAGCCTACGAGATCCAATTATATATGGTTAAACCACGTGAGCAGAACAGAAGACACGTGACTTTTTGTTATCATCCTATTGATTTTGTCGTTCACTCACGTGACAAGATTTTATAAACATAAAATAGTTGCTTTTACTGTAAGAAACGGGCCGACATATTCTTCAATTTTGAATTTCTGTTTTGCATGATTGATTGATGGACCATGGTTAGATCAGAATATGTGTTTGCAACATATATGTATACTAATAATATAGCCATCATCCTTTTTTAAGTCTTGAACACTCAGAGCTATCGTCAGTCTTCTATGAAAAGGTCCTCCTTCTCGCTTGGGGGTACGTATTAAACTTAGCAATGTCTTTCTTATCGTCAGTGAATTAAGAGAAACCTTAAAGGAATACGAGTCTTGTGTGCATAAACAGATATAGTAAATTGTCAATTTATTCGTACTGGAAAAATGTAGAGTCACAACAAAGGCCGAGGAAATCTTTGTAAGTTCTATGATAGGTCCCTTGCCAAGAGATATCAATGTTGATCAATAATAATGAGAAAGTGAGAACACAATTTTTTTGGGTAGAAAGTCTACCACTTTTTGTCCTTTTCATTTCTTTAAATAGAAAATACAAGATGCAAATGTTAGGAGTGAACTCAATCACCCCTTTGATATCTTAGAACACAAGATTGCTTTGATGCCAATTAAGGCCCCTCCTCAAAGCTAAGAGAGTTTGTAAAAGAACAAACTAAACAAAACACAACACAAGTTACTTCAATTTTCTATTCTCCTCTCCATCTTACGTTAACCACACCTTAAATACAAAATAGATAAACTAACCACTATGTGAACGTGGGCAACTAACACATCCACTAAATAATGAGATACAATTCCACTAAACAAAATAGAAATAAAGAAACTATCGAAGTCAAAGGCCACGCCATTCTTCTTCATATTGTATCTCATCAGCAAATAACAGGAATTAGAAAGTGGAGTCATTAAATTACTACATTGCAGGAAATGGGAAAAGTGGAGAACAATGTGCGTGGACTTGTTCTCTTATTGAAATAACAAATACTTGAAAAAATTCTCTACTCTTGCAGATATTTCTTGTTGAGCTTACGTGGCTATTTTTCCTTCTCAGCGCCACCTCATCATGTGTACCATTGTCTTCGTCTTGTATCCTATCCTTCTAAGAACAAAAGAAAACATCAAGGTTAGAGTTTTCAAGAAGAGCATCTGAAAATGCAGAGTTCGAGCTATTGCAGACTGAGAGCTCGAACTTTTTATGGAAGCAGCAGATGGACGAATGGAGAACGGAAGGCTTTGTAGTGGTGAAATGCTTGACGGATCCTCAAAAGGATTTTAGAGATGCAATGGTTGAGAATTGAGATGATCGTGGAGAATGATATCAACCTCCCGGAAGAAATCAAACAGGTTCTCAGTTATCTCAGACTCCACACCGACAAATATCATGACATGAACAACAATGTGTAGTGCTTTGATTCCATTCTCGTAAATTTTAGTGTAGAATATTAATATCAATCATTATGATTGGTTTATATTTATAAATGTAAAAATTTAAAATCATGCTTGCGCAACTTAATTACTTCATAGCTATGAAGAAAAAAATGTTTATGCTCAATCAGTGAAGTTTAAATCTCTTTTTTTTCTGTTTCATTTCTTAAAAAATCAACAACCAACTTACTCTCTCTTGCTCTCGGTAGTCTTCATCTCCATTTACTAATTTCACTAGGTTAAGACCAGCGCATTGCGCGGGATGAGAATTAGATATACAAATTAGTTTACATATTATTATTTATTTTGTGTGCTTATAAATATTATAAAATAATATATATATATATTAAATAAATGAGAAATCAGTAAAATGATAAGAAACTATTACTAATTCTAAACATATTTTAGTATAAAATGTATGTGTGTGTTTTTCTTACCAGAAATAAGAAATATATTATTTAGATTCAGGATAAGAAATCACATACAATTTAGATTTATAAAAATATATTATTGTAGGTTGAAAACCAAAAATATATTTTATACTAAATTTAAATATATATATATATATATATATATATATATATATTTATATGTACTAATGTTCTAAAGAGTTAGAATATATAATTTATTATAATGTTCTAAAGAGATAAATATATAAGTGGTTGAGAGTGTTTGGAAGCCTAAATTTAGTGCTTTAGGTTAATTCTATCGTTGAGTATGTTTGGAAGCCTAAATTAAGTGGTTCTAGGTTAACTATTTCCTGCCGATTTAAAAATAAATCAAAAAGAAATTACCAAAAAACAACCAATAGAATTAAAAGAATTATTCTGAGAGTGTCTTCTATGAGTACCACGTAAGCAGAAATCACCAAATTGATTTATCTTTTAATGTATAAGGGGATATAGATAGATGATGTTAATTGTTTGCATTACCACTTTTTGAGTCACTTATTTAAATTATGAAAATTTATTTGACATCATTTATGAACAATGCAAATATTAGAAATACTGTAAGTGATGTTGAACAATGATTTTTTTGTAGTGCCGGTGGTGAAAGTTACAGCCGTAATCCTTTTACCACAAGAGTTATCTTTCTGGTTAATATCTTTTACCAAAAAAATAGAAAAAGATTATCTAAAATATGGAAACAAAATATACATAATCATTTAATGAACTTACATTTTATTATTTTTGTTACATATTGTATCACATTATATTTATACAGCTTAGGATTGTTATTAATTATAACATTTAAGAAGAAACATATTTAGGTTTTGGTAGTCCATTTAAGCACATGTCCCAGTGGTTTATTAAACATTGAGGTTGAGCTCCAGCTAGATAGATGTAGGAAGCTTTATGGGTGTTATCTTGAGTGATCTCCAGAGTATTGCTAACTTTGAGCTTGCAATATCTCCAGAGTACTGCTATGGAAGGTAAAATATTCAGTCCAGTAGATTCAGAGAAGTAAACTATTCCTCAAACTTTTGAATCGATTGGATCATTGAAACTTTATATTTTTTGTGCGGCGGCGTACATAGATTTTGAGATAGCAGGAGGATAATTAGAGAGGACACGAGCTTTAAATGAGCGACTCTTGGACCGCCCAAAGCATTACAAGGTGTGGGTTAGTTTTGCAAATTTTGAAATTTCTGCTGCAGAACAAGAAGAAGAAGAGGAAGACCAAGAAGAAATAGATGCTATTGAACTCAAGAAAGAGTGCATCAGATGTGCCAGAGGTAACTATAAAACTGCATGTTATATGAATTTTGATTAAAACCTTGAGACATGTTTTAACTGTATTTTCTCTCTCTATTTTCTTTCTTCTGCTCAGCTATTTTCTAGAGAGCCAACAGCTACTACAAAGTTTCTGCACCAGAGTTGAAAGAAGAACAATCTACACTATAAGAAGATTGGCTTATCATGGAGACAAACTTTGATAATCTCAGGGAAGTGGGTGTGGCACAATCTAAAGTTCTCTGTACATCACCACTCATCCTATATGGTTTTGCTGTTATCTTTTGATTGTGTTAGCAAAAAAAAAACTCAATTCTGTTATTGTTTTTATCTTTTTGGCATTAGACCTTTAGAATTGTGTTTTCCGGTTTAGAAATTATGGGACAATCGGGAGTCTAAATTCTGGTTACTATTTCTGATTTTTTTTGGGTTTGTAAGTGGTGAAACTCAAAAGGGAAATGAATCCTTTAGGTTTTTTGGGTTTGTGAGTGGTGAAACTTAAAAGGGAAATGCACCCTTTAGGTCTAATTAAGCAAAACTCTCTAAAAACATCTTCTGGCGATTAAAAAAGGAAATGCACCCTCTGGCAGCCATTTTTTCATAGTCTTTAATCCACCAGTTTTTTAAAAGGAAAGAATTTACAAATGTTCTTGGACTGTTAGTAATGAACCAAAGTATGATAACATGACATGAAACCCCTATTTGTGTGAATAAATCACACACAAAAAGAGAAAAAAATTGAAATAGAATTCTCTCAAGAATTCTAGGACCTAAGCTATTATATGCAGCATTATTTTATTTTGATTTAAAATATAAAACTTTGTATGAAAATTGTTATAAGTGTTTAAGTTTTATCAAATATGGAATTCATTTTAAAATAAATTTGTGTTATGCGTTTCATTTTAACATAATATGTATATGCCTATAGGTCGATGAGGATGTTGATAAGAAGGCTAAGGCGAGGCCATAAAGGCCAAACACTTGGTATGATCTTGATTGAATTCACTCATCTTTTTTTTTGTGTTTGTGGTTTCGATATGATGAGTTAAGGTTGCTGAGAAAGGACATATTAAACCTTCAAACTATTTCAGTTTCGATGGGAATGTTCTTACATGCATTGTAACTACGGAAGGTATTGTTTCCCATGCTGAATTATTCAAAGACCTATATTTGTAAACTATAATTTGGTATTTCTTTTACTTCTAATACTGACTCAGTTTTTCTTTCATAAACTCCTGGAATCAAAGTGGTCAATATTTTTGATGCTGTAACAAAGCTTAACATGCTTAAAAGGACTTGAATCCTTCAAGGCTAAAAGCCTAAAACTTGAGTCTTCAGATATTGATCTTTAGCATGAATCTTTTTGTAACTATAACTCTCCAATCAAGATGACTTATATAGCTAAATTGTTCCACAACATACTGTGTCACACATACAAATTTCCTCAGACCTCTAACCTCAGGAAAATAGTCATATCACATAAGAAGACAACATTCCACGCAATGAGAAAAATTCCTAACAAATAATTTTGTTATTAAAAAGAGTTCAACAAAAGCTATATTAAGTTACCAAACATAACAAGTAAAACACTATAATTTCACTAATATTTCATTGCAGATATAATTATGACCAGAAACAAATATATTCTGAAACATCATTTTCCTGTTAAATTAGAAAATATTAATTATTATTATGATATTATTAAACTATATATGTAGATTTTTTTTTAAATTGAGGTTCAATTATTTTATCAATTAAATTATTTTAAATAATTTAGCTTCGAGATATACTAATTCATTATTATGAAATAAATAATTTGTGTAAAATTATTTTAAGACTTAAATATTCTTGAAAAAAGTTTAATATTATTTATTTAAATTTTATATGTTTATTATGAAAAATGGAAATAGAAATAATAATAATAAAAATGATAATAATATTTATATTATTACATTTTTTTTGCTAATTTTGTATTCGCTAAAAATATAAAATAATGACAGTAAAGAAGGTTACTGTCATTTTAATTCAAGCCAAACATATTTATTAAAAGCAACAATATGATTTCAGAACTATTTTTAAGTTTTTTTTGTCTGTGATATCGTTTTTAATCTAGAATGGTTAAATATTGCACAAAATTACCATAATATAATTTTTATTATAATTTTCCGCCCGTAAAGCGGACCGACCCTAGTATATATATCTAAAAATTAAAAAAAAAGAAAAAAACATATCCAACAATTCACACATATAACAATATACCAACACATGGGATACTAAGTCAACACAACATGTCCCGACTGGTCTAACATTTAATAGTTGTGAAGGAATGCATGATCTCAATGTTGCAGTCCTTGTCAGCTGTATATACAAAGTAATTTTGTATTGAATAAACAAGTATTACACTTATTAAAAATTGAAAACAGATTATCAAAAATATGGAAAAGACAATATACATCATCATTTAATAAACTCTCATTTTATTATCTTGCTACATACTGTAGCATTTTATTTATACAATTTGGAGATTTTTATTTACGAATAAAATTATCAACTTACATTAAATATTGTTATAACATTTAAAAAAAGATATATTTAGTCTCTGAGAGTCCAATTAAGCACACGTCCCACTGGTTTAGTAGGATCTCTTCTGAAATATATACCATCATGTCTAGCACACCATTCACGGTATTGACCACATCTATTCGAACTTGTGCCTGCTCGAAATGCTGTAAGATGATGAAACTGTTTTATTCGAGGACGAGTATTATTTGGATCCCGCGGAAGCTGATAAAAGAGAGTACAAATATACTTTGTCCTTTCTTTAGCCGAGACGAATGTAAAAGTATGATTTTTGTTGGGTTGTATATCTATTTGTCCATGAGTAATGGCTGGGTTCCAGGATTGACACATGACATGAAAAATAGTACTGTTACCAATTTCGTTCTTGAATACTACACGACTTTCGGCGCAAGCTTCACTCAATCCAAAACATATAGCAATAACAAACAGAAACACTATGAAATTATTCATTTTTTTTGTGAGATAATTTTTGAAGTAGTGGAATTATCTATCTGTTGTATACTTGTATTTATAACTTTTTATGTGGAAAACGTCTGCCTTTATTTTTAGGTAGTCTATTAATAGCGTTAGCTAAATTTGAAAACAAAATATGAACCAAGTAAAATAACTGGTCACTATAGATTTTACTCAGGTTAATGTCGAACGTATAGTTATCTAAAAACAATAAAACAAAATAAATTAGCTGTTATTAGTTATAAGTCACCACTCACCACAAAATAAAAGAAACCAAAAATCTAAACCATGTGGAATGTGATTACTTTTAACAATACTGAAAACTAACAAGTTCAACTACATGTAACGTTTGCCAAATATCAACAAATATCTTTATCAAACGTTAGTTTTAGTAAACTTAAAAAACAAACTTATTCAATCACACATTTTAGTTTCAGAGCCACTAATTACTTTCTTCATCTGTTTGATTCTAATTTGTGTTGGTCTATGTCTTCCTCTCCTTGGAAAGACAGGTGGAAGGTTCACTCTCCTCTGAATTTCTTAAGTAGCAAATGTGAAACTGATACTTACAAAACCTCATTTACAAAGCCACCAAAAAGATAATCGACTCTCTCTGGTTCTTGATAATTTAGGCTTCCACTAAATTGGTTATAGATACAATTCAGTTGTTTGGTTGTTGGTGAATGGAAATGGAATAGTGGTACATGTTTGTTTCTGTTTTGTTTGGACACTTGATTTATGCGCTATATGCAATCAGCTTGCTCCTTGCAAACATGACAGAATATTCCTTGAAAAGTTTTGGGTACCTTGTGTTTTGTGTTGTGATTTGATTTTGATTTAGGGGGAAGATTGAATCTGAAATTTGATGTGATTTGATTTTTTTTGTGAGTTCCTAGATGATTGTAGGAGAATCCGAGGATTTGGTGTGATTTTTGTTAAACAACTCTAGAATCTCATCTAAAACTATGAGTTCCTAACTCAGTTATGTTTACTAACTTGTTTATCTTGGGAGAGATTTTCAGTCCCGTGGACTGAGAAATCATGGAAAAGGTTGGTCAACCTTAGTCAATCCAACTGATACAAATAGTTATGCGTTTTGTACTTTTATTATAGAACCAAAATAGTATTTTACAGTAATCTATAACAAACAACTTAAACCATTGTCCTTAAAATATTTTACTGTTGCTCCGGTCTTTCCATTATACCTGTCAGGAGCATCAATTTCCATATCTTGAGACTTGATTAGCCACTGGGAACTACAGTCTTGACTTTGGCTCTATCAAACGTTCATCACTTAAGCATGCATCTAGCAGCTGTGAAACCATCTTAAACACAAACTCAACTAAAAGTACACCAGGTCTGCTCGTTTCCAGACGAAGGATAAAAGATAAAAGATAAATTAACCAAATCAATATTTCTCCTTCTTCCATGTAAAAAGAACTCAGTTATGTTTACTAACAAGTTCAAGATCAGACAAGAAACCAAACACGAACTATACGCAATAAAGATCAAATCTTTAAACAAAAAAAAAAGAGAAGAAACCTGTCAGCGAGGAGAGCAAGAAAGACGAGAGGAGAGACAAGGTAGGAGAGACATAGCTCTTTCGAGGAACTTCCAGAGAAGAGGGAGGTTGTTGTCCCAGCAAATGTGCGAGACGAGAACCTCCGCGAGCTCCGTTGACGGGAACTCGACGAAGGGTTTCAAGGTCGATGATAAATGAGAAGCCCAGAGACGAGCATCGACGCACTGCTCCTGGAGCCATCTTCGTCAGCACCATTTTTTCCGATCAAAGATGTCAAGAAAGAACAGGGAAACTCTCGTTTCAGATTTGATTTGGCAAGAAAACAAAGAGAGTTTTGTGTGTGTAAGGCCAAGATTATCGGCGATGGAGAAGAAAAACATCTAAACTAAAATATGTCCTTAAATAATTGTCTATTTTTAATTTAAATTAATTGTCATTAATGCCAAGGACAGTCCATAAAAATGCCCATAATCTTGGCCTTATTGTCAAAACTAAAAAACATAACCTTATTCAAACTCTCATAATAACTGTATTAACAGATTTTTATTACTGCAACAAACTAAGCACGAAACTTATTGCAACAAACAAGTTCAATGAAAACAAAATGATAAAAAAATACAATCGTAAAACTTTTACCGAAAAAAAATATTTGTAAAATAATGATTCACGCATGGTATACAATTAAAATATTAAAACTAAAAATGTAAAATGAAAATCAAGAACGTCATATTAAAAGATTGATGTGGGTTTTACTAAGAGAAGTACCGGTGGGAAAAGAAAAAAAAAAAGGATTAGTGTGCATTGTCGATGAGGAATAATGCAAGAGCTTTGTTATTTTCACGAGAAAACATCAATTGAAACCATTAACTTTAAATTAATGCTAAAAATCCTCCAACTTATGTTTGAAAATGTCTTCAATTTTTAAATAATGACTATTTTAACTATCTAAACTATTAAAACAGAAGTACAAAATTGAATTAACCCTAATTTTTCCTTAATATTTACATTCTCATGCCACTGATTTAATAAATGATTATTTAATAATATTCTTAAACTACTGCCTCAATTAGTGGTAACCATATCTGTTGGGATGATACACATGTATTCATCCAATCGTATTAGCTTTTAACTTCCTTTTTCGTTTATGAATATTTTCTAGGTAATATAAACTTTTCACATAAATTAACTAACCATTTTGTTTTGATATACCACATATATAATAGGTCAAACTAATACATACGATCTGAAAAAAAATAAGACATACGAACTAGAAAAAAATAAGACATACAAACTGTTAGCAAGTCTATAACCATTCTTTCTTTTTTCTTTGACAAAAGTATATAACCATTCTGTTAAACATTTTCCATATATTGAATAATACAGATATTTTTTACATAATTACAATTTAATGCCACTATTCTAAACACATTAGTTTTATGCATCCACTAACCCCTTACTTCGCTAAACCACGTGTTTGCTATACCATCATATTAATTACATTTTGACAGCGTAACCTTATATTATTCAAAACCATACCAAAGAAACCAATAACCAGTTGTTCATATATTTGCTAGATTTTAGCATTAACTGTTTCATCATCATTTAAAGTGAGCATATAAGATACCTTAATATTTTCTAATTAATTAATCATAAAGCATAATTCTCAAATATATTAGGTTTACATATCTGGCTCAAATATACCAGGTTTAAAATGCCCCAATATATTGATAGTTTTATAAATCTATCCTAACACGAGTTTTTTAGTGGGTTTACATATTTATATAAACTATATTAGACCAAACCAAAACCGGGACGAATATGAGGTCCATAATCTTAAAAAGTGATAGACATAGATGCTCTTAGAATAGAGAAAATAGTGGTATTATATATTTGATTATATTTGATATATTAATATTTATATAGAAAATTAGTCTTATAGTATTATATTGTTAATTTTAATAGTTTAGATATGCATAAAATATATTCATAAATTATATTAAAAATTGATATATGCAATATATTTAGATTTATGTATTTATTTATTTTTAAAATTACTTTTACGGATCCCGATCTAAAACCGGATACTTGCGGATATATAATGTCTAGACAGATATCCGCAAGATACATATCCGAATACTTTTTTTAAAACACATCTGAATCCAAATACAATAATCATGGATCCAAATATTCTAAAATTTTCAAATATTTAATTATGTCCTAAACCTTAAAATTTTATATCACTAATTAAAAACAATATATATTTATAAAAAAATTAGAATCTACACCCGCTCGGGCGAGCGGGTCAAGCTCTAGTCATATTTTATTGGCTCAGCCATTTAAGAAATCCCAATACTCAACTGCTAAAAAAGGATGTTTGTTAACTCTTTAAACAACACTGTATTAAAAAAAACTGATTAAAAAAATTAATCAAACAACAAAATTTTTGCTTTTGTAAATACTCAAAGCATCTTTTCTTTGCCAAACAAGAACCATAAATCGACTTCATCTTCCTCATTTTTGAGTGAGGAATATAAAGTCGATTTGGAGATTTAGCTTCGCGAAAGAGATACTTTAAGTGTTTAAAAAAAAAACAACGTCGTTTGATTTTTTAAAATAACATTATTTAGAGAGATAACAACATCTATTTTATAGTTGATTTTAACAGTTGACTATTCATATTTCTTAAATGGCAGAGTATAACAAAATGTGATAGTTAAAACAACCAAATTTTCAAAAGATTATTTTAGATCAAACATACGTTGAAAGTTTTTTTTGGTTTTAATTTGAAAAGTTTGGGGTTTTAATAACAGTTTTCTCTTATTTTCACAAATATAAAGCATTAAATATTTTTTTGTTTGTGTCGACCATAAGATTTCATTTAAAAGCCCATTAAAGACAATTAGAGAGATTATTACAAAGCTTATCTTTTTTTTTGAACAAATATTACAAAGCTTATCATGGATCCAATACTATAGCATCAAGAAGATAAAGATTATATAGCACGCGCTATAAAGAAGTTGTAGTGGAATCGACGTGGCAGAGAGGAAATATATAGCTTGTTTTAGTTTCTTCCACCTTCTTCTTCGGCCTGTTTGTTTGGCTGCGGCCCGCCGGTGACGGTGCATCTTTACTGCCAAAATACTTTGACTAAATCTCTACTATTTCCTTTTGCTAACAACCGAAAAAATGATTAGATCTTTGGTCTTGAGCTTCAGTTTTGATATACCCAAGGAGAACGCTGTCAAAACACGACCAGAGCCCAAAATAGTCACTTCAGAAGAGATCCTAGTAAACCATTGGGACACATATGCATAAATGGACTACAATTACAGAGTTAAGTTTTTCCTAAAAGTTATAACAACACTAGGGTGTATCCGCACTTCGCGGATGGTAACTTTTTATGTGCTTTGTTTGAGAAATTTGTTTTCATCCATTGTTTTGAACTTTGTGTGTTCTAATTTGTGATTGTAACTACTGTTAGTTGGAGGATCCTGATTTTCTTTTATCGTTCTGTGAGTTTTTTTGTAAGAGGTGATTAGCTGGTAAATGTACATACATAGCTACTGATCATATCTATGTAAATTTCGGTTTATCGGACTTTTTTTTGTATGTTTGGTTTAGTGTTTTATTTTCTTTGATCTTTTCTTTTCTTCAGTATTGTCTTTTCTCTCATGAGTTTGTAAGTCCTTACTCGTTATAGATGTTTGCATGGAGTTTAGGCTTTCTCTGTTTGAAGATTCAAGGTGGGTCGGCTGGTTGAAGAGTTCGCAGATTTTGGGCTCTGGTCGTGTTTTGACAGCGTTCTCCTTGGGTATATCAAAACTGAAGCTCAAGATATTAGGAGATCTTGAAGATCGACCTACTCCAATGGTCAATATTAGAATATACATCAATATATTAGAATAGGAAACTTATCATTATCTATTATATACTATTCCATATTAGTTTAGGAAATTAGTTTGATTTATTTTCTATATAAACTATGCATCTTGTAACATTATTTTTATGAGAGTCTAATATAATTTTCCATAAACACTTTTGTGTTCTTTACTTTCATAAATTTGTCATGGTATCAGAGCCTAAACAAAACTAAAAACTTCTAATCTTTTTCATCATCTCGTTGCTCTTCAAAAATTGAAGATCAACATATCATATCATCATTAATTCCTGTGATTTCGTGATCTTTGAAACACAGAACATCAATTCAAAACATCTTTTTCATCTTGTTGACTTTGCAAAATCGCAGTACAACATATAATCATCTTCTTCATTCTTCTCGATTCTTTGTGTTTCGAGATCTCTAAAAAAACATTCATTCATCTACTTTCGTATGGCTATTAGCTCACGAGAGATTCAGATTTCTTAACGGCAGTCTACCAGCAGCCGATTCAACCTACCGTGAAGATTGGATAGCAAACAATCATCTCATTGTAGGATGGATAAAACAAACATCTATCTCAACTCGCGGAATTGCAGAAGAGTTACGAGACATTCATCAAGTTTCTGCAACATCATCAACAATCGTTGTTTCACAAGCTTTTGAATTATTTCTACTACTATATTTTTAAGATTGTCCAATCTCATACGTGTTACCACATATGAGATTGAGGGAGGGTATTAGGAGATCTTGAAGATCGACCTACTCCAATGGTCAATATTAGAATATACATCAATATATTAGAATAGGAAACTTATCATTATCTATTATATACTATTCCATATTAGTTTAGGAAATTAGTTTGATTTATTTTCTATATAAACTATGCATCTTGTAACATTATTTTTATGAGAGTCTAATATAATTTTCCATAAACACTTTTGTGTTCTTTACTTTCATAAATTTGTCAAATTCCTATCAAATCTGGGAAAACATTCACTGTATTGACCACGTTTTTTCGATGACAAGCTTGCTCAAAAAGCTTCAAATTCAGCAAAACGATTTAATCGAGGAAGAGGATTAGTCGGATCTAGCGGAAGCAGGTACCAGATATCACAATAATATGACGTTCTTGATTTTCTAGTACCAATAGCGACGAATGGAAAAGTATTATTGCCATCGAATGTTATCATGCCCCTTCCATGACTTTGGCTGGTGTATCCAAGATTGACATTCATTTGGTTCTTGAGTACTACACTGACTTTCTGCGCAAGCTTCAAACAATCCATACAGTAATAATAACAAACAGAAACCCTATGAAATTATTCTTTTTCCTGATACAGTAATAATATATTCATGTTTATCCTTCTTGTTTACTCAAAAGAAGAAATTAAACCAATGATAAAAATATTTGTATTAATTTTTCATAACGGATTTCTCATGTTAAAAGTTACAGCAACTAATATTGATAGTACTCTTAGTGAACAATTAGATTTATTAATATATAATTGTATATAACTATAATAATCAATTAATTATAAAAAAAAATTAAAAACGTCTATTGAATAATATATTCATGTTTATCCTTACTGTTTACTCAAAAGAAGAAATTAAACCAATGAGAAAAAAATTGTATTATTATACATTACTTTAATTGGTATGCAATTCATTTATATTATAATAAATTAATGATCTTTTCAGTCACTGAGATATAATAAAAAAATAGATTTCATGATTTTCTCAATTGTTTACTAAAATAAAAAAACCACTATAACGATCAGTAAATGTATCATTTAAAAAACATTATATCATGCCTATTCTCTTTTACAAAAATTTAAAGTATATGAAATAGCAAAATAAGTATGTCCCAAAATATCATTATTCCAATTTATTTCTTAGCCTTTTATTTTAGATTAATATATTTTAATTATGTTTTACTTTTATTTTGATTCTGTCTTTTTTTTTGAAAATTTTAGGTAGTTTCATGCATATAATAGGTTTAAAGAGGTAAAAATGGTTAAAAATGTTTACCTCTATATTTTATTTATTTGCGTCTAATTATTGTTTATAGTTATGTTCTAACATTTTTAAAAGACGAAGATAAATAAAATCTGATAAAAAGAGTTTATGTTAATAATTATATATTTTTTATTTAATTCGACTATAGTTTATTTAATTTAAAATATCTTGTGCTTTTGATTTATTTTGAGTTTTTATAGGTTTTAGAAATTCCAAGAATTTAATTTAATAAAATCACTTTATGTTAATAATTATATATTTGTTTATTTAATTCGAGTATTGTTTATATATTAATATAATGAAAACCTGGTTAAAGATAATAACATATTAAAAAAATATCAATGTTGTAAGCCAAAAATAATGTTTTTAAATCAATATAAACTAAAAAAAAGTAAGCAATTGAAAGATTCATAAAATATTTTAAATTTAATGTTTTATCTAATGCTTTGATCTTTAAACTAATAGTAATAAGTAACTCTAAATAATTATGTCCACGGGCAAACCACCTAGTTTAGTACTATTTAAATTTTGACACGAAAGCAACAATCAGTTTAACATGTAACACAAGATAAAGGGGATCTCAGCAAAAAAAAACATATGAGAATAAATCCATATTTCTTTTTATAAATTAGATATTGATATTTTCTCTACTGGAAAAATAGTTTTTGATTTTACTATATAGAGATTACTATTTTAGATGAATACATTGAAAATAAATTTATTTCTATTTTCAGAGGTTAAAGTAGCAAAATACATTGGAGATAATCAAAATATAGTACAAAGAACATACATAATTAATTACCATAGCATAATCCCAAATATTTATTTGGTAAAACATAGCATCGCGGATAAGATGATTCAATTTTGACATGTTCCAATCGTCGAAGATTGCTTAAGAAGCGAATGATTTTGATGTTCAGCTCATAACTATCTACAAGTTCATAACTATCTACAGAATATTAAAACTTTGAAAATACTATTTTGTAATAAATAACGTATAAATATGTTTTTATTTGTCATCTTCTCCATGATTTTAGATAATTTTGTTTATTTGTCATGTTTTCCACAATTTTAAGCTTATTCGTCATATTTTTATAATTTTAGGTAACTTTGATTATTTTCCATGTTTTCGATAATTCAAAGAAATTTTGGTTATTTTTCATGTTTTTAATAATTTTGACTAATGAATCATCAAAGTTACTTTAAGGAAATTTTATTATTTGTCAATTGTTTGTCATGTTAATACAATTTTAATACAATTTTTAATATAAAGTGATGTTATTAAACTTGAAAAGTAAATTTAATTATTTTTCATGTTTTTCATAATATGTCATATTCTTCATGATTTTAGGCTAGATCATTAGTTTTAATAAATAATTTCAATTTAACTGATTAAAATTTAGATATATTTAATAAATAATTAGATTATTCATTATTTATTTGATTACAAATTAATATTATAAAAATAATCTCAGAAAATTAATAGAAAAAATGTTTGAAAAAGGATAAGATAATTCCGTGTATTGATTTTGTGTTTATTTACATCTTTTTTTTCTTATTTGTTAATTTTATAATTAGTAGTATATATTCACATATAATAATTAAATTTATCATTATACTAATATATTAAAATATTTTTATAAAATCTAAAATAACGTTATTTAAAATTATTTATATTTCTAAAAAGTAAAAACTACAAAATTTTGTTTTTTTTGTCAGCTTTTTTTGTCAGCAACTACAAAATTTTGTTAACGAGGTATACAAGCAATAGTTGATTAATATAATATTTAAAGTTAGATTTGGTTTAACAATCTTGTGCTTTTGATTTATTTTGAGATTTTGTAGGTTTTGATAACTCCAAAAATTGGTTCAATAACATCACTTTATATTAAAAATTAGATATTTTTTTATTTAATAATTGTTTATAAATTAATATAATAAAATCTGGTTAAAGATAACAACATATTTTCAAATAAAAAATTTATGTTGTTATCCAAAATAATATTTTAAGTCAATAAAAGTTAAAAAAAAATCAAGAAAATAAAAAATTCATAAAATAATATAATTATTAATAGTATATTTATTAATAAATATCTATAAAATAATTATGTCTGCAAATACGGGCAAAACACCTTGTTACATAGTATAAAAGAAAAGAAAAGAAAAGACGTAGACATCTCTTTCACAGGAAAATTAATATAGAAATAAAAATAATGTATTACTATTATATATTGATACATCAATATATAATCATTTAATAACCTCACGTTTTACTACACATTGCTACATATTTGTAGCACATTATTAATACAACTTATGGATTACTTATTACAAATACAAACAATCAACTTACATAAATATTCCTTTTTAAGTTATAAGAAAGAAAAACTTATTTAAAATCTCATTGGACTCCATCCATAGTCATTTCTACGTTCATGTGGGTCTTTAACATTTCTTCTGAAGTAAATCCCATCAGGTCTGGCAACCCATTCACGGAATTGACCACATCTACTATTCGAACCCCCGGCAAATGCTTCAAGCTTATCAACATTTTGCATTCCACCGCGAAGATATTCCGGACCTTTTGGAATGGCGTACCATAGATCACAAGTAATTACAGTTCTGCGTCTTCGTTCAACAAGAGGCACGAATCCATAACCCATTTTGTCATTGAAGGGTATAGATCTTCTCCCCCAGTCTCTGTTTGGATCGTCAGATTTACAATGGATTTCGAGCATCACACCTTTGCCGAGTTCGTTCCTGATTTCTATTCTACTTTCAGCGCAAGCTTCACTCGATACAAAACATATTGTAATAGCAAAGAGAAACACTATAAATTTATTCATTTTTTTTTTGTGAGATATAATTTTTGAAGTAAAAAATTATATGTATCCTGTATTTATAATCGTTTTGTGTGGAAAATGTCTGCCTCTATTTTTAAATAGTTTATTAATGGCTTTAGCTAAATTTGGAAACATGAACCAAGTAAACCCACAAACAAGGTTTTTGTGTGGAGAAGTTTGCCTCTATTTTTAATCACGTTAATGTTGAAAGAATAGTTATTAAATGATTATATATTGATGTATCAACATTACAAAAAAAACACCTCTTTCGCGACGAAAATTAATGAGGAAAATAAATTCTCGTAAAATTATGTCGATATTACGAGTCCCTTACGAGGAAAACTAAGATTAATGTATTTCGTCGTGACTTAACGAAGAAACTGTTTCTTCGTAACTAAAACATAGGATCGCGTGGCTTTTACGAGGAAAACTAGTTTCCTCGTAAGGTCGACGTAAACTTAGCGTCTTCTTTACGACATGGTGGCTTTGATTGAGGAGCGTCAGATCCAGCTGACGCAGAAGTCCACCGACGGATTATCCATCACCTTATCCACAGTTGAAGTTGATAGAATTTACGAGGAGGTAAATTTTACAAAATTTTAAATTTTTTTATTTATTAGTTTCATTTAACTTTAAATATTTAATTTTAATATATATTTTTGTTTTCTAAGGTTGCCCCTAGAAAAAAGAGACGTACGTTGGGGATTGGTTTCGTTTAACGCTGTTCTGAGAGCGACATCGTTTTATGGTCAGAGACGGGATGACGAAGTCTCTGAGCTACGTAACGAGTTGGGCTCTACAAAAAATGAGTTGGCCTCGACAAAAACTGCGTTCACAGCTCATATGGGTGGACTCAAGGGCTTCTTGGATGTTACAGCGGCCACAAATCCGGAATGGGAGTCGATGTTGAGGATCATGCGACAACAAAATCCCATTCGAGGCGAGTCATCCGTCACACATGACGAAGCAAATGTCCAGAAGAGGACCGAGTAATTCTACGACACGATGAACGAGTCTTAGTTCTTTTTTTCGGTTGTTGTATTATAAATTCAAAACTTATTTAAACCTTATTTATATATAAAATATTTTCATATTTATATTTATTTTAAATTATAATTTTATTAATAAATTAAATAATTTAAATTATTTTTTTAAATAATAATTGTTTGGAAAGCACGAAGTATAATAATAATATACTTCGTGCTTTAAGGTCGGATAATGTCGGATAGAGTTCTCCATCAGAACAATCTATATAGCTAATATATTCCTATATAAAAAAATTTATTCATCTATATTATTAAAACAGAATTATTTTTTAATATTGTTTGGAAAAAATATCAGGATAAGTAAGAACTTTTTAGAAACTGAATGGCAAATTAAATAATTCTTTTATTTACATATTAGCAATTTCATTTACAATAAATTATTTTTTCATATTTTTTAATTTACAGATTCCATCAATGCATTTAAAATCAATTAAAATTATCAATTACAATGGTTGTTGTTTCTTTGTGGTGAAAAAACACACTGAAATATATAATATATATAATAATTTTCAAAATTTAATATTCTTTTATTTATTTTAGTCTAATATAAAAATTTCAAAAGTTAAATTTCAAAAAGAAAAAAATCATAAAATTAGTAATAACTCATAAAAAAAACTAATGCCAAAAATAAAATTTCCAGTATTCATTTCAAAATAAATTAACATAAAAAAATGTTGTTAAATCAAATATCTACATGAGAATGCGGATTATGTTCTTGTGTTTAGTTAAAACAACAACTATTTAATTAGAAACAAATTTAAAACAAATATTAAATAATTGAAAATTAAATAATTTGTTGCTGGCGAGAACAAAAGGAACAATAATAACATTTGCGATCAATAGTAAAGATCAGTCGCGCGACTATCAAGCGAACAACCCAGCGACATGTCGCAGCGACTGGTCGCCGGTCACGCGACAGTGAAACGAACAACTAGTAGCGACATCAAGTCGCAGTCGTTGACTCTGGTCGCTGACGCTAGCGACCTCCAAACCGCTAGCGACATCCAAACGAACAGGTGTTATATTTCCAAATAGTACATGAAATTGAATAAATTTTTGATTTATGATTCTTTAATTTTCTAGAAAAAAAACATTTACTATATTATTTAAAGAAAATAAAAGTATAATGATAAAGAAAAGTAAATCAACACTTTATTTTAGGTATAATTCCATGCTATATATATATGCTTCGTCTTGCTAAAGCATATGTTGAGACTTCGTTAGAATTACTATGTTTGCAACAAAATATCAACTTTTGCACTAACTTATATGTATTGCAATACTAGTATTTTCTTGTAGTATTTGTGCCTCTTGTGGATCAAAAGTGATTACGTATTGATATTGGCTTTCTGCATTTTTTATCAGGTGGTCAAAGATCGCTTCTCAACTTCCAGGAAACAAGATAAAGAATGTGTGGCATACCCATCTAAAGAAAAGACTTTTCCAAAGCTCAGCAGTTCCAGATGAACAGGCTATTTCCCTTGTTCGGGTAATGGGAAAGAGGATGAGTACTCTCAAGCAGAAGATTGTTTGAACATAAAGACCTCTCAAGACTCTACTATTTCCGAGACTTCTTCTGGTGGTTCCAACAAGTCAAACCAACAAAATGATCCAAAGATAAGCCTCTTGTTTGAGTTCTCCATCGGAACAGCTAAAAGCTCTCTCCTTGGAGCTTCTAAGCCTCTCGCAAACCCCTCAGAAGGATCCATCCGTGATCCCCGAGCTGCTCGGCCTCCTCCGCCGTCGTCTCGTCAATCCTTCTTCCAGTGAGTATATTTCGTCGTAAAGTCTCCACTTTTTTGGCTTCGATCTTTCTTCATAATATCCTTCCAAATTCCTCTCTATCTCCAACTATATAAACATGTTTGTAGAAGCTTTTATAGAACTAAATTCTACAACCTCCATTCACTAGAAAACAATCGTAGTTTAACTGTCAGTATTTAATGAAAAAACATGTTCATTTCCACCGATTGTATTAGGTATGACCACAAGTCCATGTTCCGCTAACGTTAGAACCCTTTTTGTTTTGCATATTGTGTCAGGTTGAATTAATAACCCAGAGATTGCTAAGAAAGTGAATGCCTAGGAGGGTGACCAAGACTGAGTTAATGGCAATTGGAAAAAACTTTGCTTATATCAAGCAAGGATCAGCTAAGGTAAAATAAAATATGTATATAAGCCACAAAAAAATCATGTTTTTGAGTGCATTGTCACAACTGATGATGTTAACCATGTTTTTATATTGGTATTATATCGCTTGCAGTAATTTCAAAACAAAGGCCAACAGAAGGCCCTTCTTGTTGATGTGGCAATGAAAACGTAACCGGAGTCGCAAAGAAATGAACTTTACACTAAGTATTCAATAAACTTTTGCTTGGATTGAGTTTGGTTTCTCTTTTGCACTGGTATCTTGCTAAGATCTTCGTCTACAACAATAAAGACCAGGCTGTGCATTGTTACAACTGTTGAAAGCATGCCTCCGAATTGGTTGATTAGTGAGATAGCTTGCCATTACATT
Source organism: Hirschfeldia incana (assembly GCA_026261945.1). NCBI lineage: Eukaryota > Viridiplantae > Streptophyta > Magnoliopsida > Brassicales > Brassicaceae > Hirschfeldia > Hirschfeldia incana. The sequence goes on along the minus strand of JABCMI010000095.1, from coordinate 477,460 downwards.
ATTCATCCTCCCATCTCATTAAACCTAACTAATCTTCCTTCAAAATGTTATGGTAGTGGTGATCTTGGTCTTGACCATGAGATGCATGTCTATTGTTAGGCTAACTTTTTTCAAACACGTAGGTTTAAGGTGAAAGTTTCTGAATACAACTTAGAAGGAAGGACTCACGCTATCTCTCTCCGAGTCCTGCAACTTTAACACTCCCAGTTGGAATCCCACTTGCCACCACTTCTGAAGTGCCTCTATTATCTGCAACACTGCAAGTGATCAGAGTGCGTCCTCCAAAGACTGGAGACTTAGCTGATGGAGAAAATGCAGTACAAGTGTACTGCGACGAAGCATAGAGAGGAAAATATGCTAGACTTGAGTAACAGGGCATTAACCACTCATCTTATCATAGCACTCATTTGTAGGAGTGTAACTTATCTTCTTCTTTTTTTTTTAATTCTGAGCTTTGGCTAAGTTTTTTTCTTATATATTTAAGTATGGCCTGCCATTACATAGCTGCTAGCAGATGACTTGATTGGGATTTTCTTTAATGTTACAGCTTCGAATGATCTGATGAATGTATGCTATCAAAGGACCATTATTTTCCTGTGTATTAAAATCATTTTAGAAATTTCTTTGTAGTTTGTACCAAAAAAAACTTCTTTGTAGTCATTTCTTTATAACTTTTTTGTAGTCCTTTCTTATTATTTTAAGGCTCTGATTTTATACAGCTTCTTCTATCAAGAATTTTCTGAAGCAGAGCTGGCGGAAAGCTGTTAGATTTAATCATCACTGCCACAATAGTTCCTATTTATGTATGTATTTTATATGATTTATATTTCAATATGTACATTTATATAATTATAATCAGGTTTAACATACATTTTAAATTGGTTTTATAAGATTCTAAACTCTAAAATGATTTTATAAACCCTTATAAATAACTTATAGACTCTTATAAATAACTTATAAACTTTTTAAAAAATAATTTTATAAATACTTCTAACCTACTATTTCTTTGTATTTATTGACAATCACTTTCTTAAATAGTTGATAACTAATTGCAAAACTGTATATATATATATATATATATATATATATATATATATATATATATATATATATATATATATATATATATATATATTACTTCCAAAACAGTGATTAGTGGAGAAGTACCATATGTTAAGTATATAAAAGAAACATAGGACTGATTCTTTACTTTCAGATTCACTCTACAAATTCAAAATATTTTTTTCACTGTTCAACAACAAAAAATTAGGCAAATTATTCACTGTTCAACAACAAAAAACTAGGCAAATTATCCGTGCGTAGCGCGAAAAACACTCTAGTTGCTTAAAAAACTGATTTTGATGTTCAATTCATAACTATCTATCTACAGAATATTAAAACTTTGAAAATATTATTTTGTAATAAGTAACGTATAAATATTATAAAAGCTGGAAGATTTGCTATAAAATCAATTATTACATAGTATAAAAGAAAAGAAAATACGTAGAAATTAATATAGAAATAAATATAATGTACTATTATTTAAAATATTGATACAACAATATATATGATCATTTAATAACCTCACATTTTACTACACTTTGCTACATATTTGTAGCACATTATTAATACAACTTAGGGATTAGTTATTTACAAATACAAATAATCAACTTACATAAATATTCCTTTTTCAGTTATAAGAAACAAAACTTATTTAAAATCTCATAAAGTTCCATGCATAGTCTTTTCTATGTTCATATGGGTCTTTAACATTTCTTCTGAAGTGAATCCCATCAGGCCTGGCAACCCATTCACGGTATTGACCACATTCCCTAGTCGCGCCCGCTGCAAATACTTCAAGCTTATCAACATTATGCATTCCACCGCCAGGAAATTTCGGACTTTTTGGAATGGCGTACCATAGATCACAAGTAATTATAGTTCTGTATCTTCGATCATGAACAGCCCGGAATCGATAACCCAATTTGTCATTGAATTTTGTAGATTCTCTCCCCATGTTTTTATATGGTTCTACAGATTTACATTCGGTTTCGAGCATCACACCTCTGCCGAGTTCGTTCTTGATATCTACATGACTTTCTGCGCAAGCTTCACTCAATACAAAACATGTTGTAATAGCAAACAGAAACACTAGGAATTTATTCATATTTTTTTGGGAGATATAATTTTTGAAGTAATAAAATTATATGTATCCTATATTTATAATCGTTTTGTGTGGAAAACGTTTGCCTCTATTTTAAAATAGTATATTAATGGCTTTAGCTAAATTTGGAAACAGACATGAACCAAGTAAAGCATAAACGTTTATCTCTATTTTTACTCACGTTAATGTCGAAAGAATTGTTATCCAAAACAATTAAACCAAATAAATCCCCATAAATCAACTGGTATATTTTTTTTTTTTTGAAAGTGATGAGAAAATTACATTTAAATATATTTTATTTTAAGAATGATTTATCAGTTATTATCATATTCTAAAAAATCTCAAAAATATAAATCGACATTATACTTAAATATATAATGTATGGGTATTACCATATTTTAGAAATTGTACCAAAAGGATAAATCAAACATTAAATGTAATTGTCCATATTATTTTTTTCAGAAGAAATATTATTAATTTTAGTAGCTATGTCGTATTATTTGAAAAAATAATTGTAGAGAGTACGGCAAAATCGTTTTTTCAAATAATGAATGAATGTATAGGGATCTACTCTATTAAAATAGAGTCATTATTTTATCTACTATAAAAAGGTCTATGTTAGACCATTAACTGAATATTTAACAAAATTTCCTAAATTTGTGCCTATATGATATTATTTTCCTAACAAAAAATAATATAAATCTAGAAAGTAACATTTTCAGTAAACGCCTAATACATTTCTATGAGGCAATTATTGTTTAGTTTTTACCATAATCTATCCAGATTTTATGTATTTTTAGGTAATTAGTTTTGAAATTAAATAGTAAAGCCGAATTCTTTTAAAAACAATCATATTACCTTTTCATATATAACAAAGTGAAAAATATATATTGGTCGTTTCATTCTATGTTTGATTTTTTTATAGCAAAAACACAAAACTAAAATATAAACATTAAATAAAAATAATTTCAAAATATAATATTAAATAATTTTATTTAGTATATTTAGTAAATTCAAAATATAGGATATTTAGTATAAAATATATAATTAATGAAAATACAATATTAAATATAATATTAATGTAAATATTTTCAAAATATAATATTAAATAATTTTATTTAGTATATTCAAAATATAGTATATTTAGTATAAAAATATAATGTTTGATTTCTATTTTACCTGAGTTATTAGATAGGATATCAGGGCGGTGGGCGTTCGGGTTCGGATCGAGTATTTCAAATTTTCGGGTATTTTGATATAGGGATATAATATCCATTCGTGTATTTCTATATTTCGGGTCGGATCCGGATATTTTTGTATCGGATTCGGTTATTTCGGGTCGGGTTTCGGATATTTAGATTTTGAAAAAAAAAAAAATTCACTGTTCAAATTTCTTCTATTTAAAAATACACCTTTAACTTATTTTTTTTACTTTAGCTTCTAATAGATCAAATGATTGATATATTTGGAGATAAAATTTAAAAATAAAAATACAGATTATTGTTTAAGAATTTTAGATACAGTTTTTGCTAATGCACAAAAACAAGAAGCTTGACATGTTTTTCAAATGAGTAGCAATTCATAATTATATGTATATTATCTGATTTTAAACTATGTAATAACATTAATAAAAATATTTTGAATAAAATGAAAGTAGTAAATTAGAAATATAAGGTTAAATATACATATATTCGGTTATCTTCGGATATCCATTCGGGTTCAGATATTATCTATTCGGGTTCGGTTATTACCTGTTCGAATTCGGATATCCAATTTCTTCTAAATGAGTATCCGTTCGAGTATTTTGCTATTTTGTTTTGGATTTCAGTTCGGGTTTTTTGGGTCTGGTTCGGGTGCCACCTCGGATATCGGGTAAAGTCCCCACTCCTAGAATATCTCATCGTTTTTGTTCAAATTAATATACATTAATGAAAATTGGTCATTTTGAAAACAAAAATATATCCGCACGGATGTGCGGGTTCAAACTCTAGTACTAAATTATTATAGAATCATGAGGTTTATTTTGAAATAATGTATAAGTGTAAGGTTTATATTGAAATTAAGTATAAATAGAAGGCCTATTTTGCATTATTTCCTAAAACCCTAAAACAAAATCAAAACTCCGGTCTTTATCGTCGCGACGGAGAAAGGTCTCGACTTGCTACAGCTTCACCGGTCGGGTCAACCCAGTCGGGTCGGGTTCGAACAGTGTTGGGCCTCTGTCAATTAAGGCTCTTCTTCGAGAAATTGACTTCAATTGATCGGATCGAATGGAGAAGAGCTCCGTCGTCGTAGTCCGCCGCGAAACCAACGGAGACGACGACGAGGGACGAGAAGCCCTCTTCTCACAGCTCAAAGCTCTCTCCTTGGAGCTTCTAAGCCTCTCGCAAACCCCTCGAAAGGATCCTTCCGCGATCCCCGAGCTGCTCGGCCTCCTCCGCCGTGCTCCGCCGTCGTCTCTCCAGTCCTTCTTCCAGTGAGTATATTTCACCGTAAAGTCTCCACCTTTGTGTTTCGATGTTTCATAAAGTTTTTTGTTTTTTTTTATTTTGTCAGCTACACTCTGTTCCCTTTGCTTCTTCTCCTAGACGGAGCAGTAGCGTGCAGAAGAAGTCAGGGAGATGCTGTTGTTGTGAGTGATAGAGTAGCAGAAGGTGTAGTCTCTTGTCTTGAGGAGCTTCTTAAGAAATGCCACGTCGGATCCGTTGATCAGGTGTGAGTTTGATTTTGAGTTAGTTATTGGGGGAAACTGTTTGTTATGTAATGTTGAAATGTTAAATTTTACTTCTTAGATGGTTGTGGTAATGAAGAAGTTAACTAGTGGTGCTATTTTGACGCCGTCTGAGGCTTCTGAGGAGTTTCGTGAAGGGATCATCAGATGTTTTCGAGCGATGATCTCTGGTTTGGTTCCGTGTGTTGATGGTTCTTGCGGATGTAAGCGGGTTCCTGGATGGCCTCAGCTGTCGGATGGAAGTGATTATCAGACTCAGGTTTCAGAGTATGATTTGGGAACTGGAGAGTGTTTGGTTGCGTTTCTTCAGTCTCACTCTGCTTTGGCTGCTGTGGGACATTGGCTTTCTATTCTTCTCAAAGTAATCACTCTTTTCTCCCTTTGCTTTTTACTTTTTGTATGAAGTCATGTAAGATTGTATACACTTAAATCAATTTTGGATTCATTGCACAAAGGTGGCTGATGCGGAGGCTTCTCGAGGACATAGAGGAAGTGCACACCTTAGAGTTGAAGCCTTTATGACCTTGAGGATACTTGTGGCTAAGGTAGCTATTGTATTATGCGCATACAGGGTTTGATACATTGCTTTTCTTCCATTTGCCACTTATGGGTCCTAATAAGAATATGAGAATATGGTGGTGTATTCAACAGGTGATTTGTATTAAAATGAAAAAGTCCGCTGTTATTCTGAATTTTTAAACTCATTTAAAGTACATTGCTATTAATTTGAAATTTCCATAGAGTATTCTTCACTGTATTTTAAGGTTTTCAAGTGATTCTAGAGTGTTTAAATGGAGTTTCTTAGTTTAAAAAATAAAAAGCTAAATCTCATGATTTTAGTTGAGATTCTAAACTGGTTTAAGAAAAAACATATTAAATTTTCCAATCATATAAAATCATTTAAAAAAAAATCAAATCAACTCAAACTCTAGATTGAATAAACCATGATTCTTTTTGTAGATTGGTACTGCTGATGTGTTGGCGTTTTTTCTACCTGGTGTTGTTCGCCAAATCGTCAAAGTGTTGCATGTTTCAAGAGCAATGATAAGCGGAGCTGCAGGAAGCGTTGATGCATTGGACCAAGCAATTAGATGTTTAGCCGAGTTTCTCATGATAGTCCTTGATGATGAGGCCAATTCATCGGCTCTCTGTATCTCTGATGATGATTCAAAGTTGCAGAAGCATGAATCTGCACACTCAGTTCTGGACCAACTTCGTTCTCTGACAATAAAATCTCAAGGGCAGCAGAGCAACGAGCTGACAGAGACTACAAGCCAAGAGATTGCACATGAAAAATCCAGTCAGAAACTGAGTGGTGACTCCTTTCATGTTGAACGCACAAAGGAATGGTTAGAGAAGACAACATCTCATGTGAATAAGCTGTTTTGTGAGACGTTTCCTCATGTATGCTATTTTTTATCTCCTTTAATCCCTATTTTTACCGTTTTTTTATCTGAGTGGTGAATCTCAATTGGTTTCAGATTCTTACTCATCCAGCTGGCAAAATTAGATGGGGGTTTCTTGCAGCAATACGTGGACTGCTATCTAAGAGCCCTCGTTCTTTGAAAGGAGCCAGGCTAGTGATGTTGGTAAAGTTCATAACCAAGACAACAACACATGATTGTTAGATACTTGCTACTGGATGAGTTTCTTATTTTATGATGCAGGAATGCGTATGTACTCTGGTTGTTGATGACTCCAATGAAGTCTCTGCAGCAGCTCAGGAAACTCTCGATCACTTGTTCTCTGAACGTTCAAAGTATCACGTAGAGAGCGACATAAGCAAGATCTTTAGCAGGTATTTTTCTCTTTTCTTCTGTTATATTGTTCCTTTCATGTTCAAGCTCAGTGAACTATATATGCGTGTGTGTTAATGACAGACTAGTGGAGAGGCTACCAAAAGTGGTATTGGGGAATGAGGAATTGCCTGCACTTTCGGTTGTGAAGCAGTTACTTGTAGTCACTTATTACTCTGGTCCTCAGTTTCTGGCGGATCATCTTCAGTCTCCAGTATGTATTCTTTCTTGTCACGCTCATAAGTAGGCCTGGACATTTTGAGTATTTCAGGTATAAGGTAGTTTGGGTAAGGGGCTATAGGATCCTTGATCTATTTTCGGTTCCGGTAGTTTTGGGTTTGGTTCGGATAGTAAAACTAGCAACATGAAAATACCCGCAAAAAAATTCGGCTTTCGTTTGGTTCCGGTTCAGACTTGATCTAATAATGGCTTGCGCTATATGTTTGGTTCTTCTTGGTGTTGTTTTATGTAGATAACAGCTAGCAGATTCTTGGATACATTTGCACTCTGTCTCAGCCACAATTCAGCATTCACTGGCTCTCTGGAAAAGCTCCTCGCAGACAGGCCTAGTTCATCGACAGGTTACCTTCCTTCCATCACAGAGTTGAAAGTGGGGTTCAGGGAGACCGCTCGCAACCACTCTGAACCAGACCAAGGAAAGTTGGAGTTATCACAGACCACCACTAGCTTTACGTTACCTCGAATGCCGCCTTGGTTCTCTTATGTTGGTAGTCAGAAGCTCTACGAGATGCTCGCTGGAATCCTTAGACTTGTAGGTTTATCCTTAATGACTGGTGAGTTAGTTGTTCTGCAGTTAACTTATAAATGAGATATACTGATAGTAAATGATCTCTTGTGTTTGCTAGGACCTGAAAACAATGGCAGTTTAGCAGTCATCCTGGACATTCCTTTGGGCTTTTTCCGTAGATTAGTTTCAGAACTTCGTGTAAAAGAGTACAACGGAGAAGACTGGCAAACATGGTGTAACCGAACCGGTTCAGGACAGTTAGTACGCCAAGCAGCAACCGCTGCTTGTATCTTGAACGAGATGATTTTTGGTCTATCAGAACAAGCAACTGATACTCTCTCAAGACTGCTTCGTAAGGGAAGAGACAACAAACTAATCTCCTGGGAAGTCTCATGGAACAAACGCGCAAAGACTCATCTGATCGACTGCGTTGGTAAAATCTTGCACGAGTACCAATCTCCTGAAGTGTGGGATCTCCCCGTGGACCAAACCGATCAACATAATATTAGTCTGCATTTCTCGAGGGACACTGCAATGCTGCACCAAGTTATAATAGAAGGAGTTGGTGTGTTTTCCTTGTGCCTTGGGGAAGAGTTTGCTTCGAGTGGGTTTCTTCACTCTTCGCTTTACCTTCTGCTTGAGAGTCTTACGTATTCGAACTTCCAAGTTAGAAACGCTTCTGACTCTGTCTTGCGTCTTCTTGCTACCACCTCTGGCCATCCATCAGTGAGAGTTTATGCTAGCATATTTGGATTTCAAGCACATCACACAATACCTTTAATTTTTAATTAAAAACTTTTCTCTTTTTGTTTGTGTGCAGGTAGGGCATCTGGTTGTAGCAAATGCAGATTATGTTGTTGACTCTATTTGTCGTCAGCTGCGCCACCTTGATCTTAATCCTCATGTCCCAAGCGTTCTTGCTGCTATGCTTTCTTATATAGGAGTTGCTCATGAAATATTGCCTTTGTTGGAGGAACCGGTAAAAAGCCACGTTTGCGGTGAACTGTTTATACCTTAATCCTTATGTTAAAGAACTTTTGTTTTTTTCTTGATCTGCAGATGCGATTGGTTTCTCAAGAGCTAGAGATTGTTGGTAGACAGCAGCATCCAAATCTAACTCTACCCTTCTTGAAGGTAGATTCAGTCTCTTAAAATCACTACTTTTCTTGGTCTATAATAATTTTTGTTGGTGCTTCTGATAGGCTGTTGCTGAGATTGTAAAAGCATCAAAGAACGAGGCCAGTCTATTACCAGACCAAGCGAAGTTATATAGTGATCAGGTTAAGACCAAAGCAACTGATGCAATAGCATCGGCGCAAGAGAGAGGTTCAGATTTTAACGTGGAAGAATGGGAACACATACTGCTTGAACTGAACCGTTCTAAAAGATACAGACGCACAGTTGGATCAATCGCCTCTTCATGTTTGGTTGCAGCCACACCTCTCCTTGCATCAACAAATCAAGTTTCATGCTTGGTTGCTCTCGATATAATCGAGGTACAGTAACATTTTCCCTTTGGATTTTGTTTTTTTTATTTTGCTTTTTTGCACTCCAATTAGTTAACGTTCGTATTCTTACAGGAAGGAGTAGTGGCGCTGGCTAAAGTGGAGGAAGCTTATAGAGCTGAGACAGAAACTAAAGAAACAATGGAAGAAGTCATTGAGTTTGCTTCACTCTATGAGCTTAAAGACTACATGAATGCTACTGACGATGGAGCAGACGAGAACAGGCTTTTACCTGCTATCAACAAAATCTGGCCCTTCTTTGTTGCTTGCATACGAAACAGAAACCATGTGGTATAGTCTTCCTCTCTCTAGACTTGATCATTTCCAATGTTCGAGAAGAACACTGACCATTTCTAAAACCTGCTGCATTTTTCCATAGGCTGTAAGGAGATGCTTAAATGTGATAACCAGAGTCATTCAAACATCTGGAGGAGACTTCTTCACACGTCGTTTCCGCAACGATGGCCAAGACTTCTGGAAGCTTCTAATAACATCTCCCTTCCACGTTATGACGCCAAAGAGCCTCAGAGAAGAGAACAAATCAGTTCTCAGGCTTCCTTATAGAACCATGTCTGATTCACCTTCTTCTTCTTCCATTGCTGAAGTTTCCAGCTTGAAAGTGCAAGCTGCCCTTTTAAACATGATCGCCGAGCTTTCCAGAGACAAACGCTGCGCTTCAGCGTTAGATGCGGTGTTGAAGAAAGTTGCAGGGTTGGTCGTTGGGATAGCGTGCAGCGGTGTAACGGGGTTGAGAGAAGCTGCTTTGAATGCGTTGAGAGGTTTGGCTTGCGTTGATGCTGATCTCATTTGGATTCTCTTGGCAGATGTGTATTATTCTCTCAAGAAGAAGAGAGGTTTGCCTCTTCCACCTTCTCCGGAGTTTCCAGAGATATCAACGGTTTTGCCTTCACTTCCAGAGGATTCTCAGGGGAGGTTTCTGTATGTTGAGTACGGTGGTAGGAGCTATGGTTTTGAGGTGGAGTTTAGCTCTGTTGAGACCATTTTCAAGAAAATGCAGTCTCTCGTCTTTGCAGATCAAATGAGTTGTTAATATAACGGCTTTTTAAAATACTTTTCTTTCTTGCGTCAATATTTGAAATTTGGTTTGTTATTTAAAACTTTGATAGAGGATACGTACAGTTGGTTTGCAAAAGACAAAAGTAATTCATTGGGTTGATTTAACATAAAAAAACATTGTTGTTGAGAGACTTGTTTGTAGTTGGTCGACAAATAACTTGTGAAAGAACGGACTCATAAGGTCCTCATGGAAACCAAATGTGGTTTTGCAGTTAGAGGGGTTTTGATTTAGAATAGTATTTTATTGTTCTATGCTCATCACTTGCTAACATAGAGTATATCTTCTAGCTTCAAGATTTAGCCCAAATAATCTGTGTTCATGACTTCTGATTGTGGATTTGAACGTATTGTCTAAACGAGTGAAAACTAAACATGGTCTCAAGTTTTAACAAGTTCCAGACGTTTTACATAAGCAAGAACCCTCAGTTTTTTTGTCCAACTAGGCAGAAACGCAAAAGATAGTATTGAAATTCATTCAACTCCAGCTTTGTTGGGCGGCCAAATGAAAGTTTACTCGACCTCAGCCAAGTAATCGTCGATCTCTGCTGGTGTTAGTACCCTGCACATAACAACCTCTTTTCAGACATTGATGACAATAACCAAAGATTCCTTCGATTCTATCAAGTTTGGAGTATATTGAACGTTACCTAAAAACTTTGTCAGCACCAATCTTGCCAATCTCAATGTTCTTGCTCGAGATTTCTCCCTCGAAACTGTGAAACAGGCAGAGCAAGAAAGACACGAAGGGATGTTAGGTTTTTAGAAAAAAAAAGAGTTCTGTCGAGTAAAAAGTTTTAGTAAAAATTCTCACCCTTCTTTCAATGTCAAGATCGCTGTATGAATCGCATCATCCAGCTCCATATCTTCGGTGTACCTGATAAGAAAGACTAAGATGACATGACATGCTTCCAAGATTCCATTAATTTATGTCAGAAACAGCAAAAACTTCTCACCTCTTCTCAAGAAATGTCTTGGCATTCGAAACATTCTTTCCCATTGCCGAAGCTTTCCATGAGAAATAAGAACCAGATGGATCCACCTAGTGAAAATACGAAATTCTGAATAAGATGTTTTTAGTATAAGCACTAGCCGTTATGCAACTTCAATGTTCTTCATACCTGATACAGCTGAGGACCCTTGTCATCATACCCAGCCACTAGTAAAGAAACTCCAAACGGCCTAACACCACTATTAACAGGACAAAATAAACCAAAGTTAGAAGCAATGTTACCTAATTGGATACAGTTTTGCTTGAACAACATTTCATCATGCCAAATCAATCTTAAATCTGTGAGCTAGTAACTAACCATGTTGATTTTGAATAGTTGTACTTACCCCGATTGAGTGAACTCTTGCATCACCGTAGCAGTTTCCCTAACAAGTTGGGTGACAGGGATGGGTTCCTGCAAACAATAGATCCCCTTAGAAATTGTTGAATTACGAATAAGCAACAGAAACTAATATTAACAACGAATAATCAAATCCAAAAGAGATAGTTAAAGATTACTTTGTACAAGCGGAGGTATTGCTCAGCTTGCTTCCTACTCTTGCGCACAAGAACTCGGAAATCAGGACCCATACCACTACACAGATGCAAATACAAAACCAAATTATCAAGCTACGAAAACCAAATCTGTTATCAAACAAGAACTACAAAGACTAACCTGTAGACAACCCCAATGTTGGGAGTCAAATGCTGAATCTTTTGAACCTGAAATAGACATCATCAGACATAACATTAGTTTCACAATAGCTACTAACAACTACACAACCTATGAAAGTAGCAGACCAAATAGTAGAGAAGGGAAGAGGAAAATCGAAAACTTACAGACTCTTCATCAACGAGAATAGAGGGAAGCTTCTTCTCAGTAGCAATGACAACTCCGTTTGAAGCTAAACCACATTAATGTTTACAAAGACAAAATTTTCCTTAAGAATCATCTCTAATTTAGAACTCAATCATCAGGTTATATTATTGACAAAACCTTTGATTCCCAGAGATGTCTGGCCTGATCCAACAGCTGTTAGAGCATGCTCTATCTGAACCAGCTTCCCTGAAGGACTGTTTTTTTTTCAAAACCACAAACACACAAAATCAACCTTTGATCTAAATGCTCAAAGAAGATGAATACCTTTTGAATGAAATAAAAAGACAAAGTTCGTACCTGAAGGTAGTGAGTGAAAACGAGTACTGACTATCTCCCATTGCACCTTAAACTAGCTCCAATAAAAATTCTGCAAAAAAATAAAAATAAAAAATAAAAAATTGGAATCCGACGATCTACAAACATTGATGTTTCTCAATATAAAACCGATTAATTATATAACAACTTTGTCAAAAAACGAATTCACGGCTCAGCAAGTACACTAAAAGCGTTTCAATCTAACAAAACCCTAGATCAAACAAAAAATAATAATGAAGAGATCTCAAAAAAAACATGAGGAATCAAATCAAACTCAACGATCAACCCATACATCTGCTAAGCATACCTTTGATGTAGTACGGATCAAGCAACGAAAATGGGCGCAGGGGGAGAGAGACGATGAAGGAATTTGGGATTTAAAAGCTTTTAGGTTTCTTGAACAAAGGGTTGCACACAGGTAAAAGAAAAGAAAAGAAAAAATTTATCATAAACGACGCCAGTTTACTAAGTGGTACTGGTTTAGTTAAACCGGATTGGTTTGTATCAAATTGATTTTAAAGCGCCAAGAAAATAGCTGATTGGTTTGTATCAATTTAGTTAAACCGGATTGGGTTTCTCTTGGGAGAATCAATAAAAAAAAAACAAATTGGCGCAACCACACTTGCTTTTAGTTTGCACTAGGACCTGCGTTTTACGCAATAATTTATATAATAAAAATTAAAAATATGTAGTATTGACAAATTAAATATGTCTATGTGTTTAATTTTTTTTTAATATGCATACAATTATATTTTCTTTATATAATCATATATATATATTAGACTGAACATTTGTAATGGTAGATCGAAATCATTTTGAATTTATTATGAGCATGATCTTAAATTTTTGTATTAGCCTTTACATATACCTATGCAAACCTTAATATAGTTATCAAGTGAATTTTTATTACAAAAACGTGCTTTATATTTTTTTAATACTTTAATTTAACATCACCAAGAACTATTTTAATGTTTTCAGAACCAACAGTTTTAATATTGTTTCCAATCCAAGAATATCAGGTGTGAGAGCATTAGAGTACATAACTTGTTTGATATGCTCTTGGAGATTGGAGATAGTACACTAGTTGATCCTAATGGACAATGTGCTCTCATACAGGTTGCTCAAATTTCCGGTGTTCCCTTCTTTGATTTGGATGGAATATATGATTGATCAACAAGTGCAAGAATCACTATCTTCTCATTTTACTGCAAAATATCTTTTAAATGTGTTGTATGATTAAGTACCTGCCATTTTCAATATAAATTTAGTGTTCATCCTGTAAGATCCATTGAAAACAATTTGACTCTTTGTTGTTAACTTCATGTGATTGTAACTTTCGCTTTTGTTTTCCAATTATACTTCTTTCTTGTGCTATGAAGGTGACCATCTAATATGATACATTAATGTTTTTGTTACAAAAACAAAAACATCTGCCACATATGTTACCGTCTGAGGAAGCTTTTGTTGCTGGCTGTTCTGCTCTTGGATTTGAGAATAGGGATGGAGTGGTTGTTTATGATGCAAAGAGCATCTTTAGTGCAGCCTGCTTATGGTGGCTCGTTACAGCACTCGTCTGGGGAAGCTTTTGATGTTGGCTGCTTGCTTTGTGTTTAAAGAAATGTGGTTTTAACTAATCTAAATCCGTAGGGTGTTTCGTGTTTTCGGACATGAGAAAGTATGGGTTCTTGATGGAGGTCTACAGAGATGGCGTGCTTCAGGCTATGATGTTAAATCTAGTGCATCAGGGGATGCAATTTTGAAAGCCAGTGCCACAAGTGAGGCTATTGAAAAAAAATCTATCAAGGACAAAGTGGAAGTCAGTTTTATAGATTCATGATGAGATTTTAGGAGTGAAATTCAATCTATTTTGTCTTTTTTTCCACACGTCAGGCCAGTAACCTTTAAAATGAAATTCCAGCCACATCTCGTGTGGACACTTTGATCAGGTTGGCCTTTTTATACCCAATTTTCAGAATTGGCAACTGTGAAAAGTGTCATTTCTGCTAGTTCGGTTATCTTATATCACCTGGATTTGGTAAACTTTTACAGGTCAAGAACAATATGGAGGAACAGACAACAACAACACATAGACGCTCGTTCAAAAGCGAGGTATGATTTGAAAAGTTATCACTTGTTGATGTTCATTGCCTCATTGTACCATTTGATTCACAGACTTTCGCTTTCTACACACGTTTGATGGTACTGCTCCGGAGCCCGGTAAGGGAATAAGAAGCGGTTATATCCCTGGAAGCAAATTAGTCAATGTGATAAGTTTTACCTTTCTGCAGTTGTTTGATTCTTCTTCTCACACTCTTACCAGCAAAAGGTAAAAAACATATTAACTTAACGAATGAGTTTCAGAATCTTTTTTTTTCAAAGCAGTCTTAAGATCTCAATGGTTTTTCGGTGTAGACATACCGTTGGATAAGCCTATTATGGCCTCGTGTGGCACTGGATTAACGGCTTGCATCCTGGCTCTGGTAATGATAAGTTTCTTGGGTTTCCACTTAAAACAAATTGGCAATTAATGGAGTGGCCCAAATCTCTTATATATTACTCATGTCCCTTACATATATCCAATGTGGAATCTTCTCTCCAATAGGTAATAACCAAACTGCATCCACCATTTTTGTTTGAGATTATGAATAAACTGCAGAGGTGAGGCTGACATTGGTGCTTTGCACCGTTAGGGGCTTCACCAGTTGGGGAAAACTGAAGTGCCAGTGTATGATGGATCGTGGACTGAATGGGCAACACAACCAGACTTAAGCATGGAAGATGATGAATCCTCTTTATGAAAGTCCTAACAAGACTCAAGCCACTTATTCACCTTTGATGTGTTAGCTGACGGAACTGGCTTGAAGCTCTCAAAACATACCATTATTCTGCGTTCTCTTTCGATAAAGTCCATGAACTTAAAATTGTTTATCATTCTGAAACAGAGATCTTGAAACTCTAACGTTCACAGTTCATTTGAAAAGTAGTGACGATTTTAATAAAAGACAGTATTGAAACGAAGAGTAAATTAACACGATGGCCGCGTGGCCTAATGGATAAGGCGCTCGCCTCCGGAGCGGGAGATTGTGGGTTCGAGTCCCACCGTGGTCGGTTTTTTATTTTTCATTTTCATGTTGTGACAGCTACAGGTTAGTTATATTTGTATTTTGTAGTAGTATCGTTAGCTTTGAAACCAAAAGTAAGGATATAATACTTCATTTTATTGACTGATTTTTGATGCTTACAACAAAGCCTAGCATTACATAACACTTCTAGGCTTCAAAAACCAAAGAGATTTTTAAAATCGATGTTGTTTGGGACGCTAGCTTCAATTAGTTTGCTCAGCTTTAGGTGAACGAGTTTTTGCTAAGTTGTCTGAGAGTCGGGAATCTCCACCAACTTTCATGATTTAGGTCGCCATCAAAAGGTTTGAAAACTCGGCTAGGTGCATGCAGCTTGTGAGGTTTACATAACTAATAGCGTAGAGAAAAAGAAAACTATCAGCAAGATTCATTCAAGAGGAGAAACATGAAAGATCTCCTTGAGACAGAACAGCATCGAAAGGGCACCTGACTTCCTTTCCAAACTCTTCTATGTTGAGCTGTGAGAGAGGCTGAGCCCAACGGTAACGATTTCAAAGAATAAGCATCCCAGCGAGATATATCAGCTTCAGGAGGTAGCGATGACCATCTAACATCCTTGTTCTGCTCTCTCTCAACTGGTATTGGTATAGAAGTTGCATTTTAAATGTGACACATGAGATTACATGACTGCGGTCAAGAAAGATTCGCTGCTAACCATGTTGGAGGAGAGGAGAAAACGTGTTTTGATATCTTGGAGCAAGTCATCAACCCATACCACACTTCTCTCCATCAGAACTACAATCTCTGCGCCTGGAAGACACGAAAGGGGTCCAGTACTTTCCAACTCTGTCCATATACAGCCCGTTGACACAAAGCGCAGTGTAAACAAATGGATGGATAATGGATTATAATTTGCATAAGTACTTTTGAGTGGCACACCGTACATTCCCCCACAATCGCTAGACACATTTCCGACAAAATTCTGACAAAGGCGAGACTCAGATTCCCTGCTACCATCATCAAACCAGAAAACGAGGCAAAATGATGAAACCATGCAGCGTACAATAAAAGAAGAGCGTCCAGAGCAAGATGTTTTTATAACAGACAGGAAGGAGCAAATCTCGAAGAAACAATTCAACGTTACCTTGTGTCTCGGTTCAGAAACAGACCAACCCAAAAAATCTATATATTCGATCCTCCAAATCTACAGCAAATACATATTAGCCTTCCGTGAGCAACAAAGAAGGTGTCGCCCCCTACATCAGCAACCTTGGGAATTCATAATATCAGAGACAAGGAAAGAGAGGATGAAGAATAGGTTACTTCCCGTGAAGGCCACTCAACATAATTAACTAGCCAGAGAAACCAGTGAGGACTGAGGAAGCCATAGCCAACAAACCACCAAGACTACTACTACACTGTAGAAGAACGACCAAAGCAAAACGTTTCCATGACAGAAAAGAAAGAGCAAAACTCAGAAGAACTTCAAGGTTACCTCGTCTCCATGGATAAAAAAAAATGAAATACATGTACTGAATCCTTAAAACCATTGCCTTCACATGCAGCAAAAGAAGTGTTGCCAGTTTCGTAATATAAGAAACAAAGGAAGATACTGAGAGATTATCAACTACTACCCTTCAAGAAGCCAGTGCTGAACCTAAGCGTACCTCCCGTGAAGGCTAGCCAACTTAATTAACTAACCAGAGAAACCAGTGAGGACGCCGCAGACTACTACACTGTAGAAGAATGTCTAAAGCAAAACGTTTCCATAACAATTAAAAAAAGTAGAATAAGACCCAGAAGAACTTCAACTTTACCTTCGACTCACTGAAGCAGATCCTCAAGACCTTTAGCAGATATATATTAACCTTCAGAGAGCGGCAAAAAAAGTGTTACCAATATCAACTATCAGTGATAGAAAATAGGAAACAGGGGAAGAGGCCGAGACAACCGTCAGACTAATACAACTCCTTGCAGCAACCAGTGAGGAACCCGAAGCTTTCTTCCCTCAAAGCCAACCAATCACCGGACAGCACACTGTAGAAGAGCACCCAAAGCAAAACATTTCCAAAACAAAAAAGGAAGTGCGAAACTCAGAAGAACTTCAACGTTACCTTGTCTCACTGAAGAAACACACTGCCCCACTAAAGCAACCTTAACGTTTTACCAAAAATCCAATAACAATAGTTGAGCCTCCCAAAAAACGAGGAAGAAGAAACCTGAAGCTACTGCCCAGCAATCAATAACAATCAGAAGTAAACCCAAACCCACAGAGACATAACAATCCAAAGTTACTGGAACACAGTAGTTTCTTGCCCTTGAATCCTCAAAACACAAAATTCCAAATTCATCCATAATGAGTTCCACCAACAACAAGTCGAAACAGAACTTCCTCTTGAACATCTAATTTCCTATACAAAAAAACGACCATAGGAAAGAGAAACCATCATCTCAAACATAGAAGATATGCACAGTTAGCAAAATCAGAAAGGAATCAAAACAGGGAAGAGGAGAAACCACCATCTGAAAAACCATCTTGAGCCTTCTGCATCAAAGGTCTTGAAAGTTTTCCTGACACAGACACACCATAACAGAACTCCTATCTAGAAGAGAGATTATGGAACTACAAACTTGTGGTCTAGAAAGTCCAGAGCTTACTTCAATAAAGCGAAAGATCCGTACGGTGCAACACGCCTGCTATTGTAAAAAGCTGGTAGAATAATTGATTACAATCAACAACGGACTGTACAGTATTAGAGAAAACAAGGGGCCAGAAAGGACTAATTTTAAGAACAAACCCATTTACAGATGATCATCTTTCATCTAAATTGTTACACTCCGCAGATATTCTGGAAACATACACTAACACACAAAGAGAAATCATATTTTCCCCACAATAGCTATTCAGTAAGAAAACTACGTAGAAAATATGATGTATAGGTTCGAAATAACCAGAAAGCTGATTATAAGAGAACCATCCTTCCCTGACAAGTGCTGCTTTCTCTTCAAAGCTCTACAATCTAAACCGCAGATCGATGCTGGGAACAATCTAAAGCTTCTCTACTAGACAAGTCAAACCAGGAGCGTAAGAGAAAACCCATTTATTGATCATCTTTCAACTTGAAGGGTTGTACAACGAAGAAAGGGTAGAGTGATTGATGAATTGAAAATCTTAAAAACACAAGACACAAGCCACATTTAGAAAAGAAAACATACAGGATCAAGAGCCAAGATATCTGAGCTTCATCTCACACAGCCGACTTATCACCATCACTGTCCAAACCAAAACGTTTCCATACAGAGAAATGGGAGAATAATTCAGAAGAAACTTCAAACGTTACCTTACGTTGCTGGAGAAACTAGACCAAGCCCAGAACATGCTAACAAAATATCAAACACAAAAACCCGGAGAGAGAAGTAGTCACGCGTGAAATTAAAAAAAAAGCAAAGATAGAAAGAACGCATAGCCCTCAACTGACAACTGATCCTTGAGGCATCCGTTTGAATAGCTCGGAGATCAACTTACTTGCACGCAATACGGAATCCATTAAAGACTGAGGAAGATCCAAATTACCTTTGAAACAGCCAAACAGGCATGGACTGATAAAAAATAAACTGAATTCGAAGGGAAAAGAGAAGCTACCGACTCGGGGAGAAATGATTTGCATTCAAGCCATAGAATTGATGCAGACTGAAATATTCAAAAATACCAAAAGAGAGCGAAGAAGATTGTAGATAAAAAGCCATCCATCAGAGAAAATAAACTGATTATATGTAGCGTGAGAATAAACCAAAACAGATAAACCATGAAGAATCCAAGTAGAAGCCTGCTGATTCTCTTTTAGAACCTCAACCATCCATATAACAAAAAAAAAAAGACAAGAGATTACTGCACCATGGGACTTTAGACTTGACAAACTTAAATGCTACCTTATTAGACAGAGTGAATAGTGAAGTAAACCATCTTGAAAACAGCAAAAAAGAAGAACAACCCATCTATTGTGATTCATCTTTCAGCTGAACGTGTGTACACCCGCCTAGGAACAAAGTGGACTTGATAGATTAAGCAGATCTGGAAACACACACAGAGGACACATCATACCTCCCCACAATAAAAAAGACTCTAACAGGCAAAAAAGGGTTCATAGGAAGAAAATATAGCACGAGAAAACAGAGAAACCCAAACCGAGGGAAGAAGATTGATCATGATAAGAGACATTCCGATTGCTACTCCATGTTCTATATATCGAAATGAAAAACATGTTTCGCTTAAGATAAAAGAAAAACCGGCTTGTGTAGTTAGGAAATAAAAATAGTAAATGAAGGACGAACAAGACAGAAGCCCTGATACACAGCCAGCAGAGAAAACGCCAAAAAACAGCTCATCACGGATCAAAGCATTCGCAATCTATAACAACAAACCGAGAGTAGATCACATGAAAACATAAATGGCTACATATCAGAGGCAACATATCAGAGGTAAAGAAGGATACATATCAGAGAAAGATATGCACAGTTAACAATATCAGAAAGGAACCAAGAAAAAGGGAATAGGAGAAACCACCATCTGAAAAACCATCTTGAGCCTTCTGCATCAGAGGAGCTCAGAGACTTAACAGTCCCAAAAAGACCCTCCAAAAGTTTGATCAAAAGTCTTGAAAGTTTTCCTGACACTGACACACCATAACAGAACTCCTGTCTAGGATTATAGAATTACAAACTTGTGGTCTATTAAGTCCAGATCCGTAAGATGCAGCACGCCTGCTAATGTAAAAAGCCAGTAGAATACTTTGATTATACTCGACAACGACTGTACAGAACTAGAAAAAAAAAAACGAGCCAGAAAGGACTAATGATAAGAACAAACCCATTTACAAGTAAGTGATCAGCTTTCATCTCCGCAGAAATTCTGGAAACATACATTAACACACAAAGGAGAAATCATATTTCCCCATGAAGATAATCCAATGCAAAAGCTTCTCTTTAGACTAATCAAACCATCAGTGGACAAAAAATTAAGAGCAAACCCATCTAATGATCATCTTTCAACTTGAATGGGTGTACAACGACGAGGAACAGGGTGCAGTGGTTGATGAATTGAAAATCTGGGAGCAAAAAGTAAACAAGACAAAAGACACAATCTAAAAAAAAAACACAAGAACAAGCATGGTAGCGATATTAAGAAAATAAAAACATACAGGATCAAGAGCCAAGATATCTGAGCTTCAACGGCCGACTTCTCACCAGATACTATACAAAAGATCACTGCCCAAAACAAAACGTTTCCATATAGGAAAGGAGGAGCAAAACTCAGAAGAAACCTCAACGTTACCTTATGTTGCTGTAGAAAGTAGACCAAGCCAAGAACATGCTAACAAACATCAAAAACAAAAACCCGGGAGAGAAGTAGGCATGGATGAAATTTAAAAGCATAGATAGAAAGGGAACGCACTGACAACTGCTCCTTGAGGCAACCACTGAAGAGCTCGGACATCAGCTTCACTTGCACGCGCAATAATCTATAATGACACCTGAATCCATAAAGACTGGAATCTCCAAATTCTTCCTTGATAAAGACAACCATGTAGAACCTTTAAATAGCCAAAATGGCCGGGGATATACTAATAAAATTAAACTGAATTCAAAGAGAAAAGATAAGCTACCGGCTAAGGGAGAAGTGATTTTCATTCAAGCCACAGAATAGATGCAGACTGAAATATTCAAAAACGCCAAGGCGAAAAAGATTGTAGATAAAGAGCCACTCATCGTGGCAAATAATCTGACTATATGTAGCGTGAGAAACAAACCAAAACAAAGAAACCATGAAGAGTCCAAGTAGTATATATCCTGCTGATTTTCTCTTTTGAAACATCAACCGTCTATAACAAAAAAAAAAGACAAGAGTTTTCTGCATCATAAGACCTTTAGACTTGACAAAACTTATAACTACCTTAATAGACACCGTGAATGAATAGTGAAGTAATCCATCTTGAAAACAGCAAAAAAGAAGAACAAACCCATCTATTAGGATTCATATTTCATCTGAACGTGTGTAACACCGCCTAGGAACAGAGTGGATTGATAGATTAAGCAGATCTGGAAATACACACACAGAGGATACATCATACCTCCCCACAATAACAAACACTAATCCATAGGCAAAAAAGGGTTCATGGGAAGAAAACATAGCACGAGAAAACAGAGAAACCTAAACCGAGGGAAGAAAACTGATCATGATCATCAAAGACATCCCGATTGCTCCTCCATGTTCTCTATATCAAAACGAAGAAACATGTTTCGCTCAAGGTAAGAAAGAAAAACCGGCTTGTGTAGTAAGGAAGAAAAAAATAAGGAACAAGACAGAAGCCCTGATAAACCGCCAACAGAGCAAACGCCAAAACAGCCATCACGGATCAAAGCATATATATCCATAATCTATAACAACAAAACGAGAAGTAGATCACATGAAACAAAAGAAGGCCAGGGATGCAATCTAGAAGAAACCAAACCTATGAGAAGGAAGGAAACAGACGAGAGAGAGAACACACGATGGTCAAAGATACCTGTCCAAAACAAAACGTTTCCATATAGAAAAAGGAGGAGAAAAACTCAGAAGAACCTTCACTTTTACCTTGCGTTGCTGGGGAAAGTATACCAGCCCAAAACATGCTAACAAAACCAACAAGAAAGACCCGGAGAGAAAGAACCGTCATGCATGAAATAAAAAGCAATGATAGAAAGGATGCATACCCCCAAAAACCAGCAGAGACCCCACGGAAGAAGTTTCTCATGATTTGATAACAAGCCTGAATTATCACTGGATACAGGAGACTATGCACAAACAAGTAGAAACATAATCATCCAAAATAAACTGAAATTCAAAGAGAAAGAGAGGCTACCATTTTGAGCAGAAGTGATTTGCATTCAAGCCATAGAATAGATGCATACTGTAAACAGAAAAAAAAAAGGAAGGAAACTTGGTCCGCATCTTTAAGTATTATAGTAAATAAAAACAGGGAAAAGGTCACAGGGAAGAAAATTGAGGATCAAGAGCCATCCATGGATGAAAATAAATCAAAACGGGGAAGAAGGATGTAGATCAGAGCCATCCGGATTGCTTTCTATATTGGAGCCTTTCATCTTCTATATCAAAAAAGAAAAACATGTTTCGCTTGAGACTGGAAAAAGCAGGCCTTGAGTGATAAAGAAAGTAAAGAAGGAAAAGAAAAGGAAAAGACAGAAGCCCTGATACACCGGAAAAGAGAGAAAACGCGTGTTTCACGATCAACCCTATCATCGATTAAAGCAAGCATCCTCCAAAATCTAAAACTACAAAACGAGAAGTAGATTACATGTAACAGAAAGACCACGATGCAATCTTGAAAGAAAATCTATGTAGGAATAAAATCATAGAAGAAACAAAAATCAGAGAAGACATCGCGTAGAGAAAACGTGCGCGGCAGAGACCAATAAAAGCATCCTCTCCACAATCTAAAACAACAAGTAGATCGAATGAACAGAAAAGCCACCGATGTAATTCATATTAAGGAGAGTAACTGTGGTTAGGAAGTAGGAACAAATAAACCAAGCTGTAGCGTGAGAGTTAGGTCGAAGTAGAGTAGCCTCCTGCTTCTCTTTTTGAAATCTTAACCTCATGCTGAGCCTTGTCCATTATATGACCTTATCTTAAACAGTAAAAACAAGTGCACACCACAGAGTGAATTGATCGACACAACAGATCTGGAAACACACAGAAGACAACATCATACCTCCCCACAATAACCAATACTCAAAAAAGGAAATCCTTAAGTGAAAAGGTATTAACAAAGAAACCGAGATCATACGCAAACAATCCTTCCCTTCCACGGTCTAAGATAGAAGAAGATCATCCTCGACACACCTATAACGTGTAAGGAGAGAGCAATTCATTGGGGGAAAAAGTACATCATAAGAAAACAGAGAAACCTATTCAGAGCCATCCCGAGTTCAAAACAACGCGTGAAGAATGATCAAACCCTAGACGCCATCATCGATATCAAAGCAAGCATCCTCCACAATCTAAAACAGCATGTCGATCACACAAAAAGAAAAAAAAAAAGTCCACCGATGAAATCAGGTTAAACTCAGAAGCGGCAACGATTGATCGGGATCTAGACGTGTTAAGGAAGGAAAGATATCAGAAGAAATCCCTGTAAGACGTAGCGTAGAGAAAACGCCTGGCATAGATCAACCAACAATCATCCGTGAAAAGTGAAAACCCTAACGATGATGGATCCGCAAAACCGCGTTGAAACATTATTCCTGCGAGACGACGGAGATATACCAAAACGAAAAGCACAAAACGTAAGGTAGAAAACAAAAGACAGAGACGTGTTCAGAAGAATATCACCCGCGTATACGCGTCTAGAGGCAGCGTGGGAGATAAGATAAAGAATTCGCAAGGTGGAGGGTGTGTATTTATAGATGAGAGGCATAAAAAGCAATTGACGGTGGAGATGTGACCAGTTAATTCCAACGGTCAAGATTAAAAGTCTAAAGTCGGTAGCCCAAGTTGGTATCTGCCCACCATCTTTGACCTGGATCCAGTTGTCGGTCGATGACTTTATTAGCAATTCTTAACCGTTAGATTCATCTACCTATTAGTACTTCTTAACAAAGCCTCGATATTTCTGGAAATATGACATATTTCAAACCCAGCTTGCCCAGTCCTACCTTTTCCATTATGAATTTTGATACAGCAGAATTTCTATAAATTAGTAATTTTGGAATTTCTAAATTTTATTAATTTATAAAAAAATTTAATTAACAAAAAATTTCTTTTTATTTTATTTTTATTTTTGAATATTTTTATTTATAAAAAATATTTAATTTTACCGTATATACATTATTTAAATTTTTTAAAAATTACTTTCATAGTGTTTTATTATTTTACTTGGTTTATATTTTTATGTTTTATAGAATTATTCAAAATCTATTGAAATATTAAGAAAAATAAAAATATTTCAAATGTGATTATTAAATCAATAATATAATATTTAGTTTGTACTTATATAGATATATTATTAATTTATAATTTTATTGGGATTATATATTTACACAGGAATTTAAAACATAGAATTATCTTATCATTTTATCAAAATAATATATGTTTTACATCTATAAAGCAGATCAAAACAACTAATATTCTCCATCCAAAAAAAAATATTATTTCGAAATATATATGTTTTACATTTTAAATAAGTTATTTAATAATGAACTATAAATTTGAAGAAAATATGATTATTAAAATTATATTGGTTAAAATTATTAGAAGGAGTTAATCACAAAATAACACATTAATAATCAAAAACTTAATATATTTTCTTGTGTAAGTTTTTCAAAAGTTATAGTTTTGAAACAGGAGTTACAGTGTTACCATACAAAAGATACGAATTTATTTATTTTCCGTTTTTGATTTGTTGTATAAAGAAATTAAAGATAGTAGGATCAAATACATGTTTTTTTTTGGGTCAAAATCAAATACATGTTTATAATAATAAAATGTGCCTCAAATACTATGAATATTTTGGATTTTATATATATACAAAATTACAAATAATGGAATGAAATTCATGTGTTTATACAACTTGATATTGAGCTCTAATCAAATAAAGACAACAAAAAGAGTATTAAATTAAATGTTCGAAAGAGGTGTATAACGAATGTATAGTCATTATAAACTTGCTACTAAAAGTATTCAAAATCATTGTAGTCAGGATCATTACGATTAGCGTTCCCCTTCTTCCCGCCTTCTCCCTTGCTCGCAAACGCCGTGAAATCCACCGGTTCCGGCACGTGCGGCGGCGTGGCGCTCCGTATCAACGCCCAGTTCACCCCTTCGAAGAACGGATGCTGCTTGATCTCCGTCGCGCCTCGTTTATAAGCGATCCGTTTCTGCGGCTCCTTCACCAGCAGCCCCTTGATGAGATCCCTCGCGGCCGAGCTCACGTGAGGGAGGTCGGGAAACCTCAGCGCCTGCTTGATCACGTTGTGTAGCGTTGCCCGATTCTCTTGCCCCTTAAACGGCGTCGAACCGTAGAGGAGCTCGTAGATGAAGATCCCTAGCGTCCACCAGTCCACGGCGCTTCCGTGTCCTTCTCCTCTTATGATCTCTGGCGCTAAGTACTCGTGCGTCCCCACGAAGGACATTGACTTCACGTTGGTTGGCTCGGCCATGAGCTCGGGCATGGATCCGTTCACGAATAGTCCGAAGTCTGATTTGGCTTTACGGTTCTTTCTTGTGGATTGGAGGATGCGCGGGAAGAACGTTGACGCTTGGGCTGTGGATTCCTCTTCGATGAATCCCACGGGACGGCCGCTTCCTCCGCTTGAGGAGGAGGAGGAGGAGTTGACGAGGGTTGGGTTTACGGAGCATCGGAGGGAGAGGTCGAAGTCTGAGAGCATGATGTGTCCGTCGTCTCTGACGAGAACGTTCTCTGGCTTCAAATCACGGTAGACTATTCCCAGCATGTGTAAATACTCCAATGCTAATAGAACTTCAGAAGCAAACAGCCTGTGAGAACCAAAAAAAACTAAACTATGTAAGTTCTTACTCTTAGGGCTGAAGAAAATATCTTGATCCGGAAAATCAAATCGAATCTGATCCGAAAATTAGTTTTAGATCCAAACCAAAACTGTTTAAATTCTTAAATAGATAAAAAAAAATGAATATCCGAAGAACCAAAAACCTGATCTGAACTGAAATATTGTATGTATTGAAACCAAAGATATTTGAATCATAATTATATATTTAAATATATTAATTGTTTTATAGCTACTATTTATAAAAATGTCTACTTGTTCTCTGTTCATATATTCAAATGGAATCAATATTCATTTTCATGTTAATTTTAGGTATTTAGTCTTACATTAATATTATTCAATATATAATATATAATTATATATAGATTTTGAGGATTTGCATTGTATTTTGATTTTAATTTTTTTTAAGATAATTTAGATAGATATGGAACTGGAACAGAACCTGAACAAATACCCAAACACCCACGCCGGCAATCAATTTGATTTAAATACTAACCTGGCGGCATCTTCAGTGAACCATTTGTTGGGTTGCTTCTGCCTCAAGGAATAGAGATTGCCGCCACCGCAAAACTCCATAACCAAGCAATAGACTTTATCGGTCTCAAAATGAGAGTACAGTGTGGGCAAGAACGGGTGATCAAGCTGAGACAAGATCTCTCTCTCTGTCTGAGCTCGCAACAGCTTGTTCCTGCTAACCAATGAAGCCTTGTCCATCACTTTCATGGCGAAAAACGTGTTGGTCCCTCTGAGCTCAACTAGGTAAACACTCCCAATGTCTCCGTAGCCTAGCCGCTTCAGGAGCCGGAAATCGCTGATCCCGAGGTGGATTCCTTTAGAGGTCAACGTGTTCACAGCGTCCCACCTAATGTCACCACCCGTGTGTGGCTTTGAGGGGTTAGATGAAGTGCTCTCGATGCTGTTGTTTCTTGAGCTCATATTGCTACTACCGTTACTATTGTTGTTACTGCTGTTGTTGTTTGGTTTGGTGTTGGTGTTGGTATTGACCAGTTGTGACTCGGTCATGTTGGAACCGGGTGAGGATGGGATCTTCGGACTGGGAACAGGACGGTGGTGATTGCTGAACCCAGCGGGCTCTGGTTTTGTGAGATTTTCAATCTTCTTGGGATCGAACAATGGCTTCTGCATCTCTTTACGTGGTTGTGAAGATTGATGAACAATGGCTTCTGCATCTCTCTGCGTGGTACTAGAGTTTGAGGATGCTATTTTCGGACTAGGCATAGGGCGGTGGTGATTACTGAACCCAGCGGGCTCTGGTTTTATAAGATTGTTCATCTTCTTGGAGTCAAAAGATGGCTTATGCATCTCTTTGTGTGGTTGTGGAGATTGATGAACAATGGTTGTTGCTGCATCTCTTTGCGTGGTTGCGGAAGATGGGAGTTTCGGACTGGGGATAGGACAGTAGAGACTGTTGGACCCAGCAGGCTCTGGTTTTATAAGATTCTCCATCTTCTTGTGATCGAACAATGGCTTCTGCATTTCTCTGAGTGGTTGTGGAGTTGGATGAATGATATTCAACGGTGGATAATCCGCAAGACTAGCTGATTCTTTTGTTCCCAAGGATGAGACATGATGACTTGACTGCACATGAAAAAAAATAAAAAACACACCATCTCAGTTGCAATATATTTGAAAATTATGTCATTGTGCTTAAGGCAGCCTTGCATGTACCTACCTCAGAAGAGTCAAGCTTCTTTCCGCGCTTCGATAACATTGGTAGAGAGAAGGCAAGGCAAGTCTTTCAGGTCAGAGAAACCTGTTTCAATGTAAAAAGATTAAAGGTTTCTCATCCATATATGGACAAATATTAAAAAGCCTCCCTCGTGTCTTGTTGAATAGAATCTAGCTAGAAGATTGGTCTGCACGTCAAGGTAGGTAAATACATGTATTGGCAGGGAGATTGCAACAACTTACCTTCCATGTCTGAAGATTGGGGAAACCATGGACATAGATCAAATTTTACAGGAAAAGGTAAACTTCTAACGAGTTATTCTAGTTTATTGTTTTGGGGAACATGAGAATTGTTGTCTTGGAACGAAGAGATAAGGTGGATATTATGAAAAAAAAGAGACATTGATTAATTAAGAAAATAGAGGAAGATAAATGGATGGAGAGAAAGTATTTTCTGTGTTCCAAAGAAAGTGGAGAAGTTGGAGGGAGGAAAAGGTCCCTTCAATACATTTGAAGGCAAAGGAAAATTGTGTTCTCCCCTTGATTATCTCTTCTTTTTCTGTGTAGGTTTTCCTTCAAACATAGTCCATTTATTTAAATTTTCTACTAATCTCTTCTTCCAAATTTTGTATATATGTTCATTCTATCAGATTCATTTCCCCCAAAATTTATGATCATGTAGTGCTCTCTTTCCCATCATTTTAGCAATAACCGAATTAAGTTTTGCATTCTATATATTGGTTTGAGTTTGTTTATTAAGGTTAAAAATATTTTTTTAAAAAAATGTATTTACACAAAATTTACATCAACATTTAAATTTTAGAGTATATATAAATTATTTAGATCATAAATAAAACAAAAACTTATACATAAAAATTACTTGGATCATATTTTTTTTTCAAAATAGTGTAAGGCCCATCTCTAAGCCTGCTTATAATTAGCCTGCTTTTGCAGATTAAGATCCACCTTTAACGAAACTTACGCGTGGGATTCACACTCCACTTCGGACTATAGAGACAGTCCATAGAAAGTTGGAGATCAGATTCAGCAAGAAGCCGAAAATCGACGACCAATGACGACGGAGACGCCGCCGGTACACCCCTTCGTCGCACCGTTATCGTATCTATTGGGAACATGGAGAGGTCAAGGAGAAGGTGAATATCCAACGATACCTTCCTTCCGTTACGGCGAAGAGATCCGTTTCTCACACTCCGGCAAGGTAACCATGATCAGTTCTCACCTCGATTCGATCGTCTCCTAAATGCTTTACCTACTAATCGAACTCGAATATAATTACGTTGACTTTTTTTTTAATTGCGTTGACTTTACTTATCACCTTCTTCTTAAACCGAACTGTTGTTGTTGTTATGTCTAGCCGGTGATAGCTTACACGCAGAAGACATGGAAACTTGAAACAGGAGATCCGATGCACGCGGAGAGCGGTTACTTTCGTCCGAAGCCAGACGGTTCGATCGAAGTCGTTATAGCTCAGAGCTCTGGTCTCGTCGAGGTCCAGGTAAAAGACATAATTACCCTTACATTTAATAAACGAAACTCACAATTTCATGTTTTTTTTTTATCTAATTTGAAATCAATTCTCAGAAAGGAGTTTACAACGTAGATAAGCAAACGATCACACTCAAGAGTGAGCTTGTCGGAAACGCATCCAAGGTTTATAAGACACGACTCCTCCCTGCGACAAACAGCTTCATGTTTGTTGATTTTGGTCTTTGTGTTTTGATTGATTACAGGTGAAGGAGACAAGCAGAGGATTTGAATTGGTTGATGGAAAGCTATCGTACGTTGTTCATATGAGTACAACCACACAGCATCTTCAACCTCATCTCAAAGCCACTCTCAAAAAGCTTTGAAACACTTGCTGCAAGCAATTCTTCTCACCAATAAACGTATGCTTGCTGCTGATTCTGTTGATTTTCACCACCGTTTAAGAACATTTTGATTTGATACTCTTTCAGTCTTTTGTGAGACTTCTTTAAATCACTGAATCTGACATTTTGAGAGGTTAACGGGCCTTTTCTAAAAAACAGTGAAAAGGCCCATTAGATCCCTCGATAAGGTCAAAGTGATTTGAGATCTGTTCGGTTAAAGGCCATATGACTGGGTGGTTCTTTTTTGCTCCTTCTGACATATTCTTCAGTTCATAAAAAAAAATAGAAAAACAAAGCTTAATATGGATCTTTATTGATAAAGTCAAGAAAATCAACTAAGAGTAATTCATCACAGCTATATATATTTGCTAGTCAATTTCTTTATGGAATCTTATAGACTTGTTATACATACGTAATCACATAAAACAACAGAAACTCAATCAATACATATATACAAGTCATAGAGGTGTGAATCATACACGTTTAGCCCACGGCAAATACAAAACGTGGCACCGTGTAACTCTCTTGCGGTTCATGGATTTGAATTATTGTATTAAAATAATTTCATATGATTTTTTGGGGGTTATTTGGCTTCTTATGCGATGTTTGACAAATATTTGCTTGATCATCAAACAATATCTGCTTTGGATATAGTCCTAATGGATAAACTCAATGGATAGTCGTTCAAAAAGAAATGTAAGCTGACGCAAAAATTAATTATTAGTCGCAATCCAATGGAGAGAAGTTAGAGACCATTCTTGTACTTGTAGGATGGTTAAACACTTAAACTTATGGAGTTGTGTGATATCCACCTGTTTGGTGGACACAATTTTAAATGGTAATAATGAAATGGATCTGGATTTTGGTGGGAAGCGTATCAGTATTGAATGGATACAATTATATATACGAATGGGCCAGTTGACACCTAATGATACAAATTTTTAAAGAATTCCAGTAGTGCCTTTTACCAACAACAAAAGAAAAACATTATAAGTTTCCAATAATGGAACCATATCAAGACCAAGAGATCCCAATTTGCAGTCTTAAATTATATTTAAGATAAAAACCCAACATAAGTTGTTGCATATGTGAATTATTCATGTTTCTGTTTTGTTAACATATATAACTATCTTTTGATGTCAAAGAAAACCAAAAACAAAGATAAAATCTAGAGTGGTTTGGATAATAAAATCGGTAATACATAATTAATGTAAATTATAGGTAAAGGAAGAATCCATATACTACATACCATTTTGTCTATTTATAGGTAGAATAACGAATTATTAAATATATCAAAAGACTCATTACATGTCTGAAAAAATCTTCAAATATACTATAATTGTTCATATTTTTCGTTGAAGATTATATTAAAATTTGTTTACATGCTAAAATTAATAAATTAATCATATACATAGTACCAAAAATGCTAGAGGCTCGTGCCATGTTGTGAATGAAAAAATGAAGCATTTTGTGGTTTTTTCTTATATGTAGTATCCTTTTGAAGAACAATAATAATTTCATTTGAGGTATTGTTTTTAGAATGACCCAGCAGCATCTTATTTGCGGTGTTGCTCGGACTGAAGGCATGGAGAGAGAGACAGTGTCAAATCCATTATTTTCAACTATCTAATATCATATTCTTCTTTTTTTTTCTTTTCAAAACCATATTCTGCATTTTATCATTTTCCGACCATGAGAATTGGTCCTAACTTTTTTTTTCCATAGAATATATATTCATATGGAAAATAATTAAAATAATTGGGTTAGCTAATGCCAAATTAAGATTCGTATTTCTTTCTTTCTATAACCTTTTTAAGAGCACTTTGAAATCTTTTTTTTTAAAGCAATTTGAAGAGAGTTGTGTAAGAATAGGTTCCCGATGGAAAAGTTGGCAATAAAACATTTTCCTATTTCGTCTGTAGCCTAATCAAATGGCCAGTGTTCTCATGATTCCCTGACGTGGACAATTCTTCACCATCACCTTTTCTCAACTACTTTTTTAAATCTTGATCCGCCCGATCGGACGGGTATTTATTTTATGTTTTAAATTTTTTTTTGTTTATATTAAATGATGATTAATAATATTTAAACATAAAATCTATTGAAAATGAATCTTTGTAGTCATAATAAAAATTGAAATTAAAAGTTTAATTAAATATTCTAATATAAAATCTGAATTTCCTAATTAAAATAATATATAGATGAGTCATAATTCCAATTCCAAAATCTTAGCATCCCTTAAAAACAAATAAAATATATAAACATATTTGGAACTATACTTCTGTTAAAATAAATTTGTTAAAAAAAATAATATTGCGTTGTTGTTATTTTTTTCTAGAGTTTGATCCGTGACTGTATAAATATTTGATTTTACTTTAATTTTTTTCTTTGTACTAATGGTATAATATATTCCATAATATATATTTTGTAAATTAAAATATATTGCACTATTGTTAATATAACATATTAAAACATAACAATTTTATTTATTACATTGAATAATTATATTTTGTGATTCTAATCGTTTATTATATCACATTATATCATATAAGCAAATCCAATATTTATAACTAAAATATATGAATAATTATTATATTTTCTTTATATGTTATATAAATTGATTATGATGTGTGATTTTAATATTTAATATGTTAATACGAAATATATTGAGAAATCTATTTTTGTTAGGATTTGATTAAAGAAATCTATAATTAAATTAAGAAAAGATATCAAATATTTAAATCGATTATTTATATTAAGAAAAGACAAGTATACTTAAATATATATTT
This sequence comes from Hirschfeldia incana, assembly GCA_026261945.1. Taxonomy (NCBI): domain Eukaryota; kingdom Viridiplantae; phylum Streptophyta; class Magnoliopsida; order Brassicales; family Brassicaceae; genus Hirschfeldia; species Hirschfeldia incana. The sequence continues at coordinate 445,228 of JABCMI010000095.1, read as the reverse complement.
ATATTGTTTAAATTCGAATTAGGAAAATGCATTTATAGAACGGAAAAGACAACTATAATTAAGGAAACTAAATTTATTATTTTAGTGGTATTCTAATGTAAATAACTTCAAAATTTTAGGGGTATTTTCAAAGTGTAATTCTATTTTAATAATATAGATATTTTCAACTAAGATAAATAAGAAGATATCAAATAGAAAAAAAATAGAGAAAAAGGACAAAACAACTCTCTGTTCTTCTTTCTTCTTCATCAACCAGTAGTACACCTTCTCTCTATAACTCATACTCTCTCTGTTTATCTCTGTTCCGTATCTGTACTTTGTTTTCAGGTAAAATGATTATCTCATCATCTCTCTTTAGCACGCACGCACACACACGTGTGAAGCTATGTTGTTCTTAACTTTTGCTTTGTTTCTTGTGATAAGACTCAACAGTTTTGTCTTCAAAAGAAGGAAAAAAAAACAATATATATATATATATATATATATATATATATATTTATATCGGTGAAGTCTAGTGGTTAGTTTTTATCAGTACGACTAAATCTTCAGACATCTGTTCACGTCTCAAACTTTTCTCTTCACTTCGATAAGAAACTAAGGACTACAAAAAAAAAAACTAAGGATTACTAATGTTTGTGTCTGTTCTATACATGCATAATACTCAGTATATTGATTGGTTTCTTGGAAGATTTCTCAGATTACGTTTGTTTTATATGTTTCAGTCACTGAAGAAATGGTGAAGAGCCTTAAAGTAGATCATCTAGCTAAGCTCACTGCCTCCACTACTTCCATGGTAAAACATTTTTATTTTCTTTTGGGTAATCTTTTGAGAACAGTATATCTTCTCTGTTAATTAACATGATATGTCTTCTTGTACTTGTTTGTTTTGGCTTTTGGGGTTTAGAAGAGACAGTCAGAGCCATATTATGAAACTTTTGAGACATATCAAGGCCTGCCTTGTCCTTATGGTGGCTACTATGGATTCTACTATCCAGGTCTTGATGGTTCAGTGGGAGAAGCAAAGGATAATGGATACTATGGTTATGGAACAGAAGTACAGTACCCGGTAAATCAAAAGTTTCTTGTGGAATGTGGATCAAGGATTAATTTACTCCATCAATCGAGTTTTTTAACTGATCATTTTCTTGGTCTTGATTTGAAGGTTTTGCAAGGTGAAGATGGATCTTTAATCTACATGATGCCAGGGTTCCAATCTTATGATGTTAGTCCCACTTATATGCCTATAAGCCCGGTCGGTGTATCAAGCCAGGCACTTCATTCACCCATGTATGCAGCTCAAGGGTATTATCAAAACCAATACAGTTATGGAAATGTTTCATCTCCTGCCTATGTATGGGACCCTATTGGAGAAAAGTATGTGTATGGTGTTGCTTCAAGTAACCAGCCTTTTAAACAAAACATATCTTCTTCAAGTCAAAACCATAGCAGTTATTACTCAAAGAACAAGACTTCTTATGGCATGGGAGATAGGCCTAAAACACCGCGAAAAGTAACATCTTTCTTCCTTTATCTTCTTCTTCTTCTCTTTTTTGTGCATATACTTAGAAGATTTGACTGATCATTTTCTTTGTTATTCTGTTGGTCTTATGTGAATTACAGAACAGCTGTGCTCCACTCCCAAAGTCTGGAGCTTTAAACAAGGATAATGGTAATAGTAGGGAAGGAGAATGTGAGTCCTGTTTGTTGGATGTGGAAGGGAAAGGAAGAAACAATGGTACAAGTTCTGTGATCAAAAGGGATCAGTATAACCTGCCTAGCTTTCAGACCAAATATGAAGAAGCAATGTTCTTTGTAATAAAATCTTATAGCGAAGACGACATTCACAAGAGCATCAAGTACAATGTTTGGTCTAGTACTTTCAATGGGAACAAGAAATTAGACAGTGCATATCAAGAATCTCAAAAGAAGACAGAAGAGAAAAGTGGAACATGCCCGGTCTTCCTCTTCTTTTCGGTAATGCAACATACTCCCTCGGCTTCATATTATAAGATGTTATGCATAAACACACAAAATTCAGAAATTTATTTTTATCTAAAAACATCATTGAAACTATAAATAAAAACTGATTCAACCAATCATACAAAAATATAAAATGTACGTAACAGGTTGAGTTTTCAAATAAGTTAAAATTAATATATTTTGAAACACCAAATACCGTCTAAAACATCGTATATTATGAAATGAAGATGATATGGTTTATTCAATTTTTGAGACGTCTCTTGGTTGGTCTCTGATCGGTTTTGTTTTTCTTAGGTGAATGCAAGTGGCCAGTTTTGTGGTGTAGCTGAGATGACTGGGAGGGTGAATTATGAGAAGAGCATGAACTTTTGGCAGCAAGATAAGTGGAGTGGCTATTTTCCGGTTAAGTGGCACATAATCAAAGATGTTCCAAATCCGCAATTACGCCATGTAATACTAGAGAACAATGAGAACAAGCCTGTAACAAATAGCCGAGATACACAAGAGGTATAATAGTCTTTTAGGGGTTCAAGAAAGTGAATTATTATCAAAAACTCATCTCAAACTGTTTCGTTTCGTTCATATATATAGGTGAGGTTGCCACAAGGAAATGAAGTGTTGAACATATTCAAGAACTATGCAGCAAAGACATCTATATTAGATGATTTCGATTTTTATGAAAACAGAGAGAAGGTTATGGTACAGAAGAAGCTAAGGTTACATCCGGTTCAGATAAAGGTACTGATATTTCCCCTCTTTAGATCGCTGAATAATCCTTTTCTAGTTCTATGAATGTTATTCTCATGAGAAACATGGCCTTTATCTCTAATGTCTTTGATTACAGAAGAAAGAAGAAGAAGACAACTTGGTTGCTGACTTCAAATCAATGGAGATATCAAATATCGTGAAAGAGGGAAACACAAACTTAACAGGAACTATGAGCTAAGTAGAAGAAGCTGTTTGTGTGTTGGTTTGGTTTGGATTTTATTACAAGTGAGTGGCTTCTTGTTCTATTGTTTTGCTTGTTTTTGTGTTCCTCAAATTTGTAATCACTGGCAATGTAAGAATTTGATTTTTATAGTGAAACTTGAGGACAACAAAAATGTTAGAAAAAATATTATACATGAAATGAGTTTTCTCTACGATCATCAGTTCGCTCTTTAATGTGCCTGCAAATGATGGAAACATACCTAAAAATTTTAGGCTAAAAGAGATCATGGATGGCTCGGGGATTGTCCACGTCCACCAACACGAGTAAGCGTGGGATTATCAGAGGCTTCTTCAGCAGCTACATCACCTCCCTCATGGTTCTTAATCAACATCTTCTAGAGTTGGTTCTGTTGTTTCAGCTTCCTCCATAGTTGTCTCCATCCTACTAGGTGACTGCGTTGGTGTACCTACACCTGTAGTCTCTTAGAGATCCTCTACAGTCCCTAGATCGAGCTCCCTTTCTTTCTTCCACGTCTGTCAGAAGATCTTGATTCTCTTGTTCGGTCAAATCCTTAAACTCTTCTTCAGTAGGGATGTTTCTGTCACATTTCTTTGACTGGTTCATCAGCTTTATCTTGCTATTTAGCTTCGCGTTCTTGTTTGTGCTCCCACAGTTTCCTCGGTTTTGCTTCTCTGCAGTCTCGGCTTCTGTTTCTTCGTTTCTTTGTCACTTTCAGCCTGCTTCAACGATACTTTCTTAGGTTTAGTTGTTATACTTTGTTACGAGACAATAATCGTTGAGCCGTCTTAGCTCAGTGGTAGAGCGCGTGACTTTTAATCCCGTGGCCGTGGGTTCGATCCCCACAGACGGCGAATTTAAATCGTTGCTTTTAAGTTATCTTCGTTTTCTCACTATACGTTACATGGCTCCCACGTGAATATTATTTTGTGTGTGGTGCTCTACTGCTTTGTTGTGTTATTGACTTATTGTAAGTGAATTTGAATAGTCTATCTTAATGAGTGCTGTTTTGTGCATTGGTTGTTGATTCACATTATTCTCATACATTTTTAAGCTGTAGGTTGATTTTGGGGTCATCCTATACTTTTCCTGATTTTTTCTGTTAAAACCTGACTTGTATCGCAAGAAACCAAACATTTTACATTTTATTTTTGACAAGGAATCCGTAACGTGTCTAAGCATGCGTTGATAATAATAATTGATCTACGATATAACATTTTTTTTTGGTAAAAATCTACGATATAACATGGGATTGCTTGTGCCTACAAGAGAGGGTGTATACAACAAAAACAAGCCAAGCCAGTTCCTAATTATTTATTTCTCACAATTAAGATGCGTAAAAGTCTTGCCAAACTCTATTTCTCCAATCTATACAATGTTTGTACGTTTTAAGCTTTTTGTTTGGAAGAAAGAACAAAGCCATAGACGTTTTCTTTTTGCTTCTCTGAACGGTTAGACCAATATTTGGTGGCATTTAGGATATTTGAACTAGAATATAGTCAGATGTGATAGACTTAATTATATTTACGAAACATATTTTATATATATAATTTATTAATCTTTTATACTATGAAATTTGGATTTTAGCATGTGAAAAACTAATTATTCAGACTAATTAATGGACAAAATAATTACATGAGATCTTCAGCATTATACAAACAAGACTTTTAGATGTAGATTTTCATAGGATGATTTAAAATGGTGCAGTTAGACATAAATCTTTGTTATACAAATAAAATTATTGGTTCAAAATTTGTTTGTATTATATTTTTATACTTTTAAGTTATTAATAGGCTACTAATCTAGCATTAAGAGAAAACTATTTTATAAAAGGTATCTTCTTCAATTTTCTTTTCTTTGTAAAGAAAGGTATCTTCTTCTTAATTTTTTTTTTGCAACGTTATTAAAGGCTTCTTTAATTAATAATAAACATTATTTTGACCGGAAACAAAGTACTAAACGTTAATATAAAAGCGTGAAGGAGGACAAGGTGTAACAGCTCACGATCAAAATCAAAGACAACAGTATTATTTTGTAAAAGCGGACCTTTTAAGGTATCAACAATAATGGCGAAGAAAGCAGTATTGATCGGAATCAACTACCCTGGAACCAAGGCGGAGCTAAGAGGCTGCGTCAACGATGTTAAGAGGATGCACAAATGCCTAGTCGATCGGTTCGGTTTCTCCGAGAATAACATCACCGAGCTGATAGATACTGACAACTCTTCCACCAAACCTACCGGCAAGAACATCAGACGTGCGTTGTTGAATCTGGTTGAGTCGGCTAGATCGGGTGATGTTCTCGTCGTTCATTACAGTGGACATGGGACGAGGTTGCCGGCTGAGACAGGGGAAGATGATGATACTGGTTATGATGAGTGTATTGTTCCTTGCGATATGAATCTTATTACCGGTAAGCGACAAAACCAGATCGTAGTTGACTTTTATCCTGTTTTGATGAAAATATAATTTTTTATTACTATTTCGATTGGTTACATGTTAAGAAATAAGGGTTAGATTCATAGTAGTTATCTTTGTTGAGATTTAAGTAATCTCGAAATTAATAGAAGATGATTAAAAGAATAGGTTGTGTAGGATTTCAGATTCAATCTCAGGTTGGAATCTTGATAATGAATTAAAAATGGTTTGATGTTCTTATATGGTTAAAATCAAATGCAGAAGAGATTTAAGTTACATGGTTTGAGCTTGGCCTAAGTTTCTAGTGACCTAGAATCTCCTAATCATTAAAAAAATCAAATGTAATTTATCATCAATTGTTTCTTCGTCTCATGAATTTGGTTTTAGCTTCAGATTCATTTTTTCATATGATTATACTTATGTGGTGATTCTATTCTCAGATGATGAGTTCAGGGAGCTTGTGGAGAAGGTGCCAAAAGATGCACAGATTACAATCATCTCAGACTCTTGTCACAGTGGTGGTCTTATAGATGAAGCTAAGGAGCAGATAGGAGAGAGCACAAAGAAGGATAAGAAGGATAAGAATGATAAGAAGGATAAAAAGGATAAAAAGGATAAAAAGGACAAGAAGGATAAGAAGAAGTCAAAGAAAGACTCTGGAAGCTCTTCAAGATTTGGAATTAAAGGCTTGGTCCTTGAGGCTGTAGAAGATGCATTTGAATCTCAAGGGATCCACATTCCTCACCACAAAGAAGAGAAAGAAGAAGCCAAGGTTAAAGAGGTTGAACTAGAAAATGGAGAAGAAGTCCATGTTGTGAACAAATCTTTACCTCTACAAACCCTGATCGATATCCTCAAGCATGACACAGGGAACGATGACATCGAAGTTGGTAAAATCAGACCAACACTTTTCAATGTTTTCGGAGATGATGCATCTCCAAAGGTGAAGAAGTTTATGAAAGTGCTTCTAACGAAGCTGCAAGAAGGTAAAAGTGAAGGTGGGATATTGGGAATGGTTGGAAAGCTAGCTCAAGAGTTTCTTGAACACAAGCTGAACAATGATGAGGAGTATGTGAAACCTGCGATGAAGACTCACGTGGGGAGTAAGCAAGAGGTCTATGCTGGTGCAAGAAATGGTTCTCTTGCTGATAATGGTATTCTGTTAAGTGGTTGTCAAACCGATCAAACTTCTGCAGATGCAAGTCCTGTGGGTAAACCTGAACTGGCTTATGGAGCATTTAGTAATGCTGTGCAGATCATACTTGGGGAGACAAAGGGTGAGATTACGTACAAGGATCTTGTTTTGAAAGCAAGAAAGCTTCTTAAGAAACAGGGCTATGATCAACGACCGGGGCTGTATTGCAGCGATAAGTATGTGAATGCTCCGTTTATTTGTTAAGGGTTGTAACTCAAAATTATAGTTCCGTGTTGAATAAGTTATGTGATTTCTTTGTTTTTATGTTGCTGTCACTTTGATTTGAATGTCAAATGTTCTTTGTCCATTGGTTATATTTATAAAATTTCTTCTTCTATTGAAGTCCTCAAACTATAATTTCTGATAACTATGATATCTGAAAAATAATATATCCTTTTGACTTCTTAATTTTTTTTACATTTTGGAGAATGCATATATGTTCACTAAGGAAACGTTTAAGTTAAGACCAAAGCAGAAGAATTATTCTTCTTCCAACTGCAATACTCTCCCAGCTTACACTTACAGACTCATAGCATTAGTGAATGCACAATGCTATATCAACGGTTATGAGCCACAAGGCTTAAAACTTGAAACACACATCTATTTTTTCTGTCTGAAGAAAAGGGGTTATTTGGTGGTGGTGTGCTCTGCTCTATCTTTTGTAATGACATCATATATAAATCAGAGAACCAGAGCGGTTTGAGAGTTCAAGACTTGATCTATATAGAAATGGTATATATAGATTAATTTTTATTACATATGAAAGTAATCCTGTCTATGAATACATATGCAACGAATATACGTAAAGCACACTCGAATTCATAATGACTAAAAAAGTACAATTTATTATATTTTGCCATCTTTTTTTTTTTTGATTAACTTATATTTTGCCATCTTGGTATTTCTAATTTAAGTTACATATGAATATATGATATAGTACATTTTTAAATAGTATAGATTTTCGACATTTAAAGCCAATGAAAGCATATCTACCACTACCAACAAGCGTCCGACAAACCTACCAAAAAAAAAACAAGCGTCCGACAATGTATGGTTTGCGTTCTTCGCATTCACTATTACTAACACGGCCAACTACCACCAACAACTAAAGTTAATAGTATTCATCCCAGATTGGAAAGCTGGCATTAATATTATAGTAAAGCATTTCGAATACCTCGTAAATCTTCCATTAACATCAAAGTTAGATTATTATACATAAAACGACAAAGATGTGATAACAATTAAATCCACATTACATTCACTCAAAATTCTTCATTCATACTGTATCATGCAAGCCCACTATCGTTGTTACCCTGCCGATCTTTGCACTCTTCCTCATCCATAGTGTCGCATAGATCACTCCCTCTAGTTTCTGGCAACGCGACCGCAAACAAACCAAGCAAACCTATAGCCAAACCGAATAACCCGAACGACCAAAACCCGTTTTTCCGACCAGCCGCCACCATAATCGGGCTGAAAACCCCACCAAGCACCAATGCTTGCCTAGTCATTGCAATCGCCGAGTTCCTCACGCATGTCGGAAACAACTCGATTGTGTATATCATTTCAATATTAAAAGCCGAACACGCGCAGAAATAAGAAATCAGCTCTAATACCAAATGTAACGCCCCATAGTTCCCGATTCTCATATTCTGTAACACGAATATGAGAAAGCTCGAGACGCCGCCTAAGGCCGTAAACCCGATGAGTGCCTTTCTCCTGCTGAGTTTGTCCACTAGGAAAAGTGTTATGAGGTTCGCTGGCAAATCCATCAACGCGTTAAACGCTGCACTCATGTAAAGGTTGAAATCGAGGTTCGATAACGCTAAAGGCATCCCGTAGTAGACCAAACCGATCCCAAACGCAACCGCCATAACCGCGGTTAATCTCCTAAGCGCCCATCTCTTCTCCACCAACACTTTCATGGCCGCGTATATGTTAACACTAGGCTTCTCGTCTTCCTCCTCCTCCTCCTGAGATGGTAAGCTCGAAAAGCTCATGGTATTACCATCACTCGAAGGAATCGAAGCGACTCTTTTGAGAATCGAGATAGCTTCTTCTCTACGACCTCTAACGAACAGCCACCTCGGAGACTCGCAGACGAAATACCGAACCAGAACACAGTAGATGATGGTCGGAACCGAAGTCCAGATGTAGAGAACCCTCCACGAGCTCCCTCTATTGATATAAGCCTGTTGAAAAGTAAACTTGATTTGGGATTGGGCTAATCATTTACTAATCATGTTTAGCCCAAACTTTAGCCCAATATCTAGAATTATCCTCCACCTCCATAGAATAAAAATCTAGATATTCTTATAGAATTATCTAGATAATTAGAATAAAATAATTTAGATATTTAAGAAGAATAATCTAGAATTAGGATTAAAATATGTAAGATATTTTGTAGTTTGGAGGCTATAAATACCTCCATCCTCTTCTCATTTTGGATCATCAAGAAACAATAAAAGCTTGTAAAAACTTTCAAGTAATATATAAGAAGTCCTCTTCTAAGTTATAAAAAAAAAAAATCTTTCTTCTTCACAAAGTTTCTTTCTCTTCAAATCACTTAAAAACACTTTCTCCAACTAAATAAAGTTTTTCATTCCAACAAAGTGGTATCAGAGCTAAGGTAATGGCAAACAATGGTGTTCCCTTCCAAGTTCCAATGCTCACTAAGAGCAACTATGACAATTGGAGTCTTAGAATGATGGCTATCTTAGGAGCACATGATGTGTGGGAGATAGTTGAGAAAGGCTTCAATGAACCGGAGAATGATGGTGGGTTATCTCAAACTCAAAAGGATGGTTTGAGAGATTCAAGGAAAAGAGACAAGAAGGCTCTCTGTCTAATCTATCAAGGATTAGATGAAGATACATTTGAGAAGGTTGCTGGTGCAAAGACATCCAAAGAAGCATGGGAGAAGCTTCGAACTTCTTACAAGGGAGCAGAACAAGTTAAGAAGGTACGACTTCAAACTCTAAGAGGAGAATTTGAAGCATTACAAATGAAGGAAGGAGAACTCATCTCAGATTACTTCTCAAGAGTCTTGACGGTTACTAATAACCTAAAAAGAAATGGTGAGAAGTTAGATGAGGTGAGAATCATGGAGAAAGTTCTTAGATCATTGGATTCAAAATTCGAGCATATCGTCACCGTGATTGAAGAGACAAAAGACTTGGAGACTATGACGATGGAGCAACTTCTTGGATCACTACAAGCTTATGAAGAAAAGAAGAAGAAGAAAGAAGATATTGTGGAGCAAGTTCTCAAGATGCGAATTGATCAAAAGGAAGAAAGTGGCCGAAATCATCCAAGACGTGGTGGTGGTCATTTCCGAGGAGGAGGTCGTGGTGTAAATGGACGAGGTTGGAGACCATATGAAGAAAACTTCAACCAAAGAGGAGATAGTTCATCAAGAGGTCGTGGAAGAGGAAATCTAAAATCAAGGTACGATAAATCAAGCATCAAATGCTATAGTTGCGGAAAATTTGGACATTATGCTTCTGAATGCAAAACTCCAAACAACAATAGAGTTGAAGAGAAGTCCAACTATGTTGAAGAAAGGAGTAAAGAAGAAGATATGCTATTGATGGCTTACAAGAAGGAAGAACCAAACGAGGTTCACAAGTGGTACCTTGATAGTGGTGCAAGCAACCATATGTGTGGGAATAAAAGCATGTTTGTGGAGCTCGACGAATCGGTGAAAACTGATGTGGCTTTGGGAGATGAATCGAAGATGGAAGTGAAAGGTAAAGGAAATATTCTCATCCGCTTGAAGAATGGAGATCATCAATTCATTTCCAATGTTTACTACATTCCAAGCATGAAGACCAACATCTTGAGCCTAGGACAACTCTTAGAGAAAGGTTATGACATTCGGCTAAAGGATAATAGCCTTTCTTTAAGAGATAAAGCAAATAATCTCATCACAAAAGTGCCAATGTCAAGCAATAGAATGTTTGTCCTAAACATTCAAAATGACATTGCACGATGTCTCAAGATGTGCTACAAGGAGGATTCTTGGCTTTGGCATCTTCGATTTGGGCATCTCAACTTTGGAGGCTTAGAGCTACTTTCCAAGAAAGAGATGGTGAAAGGATTACCCTGCATCAACCATCCAAATCAAGTGTGTGAAGGGTGCTTACTTGGAAAGCAATTCAAGATGAGTTTTCCAAAGGAGTCGGAGACAAGAGCAAGAAAGCCACTAGAACTCATACATACAGATGTATGTGGACCGATCAAACCAAGCTCACTTGGTAAGAGTAACTACTTCCTTCTCTTCATTGATGATTTTTCAAGAAAAACATGGGTTTACTTTTTGAAACAAAAATCAGAAGTGTTTGAAAATTTCAAAAAGTTTAAAGCCCATGTTGAGAAGGAAAGTGGTCTTAAGATCAAATCCATGAGATCGGATCGAGGAGGAGAATTTATGTCCAAGGAGTTTCTAAAGTATTGTGAAGATAATGGCATCCGAAGACAGTTGACGGTGCCAAGAACCCCTCAACAGAATGGAGTAGCGGAAAGAAAGAACAGGACAATACTTGAGATGGCAAGAAGCATGCTCAAGAGTAAGAAGCTACCAAAGGAGTTTTGGGCGGAAGCAGTTGCTTGTGCGGTATATATATCAAATCGATCTCCAACAAAGAGTGTTTTAGAAAAGACACCACAAGAAGCTTGGAGCGGAAGGAAGCCCGGAGTCTCACACCTAAGAGTCTTTGGAAGCATTGCTCACGCTCATGTTCCAGACGAAAAGCGGAGCAAACTAGATGATAAAAGTGAGAAGTACATCTTCATTGGGTATGACGGTAACTCCAAAGGCTACAAGCTCTACAATCCTGAAACAAAGAAGACAATCATTAGTCGAAATGTCATCTTTGATGAAGAAGAAGAATGGGATTGGAGAACAAGTGATGAAGACTACACCTTCTTTCCATCTTTTGAAGAAGAAAATTTGGAGCAACCAAGAGAAAAGCCAGCTACACCACCAACTTCACCAACACCAAGTTCTCAAGGAGATGGAAGTTCAAGTGAAAGGACGCCACGTTTTAGAAGTCTACAAGACATCTATGAGGTAACCGAAAACCAAGACAATCTTACTCTATTTTGTCTATTTGCGGACTGCGAGCCTATGAACTTTGAAGAAGCTCAAGAAAAGAAGTCATGGAGAAGTGCAATGGATGAAGAAATCAAGTCCATTCAAAAGAATGATACATGGGAGCTAGCTTCACTTCCAAATGGGCATAAAGCAATTGGTGTGAAGTGGGTGTACAAGGCAAAGAAGAATTCTAAAGGAGAAGTTGAAAGGTACAAGGCAAGATTGGTGGCAAAAGGATATAGTCAAAGAGCCGGGATCGACTATGATGAGGTATTCGCTCCAGTTGCTCGCTTAGAAACGGTTAGACTAATCATTTCATTGGCAGCCCAAAAGAGTTGGAGAATACATCAAATGGATGTCAAATCAGCCTTCTTAAATGGAGACCTTGAGGAAGAAGTCTACATTGAACAACCACAAGGCTACATTATCAAAGGAAAAGAAGATAAAGTCTTAAGGCTGAAGAAGGCGCTTTATGGATTAAAGCAAGCACCAAGAGCATGGAACACTCGGATTGACAAGTACTTCAAGGAGAAAGGTTTCATCAAGTGTCCATATGAGCATGCACTTTATATCAAAACTCAAAATAATGATATATTGATTGCATGCTTATATGTTGATGACTTGATATTCACTGGCAACAATCCGAATATGTTTGAAGACTTCAAGAAGGAGATGACAAAGGAGTTCGAGATGACCGACATTGGACTGATGTCATACTACCTTGGCATTGAAGTAAAGCAGGAAGAAAATGGAATCTTCATTACTCAAGAAGGCTATGCAAAAGAGGTGCTTAAGAAGTTCAAGATGGATGACTCAAATCCAGTTTGCACGCCAATGGAATGTGGAGTCAAGCTATCAAAGAAAGAAGAAGGAGAGAGTGTGGATCCAACACTCTTTAAGAGCCTAGTTGGAAGCTTACGTTATCTAACATGCACAAGACCCGACATCCTACACGCAGTTGGAGTAGTGAGTCGATACATGGAGCATCCAACTACAACTCATTTCAAGGCAGCTAAGAGGATCTTACGCTATATCAAAGGTACGATCAACTTTGGCTTGTACTACTCTATTTCTGAAGAATACAAGCTTGTTGGATATAGCGATAGCGATTGGGGTGGAGACATAGATGACCGGAAAAGCACAAGTGGCTTTGTGTTTTTCATTGGAGAAACTGCTTTCACATGGATGTCAAAGAAGCAACCAATAGTCACCCTTTCTACTTGTGAAGCGGAATATGTGGCAGCTACTTCATGTGTTTGCCATGCTATTTGGTTACGAAACTTGCTTAAGGAGTTGAGTCTACCACAAGAAGAGCCGACAAAGATCTTTGTGGATAACAAGTCGGCAATAGCATTGGCGAAGAATCCAGTCTTCCATGATCGGAGTAAGCACATCGATACTCGTTATCACTACATTAGAGAATGTGTCACCAAGATGGATGTGCAATTAGAGTATGTGAAGACAAATGATCAAGTAGCTGATATCTTCACCAAGCCACTCAAGCGGGAAGACTTTGTAAAGATGAGGAAGTTGCTTGGAGTAACCAAATCAAGTTTAAGAGGGGGTGTTGAAAAGTAAACTTGATTTGGGATTGGGCTAATCATTTACTAATCATGTTTAGCCCAAACTTTAGCCCAATATCTAGAATTATCCTCCACCTCCATAGAATAAAAATCTAGATATTCTTATAGAATTATCTAGATAATTAGAATAAAATAATTTAGATATTTAAGAAGAATAATCTAGAATTAGGATTAAAATATGTAAGATATTTTGTAGTTTGGAGGCTATAAATACCTCCATCCTCTTCTCATTTTGGATCATCAAGAAACAATAAAAGCTTGTAAAAACTTTCAAGTAATATATAAGAAGTCCTCTTCTAAGTTATAAAAAAAAAAAATCTTTCTTCTTCACAAAGTTTCTTTCTCTTCAAATCACTTAAAAACACTTTCTCCAACTAAATAAAGTTTTTCATTCCAACAAAGCCATGGCGGGGAGAGACAAGAACCCAAGCATGAAACCGAAGAAGCTCATGATCCCGACACGTCCTCTCCATCTCTTCCCGACAAGCTCAGTCGAGAGGACAAGCGCACACGTCCCTATCGTCGCTCGACCGAACCCGTTAACGAACCGGAGAAAAGCGTAAACCCATATGTTTGGAGAGAAAACGGTTAGCATCGTAGATATCGACATGAGAAGACAAGAGAAAAACAACATGTTTTTACGTCCGAGTGACGAATCTGCTAACGTGGAGAGGATCAAACCTCCGAATAAACACCCGACGAAGAAGGAACTCTCGGGTAAGCCCTTGACGAAGGAGCCTGAGCATTGGAGACCCCACTCGGAGATGACGGAGACGTGAGTAGGTGAGTCCCAGGACCACGAGGTTTTGGGGAGGTTGCAGATGTTGGAGTCGTGACAGGACGAGTCGGTGGTGCAGTGCCACTTGGGTTCGAAGTCTGTGAAGACAGAGATGAAAGTCTGTTGAGCGTCGAAAACTCCGGAGAATGAGACCAGTGCAGCTTGGAGAAACTGGGCCCACCCGAAGCTTCCAATGTATCGCTCGATGGTGTCGTCGAGAGATCTCGGTTGTGGTGAGTTTGAATCGGACAGAAGAGGCTGAGTTGTTGCTTCAGCCATGTTGCTGCACGAGTTTTGTTTCTCTCTCTCTCTCTCTCTCTCTTTTTTCGCCTTTTTTTCTTTCTTCTTTTGTCTTGTGAAGCAGCTTCTCGAAAGGCGAGTCTTTCGTCCTGATTTTATTACAGACTAGGGTTGGCCCGCCCTTCGGACGGGATATCAAATTCAAAAATTACATAGAATATCAATTAGTTATAATAGATATTAGCTTACTAAACTTAAGTTGGTTTTGGTCTTAATTTTCATTGTGTAGGTTTTTGTTATTACCGAAACCACCATAGAGTTGTTATTTAGTCAGTTACATTATTACCAGACCACATTCAAAACTGAGAAATACATATTTTCTGTAAAAACTTTGAAGCATACGAACCAATTGTATTCTTTGTAGGGATTCGAGAATATGTAAAATTTCTCCTACTTTATAGAATCTTTTATGATATAAATTATGATATAGATGGATATGGTGAAAAAAAACAAAGCCAAATAGATTTATATGAAGCTATAGTTATCATTACACAGGAGAACACTTTAGGTTAATCTCAATAAAAATTCTTCTTCATCAACTTCTTAGAACCACTCTTTTGTAATATGTAGTTTGGGATTGGTAGATCTTGTAAACAGTACCAACAAATGTCTATTGATTTTTTTTTTGTCTTTTGTTTTATGAATTTATAAATTTGACTGGTATTTTTGATTTATTTGTGTTCTTGAAGGCACTTTCAGATCATTGGTTCGGACAAAAGAAGTTTCATCGCCACAGCAAACAAAACTCTACTACGTATCATAATTGTCAAAATTTGAAAATGTGGCAATTACTTCTGCCTTTTAATTCTATTTGGCATGTGATATGACTAAGAAAAAAATAGTCATCCAACAACTTTGCCCTCCCCGAACTTCAGACTAATTTTTGCTAATTCAATGAACAACATACATCGAATTATTGTACACAGTTTCAAATCATAGTGAATAGTCTAAAAGCGATTAAATCTCCAAACTACAACATGGATGAAGTAAAAAGATATCTTGGTCTTAAGTATGAGAAGCTGTTTCAATTAAAAGACATAAACCAGTAATTAGTGCTAATTAAAAATGAGATCTTAAACTAAAAACACATTCCTTTTACTACTGCAAAATCATGAATTGAAATACAAAATTTACTATAGTCAATGAAGTCTGCAGCTCTTTTATATCCCCTCCTTGTCTAGTCTCCCTGAGCTTCTGTAGCCTTCTCTCCAGCTCATAAGGACATATTCCTTGTTGTTCCTCCAATGGTAATGAAACGCATGAGTCTGAACCTAGTTCCTTCTAAATCCTCACTCTTCTCTGAAACCCCCTGTAAACTGTTTCACAATAAGTTAATAACAGTTACATTAGAGTAGACAATGAAGATGATATTATGTGGGAGTGAATGCCTTTGAGTTGAGACAAAGAATCAAAATATTTAATGGCTTGAGTCTCAAGGAATTTAATATCAAGAATTTAATTATGAGCTTGAAATAGTTACCCTTTGTTCTTACCCATTCTGACGAAGCGAAAAACTCAGCTAGGCGTTATGTTTCAAACAGATCCATTTCTCTTCAAAAATCTTCTTACCCTTCCTCAAACACGAAATGTTTTTAAAGACCCATCATATTCAGAGCTGAACAGAAAATCTCTTATCTGCAGTTCTCAAGACAAAATTAAGAGACAAATTAATGTGGATTGTTTATACAGAGATCGATGAAATCTCAGAGTATTCCTGCAAGATGATGATGATTAAGTACTCGAAATCACTATACATTTATGTTTCTTTAAAAGGCACTATACGTTTATATTTCAGAGGAACGATGCTCACTTCTTGCTCTTCTGGAGATTTATCACTCATAAAGCTCCACTGCATTTGCAACAAAGCTATCTGCCTCTCTTCCTGCAATGGTAACTCATTTATGTCAGTAGGTTTTAACCTATAACACGTCTATCTTGTAATGAATCTTGTAAAACACTATACTTTTGATCTCTGAAGATCTAATTCGTCTTGCAGCTTCTTGTAATCATCTTTGTACCGACACTTAAATGCTTTCAGTTGAACATCATGCTCGTTCCTGATTGTTGCTATCCTCTGCAGGAGAGAATTTTACTAATTGAATACCAGAGTCTCCATATTCCTATGAAACTATCAAACTGTGCTGCTGGTATGGTACCTCTTTCAATTCATTTTCGGCCTAAGCTTGGGCTTGTCTCAGTTCCTCATCGTGCTTAGCTTTGAGATTGAACTCCATATTCTCATGTTCCTCCCGGATTGTGCGTATCTGTAGAACATGCAGCTTTATCAGCATGTTTGCTATTTCAAATCCGGCTCAGTATCAATTTTACAAACAAAAAGGCAAGAGAAAAGGGACTTTGGTTCTCGCATGTACATCTTCTGCTACTAAATACATGTATAAGCTTATTCATGCTCGTTGATGTTCAGAAAGTGAAGATTACTATACCAGAGAAGCATTATGATTTATATTTAGTGGATAACTCTTTGATAACCTTCTCAACCTGAAATCAGAACCATGATTAACAATTTCTTGGTCTATTGCAATTATAAAATAAGTCAACATATACCTTTTCCTTTTCGGCTTTAAGAACCTCCTGTTTCTCGTCATCATACTCCGTCAGGATTTCATAAATCGCCTAAAAAGCATCAGAGAAGCATATACGTCATTTTAAATCCTCTGCATACTATTCAAAACGTATATATGGAGAAAGTGAACTTGAACAGAGGAGGAAGAGAGGCGAGTCCGTAAATCGGAGAGGAAGACCAAATCGTTAGCCAATACACAAACTTGCTGTCCACTGTTTAGTTTAGAAGAAAGTACGATTCTGAAAGCATGAACTTGCACCTTTTTATAGCAGAGCTTCCACCACCTTGCACTATCCAGGGTCGCATTAAATGGAGATCATGTGTCATCATACTCCGTCCGGATTTTATAAATCGCCTAAAAAGCATCAAAGAAGCATATACGTCATTTTAAATCCTCTGCATACTATTCAAAACATATATATGGAGAAAGTGAACTTGAACAGAGGAGGAAGAGAGGCGAGTCTGTAGATCGGAGAGGAAGACCAAATCGTTAGCCAATACACAAACTTGCTGTCCACTGTTTAGTTTAGAAGAAAGTACGATTCTGAAAGCATGAACTTGTACCTTTTTATAGCAGAGCTTCCACCGCCTTGCACTATCCAAGGTCGCATTAAATGGAGATCATGTGTGATTGATGAATGATGAAGGAGCGCTTAATGAGGGGAATCAGTTACTGTATCATCTCGCTTTGAAGAAGAAGACGAAAGATCCGTTGATGGAAGAAGGTTGACGACGCTAAACAGAGAAACTACTAATCCTAGACGGGCTTGATTATGTGGAGCCCAAACGAAAATAAAAAAGAAGCCCGCAACGAACTAAATGATACGGTGAGTTTTGGTTAAACAGGACAGGTGTTGCAATGTGGTGAATTGAATTAGTGACGTGGCTTCTTCTCGTGAGAGAAGAACTCTACTTTATAGTATAAGATACCTGTGTTGACTTTTCTACATGATAATGTTAATTAATTTTGTTTATAGAATTTTCTGAAAACACTTACATTTGATTAAATTAGCAGATTTGATGCTATTACCGGGATATACACATATTTATATATGAATTTTCGTTTCTCTTATTACTAAAAAGGTGATTGGTCGTAGCTATAGATTTTTTAGAGAGTTACAATTTAAACGTGAATCTATTTTATAAATCCATCGAAACATGATAGTGTACGCCACGATATAATGTTAGTGTTAAGTTAACCAGGTTGGAAGGAAAGTGTAGCTTGTAATGATGCTAGACAATAGGCTGGTTCGTTGAGATCACGAGACACATGTGGGAAATAAACTATACCAACTTGTACTTAAAACAATGCAAATAATAGTGTATCATACAGTTTTTTCTTTGCTATTTTTTTCTAAAACAAATACTCTTGAATTACTGACTATATTACGTCGTACTCACTTACTATAGAAGAACATAAAAGGGATAGTCATTGACTATTTGTATACAGATTTCATCTGTTGTGCATAGAAATAAGAATATGTAATTAAAACACGGATTGCCATACTCATCATGTCTACATGTTCTGTTTTCAAGCTTTTTCTACTCAAAACTAAAACAAATCAAATCGTTTGACTAAATCAAACTAGATAAAATAAAATAAAAACTAAATCATATCTTTTGACTACAATCCGTTTAATTGATGTGGAAGAAAAATCTGCCTGTTAGCCATGAAACATTGACACTAAAAGGAACTATACAACATGTTTCATGTGTATGTCAAGAAAAAAACATGTTTCATGTGTGATTCTTTAAGTTTGACCAATCTTAAAATTGATAAAATAGTCTGTTATAAAGAATTAAAAACATACATTAACAACATTATTATTAGGTAAATTTTTTTAAGCCAAAAATGATAACTATGTCCCATTAGACTAATTTCATATGGTTCATGTTCTATTAGATTAAATATTTTTAAAATTGCAAAATTGCCCTTAATTTCAATTAAAAATTCCCTATTATAATTAATAAAACAGTTGTTAAATATTAAAATATAAATTTAACTAAAATAATTTTTAAAATATATGAAAATCCTGAAAAATATAAATATATCTAAATCATTATAATGTATTTATATATATTTAATATTATAATCAAATATAAATATCTATTATAAATATTTATTATAATTAGAAAAATAATAACATAAAACAGAAAAATCATTATAATGTATTTAGATATATTTAAATATCTTATAAAAACTAATTTTTATCTAATAATGTCATTCTTCTAAATTTTGATGTAAAATTATCGATCAAATTATTAAACTTGATCATTTGACATTTTTAATGCAAAATCATCGAATAAATCATTAAACTTGTTATTTTTCTTGTCACTCTTCTAGCTTTCTCAAAAAAAAATTTCTTTTCACTTTTATTATATCTACAATAAGAAGTTATAATCTATAAATATAATATAGTATAAAATCTGGATAGTGGTTAAACACAAAATTCTAGACTCTTGTGATTAGACAATTAGATTGTAGACTCATCTTTTTTCTTGTCGATGAAAATCGTAAGCTACTTTTTTTTTTCTTTGTGTCTGCTATCTCTTTTTTTTTAAAAAATAGTGAAAATATATCTTACTTTCCCTATTTATAATCACTAATTAATCATAGTTTTCTGAACATAATCAAATTAGAATATTAGATGTCAAAAAAAAATCTAATTAGAATATTAAATTTATATACTCCCATTAAACACACACACACACACCAACAATTAATTTTTCTTTCCATAATATATAATTGATATAAATGCTAATTACTACCTAATTTATTGCATTTTTAGTTGGTTATGTAAAAATAAAAAGTGTAATCTATATTTATATTTATTTCTTAGAAAAAGGATAATTAAAATTTAAATATAAATGTTCTATTTTATAAATTAATGATTTTAAATACAAACTATTATTAAAACAAAAAAAATTATGGATCCTCAAAAATTTTAGACTCTGTTCGACTGTTTCACCTGCACGTGTTAATAGACGGCGGGTCCTTGACTATATTTGTATAATTTTATACAGTTTTCATCTGTTTTGACAAAAATATGTGGTTAAAGTAGGGATTTCCATATCAACACATGTTCAGTTTTCAATCCGGTTGATTGACGTGGAAGAAAAATCTGCTTCGTTAGACATATAGACATTATTAACATCTTGTGGCCACAAATAATAATTCTACTAGAATTAGATTTGGCACAATCGTAACGTGGGCAGACAAGTCATATCAGTATCCACTTTGATCGATGCGGAAACTCGACACGCAAAATACGTACAAATTGGAGATTCTCTACAAATTGAGCAAGCGAGACGAAGCTGCTGGAAGAAAACTATGACTTGGATGTATAGAATCACAGGCAATCAAGAACACAACCAGTATAGATAAGAAGTCCCTCTCTTATTTCAATTTCACAAAGCTTAGAATACAAGTAATCTAAAGCTTACAATCCGTTAAAGTCGTACATATCAACCTCAACATTAATCTCTTTATATAGAGATCTTTATTTCCTAATCCTAATGGATATTACATAATCCATCTCCTCAACAATATAGGATTAGGTCTAGTTACTTAATCACTAAGCTTTCTTGTTCTTTAAGCTTGACTCAACAATCTCCCCCTTAAGCTTAAAGTCTTCACCACACACATCTTGAACTCCAATGAGATTCCTCATCTCTTTAAACTTTATTCTTCCAAGTGATTTTGTAAGAATATCAGCCTTTTGTTTGCTCCCCGGAATGTGCTCGACATCTACCAGCTCCTTCTCAACACATTCACGAATGAAATGAAATCTTCTGTGTATATGCTTACTTCGTCCATGGAACACCGGATTCCTTGTCAATGCGATAGCAGATTTGTTGTCAACTCGGATAGTCACACGCTTGCTGGTTTCTCCTATCACTTCACTTAACAACTCTTGTAACCAAATAGCTTGTTTAGCAGCCTCCGTAGCTGCCATAAATTCAGCTTCACAACTTGACAAAGCCACAATCTCTTGCTTGGTGGAGCACCATGTTATAGGACTGTTGCCGAGATAAAAGATATGACCAGTTGTACTCTTACCGTCATCATCGTCTACGTTGTGTGATGCATCGCTGTAACCTTCTAGCTTTAATCCTTTGTTTCTTTCAAAACGTAGACCAAGCATACTCGTTCCCTGTAGATATCGTAGAACCTGCTTGAGAGCAGCTCCATGTGACGTTTTGGGCTCATGCATATAACGACTAAGTACACCAACCGCGAATGATAAATCAGGACGCGTGTGCAGAAGATATCTAAGACAACCAATGGACCGTCTGTACTCCTTATCGTTGATTTTCTCTTCGCCAGGTGATCTCGAAAGCTTAACGTTCACATCCATTGGTATATGCGTTGGATTACAGGTACTCATGCCTCCTTCTTCCAAGATTTTACGAGCATATCGATCCTGTCTTAGTATTATCCCGTCACATCCTTGGATGATCTCAATTCCCAAGTAGTAAGTTAGTAAACCGAGATCACTCATTTCGAACTTCTTAGCCATCTCAGCCTTAAAGTCCATGATCAGCTTTACTGAGGAGCCAGTAACCAGCAGGTCATCTACGTACACCACGACTACAAGAAGATTACCATGATCCTCCTTCCTGTATAAAGACGGCTCTTTAGTACACCTCTGAAACTTCAGACCAAGCAAAATCGCATTTAGTTTAGTATTCCAGGCACGGGGAGCTTGACGTAACCCATAGAGAGCTCGTTTTAACTTGTATACTTTATGTTCTTGCCCAGACACGATGAAGCCTTCAGGCTGCTCTACATATACTTCTTCCTTTAGCTCTCCATTGAGGAAGGCTGTCTTCACATCTAGATGATGAATCTCCCATCCCTTCTCAGCAGCTAGAGCAGTGATTAGCCTTATAGTTTCAATCCGAGCCACAGGAGCAAAAACCTCGTCAAAATCAACACCATGTCTCTGTACATAGCCCTTAGCCACCAGCCTCGCCTTGTATTTACTGATGCTTCCGTCAGCGTTGCGTTTGATTTTGAATACCCACTTTAAGCCTATTGGTTTTACTCCAACGGGAAGCTCCACCAAATCCCATGTTTCATTTTTTTCTATAGACGAGATCTCATCTATACATGCATCCACCCAAACCTTCATCTCTTTTGCTTCCTTGAAATCCCAAGGTTCATCATTTATTATCATCAAAAGTCTCTCACATTCTACTTCTGCAAGTATGACATAGTCATCAAGATAAGAGGGTCTTGTGATCGTACGTTGTGACCTTCTGAGTTGCGGAGGTACTTCATCTCCTTCCTCCTCGTCTTCTTCTTCCTCATTCGTACCATCAAGCTCCTCATTCTCACCTGATACCTCATCCTCATCATCCTCAATATTGATTATTTCCTTACTGTCATCTTCCGTTATTTCTTTCATTCGGATAACAAGTTCCCCTGCTTCATCAATCTCTGTTTTCTCGGTATTACTCCAGCTCCACTCTTTTAACTCGTCGAAGATTACATCTCGGCTTACCACGATTCGTTTGCTTGAAGGATCATACAGTCGATATGCCTTGGATCCCGGTTCCGTTCCTAAGTGCACGAGCACTCTTGAACGATCATCAAGCTTCTTTCTTCCTGCAGCCTCTGTCTTGGCATAACACACGCATCCAAATACTCTTAGATGACTAAGATTAGGCTTCTTGTCTCTCAGACTTTCGTATGGTGTTCTTTCTTCAAGAGATCGCGTTGCTATTCGGTTTATAAGATAGGTGGAATGCCTCACCGCTTCTCCCCAAAATATATTAGGCATACTCATGTGTTTCAAAATGCTTCTAGTCATCTCTAGGAGAGTTCTATTGCGTCTTTCCACTACTCCGTTTTGTTGTGGAGAGTACGGCGCTGTGAAGTGTCGATTGATTCCGTGTTCTTCACACCATTCTTTAAACTCATTAGACATGAATTCTCCACCGCGGTCTGTACGAAATGTCTTGATCTCATGTTGTGTCTCTTGCTCCACAAGTTTCCTGAAGTGTTTAAACTTCTCGAAGGCCTCAGATTTTCTTTCCAACAAGATTGCCCACATATATCTAGTATGATCATCAATCAGTACAAACACATAACGTTTGCGTGTGTTTGTAGACGGTGAGATTGGTCCACAAAGGTCACCATGAACCAATTCTAGAGGCTTAGAAGCTCGGTATGATGTTGCTTGAGGGAACGGTCTTCTTGTCTGCTTTCCAAGCATACACGAAACACATGTGTCTTCTCCGGTCATGATCCTTGTGACACCAGTAACAAGATCTTTCTCAGCCATCATCTTCAGTTTCCTGGCGTTGATATGACCTAGTCGTGCGTGCCATATAGATGTTCCACTTGATGCTTCGAGTTTCAGACACTGAAACTCATCAGTTCTCAGGATAACCTTATATAATCTGTTTCTCGAACGTGTCGTGCTAACCATTAATACTCCATCACGATCAAACAACATCAGCTTATCGTCTCTCATCCTTACCTCACATCCAACCTCGGTGGCCTGTCCGAGACTTACTATATTAGACTTCAAGCCGGGTATATAGTAGACGTTTGTCAGAATCTTCTTCTTGCCACCGTCAAAGACAAAACGAACCGTACCTTTTCCTTTAATATCGATGCGGGAATCATCTCCAAACCTCACTTTCCCTACAATGGTTTCATCAAGATCAAGGAAGAATAGCCTGTTTCCACTCATGTGGTTGCTAGCACCGTTATCAAGATACCATACATTCATGGTATCCGAGTCAGCTTCAAACGTAGTTGGGTTAACTTTGTTTTCATTCAGGTAGACTACCTCGTTTATCATTAATTCATCAGCTCCGTGAGTTTCATCATCTCTTTTCTCAGCGGTTTCGGTGAGCTTTAGTAGCTTCTCAGGACAGTCGTTCGCGTAGTGGCCTCGCTTGTCGCATCTGAAGCAGGTGATGTGTGAGATATCTCCGTTGAGTCTCTGTTTGTATGACTCCCTCTGATGCTGGAATGAAGACCCTTGACGTCCTCGACCTCTTCCTCTCCATGATGAGGAACTGTTTCGACCACGGCCTCTACTATTACCACCATAATTACTTGAGTCTGCATACATAAGTTTATCTTGCTCATTGTCTGCCTTTTCCTCTGCTTCTTCTTCATTGATCCTCTCTTCATATGTTTTCATTCTTCCTACTATGTCCTCAAAACTTATTGTGTTTAAGTCAAGCATCTGTTCAATCGAAGCAACAATTTGGATATATCTTTTCCTTGGTAGACTTTTCAAGAATTTTTTCACAATCTTCGGTTCTTCTAAGATCTCTCCCAAGGCTGCTGCTTTAGACGTGATTTCAGATAGTTTTCCAGCGAAGACATCGATAGTCTCTCCATCTTTCATCTTGATTTTGTCAAACTCAACCATTAGGGTTTGTAGTCTTGCTTCTCTCACCCTATCAGCTCCAAGATTCCGAGCCTTTATAGCATCCCACACGCCTTTTGCTGTCTCAACACCTCCAATCTGCAGAACTAAAGCTTCCGGTATTGACTGAAACAGATAAGCTATCGCCATATTGTTCTTCTTTTCGTCTTTGGTTCCGGGATCAATTGTTTCCCAGACTTCACTGCATTTAAGTGCTATCGTCATCCTGATGCTCCAGACGGTGTAGTTAGATGTGGTTAGCATAGGAAACTTTACTCCGGAAGGTCCGGTTTCCTTATTCTTCACGTTTTCGTCTTTTACGTCCGCCATTGTTGCTGCTCGTAATTGCTATGCTCCGATCTGTTTCTTGAATGCTCTGATACCAATTATAGAATCACAGGCAATCAAGAACACAACCAGTATAGATAAGAAGTCCCTCTCTTATTTCAATTTCACAAAGCTTAGAATACAAGTAATCTAAAGCTTACAATCCGTTAAAGTCGTACATATCAACCTCAACATTAATCTCTTTATATAGAGATCTTTATTTCCTAATCCTAATGGATATTACATAATCCATCTCCTCAACAATATAGGATTAGGTCTAGTTACTTAATCACTAAGCTTTCTTGTTCTTTAAGCTTGACTCAACAGGATGTTTCCACCAATCTCAAGAGTTCAAGAGAAATTAAATAGTAATATAACAAATACTGTATAAAATGTGATAAAACAGAGCAGAAGTACGTACAGAAACAGAACAACGTTTACGATAAAAGCTTATTTTTGACAAAGACCATTGCGATAAAAGCTATTGTTTTTTTTTCTTGAGAAAGGGCTTATATAAGCTATTGTTAATTTTATGGTATTCCCTTTTCTTAATGAAGTGAAAAAATTTGATAAATATGAAAGATGCAAGATGGTTAATCTGGTTTAGTATCATCACTTACACCTCAAACCCCATGTTTAAATCCTTAGTTTGTCACTAAAATATACATTTATATGATGTATCTATTCTCAGAAAATCAGGGCAGTATTTTCCTGGTGTTTTATTTGAATATTTTCTCCTTAGAGTTAAATATGTTAAACTAGAAAATTAGTCGACCGACAAAAAACAATCAATTGCAATTCAGGAGGCCACTGGCCACGTGATGTTAAATTGTTTGGTGTGTGTTAAAATAAGTTCGCAAGTATATGATAATTTCCGAATGTTGCTGGCATATTCCATCCTGATCCTTAATACGTTTGCCCCACTATGGAATTTGTGGACCAAAAACTAAGTTTGTGTGGGCCAACATTTGAAACCATATGATATAAGATATAGAAGAAAACTATATACCACTGATTGCAGTGCAAAGATTTTATAAATCTAGCAGAAGATGATCCGGTGGTCATATTACAGGTTTAAACAAGAAACAATGATTTACCTTTCTATAACTTGCTGTGCCACTAATATAATCTTATGCAGAAACTAATCTAATATATAATAGGAATCTCGATTAATTCCAACGGTTGAAATTTTTACTATGTTGAAAAGTTGTGTTTTTTCATATAGTTGTTAAAGAGTTGTGTCTTTTAAAAAATTTAAAATTGAAAAATTGTGACTATTTGTTTAGGTATCATTTTTAAATAACTACTTATTTAATATAGGATGTGACCATTTAAATGTAAAGTTGTGACTATTTATTAAGAATTTCAGAATCTATAAACAGTCTTTGTCCTTTTATTTCTCGAAGCAAAATTTTCACTAACCTAACAAAAAAATGATGAAAAAAGAAAATTTTATGCAGTTACTTGGTTACAAAATTTTAGAAGATAATTTATAATCATTATAATTGAATTCACTTAGAAATTTCCACGAATAGTAGTACAACTATAAGAATTTAAGTTCTAACAGTTTTTTTGAAAAACAATAAATATATGTATGCCAGTAAGGAATTTATTTAAATTATTTAAATGTTGTATATCAACCAAAAATTTCTTGCCTTTTATGTTTGTAGCTTGGAAAAATGTAAACGAAATTAGGCTATGCAAGTATTTCCAATTCACTCACTCACAGATTACAATCCTTTTTGACATGGCTGGTTTTTTGTACACATCAATGGTAGTAAAAAACGTTAAAACTAACAGAATCTAGCACAAAGGAATTACGGTCATGATGGAATGATCGAGTGATTTTATTTTATTGGAAAACAAAGGATGACAACGTGAAGGTTTGTAGTGATTGAGAAGTTTCATAACTGTTTGCTGGTTGTTCAGTCATTAGTTCCAAATAATATTGTTCAAATGAATACCATTTAAAAACAAAACATGATTGTAACAAAGTAAACGAAGTGAGACAACCAGAATACAAGTCATTGACTTAAAAAAAAGTTATTGGCTTATTATACATTTTAAGTTTTTTTTATATATTTTTGGTGAAAAATAAATTAAAACTGTTATTCTCTTACATTATCTGTATTGATATTGGCAATACAAATTTACATATTGGACAAAAATAACTTGTATCTCGCCATTTTACAATACACTCACGGTCAAATCTATGACCACAATCTAGATTTAAAATAATATCTATAGATGATATGAATCTCAATTAATTCCAAAGGTTGTGAATCCTATTAACACGAAAGGTTGTGTCTTCGCTAAAACAATTGTCAATTTATATATGTTAGTTTCCAACATGCAACTCTAAAAAGTATTAATTTTAGAGTTGTTTCTTTTCATCAAATAATATATTAGTTTTTCAATGTTGTTAAATATCCCTATTTTTTTTACCAGTCAGAATTTTTTTAATTTTACGAGTTCTAAAGTTCTCAAACCCATTTTTTTTTGTTTTTCCTTTCATGTAAATACTTTTAAGAGATGAAATTTTCATGTATAAAACTTAAGAGATTCAAATTTTCATATTAACACACTGAATTTTAGATATAAAATTAAAAATATTTATTGAAGTATTACTGAATAGATATGGACAAAATAGAAACGAAAAGACATAAGTTTTCATCTAAATGTTAATAAATACAATTTTTCATATAAAAATTTAAGAGATGCAACTTTTCATATTAACACTCATTAAAAAAATATAAATATTTATGTGGGTGTCATAAAGAGGTAGAAATGCATCTTGATCTAAGAAGTATGATGCGTCATAATCTAATAGATAGATTTATTTTAAGTATTAATAAATGGATATGAAAAAAATAAATTGAAAAAGACACATCTATTCATTATTCGGGCTTCAAAATTCAAATGGTAATAGTTACAGAGCCAAAGAAAAATTATTTGTATTAAAAATGTTTAAAATACAGAATAAATATATATTTTAAAGACATAAACAATAGATGCAACTTCTTTTTTTTTTTTTTTTTTTTTTGTCAGCTCCCATCTTCGTAGATCAATTGGTAGTCGAGTCTGAGACGTTCCGAAGAGACGCTCTGTCCGGCCGGGTCTGATCTATATGGGAAAAAAGAGTACCACTAATTCTTGCCTCCTTGGCAAGAGAATCTGCACGTACGTTCCTAGTCCTGGGTATGTGAGATATGGTGAAATCTAAGAAACCGTCTTTGAGGAGACGGAAAGACACAAGCTCCGAAGCAAAGGCCGGCCAGTCGGTGGGACTATCTAACATTTCCACCAAGGCAGCACAGTCTGTCTCCATGTGGATTGCAGTGCACTGGAGTTCTCTCAAACATGACATCGCCCAAATAAGTCCTTCCATCTCGGCATGGAGGGGTGATAGGCTCTTTCGACATCCTTGTAGTCCAAATCTCTCGACTCCCATTGGATCCTTGTAAAACCACCCTAAACCACTAACTGTGCCATTATCAATCCATGAGGCATCAATTTGACAAGTCGGGCGTTGGGGGTTCCCAGGGGGAGTGGAGGTAACCGGCATGGGAGATATGTTCTCCTCCTCCTCTTCTTCCTCGGGTAAGTTTGCTCTTCTCCAGCACTCAGCTTCAACGGTTGCCAGCTGAAGGGTGTCCATCGGTGATATTTCCTTTCCATTGAAAAGTTTGTCATTCCGTGCTTTCCAAATATACCATAAGATCCACGGAAATGTCTCAATAAGTGGTTCCATAAAGGCCACGTTTTCCTTCCTCCAGAAGAGGAGGCTCATATTCTGATAAACAGATGTACTCGGGAAGTAACCCGGAAAGGACGGATAGTCCGATAAAGCCCACACCTGCAGGGCGGGGGGGCATTCAAAAAGAAGATGGTTAATGGTTTCCTCAGGGTCACCGCATCTAGGACAGCTCCTATCAGTGCCCAGGTGTCTATAGGTGAGTCTCTCAGCCGTCGCAATACATCCTGTCAACGCTTGCCACATAAAGTGTCTCATCTTCCCAGGGGCAGGTATACTCCACACGTGGCTCTGTAAACCAGTGATACTCGGTTGTGCAATGTGATCTTCAGGTTCTCTCTCTTTTGTTGATTGTAGTCGGTTATATCCTGATTTGACGGAGTAAACTCCAGAGTTGGTATAATTCCACGCATACCCATCCATAGACCATGTATTACTTGGTCGTAACTTGAGAATTAGCGGGATATCCTCAGGGTGAAAGTACTCCATTAAAAGATTAGTATCCCAATCTCTTGTATCACGCTTAATGA
Organism: Hirschfeldia incana; assembly: GCA_026261945.1. NCBI lineage: Eukaryota > Viridiplantae > Streptophyta > Magnoliopsida > Brassicales > Brassicaceae > Hirschfeldia > Hirschfeldia incana. Next base: position 416,342 of record JABCMI010000095.1, on the reverse strand, counting down.
AAGAATGAACAAGAAGCTTTGGGTGTCTATAAGTAATGCGATCCGATGGTCTCGGTGGACGTGCATGAGTGTCTGGAATCCATGGTTCAGTCCAAACACAAGTGTTAAGACCGGCTCCTATAGTCTTCCGTATCCCTGATTTTATCAGCGGTTTCGCTGCCATAATGCTACGCCAACCGTAGGAAGGAGAGTAGACTTTACAATCTTCCAAGGGGTTTGATCGATTATAGTATCTTCCTCTCAAAACTCGGGCGAGTAAAGAATTTGGGAACTGTATCAATCTCCAAAGTTGTTTCCCTAATAACGCAATATTAAAATCATGAAAGTCTAAGAAGCCTAGTCCACCATGCTCATGTGGGACACAAATCTTGTCCCAAGCGATCCAGTGCATACCACGGTTGTTTTGACTCGAGCTCCACCAAAAGTTGGAGGTAGCACTCTTTAGTTTCTCTACAATACCTTGTGGAAGCAAGTAACACGACATAGTAAAAGTCGGAACAGCTTGCGCCACTGATTTAATTTGCACCTCTTTACCTCCTTTCGAGAGTAATCTAGCCGACCACGAGGTAACACATCCATTCAGGCGATCTTGTACATATGAAAAAACTTTCATCTTTGAACCACAAATTTGCTCTGGCATTCCAAGATATTTTCCCATTCCTCCTTCAGTGGTGATCCCCAGAGCACATTTTATATCTTGCTTAACATTAAGGTCAACTCTGTTCCCAAAAATGATAGAGGACTTAGACGCATTAAGTTGTTGACCTGAAGCCTTTCCATAGGATTCCAAAATATCAAGAATTTCTTTACACTGTCTCACTTCCGCTTTGCAAAAAAATAGGCTATCATCCGCAAATAGGAGGTGTGAGATCCTGGGGCTGGCTCGGGCAACACGCAGTCCTAGGATGCGCTTCTCTTCCTCCGCTCCTTGAAGGAGGGAGATCAGAGATTCAGTGCACAAAATGAAGAGGAAGGGGGATAACGGGTCACCCTGCCTTAATCCTCTCGTGGGTGTGATTTTTCCCCTAGGTTCTCCATTAATGATCACCTGGTAGGAAACTGATGTAACACAAAACATCAAAAGGTCGACCAATTTTTCCGCGAAACCTAGTCGAAGCATCAAGGTTCGAATAAAACTCCATTCAATCCTGTCGTATGCTTTACTCATGTCCGTCTTAATGGCCATGAAATCTTCTCGAGCCCTGGTGTTTGTCCTAAGAGCATGAAAATTTTCTTGTGCTAACAAAATATTATATGTGATCAGCCGGCGTGCTACGAAAGCTGATTGAGTCTCTGAAATAAGATCAGGGAGGAACCTCTTGAACCGTTTAGATAACAATTTTGAAATGATCTTGTAGCTGACGTTACACAGACTAATAGGACGAAACTCCGACATCTCTCTCGGTCTTTCTTTCTTTGGGATCAAGCAAATGTTGGTCTGGTTCAATCTCTGGTCAAAGGATCCATCAACAAAGAAATCTTTCACTAGTCGAATAATGTCTTTTTGCATAACTTGCCAAAATCTCTGAAAAAGTCTACTCGTCATGCCATCCGGACCTGGAGCTTTATCCGGATTTATATCAAATAGAGCTTTCTTGATTTCCTGCTCTGATGGTTCTGCTGTCAGAATGTCATTTGCGGATGCTGGAACTTTATTTTTTATATAGCGGAGGGAGGCATCCATGTCTGTGGGTACTGATGTAGAGAAGAGTTCTTGAAAATAGTCAACAGCCACCTTTTCTATTCCAAGATCACTCTCAACCATCCTGCCCTCTTTATCTTTGATACAAATGATTCTGTTTCGTGCTCGCCTTTGTTTTGTGGTCGCATGGTGAAATTTTGTATTTCTGTCACCTGCTCTACGCCATTTCGTCCTACTTTTTTGCTGCCAATATTCATCTTCTTCCCTAAAGGCATTAATAAGTCGAGATCTAAGGTCTTCCATTTCTTCCAGTGTAGTATGGTCATCTTCTTGAGCTAAATCAATCTTATTTTTAAGCTCCTCAATCAATCTTGCTGAATTTGTCGGGTTATTTTTTTTCCAAGAGATAATATTTCGTCGGCAAGAGGCCACTTTATGGTAAAAATCCATATCTTGGACATCACTAAAAGGGCCCCAACCTGAGACAATTGCTTCTTTAAAACCCGGTCTTCCCAAGCATCTTTTATCAAATCTAAAGTTCTTCCTCGATCTTCTGTATATAGATTGTGTACGTGATAACACCGGTCTATGATCCGATCCCCAAAGCTTTAAGAACTCGACGTTTGAAGCTGGGAAAAGAGAGTGCCATTCTTCATTTGCAACAGCTCGGTCTAGTTTACATTTCACCTTTCCCGATCGTCTTTTTCCAACCCACGAGAAAGAATTTCCTTTATATGGAAAGCCTATCATCCCGCAATTATTCAACATGGTACGGAAAGGGATGAAAGTGTTCTCGGGTCTCCTCCTTCCTCCTCTCTTTTCATGATTTCCCGTAATCTCGTTGAAGTCACCAATCATAAACCATGCTTGGCTCCGGTTTAAACTCATCCGTGTTAGTCTTTCCCAAACTATATCACGATTTTTAATAACCGGATCACCATAAACAAAAGTCATATAGATAACATGTCCTTCAAAAGTAGATTCGATATCAATCATATGTTTATCCGCATACAAAATAGAAACAACTGGATCATCCATGTAAAAAAGAGCTAAACCTCCGCCGCGACCACATGGATCAACAGTGTAGACGCGATCATAACCAAAAGAAACTTGCACATCTTGTAAAAAGGATCGATTGTTTTTTGTCTCCGATAAAAATAAAAACCTAGGTAGAAAACAGTGATATAGTTCGTTGAGATGTTCCTTTGTCAAAGAAGCACCAGCTCCTTGACAATTCCAAGCGACAGTGTTCATCACGGGACTTTCGGTGGCTTGCCGGTAGCCACTTTAGAGTTGATTGTCTTGTGCATTGCTGTCCCACGGGCTTTCTTCTGATCCATAGAAAAAGATGGGCCTGATTTTGTTCCACTAGGCCCATGGTCTGCTCCAGAAGTCTTAGGAGACCCAATCCCTGCCAACAAATTACGTTGTTTCAGAGATACTCCCACCGTGGAAGGGCTACGCCCTCCTTTCTTCTTCTTCGTCGATGGTACTGCGTCATGTCTGGCTGAAGAGTTTGAGACCTTCCTGGGCGTTCTGGTTTTTGCATCCACAGCCACACTAGCCATCGCACCCGAGATAGCTCCATCTCCAATTGATATCGCAGTCGGCGACTTTGGGTCCACAAATAGGGATCGCTTGTCTTCCTCTTCCTGAAGCTCCTCTCCAAGCAAATCATCCTCCTCCATCAAATCTGTATCTTCCTCTCCAAAATCGTTTCCATCTGCATCACCAAAATTATTCCCATCATCCAACCAATCTTCTTCTTCTAGAATTCTTTCCGTGAGAGGTAAGCTCCTGTTTTCAACATCAGTTGTTATCTGTTGATTTTCCTGGGGATTCTTTTCCACTTCAATCAGAGTTCCTTCCTCTTCTAAGGTCATCTCATACCAACTTTTTGGGTTTTCTTTGGCTGGTGATCCCTGAAACGGGATAACAGGAAGAGTAACAGAGGGTGGGTCTGAGGGGTTTACAAAGTTTAAACTTTTTCTAGCTGCGCTGCCTTCATCTGATACTTCATCAAGTTCTGATATTTTTGCTTTGAGTTTCAGGTCTGTAGAAGCTTTCTTTTGGAGATTTAACCTCCAGGGTCTCTCCCTGGTGTGTTCCGGAGAGACAATAGCTTGTCTGGCTGGAACAGCTGAGGGAATCAATGCTGGTTGCTGGAGACTAGATGTCGCAACAGAGGTTGGAAAGTGCGCGTCATCCTTTTGAAGGTCACGGGAAGTCCTTCTAGTAGGTGAGGGTTCCCTGCCTTTTCCTTTATCTTTTTCCTTGCGTGAAGCCTCCCTTTGCTTACTTGAAACAAAAGACTCATCATATCTTCGTTTATTATAAGAGTCTCGAGGAGGGGAAGCTCGTTCACGGTCACTAGGCTTCTTCAGCTGTCGTTGATCATATCTGGTAGATGGTCGAGGGTCACCTCGTGGATCATACCGGGAGTCAATGCGTTTCCAAACGCTATCCCGGGTGTCCCTTTGAGAACCCTCCCCACTGCGTCTATCTTTTGAAGTTTGAGGTAAAGAACGATTCGAGATATCTCTCTGGTTATGAGCATCCAATCTGTAAGGATTCATAGTTTCTCCGTCTGCTTCTAAGCTTGCTAGTTTCTCTTTTCTTTCAGCTTCGGTAAGTTGTGGGCAAGAATCGAGTTCATGAGACACAAGACGACAGTGCCTGCAGTAGCGATGGAGGTTAGAGTAAACAAGTTTTACTGGAACTATCTCACCGGAAGGTAGCTGAGCACGGAGGGCAAACTTCAGAGGCCGATCCATGTTGATGGTGACCTCCACTTTGGCTGATCGAGCTTCAATAGGTCCCACAGTACCCAGCCTTCCTCCTAAAGTCTTAAAGATGGGATCCATCCAGAAGTGAGTAGGGATGCCTATGACACTGATCCAGAAGGTCATGGTATTGGGGAAAGTATCTCCGACGTGTGGGATCCAGCGTTCCAAGGAAATTGCCCATTTGTTAAAATGACATGGCCTCTTGCTCAAGACTTTAACAAGGTCTGCCTCTGAATCAAAATCAAACTGGAACCTGTGGTTTCCAAGATCCATACCTCTAACTCTTCCTTCCACATCCCATATGCTAGGTCGAGGGAGAAGAGAAATGAGAGTTTCTACACTGCGCCGCTCAGTGTTGAAGATGCGCCCAACCAAGCTGAGTTTGAACTGTGAGATTAGCTCGGAGTTATCTACATTTGGCAGGATAACCAAATCGTCATCCTCCTCTGCTTGTTCCTGCGAAGAGGCTCCATGAAAGTTTGAGGGGTGGTGAAGAGACATTGCTGATGAGAGAAGACTCAAGAATGGTGGAACTAGAAAGATGCAGAGAGCAAAGAATGCGAAAAGAGAGCAGCAAAAGGTGACCAACGAAGACACCTTTATTGAATTCTTAAATTAGAGTGATGAACAATAGGTGTTGCCAAAAAAGTGGTGAGGAATATAATTTTCCAAGATGGTTATTATTATTACTAGAAAAGAAACATGTGCGATGTTGCACGGAAACTCTTTTTATGAAAATAAAATTTTTCATATTGCAATAGAAAAATTTATAAATATATCAAAATATGATGAATATTTTTGGTCCTAAGTAAATTAATACATAAACATATTATAAAAATTGAAAGATCATTGAATTCTGTCTGAAAAATCATAAGTTTTTGTTCACACTTTTAAATGTTACAAACAGAAATTAACATATATTAATTGTAAAATATCTGATACAAAATAATTTGAAAATAAATAATTCAAATACATTAAAGATTCAAAACATGATTGAATATATTTGAAGGACCAAAAATATTCATCATATTTTGATATATTTATAAATTTTTCTATTGCAATATGAAAAATTTTATTTTCATAAAAAGAGTTTCCGTGCAACATCGCACATGTTTCTTTTCTAGTAATAATAATAACCATCTTGGAAAATTATATTCCTCACCACTTTTTTGGCAACACCTATTGTTCATCACTCTAATTTAAAAATTTGTACAATATCCTTACGCAAACATGTTTTGGGCTAGAAGATGTATAATCTAAAAGATGTGTGTAAAATAAGTAACAAATAATAATCAAATGCATTTTGAAAATGAGAAATCAAACTATAAATTACTCAGTGGAGTGTTGGAAAGAAGAAGACGATAAAAGTGTTACATTGTCTAGTTCTAGTACTACAATAGGAAATCCACAGTTTTGAATGATATTTCCGGAGTTAGATCGTCCATCCAATAAACAAAGATTTGAGTTTCTTTCTTTATATTATTGTAGTCCCCGACCGTCCATGATGAGTCTATCATGCCTACTGATCGATTCATGGATGGCAACGTGCGGTGTGTTAATTTTTGGGAATTTGAAAAATCTGCATGATCTTTTTATGTGCTTTGGTGTTAATCACACGGTATTGCATATCATTTTTCGATAGATGATCTTTTCACTACTCCAACTTAAACATGCTCAATTCTAGAATTCTATCTGCATGTATGACAAAAAAAAATAAGTGCACTTTAGTAATATATATATATATATATACCCAAATAATTTTTTAAAATTTTTTTTCATATAACTCAAACTAGGATGTTACAATTATATATAATTGAACAAGATAGTAATCCGCGTATTGTGTGTAACAAAATTATTAATTTCATCATTTCTTAAGATAAGAAGATATTAGGTCTGTTTAATCTAGATATGTTGTTATTTGTTTGGTTTATGTTATATGAATTTTAGACAATCCTAATGTCAAGTCCATAGTTTCATATTATATTTTATAAATTCATGGGCTATCAAATCAAATTTAAGATAATAATTGAAGAAAAAAAATTATTATGACAAATTTCATTACAATTTGGTCGGTGGTGAATGAAAATATTAAAAAAGGAATATTTCAGCTTTCAAGAAAATTAGAATCCTCACTAGTAATGAATATTTAGTTATATAGGTGCTCATGTCAATGTGCACAAATGTATGTAGGAGTAGGACTGGACAAAATATCCGTAAATTTTGATTTGATTTGTTATCATTTTTGATTATTAAAAAAAATCTGGATATCATGTAACTTAACGAAGAAAATAAATATATACATTTCAATATACATTTTAGCAAAAAACAAATATACATATATTTAATGACTTATATCTATAATTTATATAAATAATATATATTTTTATGTGTTTATTTATTAAATTAGGTATTAGTATACAAAAAGGTAAATAATTTTGTTATTTTTGTAATGATTTTTTTCTTAGATTTATATTTATTTTTAATTAATTAATTTATTTTACGGATCAAAGCCAGTTAAAAATATAATTTTATGGATATCTGGGACACTATATTTTCGGATGGCTACGAATCAAATCGAATTGCATAATTGATTATTCGGAAGAAACATATTGGATCACGAATACCTCCAAAATCTCGGGTATCGATTCTTGCCCACTATTACATGTATGTGTATGTAAAAAAATACATGAAAGTGGTTGATAAATACCGTAATTAACATTAAAAGATATTTTTGTTCAAAATAACACATGAAAGATAATATTCTATTAAGTTTTCGCATGGGATAGGGTAAGTTTTTTTTTTTCAAAAACTGAAAAAAGGGATATGTTAAGTTGAAAAACTTTTCATAAATGAAACTTGAGTATAGTTTCAGTGGGAAATATCTCTATCAAATAATAAGAAACTATAATCGGTTTAATCATAAGCAATGTAATTCATACTGGTATATAAGCTCAGAATGTGGTTACCATATAATGTAAACAACAATAAGTAATTTATCACTAATAGTATTTCTCAGTTTACAAAAAGACGTTATGAAAATGAGAAAAGGGATGAAAATATTACGAATATATGTAGTTATGGTGTCGAATATGTTGATTGACTGGCTAATAACCAACTCTTTTGTAAATTATTCGATTATTATAGTCAACTTAATCCGCTCTCCAAGGGGAAAATTTTGAGGTCTCGAGTAATTAAAGGACGATTAAGTAGTTGTAAACCTTTTATCAACTCCAACCAAAACGAAATAATTAGTTTTACATCTAAATTACTTAATTTTCAGTTTCTTTTTCCCAACAAAACGTTATTTTATTTTTATAGCTTTCGCATCACAACGCTTGAAGAATGCTCATGATCATTAGATCAAGAAGAAGATGGATCCAAAGCTGTTGTTCTGTTTGCCACAAGGAGATGAATTGTTTAACCCCCTTAATACTTTGTTTATTCAAATGGGTTGCATTCTTGTCTTTTCTCAGCTATTTTATCTCCTGCTCAAACCATGTGGTCAAGCTGCTCCCGTCGCCCAGATTCTCGTAAGGAAATTTTTATTTCTTGCGCTACAAGAAATACCCTGTTTTTAGGGCTTGAAAATGTTCGGACTAATGTGATTTGTTCTTTTTCAGGCTGGTATTGTGTTGAGTCCTGTTTTGCTCTCAAGAATCCCTAAAGTTAAAGAGTTCTTCCTCCAGAAAGATGCAGCTGATTACTACTCTTTCTTCTCATTCGTTCTACGAACATCTTTCATGTTTTTGATCGGTCTTGAGTTCGATATACAATTCATGAGAAGAAACTTCAAGAAAGTCTCTGTAATAACCTTGAGTTCCTTTATGGCTTGTGGTCTCCTCAGCCTCGCATTGGTCTACATACTCACCGCTTTGCTCCAGATCAAAGAGGATTACTTAACGTTATTCATGACCCTTTTCGTTACCTTGTCAAACACGTCATCTCCTGTCGCCCTACGTTCAATTGCCGATTGGAAACTCAACACATCTGAGATTGGACGGCTTACACTCTCCTGTGCATTGTTCATCGAGTTATCAGACGTCGTGATCTACACTTTAGTCATAGCCTCCATCTCTAAATCTATGATAGGTAGTATCTTCCTGTTTATTTTCGCCACCGGAGCCCTAATCTTGCTCAACAAGTTTCTAGCTGCATGGCTCCCAAAGAGGAATCCTAAAGAGAAATACTTATCAAAAGCTGAGACTCTAGTTTTCATCATCTTCCTTCTCATCATCGCAGTAACAATAGAATCCTATGATGTTAACTCCTCGGTCTCGGTTTTCACCATTGGCATAATGGTTCCACGACAAGGAAAGACTCACAGAACGTTGGTTCAACGGCTTAGTTACCCGATCCACGAGTTTGTTCTTCCGGTTTACTTTGGTTACATGGGATTCAGATTCAGCATCACTGCGCTAACCAAACGTTATTACATCGGTCTTGTTATTATAGTGATTCTAGCCTTAGCTGGTAAACTTATTGGTGTGATATGCGCTTGTATGTACCTGAAGATTCCCAAGAAATATTGGCTCTTCTTACCAACCGTTCTCTCTGTTAAAGGCCATGTGGGTCTTCTTCTTCTCGACGCAAATTACTCCAAAAAGGTATTCTCCTAACATAGTCTTGATGATTACCGCTACCATTTAAAACTCTCATCACATTCTATCACCCTTCACAGCAAATTCGATTTTAGGGTATGTTGTTTTACATCATTATCCACCACAAAATAACGAAAAAGGATCTACTATATAGTGTATGAGTTCATATCAAATAGCCGTAAGTGTATGAGTTCACATCTCTAGTAGATTATTTTAAATCTTTTAAAGTTCTGATAATGAAATTTTGCTACTAATACATCCTTTCAAAAGCGAGATGATGTTTTTTCTAACCATTAATGCTAGAATGTTTATATAAAGATCGATGAACCAATTTTGGAATATAACAGGTTGAATTATGCTCTAGTGCTTGCTGTATTAAATTAATTAAAATCAATTGGCGATAATTGGAGTTATCATATTTATATGTTACTTATCCTTTCCAACTTCCGTTTTCTAACATGATACTTTTTCCTAGTGATAGTAATTAGAATAGTAAAGATGGAATGCCATATTGATACTATTGAACTTGTTATTCTTCAATATATACATGCATTAGTTTCAAGTTTTTTTAAAGAAGAAGATTTGGTTATACAGTAGAGTATTATCATGCTCCAGATTTGTTTTCTTACATTATTTGTGTGAATCTGTTAATGTAGAAATGGTGGACAACAACAATACATGATATGATGCTGGCATCTTTGGTGGTCACAACACTAGTAAGCGGTGTCCTTGCGTCTCTCTTGCTCAAAGCAAGAGAGAAAGACTTCGCTCACCAGAAAACATCTCTTGAATCTCACGACACTCACGAGGAGCTACGCGTCTTATCATGCGTCTACGGAGCCCGCCACGCTCGTGGCACGATCTCTCTTATCTCATCCTTGAGCGGTTCTCACGGAGCCTCTAAGCCCTTCACGGCTCTGCTTATGCACCTCGTACCGCTCCCCAAGAAACGAAAATCATCAGAACTGTTGTATCACGAGCACGGTGATGACGTGGGAAACGTGCATGGGGATGATGAGTTCGGGACCAACGATGGTTTAGAGATCAACGATTCGATTGATTCGTTTGCTAAAGACAGTAAACTCTTGATCCAACAGGTCAAGCTCGTGACCAAGATGCTTAACATGCATGTAGAGATCTGTAACGCGACAGAAGATCTTCGCGTTTCGATTGTGTTTCTTCCGTTTCATAAACACCAGAGGATCGATGGGAAGACTACAAACGATGGGGAGACTTTTAGACAGATGAACCGGGATGTTTTAAGACACGCTCCGTGTTCGGTTGGTATTTTCGTGGACCGGAACATAACCGGGTTTCATCAGCCTCATGGGTTCGATTCGGTACAACATGTTGCTGCATTGTTCTTTGGTGGTCCTGATGATCGTGAGGCTTTAGCTCTATGCAGATGGCTTGCTAACAACACTCTGATTCATCTCACGATCATACAGTTCGTTTCAGAGGATACTCAGACTGAGAGTCCGGTCGGAAACACGACAACACAAGACAACAATGATGTTCTCATCGAGGTTGCGGGAAGAGATCAAACTGAACACGAAGCGGACCGAAGTTTCTTAGAAGAATTCCATAACAGGTACCTAACTAGTACTCTGTGTTTTGTCAAGTGTTCTGTTTCTATCAATGTTCTAAAGATTAGTAAACCAAACGATTTTCTTAAAATTACATATTATTGCAACTCAAATCAGTTTAAACTCTTTTAAATTGGTTAAAATTAGTTTAAATCAATATAAATTAGTTTAATATGTTAAGCTAAGCAATAATGTTAGTTGTAAATCTAAAGATTTGTCTGTTTTTTTTATATATGTAATTATTATAATTTATCATAATAAATTTATAAAAATAAATTTTTAATTAAACTCAAAACTAAAATAGCTAATATAAATGTAAAATAAAAAAATCAATATTTTGTTACCGTCAATATTTTGTCTAGGCTCGGGATTATATGTCTAGTCGCTAGTTCACCTTAGTTACCGCCTAGATATTTTTTAAACATTGGTTTCTATTACTTTGTTTCTAAGTACTATGTTTTTGTCCAGTGTTCTATTTCTAAATACTATGTTCTCTATTGTTTGAGCTACTAACTGTTAACTTTTGCAACAGATTTGTGACAACGGGTCAAGTGGGGTTCATGGAGAAGCGTGTGAGTGATGGACCGCATACACTGACGATTCTAAGAGAGATTGGAGAGATGTATTCACTGTTTGTAGTTGGCAAGAGCAGAGGAGACAGCCCTATGACAGTGAGACTGAAAGACTGGGAAGAGTGCCCGGAGCTAGGAACTGTTGGAGATTTCTTGGCTTCATCTTTAGATGTAAATGCTTCTGTATTAGTTGTTCAAAGACAAAGACATTCACATGATAACTTTTTAGATGATTAGCAAACATATCTTAGTTTCAGTCAGTCAGTGTTCCAAAAATCGATCTAGGCGGCGCAACCAAACAATAATTCTCTATAAGACGTCTAACTACCTACTAGAGATTTCTTGAACATTGGTTTCATGCAGAAATCTTTGTAGGTTTATGAAACTATTACACTCACATATGAAACACACTGAACATCAAACGGTTCGGACCTGATACAAATATCATTCAGTAAAAAAAAAGTATTAATGAAGCTTAATGTTTCAGCAGCTAGGGCTACTCTTCAAAGCTTGGTCACTCTGCTCTTGTGCATCCATTGTATCACAAAGACTAGAACCTTTAGTCTCAGGAAGAAGAAAAGCGAATAACCCGAGACCCGCCACTACAAACCCGAAAACCGCAAAGGAGATCGAGGGCACATTTCTTCCAACAGAAGCAATGATAGGACAACTAGCACCTCCAAGTACAAGGGCTTGTCTAAGCATCGTTGTGGCGAAGTTCCTCACGCATGTTGGGAACATCTCAATCATATAAACTGCCATCAAGTTAAACCCGATCCTCGCGCAGAAGAAAGAACCTAGTTCTAGAGCAAAAGCAATGTTTGTTCGACCAAAAGTAGTCATGACGAAACAAAGCATTCCCAATGCTCCTCCTAGTAAGCAGTTCACAATAACAGAGCTTCTTCTGTTGAATCTCTCTAGCAAGATTGGTGTGATAACAAAGGTAGGTAACTCCACCACTGCGTTAAGTGCTTCACTTAGATAGATGTTCACTTTTATGTCTCTAACCGCTAAGGGAACTCCGTAATACATCATTCCTAACCCGAACATTATGATCATCACAACCACGATTCTTCGAAAAGCCCATTTTCTGATGAACAAGTCCTTGATGGAGCTGCTTGGTGGTTGTTCTTTTGAATGTAACCTAGAAGACACTGATTCTAAGTAACCTCTGTTTGTAGGTGAAAGTCTTTTGAGCACTTCAATAGCTTCTTGGTTCTTTCCTTGCACATGAAGCCAACGAGGAGACTCTAAGGCGAAGAAGTAGATGAAAACACTGTGGATGGCTGCTGGAACGGATGTGCAGAGATAAAGAACTCTCCAAGAAGCGTGTCTAACAAGGTAGGCTATTCCAGAGAGAGACATGAACCCTAACACAAACAGAGTAAAAGGTATCATAGTAGCTCTAGGTCTCCATTTGGTGGAAACTCTCTCGCTTATCAGATTGATTGCGTACGTCCCGGTCTGCGAACGCGCGAATCCGATGACGAACTTTAGCAAAGCGTAAGTCCATAAGTTGGAGGAAAAGAAGATTGAGATTCCAGTGAGTGACATTGCTAGAGTGGAGAAGAAAAGTAGTTTCTTGCGTCCCAAGAAACTGTCTGGTATCAAAGCCATGAAAACGCCTCCAACGATAGAGCCCATATAGAAAGCAGATGTAGGGAGACCTCTGAGGAAGGAGCTCGAGCACTCGAGTTCGAACTCTGAAATGGCGGATTTACCCTTGAATCCGCCGTCCCATTCCCAGGCTGACCTAGGAAGCTTGCAGATGTCGCTGGTCGAGGGATTGCAGATCGTGTGGTCGAGACAGTGCCACGTGGGGTATGCATCTGTGAAGACCGTGATGAATATCTGTTGCGAGTCGAAGGATAAGGCAAGACCGACGAGAATGATCTGTATGAACTGTGGGAAGCTGAAACCAGACAAGCTCTGTTCGAAGATCTTGTCGAAACTCAAAGGTGGAGAAGTAACTTCGTCTTCAATATGGGTCAATAGTGGTGCTGATGGATCCGCCATTGTTGCACACTTCAGGTGACTTTTCTCTCTCTCTCAGGTTGTGAGAATTATAAAAACAATGAGCTCTAGTACCTAATCCTTGAACCTGGTTGTATAATGTATATTGTTTGTTTATCAATAAATTTTCAAACCTCGCACAAAATGTGTGGTTGAAGACTCGAAAGATTGCGATCTTAAATGACACTCATTTGAGTTTTGTATATATGTTGTCTGACCAATAATTGACGCATGTGTACATATTTGCTGATGTAAGTCCATACGACATATCACCAATGATGTATACGTGTGAATGAACTCATATATGGGCCGGTAAGTGAAAGCCCAATAAAAAACTAGCTCAAATTTCAATTTGAAACTCCTTTGGTTCATAACATGTTCTGCTTCCACTTGTTGCTGGATAATGAGTCAACTCTTTTAAGTCTTGACATCTAGCCAAGAAGTTATCATGGAGAAGAGAAATAGCAACTAAAGTGACTATCAAAGTGAATAGTGTAGATAAATCTTTGGTCACCTCTCTTAAGTCTTGACTTATAAGGTTAGTTCATCTATGATCTACCGTCCACCACCATTCTCACTAATGACCATAGCCGGATCTGAGATTACCAGGTCTGGCCCTGCTAGTGACCTGCGCCTTGTGTTGAAACACGACCGGATATACTAGGATGAAATGTTTGGTTCGATTCTTAACTTTTAAATAGTTATATATACATAGGTTTGATGGCTCAAAATTATATTTTCATTTTTGTCACTAGATGTTTATAAAATGTTTATAGTTTGTATGTTGAAATGAAATGCATATACAAATGAGTTACGTTATTATTTGATATTTACTGGGGTTCTATTGTCTTCTTAAGTTTTATAATACAACATATATCCTCCTTCAGGAAAAAAGAAGGAGGGAGGAGAAAATGGAATCCAAGGTCGAGATCGTACTTAATGGGGTGCCTACAGATCATTGTTATTTAATTTGCATGGAAGAATGTGCATAGACCATCCATGAGACCGTTACCTTTATTGCTTTAATTTATTTATTATCAGTACTTTAGTTTGCTTAACAACCATAATAATTACCATATGATATGCGTCCAAACATTTACTTTTGTTACTAATGGTATTATTTATTTAAAATTGTGATACGGAAGTAAAGCTACGATCACATGCACGTTTAGGCATGTGAAACGCGAAAAGGAAGCGCAGTGAGATGGATAAATATTAAAAGCACTGAATATTTGTAATTGTAATTTAACACATGGTTGTAATTGTGACTGAATATTCATTTTACATGCATCATTGTGACATCGTCATTTCAGATCCAGGTTGTATATTAGTCATATGCATATCTATCCGTAACTAGCTGAAGAACTCGATTATCTGAAAGATCATATATCTTTAGAACCCAAAAACCAACCAAAAACTGAATAGATATCCAAAATTAATTTCCATAATATAATTTACATGCTTATAAATATTATATTTAGTTTTACAATAATATAAATATTGAAAATATATTTCTGCTATTTATAAACCGAGTTATCCAAAAAATAAATTAACCGAGTATTTTTAACCAATTTTTTTAAAAAATTGTCTGAAATATCCAAGATTTTTTATCTGAAAACTCAAAATTTGATATTTTAAGTTGAAAATTTTGAATTGTTCACTTTTTAAATTGAACTAGCTAGAAAACTAAAACTGAACTGGAATCGAATTATAGCCAAAATTGAAATCAGTTGTCCGATATAATTTCGGGTCTAATTCAATTTTGGTTCAGGCTATATCAGATATTACCGATTCTCAATTTCATTACCCGAACGAAAATAGAAATAAAAAAATCAAAACTAAATTGAATTTCCTAAATAATATATTTATATCTGTAGAGCCACAAAAAAAATACCCAAGATTCCCATGCCTATTTTATATAGTTCATCTTCATAACGACATTGATTATCGAATCATAACTACTAATTCAACGCTAAAAACACTATATACTACTATTATATTAGTTTTTCAATTATGTACACATATAATCATTCTTTACAGTTATAGCGTTGATATACAGTGAAATCTCTATAAATTAATAATGTTGGGACAACATATTTTTATTAATTTATAGAGGTTATTAATTTAACGAGATACTAATTGAATCAAAAACTCGATTTGGGACTATAAAATTATATTAATTTATATAGATATTAATTTATAGATTATTAATTTAAAGAGGTTATACTGTAGTACGATTTTCAGAAACAATAATCAAACGAAGTTATTGAATTCGCCATGGAATTTCCTGAGTTTAATTCATATATTGAAAATTACAAAAGATCATGTTACCACTCGGCTGAAAAATAAAATTATATTGTTGTATTAATCTGTTGTGGGTACAAAAAAAAAATTATATCTGGATGAAATGCATGGATAGAGTATAGTATAAAATGTCTGGATTAGTTAGTGACATGCAAAATGATTTGCTTAATCTTATTAAATAGGTTTCAAAAATAGTAACAGAGGAACGTAATTAGAGGGAGGTGTGGGGCTAGGTAAAAGGAGAAGAGAAGCTTCCTCGAGAAGTGCACACATGGGAGTGCGTTTATATCTCTATCTGTATATGCTTCTCCTTCAATCCTCCTCTTTTTGCCTTTTGTTTTCTCAGCTTTTAAAGAGAGAAGAGACTGGGAGACCTTTCTCTTTTAGATGCCAGTGATGACCAGATCTTTATATTTTTCTATCTCTAACAAAGCTAATCAGTATATATAGTAGTACATAATGAGGTTATTTGAATTTGTTGTGACTAATTAGATGCATATATCGAATAATTAAACAAAAGTCATTCTTTATCAAGGCAAAACTTTTGATTTAATTACAAACAATTAAACTAATTAAAGTTTAGAATTAAGATCGAATGTACTAATATTTGAACTAATTAGTGTCATACGAAACGAAAAAAAAAAGAAGAAAGAAAGAAAAGAATAAAGAACAAAGATAACTACGGAAGGAAAGATAGATACCCAGTGTCGGTTAATCTCTTATGACAAGTTCTTTTATTATCTTTCTTTTGGAAAGTATGTTGTAGCTATCAATCTCTACACATACAAACTTACTAACTTACACGTATGAATCAAGTGACTATATACATTTGAATCGAAGTTTACAGCTTTTCTTGTTGTTTGCATGTGGATTTCCCAAAACCCTAAAACCCTTTTGCTTTGATGGGGATCATCATCATTATAACTGGCTCTGTCCTTCCTTTTATTATTTACTCATTAGTCTTTTTTACCATAAACTTTAATTTCAAGTTCCGTTTGAATTTTAGTTTCCCGATGCAGATATTCCCGTTTTAGTGTAATCATATATAAGGCATCAAAGTACAAACTAACTTGAGATAGAAATAACTAACTCATGGAAAAGCAAAGGGCCCTTCAAAAGCTATATCGTACATGCCTTGAAACATGAGCGACCTTGTATTCTATAGAACCCATAAATGTTCATTATTTGTCCTACACATGTTACGTTCCTGCATGAGAATATGAGATATACATACTGGCTGAGGCATATAAGCATATTACATGTAATATACATATACACTGGTTAAAATAGCTCTCTATATACAGTATAACTAACATCTATAAATTAATATACACTAATAATCTGTATGAAATAATATAATTTTGTAGTTCCAAAATGAATTGTTGGTTCAATTAGTATATCGATAAATTAATAACTCTATAAATTAATAAAAAATTATAGATTTGGTGTAATCTCAACATTATTAATTTATAGAGATTTAACTGTATTCTAAAAACATAGAGCTATATATATATATACTTTAGCATATATATATTTGAAATTTTGCAATGCATCCAATTTAATCGGCAAGACGGTCAGTTATTTAATCGCAAAATAATCTATAAACTAAATCGAAAATTTATTTTCGTAATAGCAAAGAAACTGCTATCAAACATACAATATCAAAATAGTTACACCATAAACACACAAAAATAAATAAAAACTAGACTTTGACCCGCGGTTTCAAACCGCGGGATAAATTTTGGTGAATATTTTTTATAATAATTTTATTTTTTATTTGAAGTAAGCTTGGATATAAAATCTGTAATCATAAATAAAAAAAAAACTTTATCAGGTATCCGATCCGGAATGTAATAAAATAATTTAAAATGGATCTTGTATGATGGTATAAAATATATCTAAATCTAAAATATTATTAGAAAAATCCAAAAAATCACAAAAAACTAATCCAAAAACCCGATATGAATGTCAAAATTAATCACAAATATATAATTCAAATATTAAATTATATATTTATTTTGAAATGATATCTCAAAATAAATATTAAAATTTTAAATAAGTACCTTAAATATCCAGTTTACATAAGTACATATTTATTTCTTATGTTCTATTTTACATTTTTTGAATAATCTTTCGATATATCCAAATTGAACTAATATAACGCGAATCCAAGCGTTATATGATTACTTTATGGGTTTTAGGATGATAAAAATTATAACCAAAACTGATGTGTTATATCCAAACCCGATCCATACTTAAAAACTTATCAGAATGAAACCTACGATGTAATATAAATTAGAATCAAAATTCAAAATATCTAATATGTATCCCAAATGGAATATGAACGCTTATATCTAATTTAAAGTGTGTTTTATGTTTTGTTCGTTTAGTTTTATATTTGATAAATATTTTACACGTTTGTTGGAATAACCCGTAAAACTATACTTACTTAAATATCAATAATAAGATTATTTTCGAAACATTCCAAATTTATTTGATATAAAATTATATTTTAATTGTACTTACACGTAGATATTACAAATAAATATTAAATTTAATGTTTTGAAATCCGATCCGACCCGTAGTTAAATTGGCAAATTCGATGGTCTCATATTTAATCCGTTTTAATTTAAAAAAAAACTGTTATTTAAATATTCTAGATATAATTGTGTTAATATATTTGTTTAATTAGTTTATATTTGATTTATATATTACATCTCTCTTTTAGTAACCCGTAAAAAATATATTCATAAAACTATCAATAGTAACATGTTTCATCATATAACTACTATTCATATTTATTTTATCATATATATATATATATATATATATATTGTATATCTAATTTTAATACTCTAACTATAAGAATTATATATTTATGTATCTGGTGAGGGTTTTGAACAATTTATTCTTTCTATGTTTGGATTAATATATAGTTGTATATATACAAATGAATAAACTTATATAATTATTTACTACATTAATAACTAAAATAAATTGATCAGTTATTTAAATTTCGAATTAATATAAATTAAATTCATTAATTTAGAAAAAATAATAGATTAGTTAGTTAGTTCCTTAATTTTAGGTATGATAAATATTTAATAATTAAATTAGATATGAGTAGAAAAAAGAGAAAGATAATTAAATATAATGGCCCAACCTAGACTACTTTCAAGTAGATAAAATTTGCTTCTGTTTTAATAGTATTGATTTTTAACATAATACGAATAAACGGAAATAACAACTCATCAATACAATCCAAACCGTTGTCAAAAAAATATATATATTGAAAATATATATATATATATATATATATATATATAGTTGAGATTGAGAATCTGATGTTGGATTACAATACACACGATGGTAACAGCGACATGATATTGTTGTTAACGAAATAATATAATTTATTAACAATAAACACGTTTTGTTAAGATTTATTAATATAGAATTTTTAAACTTCAAGTAAAATAGTCGAAATATCAATTAGATATAACCAAATATTAGGTCTATTCAAATAAAAAAAAATCAATCACAATTATATATAATCGGTAATAATAATTTTATAAGAAAATATGATGAATATATAACCGAAATTGTTCATATGTAGTACTCGAAACAATAATATATGTAGAATTCGACATTTTAATTATCGGATAGAACAATCAATTTAAAGAACTCAAATATTGTTATTTAGCAAACAAATAATAACCTTTCAGAACAAACTTTGATGGCCAAATTATAATAACTTAAACTTATCATATTCATAAAAAAAATCTGACATAAAAAAACATAATAAAAATTTTGAAATTATTCCAATGCCAAACAATCAAGATCTGCAGTTCCATTTCATCTCTCCCTTGTTCCAAGTAAATCTTGTACGAATCGCAGCAAATTTCAGTCTTATATCCTCAGCAAAATTACTGTTGAATTGCATCCACAAACACAACAAATTTGGCTCATTGACCTTCAGAGAAACAAATTCTCCATATGTGGCATGGTATTTGAAAACATTAATATGTTTGGCTGGTGCATGAAAAAGATATCTCTCAAATGGCTCAGATTGTAAATAGTTTTGAGACTTGAAAGACCTCCAAGCTTATTCAGTGGCAGAAATATAACTACAAAACAAACAAAAAATATATGTTTGTTTACATTTTAAATACTCAGTTAAGCAAAACAATATAAAAATTATTGTATTTTATAAATTCTGAGTTATGAACTTACTTGATATCACTCAAAGTAAACTCCATGAGGTCAAGATAAAGCTTAAGCTGTTGGATAGACGATGGTGCAATTGTATGTCCTGCCATAACACCAATTTTATATACATGTTTGTTCATTAAAACACCTCCGATATGTGTACCCAAGGTGAGATTAGTGACAAATATCCATGATCCTTCACGGCATTGACTCTCCAAATGAGTTAAACATGTTTTCTTGCAACTGACTTGAATTAAAACACCCTAAAATAAAAACAAAAATAAAGTCATCATCAAATAAATTATTTTAAGTCATAATGTAACGTAGATACAGATACATATAGTTACCGTTTCACCATTTAAAACCAACTCAAGCGTTTCACCATTAATGGGTGTGTACTGCTTCCAAGAACGAAGAACTTTTGCTTTGGTTATAAATGAGCTCTTACACTGACTCAACATTGAAAAAGCTAATGAAGCAGGAACGATGCTCATCTTAAAGAAAATAAATTGTTCGGTGTGTGTTACCGACGATAAGGTTTTGTTTAGATTGTGAGACATTTTATAATAAAATAGTTAAGGTTGACTTTTAAATTAAGATTGTGGAGAATCGAGATAACAAATTATTTTAAGTTGTGGAAAATATTCTTCGAATATCCAGGAATAATAGAAGTTGTTAGCGAGTGAGAATATTTGCGTAACCATTAACTTACGAAATAAAATAACAGACATGAAAATGCATTAGAAAGATTAAATGAAATGGTTCTATATAGACTATTTGCAAGTAGATAAAAATTGCTTCTGTTTTAATAGTATTGATTAGATTACAAGAAAAATCATATAATAGTTTGACTACATGACTAACAATATTGAGATCAGTTTTTGAAAATTGACTGGGAAAATAATAAGTACATAATAGATCCTAGATTTTATAGCAATAATGATTTATATATAGTTTCAATACAATTTGAACACGAGCAAAACTAATCCAGTAAACATAACAATCTTTGTATGTTTTTGTTTTTTCTCATCTCTAAACCCTAAGTCAAGCTCATAATGAACAAAATATATCTCGTTCTCACATAAATTAAAGTAAATTATTGTATCACTCAAATGGTGAGTTCCTTCCTTGTATTAACCCACTATTAGGGTTCATCATAGGGCTCAGTGGAGATCTTCGAGGAGATGACCTTTCCAATAATTTCCCACAATTGTTTCCTTCATCCCCTGATAAACCCGGTTTCCTATCGTAAATTTCTGACAGAGAATCCAAATCCGTGGAGACATGCGTAGCCATTTGTATCTGAATCCTATGCTCGTCATCGATCGGTTCATGTTCTTGGTTAGACCACATTAATAGTTCTTTCCTTACATCGTTACCAAAACTCGGGTTTGGTCGCTTCTTCCCCAAGTAAATGTTGGTGTCTGCAGCATTGTTGGCCGTGTAATGATTCTCTATGTTCTGATGATGAAAGTTATGATGGTCAAGGACTTGATCGGTTGTATTTCCATAGATGTTTAGGTCCTGAAATGGCGGGAAACTAAGAGGATGTGGACCCACAGCTGCTGAAAGACTGGAACTTCCCAAGTTGCCCTTGAACCCTCCACCGGAGGCGGCTGCCATGTTCTCACCGGCTAGGGTTTGGCAAGCTCTCTCCAATATAGATTGCATATACTTTCCTTGTGCTTCAATCCTCATCTGCAAATGTCTCTGCACCTAAAAACATTTAAATACAATCTATATTATGTATAGACCAGGATTATTTTTGTAAGAGATAAATATCATAAAATATCGATAAATTAATTACCTCTAGCTGTTCGTGCAACCTTCTCTGCACTTCCATTTGCATCCTGATCAGATAAACCAAGTGTTAGTTGCTGCAAATATAAAAGGAAACCAAAGAAGATAAAATTAACGGGAATAGAGGATATACTCATTCATGTTGCGACTCATCATGCCAGAAGACGAAGCTACGTTGCGCTGAATATCCATGGCAGAAGCTACACGTATGGCAAATATATTTTGTTGAGAGATATGGATTAAAAACATACATACACTGATATGAAATATAAATATATATTATATATACACATATTTATATGTAATTTATAGAGCTCTAATATGATAGTGAAAGCAAGAGTGGTCACCTCTTGAACCTTCCTTTGTAGAGTGATCTCCATACTCCTTGTGCGGCTGCTTTCCAAGCCTAAATTTCTGCACCCATATAGATCCACATGAATTTTTATATATTATAATAATATTATATTACTAAAGAGAAAAAAACAAAGACAAAGAGAAGAGAAAAACAAAACCCTAGTTTATATGTGTACATACCTGAAGATGGCTCTTAAGGTGGTAAAGAGTAAGACCCTTCACACCCATAACTCTCATAATCGTCTTTGGTGTCGCTTCTGTAAATACAAACACCGATTAATATTTGTTAAAATCGATCAAAGTAACTATATAGATATATGTGTGTGCATACTGTCGGGGCCGCCGAGCTGAGCTACGGCATCAACGAAACGCTCGTGAAGTTCTACGGTCCAACGCAAACGTGGTTTAGGGTCGGTGGTGAGGACGAGGCCTGAATCGCCTTGAACGCACATAGCTCTGTTCTCATATGAACCATTCATACTTGAAGGTTTCTTAGCATGGAACATTCTCTCTCTCTCTAGGACTCTCTTTCTCTCTCTCACTCTAACAGAGGGATTCAAGGAAACGAATGTGATGCAAAAATGTGAGAGAATACGATGCGTTTTTGAAGAGGATCAGATGACGGCTTTTTTGCTTTCTCTCTCTCGTTTTTTTTTGTTTGTAAATTAAATAAATTCAATATTTGGTTATATAAATATAATAACTAAGATTGTTTTATCTTTACTAAGTGAGGAAGAGAACTAAAGTTTTAGACTAGTACGCAGACGTTCTTTTGTGAAAAGATACTGTCGCTATCTTTTCAATTGTTTAGACCTCTCAGCTTGAATACCGTTGGGTTACTTTTAATATAAAATGTATGTGAGGGCACTATACGTATACATTAAGTAATTCATGTCTGTCTCAAAATTACTTTAACAATAATTATAAATAAATCTAATATTATAAATTACTGTACACCAATATACATTCATATACTGATTTTTTTTTGTTTTGAAAAAGGTAATTTGTAACATGGGAGGATCCTATACGAGTCAGCTAAATACACATACATAAAATAGGTGGTGTGTTAATTAGAGTATATATAAACGATTAAATCTTTCGAAATACATATTTTAAAATTCTATTGAATTTAAGGTATTAGATATCTATTAGTTTTTTGTCTTTTCTTTAATTATGAATACGTTTTAAAATCACATCTGTTGTTATTTATACTTTTAATTGATTTTTTGGTCGATTTGAATTTATATAAGTATTTAAGAATTGTAAAAAAGATAAAAATAATTTCGAAGATAATGAGACGAAACGAGAATATAAACCTTTTTCAAAGGTGAATATATTAAAGCTATATATTCTGTTCAATTAAGACCGCACGAGGATAGTCGTATATTAGACTTATATAGTATGTCTACATCGTTATATATATTGCAATCGGAACACATAAAAACAAATATCAAAAGAAAATTCCACAGAACTGGTTTTATCGTTTATGGTAGGGTAAACCTTTTTGTCTAATTATGAGCTGAATATACAATTCTAAGCCATGATGAGTTCGTTATAAATTAATGAACCAAATATTTGTAAGAAATTTTATAATATCAGCTACAATCCAAAATCGGTATATGGTTTTGTTGTTAGTTAAAACAAAGGTTTTTTTGAGTAAAATCAAAACAAATGGTTATTCGATTGATTAACTAAGAAATGGTTTACATATGGAAATTTAACCAGTATAAGACACATACGTGTTTTTGTCGAGGACACATACGTGCTTAACTTCTTCCAAATTACAGACGTAGATATTGAATTCTACCACGAACACTATACTACAACGCGACAATCAGCCTTCTTATTATTGATTTCATTTAAAATCTACCAAACTACCTTATTTACAAACGATGTGGACTATTTTGGCATGCAACTAACTTTCTTTCGACAATGAACAGCTATTCTACCGAAATAAAACAACTAATAAAGTAAAAATTTTATGGAAAACATTCGCATTCCTAGTTAAAAGATTCCAAATTTCGTTTTGCGCTCGTTGAATATGAGTGATTTTAAGTTTTGAATGAATGGTCATTAGAAACACATGTGTGTAATCAAACCTAATATATATCACATATGAGTGGGAGGTCCCAAGGCATGTTTACATAGAATAAGAATAAGTCAATGAATATGGCTGAGACTGATATACACACAACAAGAGAGCATAAAATCTAATAGTATAAAATTTGCACTAAACCAGAAATTTAAATATTGTATAGGTTTTGTATTAAATATTAGGGAGATCATGGAAATGTTCAATGTACCCAATATTTAGTGAAGGAATATGGAATTATATGTGTCTGTATTTTATGTTGCTAATAAAAAGAGAGAATATGGAACCAAAGCGTTGAGTAATGCATATACATGGTTTAGTGATATGTGGAGAATTATGCACCAATATGTAAAGATAGTATCACTGTTGGGGACCTCTTCTTCTACTTATTAAAGCTATCGTATTCTTTATTTTTTTTACCATATGTTTTATCTTATTTTCTCCGTTTTTTTTTTATTTTGCTATAAAACAAGCTCGTATTTTATCTTTATTTTTGTGGGTTAAAGCTTGCTGGGGCAATAACCCTTTTGGCTTTTGTAGGAATGGCGATTGGGAAAATATACATGGTAATACATTTAACATATAAAAATTACTTGGATTTAATTAGAAACAATGCTTTACGTATATTTTAAGGCTCTTTTTTAAAAAAAACAATGCTTTTACGTCAAAGAAGCAGTGTTTGTCTTTGCCAGAAAATTTAAACATTTGCTATTAAACGAATTGTTTGTAATGAGTTAATCGTCGTACACAATTCTAGCTAGGATATAAAATAGGAAAATGCTATTAACTTTTACAATTAAATAATAAATCAAAGTTCAATTTGCATGAGAAATAGAATCAATCCTTCGCCTCTTTGATGAATAAAGATAGATTCGTATTGCGCCAACAATATTAAAAAACGAAAATGGAACTCCCGCTATAGATGCCAACCGTATAAACTTGGCAATAGCGTTTTTACATAGTTTTATTCAATATGTTTTGTGTTTAACAGATTCTACATAATGTTTTAATACAATAACGATCTTGTTTTTTTTGTTTTGCAATCTTTATGCACTATTAACAAAGCAAATTAGACGGCATTAAGGTCATTTCTGTTCTTAATTTTCTTGATTAATAGTGATTTTGATAATGAGTTTAAGCGAAATTTAATTTTGCATGC
This sequence comes from Hirschfeldia incana, assembly GCA_026261945.1. Classification (NCBI taxonomy): domain Eukaryota; kingdom Viridiplantae; phylum Streptophyta; class Magnoliopsida; order Brassicales; family Brassicaceae; genus Hirschfeldia; species Hirschfeldia incana. Next base: position 391,230 of record JABCMI010000095.1, on the reverse strand, counting down.
AAAAATTTCAAACCAAGTAAAGCTAATGTTTAACTTTTAGCTAATTTTTTCTGTAAGGAAACAGAGAACTTACACAAAAAAAAGAAATAATTTAACTACTCGACTAAATAATAAATAAATTAATGACAATAAAGTAAGTTGGTTAAAATAATAGAGTCCATGGTTGCTTGAACTTCAAGCATATGATGAACAAAAAAAAAAAGAACTTCAAGCATCTTTTTATGGTGCTTTGGAATTTCTTCTTCGAAATGAATATATTCCTTCCACCCTTATCTTTTCCCCAATAAAAAAAATTCCCAAGTTTGGCATCGAACCATTATTCCAACGCTAATTCGAAACATAACTGGTAGCAAATTTTAAATTAATTAATATCTCTAAACTTTGATAAGTTAATAGCATGGTCAGTCAAAAGATTTAGGATCGGATCATTCTTACATATCAACTTAAAGTTTGTAGATCAATACGGATAGGTCTTGTAAACAGTAATCAACCGAGAGTTATAAGCACTCGGTTGATTACTGTTTACAAAACCTATCCGTATTGATCTACAAACTTTAACAAAATACATCGTCTCGTAGGAATTTCTAATAAGTCAGCAAGGAACTAGACCAATCTCTTTTTAGTTTTACAAAGCAGAAAAATTGGTCCGAATATTACACAAAAGTTCACTTAAAAACAAAGATCAAAACCCAAAATATTATTCAAAAACCATATGCCCAAAAACATTGGTGGTAGACCAAATCTTTATTTTTAATAAGGAACCTCCAAATCCTTATTATATCTCAATGTAACAAGAAAAAAAAAACACAAAGGCTCCAGCTTTTCTTGGAAGAGGAACTTACAGTTCCCAAACCGTTCAACAAACCAAATCACTGACTGTTCATATCTCCCAAGCATATGTATTTGATCTGCATCGAACACAAGCGTCAACAGAATTTACAAACAACTTTATGCTTACGAAGAATTTACAATACATACTCTCATGCAACACTTCATAACGTGTTCATGTGATATATCATCAATTCAAATCTCTAAACAAGTTAATTAAATAGATGAGTGTTCTGGGTTACCTCAAGGTATTCAGAATTTGTTCGTCCATACCATACGTGGACCAGACTGCTTCACTCCCCCATATGGAGCCACCTACACATTAAAAAGATGTGACAAAAAAAAAGATGTGCCAAATGTATGACTATAATTTTCAAAAAAAATGTGATTCTTCCATTTCTGGTCTTGCTTCTGTTGATAGAGTCCTTAGTTCACCCCTACAAGTCCGTACTCAAGTGCTTCAGACACAAGCCACGATCGATGGACTATCATGGACACTATTTGTGAATATATAAGCAGAGCAAGTTAGCCAGAGATTTGACATATCGAAAAAGGTTTCCACGAACACATGTCTGACCACTATTTCTAAATTTTGCTGCAAAATCACAGGTCAAATGGGTAACATAACGTTTTAGAGTATTGACAATCTCCATATTGCACCAATACTTCAGAGTAATTTCTCAAGATGGATCAACATTTTTCCATCTTCTAGATAAAACAATGCCTTAACACTATCACTTACCGTTCCTTTACTGCATCATCAAATAATATGGAGAAACCTACACCAAGGAAAAAAAGAGAGGTATTGAGAATATTTTTCAAATAAGATGATATTGTGGCTTTGAGCGTACCTTCTTGACAGTAGGTGCAGCAGCTGCCATCAACTTCTCCCCAACTGCTGTTAATTCCGTGAACGTAATTTTCCTTACCTAAGTAGCACAAGAATCAGAAACAGTCAATTGATAATGCTACTTGTCATGAATCACTCACTGCTAATGGCAGAGATACAAATAACAGAAAGTACACAAAGATGATTAGAGAAACCTGTGGAGTCGTAAGCAAAGCCTCCCCGATTTCAGGAGCATTTCCCATTACCACATTGAGTTAAAAAACCCATGTAAAGCATCATTCATACAAACAAAACCATCAACACAGCCGCAAAAATTGGTCTGCTCAGAGAGTTCATGATCACATAAGAAACATCATTACAAACTAGCCTTCCAGCCACAATAGTCATGCATCATATTAGTTGCCACATTCGTGACAATACAAGCATTTGGAAATGCATTGATAAAACCACATCTCATGTTATAAAGGAAAGTTACGGGTTCAAAATTTACTAATTATCAGGTCATCTCCTTGACATGAGGGTATCATAACTTACCGGAGGAATGGGAGCTTGAAGTTCGAATTCAGCCGCAGCAAGTGATGTCGGGGGTGTAATTTCAGATGGTTTAAGAATGAATGTGCATCCAGAAGTAAGAGCAGAGCCAACCTGCTGCATTACTGTCAGCCATCCACATCAAACTTAATGAAAAAAAAATAATCTACTGGGATAGTATACTAGACAGGTTATATAAAAGAGAAGGTGCAACAAGCAAGACCTTCCGAGTACTAATCAAGGCTATGGGAAAGTTCCATGGGGTTACTGCGCCAACAAAACCCATAGGCTGCATAGCAATTCAAGACTAAACTTCTTTATTTATGTATTAAAACAAAAAGAAACTGGAAATTTGGACAAAAAAAAATGAAAACAGTCAATTAAAATAGCAGAGTAACCTTAAATCAAGACGCTTGACATGCTAGTTGACAGAACTAAAACCAAGGTACCAAATAAGCCGCTGGTATAGATTCAATAGCAGATAGACCAAACTTCTTTTTATCTTTTTGTAATCTTCTCAACCATGTTGGACAAGTTCAGAGTTTTCTCCGCCAGTTGATCCCATCCGCGCTTCAATGCAATTTCATAGACAGCTCGTACAAGACGTCCAGCTCTATGACCTATATAAACCATGTCTGATGTCAAAGAAAGACTCTCAAGCTTTAGCTGTGAAATGTATGCCTGAAGCAAAACATTAATCTTTGCACTGGGCTCCTCCAGAGTTTCCTTGATAGGAACCGACACACAATCCAAAAGTCTCGCCAGTTCCGTCTTCTCATCTTGCCCAACAGTCACGTACGTGAACTCCTCACTCAGCGAGAGCAGACGATAAAGATCTGCATCATCCATCTTTGGCTCCAAATGCTCACTGTACGTAGCTATGGTCCCATGACATACACAGTAGTAGCTAGCAATCCGTCCCAAATCAGTAACTTGGAAACATCCACTTTCCCTGTCATACTTAACCAAGTTGTTATTGTCCAAGACAGTAGCAGCTGAGTGTATCAGGTCAGCTCTCCTTTCTTCCAACAATACGTCTTCTGCAAGAGCATCAGGTGCTAAACCATAAAGCACTGGATTACGAACCATACGGTAATATAGATACGTATAGCCAAGCCAGTGGCAAGCCTCTCTAACATTCTGAACAGTTCCAAGCACAATTTCAGCGTTAAGCTGATCAGGAAGCTTGGAAACAAACTGGCTTTCGATAGGTAGTTGCTCATTCGTCAAAGAAAGATAATACTGCAGTTCGCTGTGACCAGTGATAATCATACCCTCCCCATATTGATCACGCTGCGGTCTTCCAGCACGACCAAGCATCTGCATAACATCCATAGCACTGAGTTCCATCCACGCCCCTTTCTCAGGATTATAGACCTCCGTTCCTTTGATTATGACAGTATGAGCATGCAAATTCACACTCCATGAGAGAGTTGCTGTGGAAACCAAGACCTGCACATGCCCTTCATGGAAAAGCCCCTCGACTATCTCACGGTCACCCCTTGTTAGCCCAGAATGATGAATAGCAAAACCGTAAGGCAGAAGTTTTTTCAGATCACCATTCTTAATAAGTTCAGTCTGACTCTGAAGAACTTCACGACTTGCATTATCTTCTTTCAAGAATCTGTAGAGGAAATCGTTAGCCATTGCCATCTCCACTATCGCTTCTGCAGTTGTTGCTGTTTCCTTCCTCGACTGAACAAAAACAAGAACCTGCTGCCATCCAGCACAAACCGATATTTTCCGATAACAAGCCAAATTCATCATCTGGAGCTTCTCCGACGGTTCGTGCACACTGATTCCAACATACTGTTGACTAAGAGGCATATGTCTGTAGCTCCGGTCGAATTTAAACAACCCTTTCTTGAGATCAACACGCAAAAACAAGGCCACGTCTTCGTGATTCGGCAGTGTAGCCGACAAACCCACCAACCGAACATTCTCCTTGGTGGTTTCAACCTGTGTGAGAGTCCTAGCGACAATGCTTTCAAGCACAGGCCCTCTGTTATCATGAAGAAGGTGGATACCATCGATTATAACAAGCCTCACAAGCTGGAGATCACAAGTGCACTTCCTAGTGATCATATCCCACTTCTCTGGTGTGGTAACAACTATCTGGCTCTCCTTAAGAGACTCATCCCCACTGAGTTCTTTCACTGTAACTCCATACCCCTTGAGACGGTTAGACAGGTCACACACGACCTCAGTAACAACCGCCTTCACGGGCGTAACATAGACGACTTTGCAACCCTTCTTATTGGATCCAAGTTGCTGCAGTATGGTGAGAATGGCGACGTCGTTTTTCCCGGGAGCACAAACAAGAATGTTATCTTCATTAAATAGTGCGGTCTCGTACACTTTGCTCTGAACCCTGTTCAACTGCTGCATCCCCTTGAAAGCAGGTTGAGCCCAAGCTGGCATCTCCGTGATCTTCACAAGCTTCTCGTCGTTATACACGTTTTGAAAACAAGGTGGCACGTGGATTTCCTCATATCCCTCTCGGTGAATTCTGAAGGAGCCATTTGGAAGGTGGCAGTTCTCGTTCGCCATCAGGAGGCCGCCTTGTTCAAAAGCCAAGCCCTCCAGGTCCAGCATCTGATGCTGCTGACCGTTAGCAACTATATCTCCCAAGTTCGCCATCGCCAAAATTCAAAATCAAGGAGAGAAAACAATGTTAACCCTAATAACCGCCGCGGAACGAAGCGTAGGGAGTAAGGAAGCTTACGGTGAAGAGCTACGGAATCTCTTCTACGGCGCTCGAATCTTCGTATAGAGGTTTAGGATTCTATGTTCTCAGCCTTCTTCTCTAGCTCCTTAAGATCGATCTATGTTTTGAGAGACCTTAAGAGTTTGTTTATATAGTGCGAATCAGATTGAAGTTTTCCTTCTTTTTTTTTGAACAAAGTTTTATTTTTCCTTTTTCCAATTGTATTTGTTCGTCTTTTTCCTTTTTTTTTGGCAGTGTTTTGCCAAAAATTACCACTTTTAATATTTATTCCATTTTTAAACAAATCCCATTACTGTTTTAATTAGGCAGTATATATATTTTGTATTCTATTAGAAGAAGTTTCATTGGACATGTTCTTTTTTTTTTTTGCTTATAAAATGTTAATATTGGAAAGCCAATGTTCAAAAAAAAAGTTAATATTGGATATGTTCTTTTTTTGGCCAACCATCTATTATACTAATGAAACTAACTTTTAGTCGATGGTTAAAAAACAAAATAAAAATTACTTTTATCAACAAAATAATTACACCATCTACTAGTAGTGAAAAAATGATATATAAAACTATGATCGTCTTTCAAAAAGAAAAAAATCCAAAAAACTCTAATTAGAGATACAAATTAAGCAAGCAAAGCATTGGTGTCATGGTTCGACAGTTCATGTATCGAACATTATAGCCTTCAACCGGAGTAGACTTCTTTTATGAAGACAAAGCACAATGTCCTCTATTCTTTACGCCATTTTCTTTTAAAAATTGGGGTCTTAGTTTGTAAAAAATAATTATGGTCCTCATTTATAAATTTTGGAAAATAACTATAGTTTTGGAAAAATATAATCTGAGCATAGGCCCATAATTGTTTTTAAGACGGGCCTGATTGTGTGTTATAAATAAACGCATAGTAGCTGCAACGTATATTTGTAAGTCTATAAGACACAGTCACATAATAAAAAAAAACATATACGAAATCTAGCATACGATTTATAACTATGTTGTTGCCATTCCATAGGAAATTGATATTTTATAGACCTTACAGGATTACAACTTACAAGTGAGAGACCCACCTAATGTACTAAAGCTTTTTTTTGTTCAACAATGTACTAAAGTCGATATATCAAAACTTAGTTGATATTATTAGTATTCACATGAAAAAATAATATAAAAATTGAGAGACGTCTTCATCTTCATGCATTAGAAGAAATCAAAATGGCACCCATTAAAGCCTGTTTTCAATAAAAAGAGGAGTCAACAGGTTAAATGAATATCCATATTATCAGCTTTTAAAAACACAAGAAAAAGGAGGAATACTTGGGTCGACGGTGACAAGCATGCCGGTGCCGCCGAACGAACACGTGCCTCCTGAACCTTTGGTCCGCTGCCAATAGCTATTGAAGGCGTATGAAGCATGTGCCCACAATGTGTTAGGCTTAAAACATGGTCCATTGGACTGAATTGAATGACAGTCAGCTCCTGACCCACAAGCAAAATTCATGGCTTCTTGAATGATTGGGTCAGGCACTGAGGACTTAGCAACGCACCAGTAAGCTGAGGTCGGAGTCATGCTCGGTGGTGGTGGTACCATAGGCGGAGGATACACAATCGGAGGTAAAAACCCTGATGATGGGGTTGGAATATTACCAGACGGTGTAGGAGTGTTGGTCGGGGTTGATGGGCCTGGCTCGGAGTAAGGTGGACCTAAAATGGGTCCTGATATACCTGGTGAGTAACCAGGTACTGAAGGACTAGGAACAGTTTCTGCCGGGTTTGGACTGGAAGTGTCAGGTGGGTTTGGGACTGTAATGGGTTGGTTTGGGTTAGAAGATGATTCGGGTGGGTTAGGAACAGTAACAGGTGAGTTTGGACTAGAAGTGGAATCCGGTGGATTCGGGTTAGAGGATGTTTCAGGTGGGTTTGGAATGGAGTTTGGGTTTGAGGTGGATTCAGGTGGGTTTAGGTTCGAGTTCGGATTAGAAGATGATTCAGGTGAGTTAGATACAATGATTGGGCCTGGAGGTGGGCTAAGTTCAGGATAGGAGGAGGAAGGAGGCGAGTTTAGAGGAGTATTTGGAGGATTAACACAAAAAGGAGAAGTATTATCGGGAACTGAAAGTGGGGCAAGAGGCACGTAGGGAGATAGAGTGAGAGTTGCACTAACACTATTAGGTTGAGTGTTGAAGGATGTTGTTGAACAATCCAAAGGCTGAGCTAGATTGAGTTGTGTCACCATTTTCTCAAACATTGATGTGTGTTTTAATGCTTTGATGATCAGCTTCTTTGGCCTTTTCTTTGGGTTTCTCTCAAGTCCCACAAGTTTTCTTGCATCTAATACAAAATTAGTAGAAAAAATATATAAAAACCAAATGCTCTTGGAGCTAGAAATGGAGGGAAGAAGCGATATGCTTACCAGAATGTGTGAAGAAGCTGGCCGAGAGAAAGAGACAAAGGAGGATACAAATGGTTATGAGTGCTCTATTTGATTCCATTATTTATAAGATGAAGACCAGAAGAGATGTTAAATCTTCAAAACTATATCAATGAACTACACTGCCAAGAGGGAAAAGAGTACCAAAATAACTTGAATATTTGCCTTGTCTACTCCTCTTTCTTATGTGTGCGCGTGTATATATATATATGTATGTCATATGCATGTGGAGAAAACAAAATACAAAAAACTAGGAATCATTCAAAGGCAACCTATGGAAGGATATATTATAAGGTTATGCTTGCTTCTCATAAAGATTGGTCGTCCTTTACGAGTTCACTTGGTTATCCTCCAAGTCTCACTTTACTCATGAAATTAAATGTTTAACTATTTTGAAATAATTAACTGATTTTTTAACGTGTAAACTGTAAACTAGCATGCATAGTAGAAGAATATACACATTTTTGTAGGCCAGTGGGCATATATGCTTGCTTGGCATTGCGAAAAATATCAGAGGAAAGTTGTTTTATAGGAAACTTTTGCTTGCTTTGTACTCAAACAAAGCTCTTTAGATTTATCTTTTTCTTGACTACATCCATTTGCATAAGCTTCACATATTCTACAAGATGCTTTTTTTTCTGGACTTGAAGCTTGAGAAAAAATATATAATTAGATAGTAGCAATAATCTTAAATAAAACTAGATCTTGACAGCACATCCGTGTTATATTTAAATTTATATAACAAAAGTTATCAAAAATAACTTAATGTAATTTAATTTTCTATAATATCTATATGTATGTGACTTATATACTATTATTATAAATTTATATTTTTGTAAGAAAAAATATTTTGAAAATATTATTATGTAACAATACTATTTTACATGATTTTGTTATTTCTAAATTTGAATTTGTATGGAAGTTAAGTTAAACTGAACCTATATAATAGCTACTTTTTCAGAACAACAAAAATAATTTAAAAATAATAATTTTGTAGTAATGATCTTATTTGAGAAATTACTTGAAATACACTTATTTTGATATATATTTTTAATTTAAAATAGAAATAGATATTTCTAACAAAATGTTTTTGAAATATTTGTAAAATGTATTTGAGGAAACTTGTCATTTTCATTATCGTTAAAATTTAAATTTATAATTATAGTTTATGATATTTAAAATTTAAATTAAGTACTTGTTGGAAGTAAATTTTAAAATGATTCTGAGAATATTTTAAAATACTTTACCAGAATTTCTTTGAACCGGAACAAGTTAACAGCATAAAAATCTAAATTAGTATCCGAATAGTAAAAAAATTACAGAAAAGCTAAACAAAATTTGAAAAACGATATTAAAATGGGAATTCGTCCAAAAAAATACTGAACATGGCAAGAATGGTCAAAATAAACACGAACATATTGGCTGGCTAAAAAATCACTGAACTATATTTGACTTTAAACTTTAATCAATAAGTTATCGCTGACTTGCCAAATTAAGCACACCGTTACAGAATGAGTAAACGGCGTTTGATAAAGTCGTTAAGTAAAACGACGTCGTTTTGAGATGAAATGAAACGACGTCGTTTTACCTATTGTTATTATCAAAAATATGTTCATCCCGCGGGTCGAACCTGTGACCTCACGGTCAAATAACGAGGTTTCTTGCCACTAGACTACTGGCACTTTTAAGAATATCTCAACATATTTTCTATTATTGAGTAACAAACAAATCTCTAAAAATCTAAATTCTTTTTAAAAAATTTCAAAAAATCTTAAAAATTCAAGAAAATTTTGAAAAAGTAAAACTAAAATTGAAATTATAAATATATTTAAAAAAATTAATATTTTTTTATAAAATTAAATATTATAAATAATAATTTTATAAGAAATTAAATATTATAAATATTTATTTTATAAGAAATTAAATATTATAAATATTTATTTTAAGAAATTTATAATATTTAATTTCTTATAAAATAAATATTTATAATATTTAATTTCTTAAAAAATTATTATTTATAATAATTTGATTTTATAAAAAATTATTAATTTTTTTATTTTAAAAAAAATATTTATAATTTCAATTTTAGATTTTACTTTTTCACAATTGTTTTTGAATTTTTTAATGTTTTAAAACTAATATTAATTTTATAAAGTAAATTTTAATGTTTTGATTTTTTAAAAAAGAAATATTTATAATTTCAATTTTATTTTTACTTTTTCAAAATTTTCTTGAATTTTTAAGATTTTTTGGAATTTTTTAAAAAGAATTTAGATTTTTAAAGATTTGTTTGATACTCAATAAAAGAAAATATGTTGAGATATTCTTAAAAGTGCCAGTAGTCTAGTGGCAAGAAACCTCTTAATTTGACCGTGAGGTCACAGGTTCGACCTGCGGGATGAACATATTTTTGATAATAAAAATAGGTAAAACGACGTCGTTTTAATACAACTCAAAACGACGTCGTTTTAATAAACGGTAGAATTTAACGGTGAATTAACACTGTCATAACTGTCAGTTAACGGTGTTTTAATTTGGTCAGTCAATGTTTAGTTTCTTATTTTTCTAAAAAAGTCAATAAAAGATCAGGATTATATTGGTCAGGTTCGAATACAGATTTCTTTTGGCCATTCTTGCCATGTTCAGTATTTTTTTGGACGAATTCCCATATTAAAATCTAAATTTCAGTATCCAAACAATATTTAAAACCTATTGTTAAATATTTGATTTGTATTTATTTTAATCCGACTATAAAATACTCAAATCCAAAATGTTATTAAACGAACTTGAAATTAGTTTAAATTCAAAATTAAGTTTTCGAGAAAAACTCTTAACCGAAAGTACATTACCCGAACTTAACCGGAACATATATAAAACACGGATACCAGCGGAAATTAGAATAATCCATATCCTGGGTAAGAAGTAGGAACTAATCTGTCCGTGTGTACAAACAAACATATGCCAGACGAGAAAAACTGAGAGACTTGAGAGAAGAGAGATCTCACTTCCCTTCATTCACTCTGCAACTTAGAGATCAAGTTACAAGGTCAGCTTTTGTTTGTGTTTATAGCATTGTTACCTTAGATCTTTGCTTGAGAGATCTTTTTCTGTATCAATGTGGTTTCTTTTTTTTGTCAATTTCCTTACGCTAACCACTATGGGTGTGTTTGTAAATGGTGTAGAGTTGGGTTGCCTCTGGTTTTGAAGTCAAGTTTTGATAAAGCAAACAGAACTTCTTCAAAGTCCTTCAGAGGTCCTGGCATGGCCGAGGGTCTCAAGGTAATCTTTACTTTTTGATCACTCTATTTCTTTCCTTCAAGTATAGGATAGACCATGATAAGGCATCATCTGTTTCTTAGACATAACATCTACTTGAGCAAAGATCACTCTTTTTTCAATCAGAAAATTAAAGAAGGTGGACGGGACACTCTGTTAGAATCCAGTCTTATACCGGTCAAGACTATCAATACAATTCAGTAACCTTCCAAATCAAAAGAATGTGGATAACATATTGGGACATTGATCGTATTGGCCAAATACACAAATTGAAACCAATGATTAAATCTTTTAAACCAAAGGTCAATATCGCTTTATCCACTATCAAGGAAGTGAATCAGAGACTCTAATTTGTTGCCTTCATTACAAAAAATGAAACACTTATCATTTGAAACTAAATGGTCGAGGAATCATAGCAAATGTAAGGCCTTTTGAATGAACATGAACTATTTAAACTAGAACACGTACCAGAATATCAGCCTAATTGACTTTCGGCAACAAACAGCGCTTAATACACTATTTAATTTAAGTGCACCAGCGACTCTAAATTGTTGCCTTTCGGTTAAAAAACAATAACAAAGCAGAGAGCACATCTTCAAAACATAACTAAACTTAGGCTCAGGTTGTAAAAAAGAAGTATGCATCAACGAGCTGTGAATCTCTCAAAGTTTGATGGTAATCTTTTTTCATCATCACCGCCTAATATTGTTCAAGTAAGAAAAACTAGAATTTGTAAAAGTAGGATAATAAAAAGATCCAAAAGCCTCAGAAACTAGAGGATACAACTCAACAACGAGATAAAACTCTCAGATGGTACGGACAATCTCAAACATCACAGGCTAGTGGGACATGCATAAAACACTGACAAAATAAAAGTAGCTGAATCTTAAGGAGATAAGTGGAGAAACACTCTTTTGCTTGATAGATAAGCTGACTCAGTGGAAAAGGCGGATTATATATATATAGCGACGAAGCTAGGTTACACCAAAGTTCCAACGACCGTCTAAATACAAACATGGGCCAGTTATATGATGCATTCCAAATTAATCAGGCCTTTTATGTATATTCGCTATAATGTTTTAGCTTTGGATCTGTAATATTTTAACAGGCCCGTAACATTGGACTCATTGCCTTTTCCTGTTACACACACATTAATGGAGAACTTAGACGATTGTGTTTTTGGTTGCACGGGTTAATTTAATTTAATTTTAGTTCTCATATGCCTAACAACTTGCAGTGTACAGCAAGTGCAAAGTAAAACGATCATTAAAGAAGCTCGCAGAAAAATAGTTGATTATTGATAAAATGACAATAGTCTATTAGACCAAATCTTTGTTTTTTTTTTTCCGTAGTTGCAGATAACAGAAACAGAACCAAAAAGAAGGAATGCTCGTAGTAACCAAATCAAACCCTTAAAAGATCTAAGCACCTAATAGAACCAAACCAATCCAAACCGCCTTGTAGAAAAGAAGTAGAAAGTCTCAAAAGCTTAAGCAATGACCGGTGTGTGTGCTTGCTTTGCTGCTTAGTGGCTCGCTGCTACCAAAGCCATGTGCTCTATAAGGTCAAGCACTCGGTTGCTGTAAAAGTAAAAATGGGAGAAGAACAGCAAGTGTTTGAGATCTGGTGGTGGATATATTTGAGTGTGTATATTGAGATGAGAAACGAGAACCGTACCTGTAACCCCATTCGTTATCGTACCAAGAGACAAGTTTCACAAAGGACTTGCTCAATCCAATCCCCGCATTGGCATCAAAGATACTTGACCTGTTATAACAATTACCACACTGGTCAGACCACAAATCAAAGATTAAGATAAACTTTAAAGAAAAGAAGAATGACGAACCTTGAATCACCAACGAAATCATTGGAGACGACATCTTCATCTGTGTACCCGAGAATGCCTTTTAGAGGTCCTTCCGAGGCAAACCTGTTAAGAGGATTTACATCATATCATAAGAGGTTACATTCAACTCATGAAACAATAATATTGTGACGAGTTCAAGGAAGTTTTTGGAAGCATTACTTAATGGCTGCTTTAACATCTTCGTAAGAGGCACCTTTCTCAAGCCGACAAGTTAAATCCACAACGGAAACATTTGGTGTTGGTACACGGAATGCCATTCCCGTAAGCTTCCCGTTCAGTTCTGGTAGAACTTTCCCTACAGCCTGTTTCAAAAATGACAGAGTTAGGATAAATGCATGGTTGTAGCTAACCATGTGACTTTGTTGTGTACCTTTGCAGCACCGGTTGAGCTAGGAATGATGTTTTGACTAGCTCCCCTACCACCTCTCCAGTCCTTCATTGATGGTCCATCAACAGTTTTCTGAGTAGCTGATTATGGAAAGAAAAGACAACCAAAACACATAGGTTAGTATTATCAGGCAAGTAATATACAGTGATGAACCATAGGGTATAAGCAAGAGATATAGACCAGTGGTGGCGTGGACAGTTGTCATCAAGCCTTCAAGAATACCAAATTCCTCATGCACCACCTGCAAATAATAAACAGTTAAGTTTGACCTTAACGAAGCTCTTAGCAGTGAGGGAAGATATTATTGTGGAACATTACCAACCTTAGCAAGAGGTGCAAGACAATTGGTGGTACAACTTGCGTTGGAGACTATATCCATGTTTGGTTTGTATGTCTTCTCATTTACTCCAACAACGAACATGGGTGCATCAGCTGATGGGGCAGAGATGATTACCTTCTTTGCACCACCCTGCCAAACCAATGAAAAATATCAAGCAACCATACGTCATCTTAAAACAAGTGTGTATGAAAGTGCACCTTCAAATGGGATGCAGCCTTTGAGAGGGTGGTGAATACACCTGAAGACTCGACAACATAGTCAGCTCCAAGATCAGCCCAAGGGATCTCAGCTGGATCTCTGAGAAAATAGTTGAAAAAATATGTCATGTTCAAAACTGAGATAGAGTGTTCCCTGATCGGCAGAAAACAACATGTCACATTGAAACAATACCTCTTGCTGACAACATTGACCTTTTTCCCATTGATCTCCAAAGTAGAATCATCAATGACATTGATGGTTCCCTTGAAATTTCCATGAGTAGAATCGTACTTCAACATGTAAGCCTGTTAACAAGGGGACGGAAGATCAATTATCAAAAATTCAAAAGCCAAACATTTGTTCATCGGAAAAGAAGACAAACATATGATGTATCTTTCAAGGTAATTCAGATTAAGAACAGATCACAAAGAGTGTTGTAAAATATAGCCAGCTAAAACAGGAGAGATGCTTTTACCATGTACTTGGCATCAATGAAAGGGTCATTGACTGCAACAACGTCAATATCATCCCTGGATGTTGCAATGCGGAGTACCAACCTTCCAATCCGACCAAAACCTATGGAACTCATAAGAAAAAAAAAACAGATCTTCTATAAGAAATGAAACAATTCAAAAAAAAATATCATCAATTCAGAAAAGCACATACCGTTGATCCCAACCTTAGTCTTCCCAGCGCTACTTGACCCTACCAAAAGCCAATCAGATCAAATTCACCAATAAGCATACAATCAACAAGCAAACACATCAACTAAAGTAATATCTTTTTGTTACTTACTTTGAACTGCAGGTGGAACTTGCGTAGCAGTGGCCTTGATGGGCTGCACACTTCTTACATTGCATCTTCTGTACATTTGAACATTAAAAAAAAAAACTCTTTAGAACTGAAAATAACATTTTAAAAAAAAAATTACGTTAGTTGCGAGAGGATTGCCACAGAACTGTAGAGACGAAGACGGTCCAGTAGCAATGGCAGCACCAGAAAATTTTGATGATGTGAGGCTGCGACTGAATCCAAGACTTGCAGATACCTGTGTATTTGAGACAACATAAATAAACAAAAACCAAAAAGGAAAAATTCAAATCAAACAAACATCTTAACAACTCCAAGAATCGAGCATAGACCTTAGCTTCCAGCTAACTGCTAAGCTAAACTATCTAAAGATCATTATAGACATTCAAAAAAAACGGCATGCAGTTTCAACGATGAATCAGCCAAAACGACACGCAGTTTTAACGTTATGGAAAAAGTAAAGAGTAAACTCAAAGCAGATCAAAGCACGACCTAAGCTAAAGCCTAAAATCAAATCGAGACATATATAAAATAACATCAATAAGAGGCAAAAACGTCGATCTCTAACCTTGGAATGATCAGAGGAAGGTGAAGAGAAAAGGTCAGGGCGAGGAACAGCGGCGGCGGATCTGAGGAGGGAAGAGGAAGCCATTGAAAATGGAAAGGGATCTTTCGGCTGGTCAAAAGAGAAAAACCCTAAAAACACTTTTGGTGGCTTATGGGTGTAGGTGTAGAGCCACACCCCCAAAATATATATAAGAATCCAAAATGTTCGCAACGGAGTTTTTTATGTTTATGTGCCTTGCCCCCCTACGACTCTGACTACTGTTGCAGAGACGACACTCTTTTGACTATAAATGTAAATATTGATTTTGATAGGTTGCGAATCTGGTGCGGCCCACCTATAAAGACAACATTTTACTAATTTAATGCAATAATCAACGGTTGTTATTTGATGGTGTAACATTAATGTTAGATCCAACGCTTGGGCCTCGGCCTCTTTTGAAAACCTTTTGTCGTTTTCGGGTTTGAGATACTACTAACCTCTTTGTGATGATGACACGCGGATTGATCTGGGCCGGGGTTTAAAAAGGCCCTGTCTAGTTTTGTTGATGTCAGCTTCATGAAACTTTTCACAGAACTGACCGTTTATAATGGACCAAGATACAGATACATACATCTGTTCGACACCATTTATCAATCTCGTTCGTGTTGTGTCCCAATAATATCTGATACATGATGAAGAATTCAAAGAGGGAACAAACCTTCATAACCTGGCAAAGTGGCAATATCCCTTAGGGACAAGCTCTCAGCTACTTTGGAACCAAACCAGAGACTAAGACATGTCTAGTCTTTATTTCAAAAGAGATTTAACATCATTACAGAACAAATCAGTGTACAACAATGAAAACTTCCAAGAACAACTCTATAAATAATGCATACAAAGCATTTACGTATCTCTCTTTCTCTCCCCTTATAACCTGTCTACACTCTTGTCATTTTCCTTTAGGCTTCTACTTGCAGAGATTCGTCTACGCTAATGTAATGTCAACCTCAAGACAGACTGAATCAAAACTCATGTCTCTTCTCCACAAAAACCTGATGTAAAGACTTTTTTATGTATCATTTCATTACCTAAGTACCTACCATCACCCGGCTTTTTCTATGTCTTAGACGTTTCAAAACCTTGAACCGAAGCATAGAGTCAACATCATACCCTGCACGTTCCATTCTGTCTGCAAGTTGAGAAACAATCCCCATTCTGTCTCTGGTTTGCAGGAGAGAGCTTAAGAGGTAGTTGCAAACTCTAGGCATCAGCTTGAACTTGTTATCCAGAGTGTACGCGAACACATCCACCGCTGCATCGAGTTGCTCTCTTTTGCAGAGCCCATGAATCAACTTGACACAGCTCGGAGGTGTGACGAGGATCTTCTTCTCCCTCAAAACCGAAAACACCATCAAGGCCTCCTGGAATCTGCCGGCTTGGCATAACCCTATCAGCCATATGGTGTAGTAAGGTCCCAACTCTTCTCTACTCGTATCCAATTCTATTAGCCGTCTTAACGCTCTCTCGGTTTCCCCTTTCTTGAAACACTGTTCAATCTCATCAGCTGTGTCATCGTCAAGACAAGATACCTTCTTCAGGTATTTCATCCATAGACTAATAGCCACAGCGATCTTTCTTTTCCGACACGACCACGTCATGAGCGATCTGTAAACAGCAGGACTGTGTCTGAAGTCGTCTTTGGCGTAAAAGAGTTTGAAAGCTTCTTCCTCTCTGCCAACTCTGTGAAGCCCGTTGATGAGAGTATTGTAAGTAACGCTGTCAGGGGATAAACCCTTTAGCTGAAGCACGTTGAGCAGCTTGAGAGCACCGTCGATGTTCCCCGCTTTGCAGAAACCGTTTATCAGAACATTGTACGTTACAATGTCAGGCGAGTTCCCGGCATCAGCAAGATGCGCAAGGTCCTTGTACGCCTTGAGAATCGAACCGGATCCAACCATGGCGTCGAAACTCCGGTTCCCACTGTGGGAAAGCCGTAGAAACAAGGAAGCAGGTCTCCCCACCTCCATCTTATGCAGCAGTAACCTAGCTTCCTTGAGCTCGCCGGACTTGCAGAGTCCATCTATCAAAGCGTTGAAAGTAGCAACCGAAGGAGAGCAACCTCTCTTCTCAATCTCCCTGAAAATCTCTTCAGCTTTCCTAACTAACCCGTTCCTGCACATACTACATATCAAGATCGTGTGCGTGAACTCATCAGGGAAGGATTCCGTTTCCGACATCTCGAGATGAAGAGACCGTGCCTCTTCCAAAAGCCCCTGCTCGCATAAAGCCTTTATAACAGCGTTGTAACAATAAGTATCAGGTGGAATCCCTTTACTCGGCATGCTGCTTAACAGCTTCAGCGCATCCTCAACTCTCCCCGCTTTGGATAACCCTTGAATCAATATCGTATACAAAACAACATCAGGCTTCATATTCTTCTTAATCATAATCTCATACAACTCAAACCCTTCATCGTATCTCCCAACTCTAAACAACCCATCGATCAAACTGCTATAACCTCTCAGACCAAGCACAAACCCGTCTCTCTCAAACACCCGGAGCATCTCAAACGCCTCAACCATCCTCCCTAACTTACAAAACCCATCAAGCAAAGCATGGCACGCAACGGAATCAGGATCTTTCATCTCGTCAAACACCTTCTTCGCATCTTCAACACTCCCTCTCTGACACAAACCCGAGATGAGAATCGTGTAAGTAACTCTATCAGGCAAAATCCCTCTCCCCGTCATATCGTCGAACATCTTCTGTGCATCATTCATTCTCCCCTTTTTATACAACCCATCCATCAAAACACCAAAGGTATACCGATTCGGGTCAACATTACACTTCAACATCTCACTGTACACAGCGAAAGCGAGCGTAAAGAAGACTTCTTTTTTTACCAGGACTCGCAACACCGCGTTGTAAGTGAACACGTCGGGTCTGCAATCGAACTCCTCCTTCATCCTCCCGAACGACTCCACCGCATTCTCCGCCAAACCCATCTTCGCGTAAGCCGAGATCAACACGCAGAAGCAGTACGGATCTATAGAGACTCCGATTGATTTGAGATCCTCCAGTGTTTGCCAGTAGAGATCGCATCCGTTCTCTTTAGATAACATGTCGATTAGTAAAAAGAAAGACTCTTTGCTCCTTAGACGCTCTCTCCTCGACGCCCATATGAAGAAACGGAAACCTAATTGCGGATTGAGGTTTTGGTCTTTGATCACCGATGCGATGAGTTTCCGCGATAGGAAGGGGACGAGCGGCTCCAATGCTGGCTCGATCGGTTTCTTCTTGGATAAGATGGAGATTACTTCGCTCGAAATGTTGAATTCGGAAGAGTAGGGACGATGGTGCGTTCGTGAGGGTTTTGAAGAGAAGTGTGTGACTGCTGATCGGAGGAACATCTGTGATCTCATATTATTGGATCGAATCTGGTTGTTCGAGGGAGTTCATAGATGCAGAAAACTGTAAAAAGGATTCGCAATGAGTGAAGAGATTTCGGAAATGATGGGAGTCTGAGGAGGAAAGACGGCTGATCGTCTCAAGGGTTCTCTGCCAGCCATCGGAGCAAAAACTCTGGGATGATACCAGCCGGTTTGTTTGTAAACCGGTTTGCGAGATTTAGCGAAACCAACCGGTTTTTAGTAGAATTCAACCGTATATTTTTATATCAGAACGAAATGAGTATTTCTCTAATTCTTTTTCCTTGGTAAAAATAAAATTATTTCACGTGGACAAAAAAAGTGTAAATAACGGTTTTGATATTTCAACGATATTCTGTAATTTTATATACCGATAAGATAAATCTTAAATATTAATTAAATTACAATATTTATTAGACTTATTACTTTATCAAACTATATACAGTCGATTGCCACTTCAACACAGTAAATTTTTTTTTTAGATAATCTCACTTGTACACTATTATAAAATAGGAACAAAGTGAATAAAACTAGTGTTTAAAAAGTTATACTAAGAATTAACAAATATTAATATATTTTTAGGTTTTATATTTCTATTAGATGTTTTAGCTTTAAATGTTAAATATAAAAAATAAAAAAGTCAAATTTATAGATTTGTAATAATAACAGTGATGTTAGATTAAACATATCTAGGCTAAAACCAATTTAATTTGGAACAATTTCAATAATTGATTTAAAAGTCGTTTGGCAATAACCGATTTGCGATTTTTGAACCTTGATAAAAACTGTATTTTAAAAACTAAATTTGTGATTAGAGATGCTCTGAACAAGAGTCTAGAGTAAACATTTGAAATAAACTGTTTACTAATCAGAGTTTCATTTCTTTCATTTATTAAAAAAAGGCTCCAAACAAAAACTCGAAAAAAGAGCCGTACACAGAAAATCTCAAGCTGACAATAATAATAGCTTTTTGCTCATCTGGTCATTAAGAAAACCAGAAGACATCATCATATATCACAAAAGAGATGAGATTCAGGCGTCATCGAGAGCGAGGACTCCAGGAAGTGGCTTTCCCTCAAGAAGCTCCAAACTCGCACCTCCTCCGGTAGAGATGTGGCTCATCTTGTCAGCCAAACCAACCTTCTCAACCGCAGCCACAGAGTCGCCTCCTCCTATGATTGTCGTCACTCCCTTTCCGCTCAGCTCCGCTAGCTGCTTAGCCACGGCCTGGTGATTGTGGAACATGACAATAGATCAGGTTAGTCAGACATTTATGTAGGTGATAAGGTGTTGGTAGTAAGGTGAACTTACTTCAGTTCCAGCAGCAAACTTCTCGAATTCAAAAACACCCATGGGACCATTCCAGATGATGGTCTTGGTTGTGTCAAGAGCTTCGCTGAACGTCTTGATGGAGTCTGGACCAATGTCTAGTCCCATCCAGCCATCTGGGATCTCTGTGGCGGCCACTGTCTGCAAAAGAGTTCACAAGTGTGTCAGCTTCAAAAACAGACAACTAAAATGTTTCATATTATGTCCGTTACCTTGCTGTTAGCATCAGGAGAGAACTTGTCAGCAATAACCACATCGGTTGGTAGCAACAGAGAGACACCTTTGGCTTTGGCCTTCTCCATAAGCGACTTAGCCAAATCAAGCTTGTCCTCTTCCACAAGAGAAGATCCCACCGAGTGTCCCTGCGCCTTGTAGAAAGTGAAGATCATACCTCCACCGAGTAACAAGATGTCAACGGTGTTCAAGAGCGACTCGATAACACCAATCTTCGTCGAAACTTTGGAGCCTCCTACAATGGCGGCGAAAGGCTTCTTGGGGTTGGCCACGGCTCCGACGAGGTAGTCGAGCTCCTTCTGCATGAGGAAACCAGCGACGGAAGGCTTCAGGTACTTGGCGACTCCCTCGGTGGAAGCGTGAGCTCTGTGAGCAGTGCCGAAAGCGTCGTTGACGTAGACGTCTGCGAGGGCGGCGAGCTTCTTTGCGAACTCGGGGTCGTTCTTCTCTTCTTCTTTGTAGAACCTCACGTTCTCCAAGAGGAGGACGCCTCCTTCGGGAAGTCCTGCCACCAGTTTCTGGACTTCCTCACCGATAGAGTCATTCGCCATCACAACTTCAACACCAAGAAGCTCAGACAATCTCGGCACGAGAGGCTTTAAGCTGAACTTAGGGGTAACACCTTTAGGGCGACCCTGAAAACATATAACTTAAATTAGAGCGACATTCAGTGATTACTAACGAAAATGAAATCAAGATGTTAAATAATTCTATTTTCATGTACTTATTGAATGTAACAAGCCTACTAAGACATAACATAACTGATTGTTAATGTTCAAAGAGCGACCAAACATTCACAACTCACAAGAGGCATAAACTATCATGTAAGAAAGCGAAGTCAACTGCATATGTAGCCGACCACATAACGAAATCAATTGCAAGGAGAGCGACCATACTTATACAAATGGTTCAGACAAGACATAACTTAACATATTAGACAGTGAAGAGCCGACCAAACTTAATACAAAAGGTTCACACGAGGCATACATAAACTATATCATGTAAGCATCTGAACATGTAACTCAATTGAAAGAAGAGCTAACAAACTTATCCAAATGGTTCATTCAGACAAGGCATACTCTATCATAAAAGACAGTCAAGACAACTAAATAACTGAATATCAATATACCAAAACGTATAAACTAGCATACGAGGTGAACTTAACGGAAGTAACACCCCACTACTACGACATAACATTAACTGAATATCAATGTTCCAAATCTAAGGAGAACGACCAAACTTATATAAATTATACAGACAAGGCACCCGACCAAACAACGAAGTTCCGTAATAAAAAACCAAACGAGCTAAATAAACCAGATATAAACCAGATCAGATCGAAGAAAATACGAGAAGAGACATACCAAGTGACTGCAGAGAACAACCCTAGATCCGTTCTCCATCAAGTACTTGATGGTGGGAACAGCAGCGCGAATCCTAGTGTCATCGGTGATGTTGGAGTTATCGTCCAAAGGAACGTTGAGATCAACCCTCACGAACACGCTCTTTCCCTTCAGATCCGCTTCCTTCAATGTTCCAACGCTTCTCTTAGTCGCCATAGCAGATGCTGAGCAAAAATAAAAACACTGCAAGATTCACACCAACGAAATATGAGATTTGACGGAGAAATCAACGAACAGATCTAGATACTATAGCTCAAACCCTAATCGATGAAGAATCTAAGGGAGAGAATATACTCACATGAGTGGATGTAATAGAGAGACGATCGAAGCTGTGATGTAGAAAAAAAATGGATGACGATCCGACACGTATATATAAAAAGCAGCTTGGAGAACACCCCAAGGCAATGGTGGGGCCCCGTGACGAGTAAGTTATTATTTATTACGATTTTACTACACTCTCTCCTTGGGTTTCACGCCGCTTCCTTGTCATCATGACTCATGAGGCTACACAAAAATATTGATTTTTAATGATTGGGCCGAGATATTTTTATTAGATGTAACAACCTTACCGGCCCGATATATTTATGGGCTGGGAGGGATTTGATATTCGCAGTCAAATTTTCTCTGTATTTTGATGTTATAAATTATAACTATATTATTTTATAATATTTTATATAAGAGATTTTATATTTATTATAAATTAATTTCTACTATATAATTCTCATTAAATTTATATTAAATATATTAACTATTTACAAAATATATATTATTTATTATTACAATATTTTTTTTGTCAACTTATTATTACAATATTATAATTGTCTAGATATTTATAAATTATAATAATATATATTATCTATAGCATTTTATATAAAACATATTACGATTCTTCAATATTAATTTATTTAATTTAATTTTCAGAAAATTTATATTGTAATATATTAATTATTATAGAGACTTCACTTGTACTCAACATGTTATCATAGAGAGTCCGCTTGTACTATATGATCATTCTAAAAAAAAAATTAAGGCGAGATGCTGATGCTGCGTATCAGATTTCAGCTTAACACGTTGTAATTTGTGTGAATAAATTTAACATTCTTCAAAAAAAAAACGATCATTCTAAAAATTATCTTAATTTTTTGCACCCAATAATCTAAACCAACCAACGAAAAACTTTAGGCCTCTCAAGGGAATAATGAAGCCGAGATGATGGTGAAATCCTAGGCATAGATTCTAACTCCTTTTGGCACTCTTCAAGATTGCAAGTTGGTATGAGCTTGATATCCACCGTCTTTAAGCAGTTTGAGTTAGCCAGAATGTATGTCATTAGTTGTTTCTCATCTTCTTTTCCTCCATATTCTATCCACTTAAGAGTCTCCAGCCGAGACGATAAGCATCTGGGAATAGTACTCGGCGGGTTCCAGGAAGGTGAAGATGGACAACATCCCTGATAATATACCATTACAGTTATCACTTTTTTAATATTTAAAATTCATCAAAACTATTTTTAAGACACTTACAATGGTGAAGATAGAAAGAGCTTTCAGTTTAGGAGAGTTTTGAAGCAAACAAATAAATGGTCCCAACCAATCTACTGGATCCTGTATGATAAAGTATAATTTTATGAGCCGGGAGAACTTGAAGGCGTTACTACACTCAACCTGCAATAAAACAAAATAAGATTAGTTTTGACAAAAGCAAAAGGAATAAATGAGATCTCATATGTAAAACCCTTACCATTGATTTGGAAAAATCCAGGTACAGACGTGTGGCAGAAGAAAGACATCTCAGAAACTTTTCATCAGGGTTAGGAACATATGCGATGTGTACCTCATCAAGGCAAAACATATTCTCTATCAAACTACAGTAGTCTGCCCTATTGTCAAATATTCTCAATTGTGTTAAGGCAGGGCAATCTATCACCAACGACCTAATGTAATATTCCTCTTCCACCACCTCCTCCTCTTCTAGCTCTTCTTCCTCCTCTTCCACCACTTCTTCCACCACCTCTTCATCATCGTCAAAATTTGTCTTATAAGTTAATATTTTCAATGAAGGCACATTCACGGTAAAGTTTGTTAAGCTGTCCTCGTCAAGTCGCGCGACCACCAGTTTGAAGAGAACAGGGGAGCTTGATAAAAGCCTAGCGAGAGAGTCTTCGTCTTTGTACTCCACGTCCAAAAGAGATAGGTTCAAGAGAGACGGCATGGTAGCCGGGAAAGAAACGTCTACGAGGATCTGGTTTGACAGAGTTAACGACACGAGTGTGTCGCATGTGTAAAGGCTCTTAGGGAGGCTTGTGAGCTCTCCTGACGTCCAAAGAAGCTTGAAATCCAACTCTCTCACACCATGTTTAACTGCCTTGTCAACCCACTTATTGACATGCAAGTCAACAGGAGACGTTGGACCCAGTTCGACAACAAGACTTGCTAGTTTTGATGCCTTGTGGAGTTGCAGTGACTTTTCAATGAACTGTCCAAAGCTCTCGCTGCCTTGGTCGTCTTTGAAGACGAGTTTTTCCAGCATCTTCCAGACATGACGCCATCTTTTAGACAAGATCTCAGTGGTTACTGCATATTTGGTCGGGACGTGGAGTAAGATCTGCAAAAGCAAATCGTCTGGCAAATCACATATTCTCTGAAAACATGGATCAATCATCCCTTCTTCAGAATCAACCTGCTGCTCATTTTTCTCTGTGTTCTTCAGCTTCGCTTCTGTCTCAGCATTAGTTGAAACTAGATATTTGGCTTTAAACTCCGGGTTTTCAACTGCATGGTCAATTAGATTATCAGGACTCTTCTTCTTTTTGACGCCAACAAGATCTTCTTTTGCATCTGCTAAAGAATTCATTATCTTAGTATCATAAGTAATATGACTTCATCATGCAAAGACCACTAGCTACTATCATATAATTGTAATCAGTGTTCTAAAATTCAGTCAAGACAGCGTCTGAACAATTAATAGTCCTCTATAGAGCATCTAACCACTGCCTAGCGTGGCTTTTTAAACATTGGTTGTAACACTTCCAAAGAGAGTTTTCTTGCTCCACATATTTGTAGTGGTTATCTGTAATTTCAAGATAGGCAACAACTCCAAAAAAAAACAAAAACCAAAACAGAAAAAAACATAGAGAAATTTTAGTAAAAACTTTTGCAGCAACTCTAACACTTACGGCTTTTAAAATTTTCTTCTACAGCAGTGAATCTTGCAGAAAGGTTCTGAACTTGCTGCTTTAAAGAGTCTATTGCTTGTAATAGACTGGATAATATTGACCCCATATTCTTCTCAACTGTAGAAGCAAGTTTAGAAGCAATATATAAAGCAACAAGTAGTAGTTTCAAGAATTCAACAACCAATTAAAAGTTCCATATATTTTCACCTGACGAAATCAACAGTGTCGTGGTCCAAAGATTTTTAATCGGCAGTTTTTGCTGCAAAAAATAAAAAAGGTTCCAAAACAAGATTCTAAAACTACGATTTGCGTTTCACTGCTCTTAGAAAACCACAATATATATAGAACATACACAATCCTACTTGTATCAAATTATTAAAAAGTATTTCTTTTTCAGATAACTACACACTATATAAGTAATTATCTTCTTTTTTAAGATATTTTTAAAATTTTTGATGATTCTTATCATTATCAATTTTAATCATTTATTTAATTAAAATAATTTTAATTTTTTTTGTTTTGTAGATAATTTATATATTTATAATTACTTATTAATACATTGATTACTAAATAAATATTATAACTTATCATTATGTATGTTTTCATCAAAAAAAATCTTATGTCTTATAATTTTGGTTCACACTACAATATATTTAGGAATTATATTTTTCTATTTTAATATATGTTCTCTTTAAATTATATAAAATTAATTCTTTTACTGGATTAATATTAAATTGTCTGTTTTTTTGTTTTTTTTTCTTTTTATTTAGATATATTTCAGTTAACAAATAAATATTATAGGAATTATCTTTTCTTTAATGCATATTTTTAGATTTTGTATAATAATTATTATTGTTAATTTTAATTTATTATTATGAATTTTAATAAATTTTATAATAAAAAATAAATAAAAATAGTTGTCCAAAATAATTAAAAATATATACAAATAGTCAAAAGTACATATCTAAAATAGTTAATACTCGAAACACCAAAAATATTTAAAATATCTACTGTCATTCCAAATATTCAAACTAAACCAATTTATCTGTTAATTTTAGGTATTTTGACCTATGTTATTCAAATTTATATGTAATATATATTTTGTTTATAGATTTTGAGAATTTTAACATATATAATGAATTTAAAATTTTTTAAAATTATTTAAACGGGTTATCCGACCCCGAACAGAATCCGCAAAAATCCGAACCGAACCAAAATTTAGAAATATTGGAATTGAGCTAAAAAATTTAAACCCGAAATCCGAATGGATCCAAACCGAACCCAAATGGGTACCCGAACGCCCACCCTAAGATTTGTATTATCCATTTTTCATATAAGTAAAACCCATCTTTTACTCGAGTTAAAGTTGCAAATTTTATAAGAATTCTAGTGGAAGTTAGGGCATATTTATTGTAGAAAAGCTTTTTAGAGTAAATAAATTTAACATTCTTCAAAAAATAAATCATTCTAAAAAAATTGCACCCAATAAATTAAACTGTCCAGCGAAAATCTTCAGGCTTCTCAAGGGAATAAATAATCCGAGATGATGGTGAAATCCTAGGCATAGATTCTAACTCCTTTTGACACTCTTCAGGATTGCAAGTTGGTATGAGCTTGATATCCACCGTCTTTAAGCAGTTTGAGTTAGCCATAATGTATGTCATTAGTTGTTTCTCGTCTTCTTTGCCTCCATATTCTTGCCACTTAAGAGTCTCCAGCTGAGACGATAAGCATCTGGGAATAGTACTCGGCTGGTTCCAGGAATATGAAGATGGACGACATCGATCCCTGTATAATATATACCATTACAGACGTTACACTTTTCAATATTTAAAAATTCATCAAAACTGGATGTGTACGTATTATTAAGACACTTACAATGGTGGCGATAGTAAGAGCTTTCAGTTTAGGAGAGTTTTGAAGCAGACAAATAAACGGTTCAAACCAATCTACTGGATCTTGTATGATGAAGAATAACTCTATGAGCCGAGAGAACTTAAAGGCGTTACTACACGAAACCTGCAATAAAAAAAATAAGATTAGTTTGACAAAGCAAAAGGTATAATTAAATGAGATCTCATATGTTAAACCCTACCATATATTTGGAGAAATCCAAGAACAGACGTGTGGCAGAAGAAAGACATCTCAGAAACTTTTCATCAGGGTTAGGAACGTATGCGATGTATACCTCATCAAGACAAAACATATTCTCTGTCAAACTACAATAGTCTGCCCTATTGTCAAATATACTTAACTGTGTTAATGCAGGGCAATCTATCACCAACGACCTAATGTTATATTCCTCTACTACCACTTCCCCCTCCTCTTCCACAGTCTTATAAATTAATATTTTCAGTGAAGGCACTTTCACGGTAAAGTTTGGTAAGCTGTCCTCATCAAGTCGTGCAACCACCAGTTTGAAAAGAACATGGGAGCTTGATAAAAGCCTAGCAAGAGATTCTTCGTCTTTGTACTCCACGTCCAAAAGAGATAGGTTCAAGAGAGAAGGCATGGTAGCCGGGAAAGAAACATCTACTAGGATCTGGTTTGATAGAGTTAACGAAACGAGTGTGTCGCACGTGTAAAGGCTTTTAGGGAGGCTTGTGGGCTCTCCTGACGTCCAAAGAAGCTTGAAATCTAACTCTCTCACACCGTGTTTAACTGCCTTGTCAACCCACTTTCCGACATCTACGTCAGCAGGACACATTGGACCCAGTTCAACAACAAAACTCGCTAGTTTTGGTGCCTTATGGAGTTGCAGTGACTTCTCGATAAAACGGCCAAAGCTCTCGCTGCCTTGGTCGTCTTTGAAGTCTAGTTTGTCCAGCATCTTCCAGACATGACGCCATCGTTTAGACAAGATCTCAGTAACCACTGCGTTTTTGGTCGGGACGTGGAGTAGGATCTGCAATAACATATCGTCGGGCAAATCACATATTCTTTGACAATAACATGGATCGATCATCCCTTCTTCAGCATCATCAACCTGCGCATTTTTCTCTGAGTTCTTCAGCTTTGCTTCTGTCTCAGCATTAGTCCAAATTAGAGATTTAGCTTTTGACTCAGTCGCACTCATCTTTTCTTGCTCCAACTTCTTCTTGAAGTCAACAAGGTCTACTTCAGACTCGTATTTATAGCTCAAAATATTGAACATTGCCTCCTTATATTTTGATAACCGACTCAAATAGGCCGTATCTTGTAATTCAAAATCTATTAGGATAACTATATCTCTTTATGTAATACTAGGTAAATACCCGCGGCATGCCGCAGAAGTTTTTTATACTATATTTTAGTAATATTTTGTATTTTATATTTAGGATCTCTATATATTCGTTAATTTATTTTTTGTGGAAGGTTTTTTCTTGTAATATATATTTAATGCATGATACTACTTTTAGTGTCAGATATTGTGTGTCTATGTGGTTTTATAAACTTTAAATCTTGATAATGAATTTATAAAATCTCCTAAATATTTAAATTTGTAAAATAACTATATAAATTATTTATGAATCATATATGAGTTAACAAAAGGTTTACTTTCTATAGTTATATAAGTACATAATTTTTCTTAAAAAATATTTGAAAGTCAGATTAAAATGTTAAATGGTTAAAAGTCACATAATTTTTTTTTAAAGGTTCACATTCAAAATCTGTCTTAGATATGCCATGATGAAAAAAGTCAGATTAAAATGTTAAATGGTTAAAATATTTGAAAGATGGTTAAATGGTTAATACAAAAAAAAATATTTGTAATATTGAAGTTAATTTATTAATATTAAAATGTTTAATGGTTAATTTAAACTATTAAAAATTAATTATAACTTTGGAATTAGAACAAAATACATTCAGAAGTTCAGTTGCCAAAAGAAAATCAGATATGAAAACTCTAAACCGAAAAAAAATCTGAGAAATAATATAAATAATTGTAGTTATTATTTTTATTAATAATACACAATAAACATTTTCTCCAAACAAAATTTGTAAGTCGAACAGGTCATCTTCTGGTAAAAAAAAACACCATCACAGGATACGTCAGATCTGAAAAAAAAAACAGAGAAAAGATGATATCAGCAATTTTGAAATAAATATAGAAAAAACAAAGTTTAGTAAGCTTTTTTTAATAGGCAAAAAAATTTGATTACACAAAGTCTAATCTTGTAGGTTTCGATGTCTACATAACGACACATATTTTCTAATATTTATGTATTTTGTTTATATGCAATGTATTATGTCTATTTTAAAATCACCATTCTTTTAAGAAACTGAATTGTCTACAGAGCTACAGAATCTCCTAGCAATCAGTTACCTCAGGCCTGTTGGTCAACAAATAGTATCTTCATACTTCGACAGGGATATTTGTATCTTTTACATCATTACCAAACACTCCAACACCTTTACTCTTGGAGAACTTTCCTGCAACCCATACACAATAAACATGTTCTCGTTATTATGAATGCAAAAGAAAAACAAAGCACATCAAATTAATTCAAAGTAATATCAAGCATCCTAAAAATGTTTATGGAAGCCATCGTGAAACATTAACTGACCGGTTTCGTAATTTAAATACTCAGTCACACTGATTGTCTTCATCAGTGTCCAATTTTCTCCAGTTCCAAGCTGCGTAGATGGAAACATCACCTGCATAGTCACTTGTCACAGATCTCCTTGGGTGTGCAGTTCTCCTCAAGAGCTTTGGTCTCAGTTGCAGTACCGTATTCATCGGTTCCACAGATATATATCGCATTATACCCACGGAGACGGCAGTATCTTGCATACACGTCAGCACTCAGAACACCTTTACGTCACACACACACACAAACAGAGAAACAAAAGAGACTTTAACATTAGTTTTGTTACAAAAGAGACTGTAACACCTTTACAAAAGAGACTGTAACAGAGAAACAAAAGAGACTTGTAAGACAAACAGAGGAACTAAACCCTAAACTGATTCAATCAATCTACCCGTCCACATCAAATTAGGATCTACCCGTCCACATCAAATTAGGCAATTCCATATATATCAACGAATACAAAATCAGATTCCAAAAGCTTATAACTAATATATGCATTCGAATCCAAAACGAAACAAACACACGACTACAAGCAATCGGGTAAGAAGATGAGATAAAGGAATGAAGAGAGGATTCAATTTACATCCAATGATGTTGCCGAGATGAGGGACTTTGTTCACCATGACATCTCAAGGATCCGCCGGAGAAGAGAGTGACGAAGAGAGAGAGACGGTCGGAACTTCGATTTGAAGCTCTTGTCTCTGAAAACCCTTGGCGACAGAAACGAAGAAGAAAAGAAAGAGAAGAGGAAGATTACGTGTA
Organism: Hirschfeldia incana; assembly: GCA_026261945.1. Lineage (NCBI taxonomy): Eukaryota > Viridiplantae > Streptophyta > Magnoliopsida > Brassicales > Brassicaceae > Hirschfeldia > Hirschfeldia incana. The sequence continues at coordinate 361,547 of JABCMI010000095.1, read as the reverse complement.
TTAACAAAATGTTTTAATTGGTTTTTCAACTTTTTTCAGTTAATGACATGTCAATTATAAAACACTCAAAAAATCCTATGTGTCACTCACAGGAAAGAGCCTTGTGCTTTTACTGTGTTGATTTTCAGATTTGATAATGTCCTTATGACAATAGGATTAGGAATGATGTCCTTCCAACATTAGAACTAGGAGTCTATAGGTTGTATATAAACAGACCTTGAGATCAATTGTTGTAAACCTAACTTCGTTTCGGTTTCGAGATCACTCTATATCACTCTTGATCTCGTCAGTCACTTTTCGTATCGCGGAAACAATGAATTGAAAACAGAAACGTAAAGAACAAAGCAAGATGTTAACGTGTTCAGCCTCCACTGTCAATGTGCAGTAGCCTTATATATATTTTTTTACTGCACACTGTTAGGACTCCTTAACCCCAAAGGCGTCGACTTTCCTCTGGAGAAGACCAAACAAACCACGAACAGAGGTAACACAAAACAGAGGACTGAAGAAAAAACAGAGTAACACGAAGAAGATGAAATAAGAACAGAGTAAGAAAGGGAGCACACAAGAAAATTTATCCAGTTCACTCCCGTTAACGAGGGTAGCTACGTCTGGCCGAGTCGGTAACTCGGAATCCACTAGATCAGATAGAGTTACAATAGGAAACTTAAGTGACCCACTTCAATGCCCTTCACTAGCACTTGAAGCTCACTCTAACGATTCCTATAACAGAGAAAACAAGCTAAAGTTTATGCTATTACAAGTTTTCTCTCTCTATCTATTACACCACACCTCTCTCTCTAAACACTCCCTTCTCTTATATAGAGAAACCCTGGGACAGCACGCTTCATGACCTAACGCAGACGCTTTGTCTTGAACGCTGAGACAGCTCACTGATTGCGTTTGCAGGTAGAGGACAACCACGCTTTGTTTCTTTTGAATTCCACATGAGGACAACTTGTACGACCGCCGAACGAGCAGAGTAGCCGTTTCCTCCTGTTGTGGTCCCAAAAGCATTCCTAACCATAGTACAGTTTACATCGACTCTGGTTAAGACATGAGTTAAGTTCCTTTTGACGTGTTGACCTCTTGACATAACTTGATCATCACGGTTTCAACTTCACAAATCTCCACCTGAAACTATGATGACCAAAACCAACGCCTGTGCAAGCTTTGAGAGAGAGAGAGATACCTTGAATCTAGTTGCAGGATTCCCGACCCGGAGCCTCTGAGTTTTATTACTCAGACTTGACATGTAGGAAGTTCAAAGCAGTCTGAAACTTTCCTACAGCCAATGTTTTGGTGAAGATATCAGCAGGGTTCTTTTCCGTAGATATCTTTACCACGTCAACGTCTCCATTCGCAATGACTTCTCGAATGAAGTGACACTTGACATCAATGTGCTTCGTGCGCTCGTGATGCACATTGTTCTTGGACAGTGCAATGGCACTCTGAGAATCACAGTGGATATCAACACTCTTCTGGTCATATCCAAATTCTCTTAACAGACCCTTCAACCACAATGCCTCTTTCACAGCTTCAGTAAGAGACATGTACTCTGACTCGGTAGTTGAAAGTGCAACAACTCGTTGCAGTCCAGACTTCCAGCTTATAGTGTTTCCACCAAGTGTGAACACTAAGCCAGTAATCGATCTCCTTCTATCAGGGTCTGAAGCAAAATCTGCATCACAGTACCCTGTTATCTTGAAATCAGTGCTTCTCTTGTAAAGAAGCTTGGTTTGTTGCGTTCCTTTGATGTAGCGCAACACCCACTTCACTGCTTGCCAGTGGTCTTTGATCGGTTGACTCATGTAGCGACTGATGACTCCAACAGGATGAGCTAGATCAGGACGAGTTCCTATCATTGCATACATGATGCTCCCCACAGCATTGGAGTAAGGAATCTGTTTCATGTAGTGTTCAGCTTGAATTAACTGTTCCTTAGTTCCAGCACGCAACTTGATATGAGCTCCGAGAGGAGTTGACACTTGCTTAGCCTCTTTCATACCGTAAGTTTCCAGAATTTTCTTCAGATAACCCTCCTGGGATAAGCTTAGAACTCCTTTCTCCCTGTCTCTAACAATCTCCATCCCAAGTATCTTCTTAGCAGCACCGAGATCTTTCATATCAAACTTAAGACTGAGTTCCTTCTTAAGTTGTGAGATGGCTTCTCTGTTCTTGGCTGCTACCAACATATCATCAACGTATATCAGGAGATACATCAACGACCCATCCAGTAGCTCCTTCACATAAGCACAGCTATCATAATCACTTCTCACAAAGCCAATCTCAGCAATGTAGTTGTCGAACTTCTCATTCCACTGTCTTGGAGACTGTTTAAGTCCATACAAGGACTTGTTGAGCAAACAGACTTCATCTTCTTGGAACTGAGACTCAAAACCTTCTGGTGGGGACATGTAGATCTTTTCTTTCAGTTCTCCATGCAAGAAGGCAGTTTTGACATCGAGTTGTTCTAACTCTAAGTCTTCTTGAGCAACGATTGAGAGCAGTACCCTTATAGATACATGCTTGACCACAGGGGAAAAGATCTCATGATAGTCTATCCCTTCTCGCTGAGCATACCCCTTAGCCACCAATCTTGCTTTAAAACGTGCTTCCTCTACTCCTGGCGTTCCAAGTTTATACTTGTACACCCATCTGCTCCCAATGATTCTTTGATTACTTGGTCGCTTGACTATGGTCCAAGTATTATTTTTGCTCTGAGACTCCATCTCTTCCTCCATAGCCTGCTTCCACTCTCTCCATTTCTCACTGATTTGAGCTTCTTTGTAACTTGCAGGTTCAAGTTCTCCACCATCTTCCGTCGTACAGAGAGCTTCAGCAAAGTAATCCTCATCATCAAAACGTCTAGGAGCTCTGGTCTCTCGTCTTTCCCTATCCCTCACCAAATGATAGCTAGGAGGAGACATATTTATGTCAGTCTCTAAGTCATGTTCCTCATCATTTTGCAGAGGAGATGCAGGGGTAGACCTTGTGATTGTAGCGCGTTGGGGCTCATGATCACGTCTTTGTTCTCCACCAGAGATGATATCCACTTCTGCTTCCAGATCCAAATCCAGATGAGAGCTTACGTGATCATCATCTTCCTCAGGTTCAGCTTCCCTTCTTAACAACAGATCCTTGTAGGTAGCATTCTCTTGGAAGATAACATTGCGACTCACAACAAACTTCCGTTCATCTAGCAACCATACTTTGTACCCTTTTACTCCAACAGGGTAACCAACTAAAACTCCCTTCTTAGCTCGAGGGTTGAGCTTTCCATCGTCTGTGTGTACGAACACTACACAGCCAAATCTTCTTAGGTAGCTGTAAACAGGAGTCTTCCCACCCCACTTCTTATCAGGAATGTCAAAGTTCAGAGCTGAAGAAGGTGTCTTGTTGATCAAAATAGACGCAGTATGCGTTGCCTCTGCCCAAAATTTCTTTGGGAGACCAGAGTCGCTGAGCATGGTTCTGACCTTTTCCATGATGGTCCTGTTCATACGCTCTGCAACACCATTTTGTTGCGGCGTATAGGCACAGGTTCGATGTCTTTGTATCCCTCTTGATCCACAGAACTCATCGAACCTTCTGTTACAAAACTCGAGACCGTTATCAGTTCTCAAGGTCTTGACTTTCTTCTCACTCTGGTTCTCCACCAGATTAATCCAATCTACAAACCTCTCAAAAGCCTCGTCTTTGGTTTTCAGAAAATAAACCCATACTTTTCGAGTATAATCATCGATGAAGGAGATGAAATACTGGCATTTACCTAGAGACATAGGCACTGATGGAGCACCCCACAAGTCTGAGTGAACGTACTCAAGCTTCTCTTTCGTGCCGTGCTGAGCAAGATTGAAACCCACCCGTTTGGCTCTTCCATAAATGCAATCTTCACAGGTAGGCAGAGTTGAGACTTTCTTTCTGTCCAGAAGACATTTTTTCAACAGCAGATTCATGTTCTTCTGGCTCATATGGCCAAGTCTCCGATGCCACAGAACAGTGTCATCCTGTCTCCTCTCAACAACTAGAGATTCTTCAGTTGCTGGCCTCCATTGCATCAGGTAAAGGGTGTCGTATCTTCTTCCAGTAAGTAGGGTCTGATCTCCAGCTTTGATGCTCAAAGCACCATTTTCTGATTCAAAACGATACCCAGCTTTCTCAAAAGTTCCCAGTGACAGGAGGTTTCTGTCCATCTCAGGAATGAATCTCACATCTGTGAGAAGAACGTTCAAACCGGCTTCATTCTTAACTCTGATGTTGCCAACCCCTCTCACTCTGGATACTGTCTGATTACCCATCCTTACTGAGCCCCCAGCTTCTTCATTCAAACTCTCAAACCATTCTCGATGATGACACATGTGGTAGCTGCAGCCTGTATCCATTATCCACTCATCTTCCAGATGAATATCAGTTGAGGACAGAGCTTCTGAAACGTAGAGACCAGATGCCTCAGCAAGATTATTCTTTCCTCCAGACGACTCTCCTCTGCTACCACCTTGGTCCTTCGGCTTAGACTGAGATTTTTTGTTTGGACATGAGCTTCTGAAATGTCCTTCTTCACCGCAGATCCAACATCCTTTCTTGGTCTTTGATTTAGATCTAGACCGGGTGGACTTGGAGTTCTTCTCACGGTTATCAGACCTCCCTCTGGTCTCTGACTTTGCGTAGAGACCTTCAGCTTGACCTTTAATGCTCTTCTTAACAGAGCCAAACTCTAACTCTTTAGAGTATATGGCCGCTATTACTTCTTCTAACGTTAAAGTGGATCTTCCAGCGCCATATTTCAAGGTATCTCTAAGCTGATCAAAGGTCTTTGGTAAGGACATCAACAGCAAGATGGCTTGGTCTTCATCTGTCACCAAGACATTTGTGTGTTCCAAGTCTGTTATTATTTGAAGGAACTCGTCGATGTTACCTTCAATTGACAGACTTTCAGACATCTTGAAGCTGTATAGCTTCTGTTTGAGGTAGATCCGGTTTGGTAGAGCTCTGGACATGTACAGTTTGTCTAAAGCATCTATCATGGCAGCAGCTGTAGTTTCCTTCTTGATCTTCCTCAACACCCTGTCTGTAACGCTTAGCACAATAGTGCTACGTGCCTTCCTCTTCTTCTCTTCAAAAGCTTCTCGCTTTTCCTTCGCTTCTTTCACATCTTCTTCAGTAGGTTTCTCACCTGAAACCTCTTCCGCCGTAGCTTCGGCTTCTCTGAGAACAACGCTCAGACCCAGAATATCCAGATGGGCCATGAGCTTCTCCTTCCACATCGTGTAGTCTCCACGTCCATCAAACTTCTCCACCTCGATTCGAGCTGAAGACATGGTTCACTGAACCAGGCTCTGATACCACTCTGTTAGGACTCCTTAACCCCAAAGGCGTCGACTTTCCTCTGGAGAAGACCAAACAAACCACGAACAGAGGTAACACAAAACAGAGGACTGAAGAAAAAACAGAGTAACACGAAGAAGATGAAATAAGAACAGAGTAAGAAAGGGAGCACACAAGAAAATTTATCCAGTTCACTCCCGTTAACGAGGGTAGCTACGTCTGGCCGAGTCGGTAACTCGGAATCCACTAGATCAGATAGAGTTACAATAGGAAACTTAAGTGACCCACTTCAATGCCCTTCACTAGCACTTGAAGCTCACTCTAACGATTCCTATAACAGAGAAAACAAGCTAAAGTTTATGCTATTACAAGTTTTCTCTCTCTATCTATTACACCACACCTCTCTCTCTAAACACTCCCTTCTCTTATATAGAGAAACCCTGGGACAGCACGCTTCATGACCTAACGCAGACGCTTTGTCTTGAACGCTGAGACAGCTCACTGATTGCGTTTGCAGGTAGAGGACAACCACGCTTTGTTTCTTTTGAATTCCACATGAGGACAACTTGTACGACCGCCGAACGAGCAGAGTAGCCGTTTCCTCCTGTTGTGGTCCCAAAAGCATTCCTAACCATAGTACAGTTTACATCGACTCTGGTTAAGACATGAGTTAAGTTCCTTTTGACGTGTTGACCTCTTGACATAACTTGATCATCACGGTTTCAACTTCACACACACGTTAATGGAGTAGTTAATCCCTGGATTAACCATCTGAAGCATTTGGATTGGGAGGTCGAAAACTAGCACTCATGCTCCTTGCTGGAAAAGCTGTTGATGTCTAGATTTTATCCATCACTATAACGCAATCCTCCGAGTTGCTCTCATTTGAAGCACATGTACATCGAGTCTGACATACTGAACAAAACAAGAACCACCAGTAAACTGCCTGATGAGTCTGAGACAGACACAAATTAATCGTTCAATGCTCCTTCAAGATGATTAAGCTGCAATCAGATAAATGAGGATATGATATACTATAGTTGCAATCTCTCAAATCACTAGATCATCATGAAAAAGAAATTTATTTAAAGAAATTGACTTTTAATTCTTTGAATCTACTTCAGCTTTTAACAAAACCTGTTAACTCCTTTCTCATTTCGTTCTTAAGTATTTTTTTTCTTGAGTAGGTTAACAAAAAATAAAATAAATATAAAGCAATATGGTATGGAGTTTGTTTAAGTAATTATAAATATCAGAAAACAACATATAATTCTTCAGCAAACAACATCGTATAATCAAATTACATCGTTCAAACGTGACAAGTTCCACAGCTTAAAGAAGAGAGTAGAATTGAAAAAAAAAACATGAGATCTTATCAAATCAAAATCAAATTTCATTGGTCTACTTCGGGAACTTGAGAAGATTAACATCGTTTCCCAGAAAGTGAAACGGGAACCTTTGATTATCTGGAGATGATGAAGTAACAGCATTATCGTTATTACCGTTGTTACTCGAGTCACCAAAACATTTTGGTTGATGGTTCTGCCCTTGCTGATTCATGCTGTTTGTAGTGAGAAGCTTGTCCAGAAACGACCAGTCTCCACCATAGTTGTTGTTAGAAGTCAGCCTCAGTAGGTTCTGTGAGCATTCAATGTCTGTTGTGTTGATTGACGACACAAACGGCTGGGCCGAGTCAGGACTAAATAACTGAGGGAGATGCATTGAACCGTGGTTTAATGTATTTGCAAACTCATATAGTGGCATGTGGATCTGTCTTCCCATGTTTTGATGATGATTATGATGATCCAGAGGAAGCGGGATCATAGAAGAATGATTGTTTGAACTGGATCCAGTGTGATGCTGATGATGATGATGGTTATTATGATCATCGTTGGTGCTTATGTATAGGTGATGATTATCTTGATCTTGTTCTTGGTGAAATCCTCTGAAATGGTTCTTCTTCTTGAACACTCTGCATACAACCCACCCATCTTCCTGCAAGTATACATAATAAGTCGCATTATTTAGAATATGGTCGTCATAATATAAAATACAAGGTGATCTTTAAAACAGATTTTTGCATGGAATTAGAGTGTTTGTTTGATATACTAACGTACCTGGATCTCGTTTTCGTTATCGTCTAAGCGGTATTCATGCATGATCCATTCAGTTTTGTGGCCATGAGGAGCACGACCAGTGTAGAAGACAAGAGTCTTGCGAAGTCCAACCTTCTTGGAGCTGTTTAGATGTATTGATTTGTCTCTACCAGTAGCCTTCCAGAACCCGGCTGCAGTGGCCCGGTTCGTTCGGGTCCCAGTTGGATATTTCTTGTCCTTGTGGCTAAAGAAATACCACTCGTTTTGAGGACCCGACCCAATTCTACATTTCTCTACATACATACAAAAAACATTGTTTAGTATTTTTATTAAATGTAAGATATACCAAAATCAAATTCAATAATTCTATATAGTATATACATTTTTTTTTTAAAAAAAGCTGTATATACATTTATTTTTGTATATGGCTTACGGCAACAAGCTTGTTATATGTATGCAATATCTGATAATATATTACGTCGATATTCCTAGTCATATACTACGAGACATCACACTTTGTCTTCTGTTACCAATCTAAAGGATATGACTGAATAAACAACTTTGTCTCTTTCTTGATGTATATGTAATCGTACACGCGTATAAGGCTTCGTGGATCCATGAAAACTGGAAAATAATTTAAACTGATAAAACCTATACGACATAATATAAGTGGATACATGTTTCCATGGAGACGCAGACAAAACCCTAGACAATATTACCCGATCTATATAGAAGTCCTTTGACATCTAACTTGTAGTTTTGTGCAGAGACAACAAAAAGTTTTTTTTATCTGATATCTCTCAATATATATAGAAGTAATTAGAAATATACGGTGTTAATTATGGTAGTCTACGTATATAATTAATATTGATCAACATTTTTTTTTAAGAAATGATACTGATCAATAAATAATAATTTGTCATTAATTAAGCGTGTGGACTATATTAGGTGGTGTGATACTTGTAATCCGTCATTGAGGACTAAAAGAGTTAATTAAAAGTGGAAAGTTACCTTTAAGTTCCCAAGGTTCAAGCTTGTTGAGATCAACTTCTCTAATAACATCTAAATCAATTGGTTCATAAGAAACCTTCTTCTTGAGGTAATAATGTAGAAGCTCCTCCTCTGTTGGATGAAACCGGAAACCGGGAGGAACCGAAAGCTGTCCTCCTCCAGCCACCGCGGAAGAGGAACCTATCTCCATTATCCGTACTCTTCTTTAAGCAGATCAAATATGATTTCTTTTTCTCCTTTGCCCTAATCAATTACAAATAATTAACAACACAAGTTACATCAAGGCAATCAAAAGTAAATGGCCAATGAATTGTCACCATGAAAGTATACAAAATATTGTCTATGAATTTGTTTATAGATCTAAAAAAACCCTGGTTTAACATGCATGCACATATTCATAAATGACAAAATACTTACATAGGTATGTCAAAACAACCTGAGTATCCCAATAGAAAGATGAAATTGTAGAAAACCGAACAGTCTCTCTTCTTAACCAAGAGAGTTTGATGATAGACTTGGTCATATTCTTGCGTAATTAATCAAAGAGAAGCAATGAAAATAAAGAGATGCTTGAAGTGAAAAGAATACACATATATATATATATACGAGGGTGTGTGAGTGAGTGCGTGTATATATATATATATATATATATATATATATATATATATGTATATGCAAATGATGATGATGACAACAATGAAAGATATATGAAGGGAGAGGAAAGAAAACGAACCTTGGAGGCCGGAAAGTATTGCTTCTGTTAGAGGCAAGAGGTAGAAGACAATGAAAGAGAGAATGCAAAGAAGCAAGCAAAAATGAATTTCTACAAAACTGAAGATATCTTAGCTTAAAGGGCACGATGTTTAGGGTTTCTATCTCTCTATTTCTTCTTCTATGAGATAGAAATAGATACTTAGGTTTCTATGGATTAGTGCCACTATTATTTGTATTCGACTTAATAAACCAAAGCTGGTCACAGAAATGTATGAGCATTACTTTATTTTATCTGCATTCCCACTTTATTTTCTTTCTTGATTATATATTTACAACTTTATATCGTGTTATATATACATCAGCTAAAAATAAATATCATCTTTAGAATAGGCAGATACATGTAAATCTTATGAGTAAATAAACTTGAAGATTCGTCAACATACTAATTTTTTTCTGGTACTATATGTTGGAAATCAATTTTCCCTTCTTAATAAATTAATTAACTCATTTCTAATATGCTTTATGTTCTTCAACAATATGTTTCGGTTTTCCAATATATATATATATACTCTACTAGAGAAAATACACCTTTTTGCGTGTGTGCAGCGTGGATATGCTTATGAGAGTTAAATTAACTAATCACCATGGATTACAGCTGTTCTGTATAATAAGACCCGACTAATTTGTTTTGAAAACAAGTGGATTGGAATAAACAATACCGAATACTATAAAAATACATGCTAGATATTATAATCGAAGATCTGATTTTTGTATCCAAAGGACAAAACAAAACAAGAATTGAAGCTTCTATACCCTCAAATTGTAGTCAAATGTTGGGAAGAAAAATGATGCATCGTACCTTGAACTATGCTCCCGTTTACTTATTTATTGCATCAATTTCAGTGCAATTACATTAAAAAAAATACTGTACTATTTAAAACAAGAATTTATTTAGCCAAGTACTAATTGCTAAATTGTTTACACACTAGTACAACTGACATAAAACGTTAGCTCCATTTTTTTCTCTAATTGCTAAATTAATTACATTGAGAGCTAAAAATTAGAGCTTATGAGTGTATAATATGGAGCATTTTTTTTGTAAACTGCATTGTAATATTGAGCATTTCTACTCAAGTTTTAATTATTTCCTAGCATTTTTGTTACACAATTATATATATATATATATATTGCTATATATCACAAGTTTCTTATATCGGTTAAGAGATTGAAAATAAACACATACTAGATGATAATCCGCGCGCATGCGCGGATGAATTTTGTATACTAATGTTTGTTTATTAAAAGGTTTTAACATTTTGTAACACTATAATTTTTATCGATTGTAAAATGACCAATACAATGTTGATCTCTCGTTGTTGAAGAACTAATATATTATAGTTCATTTTAATTATTTTAAAGATTTCATATGTACAAAATGAATTAAGTTTTGCGACTGGTGCAAATCACCGAAATCATATAGTCGATATTGGTTATAGAATAACGAAAGTGTGTTAGGTTTTCTGCTCTCAATTTTTTTACTCATGACTCTCCATAAGTGATTCGTTTTTTACCTCTATAAAATTGTGCTTTCATTCTCGTTTCGGTTTCACTAATATGAGTTTTATTTTTTTCAACTTATTATATGACTTTTAATGAATTACATAAATGTTAATTTAATAAAAATAAACATATGTAAGAATTAGTTCCTCTAGATACATATATAAGAATCAAATCTTCAGCAATCCTATAGTCTGCAGTCAATAGAACACACAACAATCGAATTCATCGACGATGGAAAACTCAACCAAAGGGTTTCGATACTGGTTCGTCTCTAAAGGTTCGTCTCTAAAGATGCATGGATCTTCCGACGTTGCAATGTGATTTTTACTATTTTTAGTAAACCACAGTCGTTTTAAAAAAGTCAAAATACAACATATAAATAAAAATGTATTTTTTTATTACATGCTTAATGTGATTGTTTAATTTAATTTAAAAATATAAAACTAAACAAAAAAAGAGGATACAAAAATCATTATTAAATATATATATGATTGATAATCATTAATTGTCATATATATGTTAATCATATTAATTAATTTCGTAGCTTTTATTTAAGGTAATAATTTATTTAAGGCAATTCTGTAACTTTTAATTTAATAGTTAGTTTAATTAAAACTATAATATATATTTATATGAATCAACTTATTTTTCTAAAGATTTTAAGAATCATTCTAATGATGACACATGTCTACAAAATATGTTGTAATGCTTCAGGATTAATATACAAAGGATTTATACACACAAGCTTATAAATTTCTACAAATAGAAGAATTCACCCTTCGGTTATCTGACCCTACATATCCATCAAATAATCATGTACATGATTGTATGATAAAAAAACAAGTTATGGCCCGTATATATTGTAACTTATGAATATGATTTCCTGATAAAGAAATCATCCATGCTAAAAAAGTCAATACACAAAACAAAATGTAGAGTTTGAGTCCTTGACAAAAAAAATAATAACAGATGAAACCACACGCAGGGCAGGAGAGAAGAGGCAAAATCCTGAAAGGCCGTGGAGCGAAGCACGTGAAGGTCCAACATCAAATCCACACTTCAAGGTTCCTCGTTTGACCACCTAACCCTCTCGTCTTGAGATTCGCGCCAAAATTTGATCCTTCACCCCCTATTTCATTTTCTTCCATATGAAATATTAGGGACAAAAAATTACAAATAGGATATTATGGTTATGTTAAAATTCCTAAATTCCATGTAGCATACACGAAACACGTAAAAACATTGGATTCTCACGGTTAATCATCTCTTTGTAACAGTTTATGAAACTTACAAGTTTGTATTGTCCAATATTAATTACTAATAAATATCCTGTTGAGAGGTGCCGTTGCCTTCACGAAGACGTCATGCATTAAACCGTTATTAATGAAGTGGTTTAATCTTATAGATACTAACATGTTCTGAAACTTATATTGATAGTTTATTAATCAAGCGGTTTAATCATATAGAGATACCTACCTACATGTTCTGAAACTTATATTGATAGTTTATAGCTTTATAATCTCCATCATGGCCAAATGTTACAGTATTTATTAGAAAAGTTATACGGTCCTAATAGCTAGTGCCTAGTGTATTAACGATGGCTTAACTGACTCTAGAGGATGAGTAGCATAAAGGCAAGATGCCAAGTTGGTGACAACCACACCAAGCAAACCGGAGCGTTTGTCTTAAGGCGCTACGACACGTCGCCGTTTCATAACAAACCCAGTGGACATTAAATGGGCCTTAAAGTATACGCCTTTGACAAAGCCCAACGCTGAAGAAACCTTATCCTCGTGTTATATTATATATTTATACTTTTCAGCCCCTAGATTATTTTCGAAATCTCCATATTAACCAATTACTTTCTTAACCAAATCTTAAACCCAACTTTTAACAATTAACAAAAAAAATAAAAGTCTTCATCTCTCTCTCCCTCCGACGCGTTACAGATTTGACTAATCATTCCTCCGTCCGCGCCTGCAAAGTCAGCACGACGATCTCGTCTCGGTCTTCGAAGATATAAAGACCCCGCGAAAATCAATCAAAGGGCTTGATCGCCGTGCTAGTAGTTTCCAGGTGGGGTAAGCTTCTCGATTGTCTTCACGATGTAATCTAGGTCAATTACGTCGGATGATGATCCTTTTCCGAATCATCCATTTTTATGAGTTTCTGGATCATGGGTATCGCAGATTGTGGTCTGCATATGTTGTTTTTCGCTAAAAGTTTCCAAATTTAGAATGTTTTTTTTTTTGTGAAAACTGAACTTGTGTTGAGATTCTCTGTTTAGAAGCTAGTTTCTACCCTCTTTGAGGTACTTGTGAGTATCTTAATAGCATCAAATATTGGTATTGTTTAATTTAGGTCAAATGGCGTCTTCTTCTGATACATGGATGAGAGAGTACAACGAGGCTCTAAAACTCTCTGAGGATATAAACGGCATGATGTCTGAAAGAAACTCCTCTGGTTTAACCGGACCTGATGCTCAACGCCGTGCTTCAGCAATACGGAGGAAGATCACCATTTTGGGGACACGATTAGACAGTCTTCAATCCCTTCTCGTTAAAGTTCCTGGGAAGCAAAACGTGTAAGCTGTTAGACAGAAACTCCAAAACTAGACTACATTTTGGTTTTCATGTGTGGTCTCTTAACCTATATGTGATGTGCAGGTCAGAGAAAGAGATGAATCGTCGCAAGGATATGGCTGGGAACTTGAGGTCAAAGGTGAATCAGGTGGCTTCTGCTTTGAACATGTCGAACTTTGCAAATAGAGACAGCTTGCTTGGGCCAGATACAAAGCCTGATGATGCAATGAACAGAGTCTCTGGCATGGATAACCAAGGCATTGTTGGATTTCAACGACAAGTTATGAGAGGTAAGCTTTGTTAATTCACATTATCCTAAGACCCTAGTAATGATATTGGCATCTGTATTAATTATACTTCTTTGGTTGCTTTTTTCCTACCATGAGTAGAACAAGATGAAGGGCTTGAGCAGTTGGAGCAAACAGTCATGAGTACAAAACACATTGCTCTCGCTGTCAATGAGGAGCTCACTCTGCAGACAAGACTTATCGTATGTATCTGCTGCGTTTTTTTCATTGTTTTCCTGCTGAATATTCTTGATTAATTTTTTGTTGTTGCATGCAGGATGACTTGGACTACCATGTGGATGTTACGGACTCCCGGTTACGGGTAATTATATTCTTTGAACAAACTAAATTTTATCAGCCACGAGCTTTAAGTTAGTTAGTACATTGATAAAAATGTCCTCAAGTTGGTCTGTGGCGTTAAATGCCAAGAACCACCTTATAATAAGCGTAATGAACAATCAAAGCCAAGCAAGTCCATTTCAGGAATTTGAACCACACACTGTTCTCTTATGCCAATGTAGTTGCTTTCATAATCTTAAAGAGGGTTTATATATCTTTTGAATAGATGGAATCACATCTCCCTTTGGACTTGATGCCTGATTGTGTGTTTCTTAATATATGACAGCGTGTGCAGAAGAGCCTCGCGGTGATGAACAAGAATATGAAAGGAGGTTGCTCATGCATGTCCATGCTCTTGTCAGTGCTTGGAATCGTTGGTCTTGCTCTTGTCATTTGGCTTCTGGTTAAGTACCTGTAATGCCATATGTGATGAATGAAAGTCTACCTTTATCCTTCGGCCTCACCTCTATGTGAATGGTCTGCTCTATTCCTCGTTTGTGCTCTGATTTTTTCTTTTCATCTTTTGATGCTTCTTCCCCTGTGGAGATCTCAAAGAACATAGCTGCGTGCAAGAACCTTAAAAAGTATATAGTCCGTATTGTCTTTGTATGTTCACGAAACGTAATCAATGTTATCTTCTGTGTGTATTATATGACTCCTGCTTTATTCATGAAAATGTCTGTATCACAAGCGCTTTGATCTTTTGTTTGGATTGTACTTTGTTTTTTTTCCTTTGCATAAGATACATATATAACGAGAAAGAATGACTATATATAACGTGAAGCAATTCTGTGGTTTGCAAGAGTGTCTCTCGCCTTTAATTACAATTTACCATTTCAATGATGACATTGAGTAACTATGTGACTGGTGTAGGAGATGGTGTTGTGGCTCGAAGGAGTTGTTGCAGAAACCTAGCTGCTAGACGCTGCCCCACACCTCCTGCAACACGTCCTCCTAGTCTTCTTGCTTCCGGTTGTTGCAACACCTGATTAACACCAACAAACCAATCAGTACATCACTATTAGTATAGTGCACAATGTCAATGAAGAAGAGATTATTTACCTGTACTATTGGCTGCAAGATAGCTGGGTCAAAGCTCTCTGAAGACTGAAGAAGCCCCCATATTCTTGCCACCTGGTCCCGAAGCTCAAGTGTGCTCTCTAGCTCCGTGGGATTCATCGTCAGAGGACCATTACCATTCCCATTCCCATTGAAGACTAGAGACCTCATAAACTCAGGCATTGAATTATACGTGTCAACAACACTCCCCAGAGCAAACGCTTCACTGACTCTCACAGCTTCTTTAATCACCAGCAGCCTAAGCTCTTCTCCGTTGGGATCCAGCAGCAGCTTCAACACAGGCTGCAGAGCATCTTTCGACGAGAAATCCCTATCTTTACTCCCCTGCTGCAGAAGATTCTCAAGCCTGTTCCACCTGAACTTCCCATCTTTGAACAGAAGCTCGATAAGTGCATCTCTCAGATAAGGGTTCTGATCAGTGAGAAGCCTCTTGGCAAAATAAGGGTACGATGCAGCCAACACTTTGAAGTCAGGATCTGCGTAAAGCGCCAGACCTTCGAGAACAGTAAGCGACCTCAGGATCAAAGCGTAGTAGGCAGGAACATCAAACGGATACTGATAGAAGACAGCGCCTAAACCATCAACCAGCGTTTTGAAATTAAGCTCGCTGACTGTGTAGTTAAGCGCGTCATCAAAGAAGTCTCTGAGAGCTGGTATGATGGGAGTAACATCCACATCAGGGGACAAGAACTTCAACGCGTAGTAATCTCTAGCCATGGCTTCGTAATCTCTGTTCACCAAATGAACAACATGGCCTATGATGGCAAACCTAGCTTCCTCCGGCGTCTCACTCATCATCCCAAAGTCAAGAAAGGCGAGTTTCCCATCAGGTGTTGCCAAGAGGTTACCAGGATGAGGATCAGCATGGAAGAATCCATACTCTAGTAGCTGCCTTAGGCTGCATTGGATTCCTGTGTTCACCAGATCAAGAACCTTCAAGCCTTGACTCTCGATAGCAACCTGCTCGTTAAGTTTAGTCCCCTCCACCCACTCCATCGTCAGCACCTTGCGGCTGGTGTAGTCCCAGAAGATATCAGGTACAAGAACATCAGCTTTGTCAGCGTAGAGCTTCTTGAACCTCCTGGCGTTCTGCGCCTCCTGGACGTAGTTCAGCTCCTGGTAAACTCTGCAGGCGAACTCGTCTATGAGTGCAAGGACGTCGGTGGTGATGAAGTCTGCGTACTTGTTGATGAGTTTCCCAAGTCCTCTGATGAGGTAGAAGTCAAGACCGATGGCTTCTTCGATCCCGGGGCGCTGGACTTTGACAGCAACGACCTGACCTGAATATCTCAGGTGGGCTTTGTAAACCTGGCCGAGACTAGCTGCTGCGATCGGGTCAGGGGATATGTTGGAGAAAATGGATTCTAGAGGCAAATCCAACTCTCTTTCAATGCAAGCAAAGGCCTCTGCATCAGGGAAGGTTGGCAAAGCATCCTACTTAGGCACTCAAAACACATAAGACGAAAGTTAGAGAAATGTTTTCTCATCTATACTAAAAGTAGTGTACTCAACTACAAAATTTAAGTAGGAGATTTTAATCTGCTACTTAGTTTCTTTCGTTATAAAAATAAAAATCCAAATTTCATAGTTTTAGATGAGAATTTAGAGTGTTTTCATAAAAATCACACTAAATTCTCCGGTTCATCTGCAATCACAATTTGTTAAAAATCAAATCACTTCAAATTTTAGATTTTATACATGCGGAAAAGAGGTGAAAGAACCTGAAGCTCAGCAAGTTCTTCGAGGTAATCAGGTGGACAGAGGTCGGGTCGGGTGGATAAACCTTGACCCAACTTAACAAAAGTAGGTCCCAGACGAGTGAAAATCCTTCGGAGCTCACCAGCTCTCTTCTTCATGTTAACCTCTAGTTTCCCTTGCCTCTGATCAATCCCTAACTTCAGCGCAAAGCCACCCAAAGCTGTCAATATCTCCACACTTCTCCTCAACGCCTGACAAATGCATCCATCATCTAAGTTTAAAGTTTCAAAACTTTACAAAAATATTTCAAATTCATGAGGTAAGTAACCTTGATAGGCTGAGAGCCATGTTTCCTGGCGATAAGCTCTGGGGAATAGATAGAAGCATCAACAGCACGTCCCAGAGCGCGCGCCTCAGCTTGAAGATCGTCCGCAAGGTCAGCACGTTTGTACTGTACAACAGGGGCAGGAGTCGGTCTTGACGAGGAGGGGGGAGGAGTTGGCGTCGAAGCTCCATCTTCCCTCGGCCGAGCTTGAACGAGAGCTGCACGCGTTAATCTCTTCCGATTCCTCAAGAACACAAACTTAGACTTTCTTGAATTGCGTAAGGAGACACCATCACCGACTAGAGTTAAACCCAGCGACTGGCCAACCACAATACTCGCCATCGTTGTGAAACCAGAGAGGGAGAGAGAGAGAGGGAAAAAAAAAGAAATGATTCAGATTGTGATTACTCCTCAGCCAGTAACAGCCATGAAAAGAAGAGGAAAGAGAAAAAACGAGGAGATATTTGTAAGTAAGCGTGAGATGGAGAGAGTTACAAGACTCTTTGCTTCAACTAAAAATAAAAACGTCCCCAAAAAAACAAGATCCACACTTGTGGCGTGCCGTGACGTTCTCTATTTAGCTCTAGAGGAAAACTAAAATACTTACAAAAAGACAAAAGGAATTTGAAACCAAACCTATCTAGAGCACAAGATTCGTGGGGGGGGGGGGGGGGGGGGGGGATTTTGACATTTATAAATAAATTGTATTTTATTAATGAATTTTCAAAAATATAAGAAACTCAATCCACATTTTGGATAGATCTTTTTAAGTTCTACAAAAACTCTTAACAATGTAATACTATATTTTGTGTTTATATTTATATTCATTTAAAAATAAATGATGATATAGTTATATCAATTTAGTTGTGAGATTTGCTATGAGTGATTTCATTAATACTATTTTTTTTTGAAAAGTAATTAACATTAACAAGCTTTGATAACTCTCTATTTCACGCTTACTCCGTTATCTCTTTGCTGAAAAATAGTGATTAAAGAAGAAACCAACCAAAGAGGTGTTTCTTCATCATCATTACTTGGGCTCAACTTTTGTCATAACAGAGTAACCACCACTATAATCAAAAGCTCCTTCTCCCTCACGTCCTTCTTTCCTCCTCACCATCTCTCCATACAAAACCTTATCTCCACCACCTTTCACCCCTCCAAAATCCGTTGCTGAAGACGAAGCCGAAGCAGAGGAGCTGCTAGTGCTCGCTCCACTCTTCTGTATAATAATCTCTATCTCCTTCACCACTTCGCTCATCGTTGGCCTCTCAGCAGCCGTCTCATCGACGCATCTCAAAGCTAACTCCATGTAACGTCCGAGCTCAGGCAGAGCTCCGGCGTCTCTTAACGAACGGTCCATCTTGTCTCTCAGCCCGTAGAACTCCTCGTCGCTCTTGTTCATTACGAGCTTGATCTCTCGGACAATGTACTTTCCTTTTTCTATAGGCTGTTTCGCGGTGATCAGTTCTAGTAACACAACGCCGAAGCTATACACGTCGCTCTTCTCTGTGAGTTTCTGTGTTGTGTAGTATTCTGGATCCAAATATCCCTGTCATTGACAGTGTTACAATGCACACGTGAGAACAATAACACAGATTATAAAAACTAACTATGTCCACGTGTATAAAGAGAGATCATATTATTTAAATCAACTTCAGTGTTCCTCTGACTACATAACACAATTAGTAAATCAAGAAACACAAAATTATATGAGTATCATGCAACATATTCAAGCAATGTTCAAAATATCGTTAGGCGGTAAATAAGTGCCTGTTAAGGACTAGCGAGTGGACCTTTAGACGCCGCTTAGCAATGTATTAAAGACGTATGAATATATAGTATCCTCAATAATGAAGCCAAGTGATTCATTGGTATGCATCATGATATAAATGAAAGAAACCTTACCAACGTGCCTTTGACTTGGGTTGATACATGGCCTTTGGTGCAGTCAGAAACAAGCTTAGACAAACCAAAGTCAGCAACCTTGGCTGTGTGATTCTCATCCAGAAGTATGTTGGTTGACTTCACGTCCCTGTGGATGATGGGAGGATCCGCCAGTTCATGGAGGTAAGCTAGTCCTCTTGCTGATCCTAGAGCCACTCTTAGCCTCCTTTTCCAGTCCAGGGTAATACCTGATCTCCCTATAAACAATGCACAAGGAGTTAAAATGAATCTGACTGTTTTGAGCAGCTTAAGACCAGACTGTGAAAGTACCTGTTAAGCTATCTTTTAGTGATCCGTTGGACATGAACTCGTAGACAAGAATCTGCTCGCCTTGTTCGAAACAAAACCCAACAAGCCCGACCAGGTTCTTGTGATGGACTCTAGAAAGCAACTCAATCTCTGTTTTGAACTCGTGACCTCCTTGTGTTGATCCTTGCTGCGCTCTCTTGATAGCCACCATCTGCCCATCCGAGAGCATTCCTTTATACACCTTTCCATAACCTCCAGAACCCAACTCGCTGCTCACTGAGAAGTTGTTAGTGATCTTCTTGAGTTCTTCATAGGAGAACCATCTAGCCCCTTTCAGCTGCGGCGCGCCGCCACTGTCTTTCCCACTTGATGCCCATGAAACTGAGAAGAAACCACTGATTGTGTTAGCTAATCAAGGATTCATGCTAAAACATATTATTTATTTATTTTATCAAAGGAGGAAAACAAAATCTAAAACATCATATTTAATCTTCAATTTTATAGGCTAAACATTTGACTTACCAAACGGTCTACTCAAACCGATAGCTTGCTCTGCACGTCTCTTCTGCCAAAATGCATATATTCCTAGTGCAACAAGGCACAGGACCAAAGCGCTGCAACCAGTTATTATCCCAGTGATCATCCTAGAGCTCAAGGAATGTCCATTACCTTCAGCTGCATAAATTTTCAGGAATGTTAACTTCTATAAAAGAGGTAGATACTGTGTTTTTAATGTACATGCCAACCTGGGAAAGTGTAGGGAGATGCAATGAAATAGTAAGGTCCAAACAGTGGAGGAGGTTTGTAAGTTTGGTTACTCAAGTCAAATCCAATTCTCTGTACTTCACTTCTGTTGAAATACTTTCCCATAGATGGGAAAAGCTCCAGCTGTATCTGGAGATAATCATCATTGTTGAAGAAAGGGTTTTGTAGAGAGACTGATCCTGGAGTGAGTCCTAGCTTCACCCACAAGCTCATCTCTAGTGAATGGTATGTGTTCGCATTGGTCAGGTCTCTGAACATAGGCCCTCTGAAGTAGAGTGTGCCTTCATAAGGGTATGCGCATTCACAGCTCTGAGGGCTGACCTTTTGGTCTAATGGACAAGATTTTCCTCCACAGTTTGCAAGACTGGTCGAGTATATTCTTTTGGCTTGTTTCTGTTGAATCTGGCAGTAGTTTGTGTTGGAGAGAGCTGTTGTGCATACAGGGTTTCCCACGAGTCTACAACAAAGAGAGGTTCGTTTAATAAGTGTGCTAGAGAAAGTTTTAGTTACTAGTAGTTTAAAGAAGAGTTTTACATTAACGTATTGGTGTATCCAGAGCTCAGTGTTACAGAGGAAATGTCATTATCTTGCAGATCAACTAGTTGTAGCTCTGGACCTACGGTGTCTCCTAAGCTCAGTGTTCCATTGAATGCATTCTTTCTCAGTTTCCTGTACAAATCTAAATCAGATTTGGGATGATATTTAAAGCTGTTGTTAGCTTTGATGGAGACTTACACTTGCTGAATTTGCGGGTACCCAAAGAGCTTGTTAGGTAGTGGTCCATGAAGAGCCCCATATTCCATCACCCTAAGTCCATGAAGAAAAAATATATGATTACAGATTCTATTGGGAGGTTTCTTGGCTTGTAAACTATAGCAGAGCAGCACTTACAGTGTGGTCAGTAAAGGTAAGGTTGAGAACCAGAGAGGAGACTCTGATGGATCAAATGAGTTATTGCTCAGGTCTCTGCAACATATATCACATTTTGTCACAGATGTGTAGGCAGAAAACGGCGGTTTCTGGTGCTGAGAAACTTACACGTAGTTCAGAGATTTCATTTCTGATAAATCTGGTAATGATCCTACCAGCTTGTTGTGTGCTAAGTTCCTGATAAACCACAAGTAAAAAAATGTATTCTCTCATTAGCTAGCCTGAATTGATCCATCTGCAAATACTACAAGTAGTTTATTGATGACACTCACAGTTCAATGATGTTTGTGAGATTACTAAGATTCTCTGGAACTTTTCCGGTAAAAGTGTTTCTGTCCAGCCGACTGATGCAAATCCAAGAAAGAGTGAGATAGTGGAAGTAGGGTAAACTATGAAGCTAAGGACATGGATATGGTACGTTGTTACTCACAGAACCTCTAGTGTCTGAACAAGTCCCAAAGTGGAAGGTATGCTCCCTGTGAATTTATTTCCATCAAATAATCTGACATTTATAACAAACCATCAGTCACCTTAAATCTTTTGATAAGAGTAAATAAGCAATCCAAGTCTCATGTTGAATATTAGACTAAAGAAAGTCTAATATATAAATCTAGTCAAACTCCTTTTTGTATGAAAAGTAACAGATTCAAGAAAAAATCCGTGAGGACTAGACTCAAAATAATATTATACTAAGCGAGGGGTTTAACATCTGATGAATACTATTTGACTTACACATGGATCAATATCATCTCAGAGCTGAATAGTTTTGGTGGAATAGTGCCTGATAGCTGATTCTTGTTGAAGTGACTGCAATATATTACCCTTTGTATAAGATGAAAAGATCCCTGAAGACATAAACAGAGAGAAGATGTAAAATACTCACAAGTGTTTGGCTTTTAACAGAAGATCAAGACCAGGACTGGATCCTGATGATATTGGAATGGGTCCTGTCAACTGATTATCCGCAAGATCCAACCAATAGACTTTGCTGAGGTTTCCTAGAGACGCAGGGATTTTACCAGTGAAGTTATTGGAGTTCAAGGCCCTGAGAACATATGATGCAACCCATCAGACTCTGATTTGGTTTAAGGACAAGAAGTATTAGAGGAGCTTCTTACAAGAAAGATAGATCTTTGAGATAACCAATCTCATTAGGGATGCTACCAGTAAAGCCACATCCAGCAAGAATACTGAAAATCCAATAAGATTGCTTGTTAGATAGATACACAAGGAAGAGAACAAGAGCACAGAGAGATTCTTACAGAATGTTGAGCTTTTGAAGGTCTCTTAAACGGGAAGTAAGTGAACCTGTGAGCCCTGGATTAAACGAAAGGTCCCTAAACAAGACAAAGTCGCCAGTTCAGGTAAGGAAAAAAACAGATGTTCATGTCTTGTGTTCATCGAAAAGAGACTGACAAGGATCTTAGTTCAGCTAGTTCTCCAATGTCTCCACTAAGCCTTCCTTTGAGACCCATTGTTGACAAACCCCTAAAAGACAAAAAAAACTTGCTTGCTCGGTACGTTATTAAAATGGAGTATGAATGAGTGAATATTAAGCAACACTCACAAAGCAGTGATTCTTGAACTATTGCAGGAGACACCTTCCCAAGGAGTTCCACAAGGATCATCAGAGCCTCCCCAGCTAGGTGGCGTGTTGTCCCACTGATCCATCAAAGAACGAAGAGCCGCCGCTAATAGATACCAAACAAAACAAAGATCAAAGAAGCATTACAAATCATTTCCATGGTTCAGATTCCATGCAAGGGAAAAGCATGAGAATATACCATCACGAGGGTCAGTGACTGATGAAACCATTGAGAAGACAGTGAGCCAGTAAGCGAGACAGATCAAGAACAACCGCAAAGCAGCAGTCATGGTGGTTGTTGTAGCCACCATTGTTCCTCAAAAATACATGAGTTCTTGAAGTTTGATATTTAAGTGAAATTTATGAGAGAACAGATAATTTAAAGTAGCTTCCTTGTAAGACAAGCTTAATCATTATTTCATCAAGAAAGACAAAATGTGTAAAGAAGTGCGCCAATAAGAACACGAGTGCTACCAAGAAGAGTTGGTATCATTTGCTTTTAATCAATTTTTCCTTTACTTCGAAGTCAATTTAACGGCTGGTATGTCTCTTTTTCTGAAATATTTTATTAGTTTTTTTAAATACTTTATTAGTTATTAAAACGTTTGTGATAATCTTCAAATAAGTACAAAATCATTTCAAATAACCAATACAAAAATAATCATGTAAGCTTAAGTTACCGTTAAGCTATGTTTTCTAATCAAAGCAACCTTCTTCCATCATTGTGCTGAGACAAAGAAGATAGTGGAAAATGCAACTACGAGTGGGTCCTGTCAGCACCAACCATCTCAATATTCTCAATATTTGTTAAAATAGTGACAAGAAAAACATATGGTTTTACAAGCTTCAGTCAACCGAAATACCTTAATTTTGAGAATATAAATATAAATGTTTAGCATTATTAAATAAAACAAAAACAGTTAGATAATTTTTATTACTTTTAGTTATTTTGAAGTTAGCACTCTAGCAAAAACTTCATTTGAAGGCATAAATTAATGAGTACTTGCAAAACTTCTACATTTTTTACAATGTTTGCCTTAATGTTAATTTGTTACTGAAAACCAAATGTTTTTCTATAAACTCTACAAACCAAAGTCCTAAACATCATCTATTGTGAGATCATGAGTGTTAAAGAAAAGTTATACAAGTCAACAAATAATGTTTAGCTAAAAACATTCAGCATTTTACAACAAAAACTATTAATTTATATTGGTTTGTTGTGAACTATACATCTATGATGAACAACCTCACATGTCTAAAATATTAATTGGAAGAAGAAAGAAAAAAGTTGGACACGAAACAAAGAACATAGTGATGTGTAGTGTTTGTGTGGGTTTAACATAGAACACACAAGTAACAAACAAAAAAAAAGTCACAACCACTTTCTCCAACTACTTGATTTAAGCTCACCAGAGAACATCCTTGGAATGCTCAATAAACTATTCACCCTAGTCAACCCTTCCAAAGCAGACCACTCTTCATCATCCTGTGCAACAGAAATACATTCAGCAAGTGTCATTGTCATCATCTTCGGCTCAATCCCACAACTCTTAGTGGTACTTTCCTCTTTAACCTGAACAATCTCATCCTCCTCCTCCTCTTTGTTACTGATACAAACACTCTCTTCTTTGTGTGAATCCTTTACTGCATCGCTTGCAACTTTCATGTCATCTTTTAGAAAGAGGCAGACTACGGTACAGTCATCGTTCTTGGAAGTTGGATACTTGATTCTCCATGATCTAACCGCTGTGTCCACTAGAGCTCTAGCTGCTGTGCTTCGACTAGGAGCTGAAGCGACAATGTCCACAGCTTCTTTGTTCGATAACACATCCCATACCCCGTCGCTAGCAAGAATAATAAACTCATCTCCATCCGTAAGGCGGCGGTAGTTGATGTCCGGGACCGAGATAAGACCGTAATCTTTGAGACAGAAGTCTCCAAAAGCTCGAGCCATTGCTAAACCAGGTGAGTTTCTGTTTGGTAGCCATACACGAGCAACCTCTGGCTCATCTTGCAATGCAAACACTCTACCTTTACATTTTTGGATTCTCGCTGATTCACCTGTGAGAGTACATAGAAAGATAACGTCACTTTACTCACTTTGTCAAGAGTTTAGAAAGATGTAACATACTTGGCAGGTCCGGTTTTAAGTCTACGGTTAATTGTACAGCGACCAAAGCATTGTCTTGGTCTCTTGTGGCAAGAACGGCTCTAGAGTCACCAATGTTTCCGACCACCAAGTCCTCACCCTAAAAAAGGAATCATTAATGAACAATCAAAGCGATGAGAATTAGAAGCTAAGAGTCTAAGCAAATACCTACCTGCTTGATCAAAGTGACTGAAGTTGTGCCGCTGCAGAAACAATCAATAGTTGGATGCATTTTAAGCTCTTTATCTATCTGCTGACAAGACTTGAGCAACGCTTTCTTAAGAAGCAGATACATCTCCGGGAGCTGTTCATTGTTTGGATTCAACTCACACCATTGCTCATCCATAGTAATAGTAACAGACTCGCTTCTCTGTCCTTCTTCTCCTTCCTCATTCGCTAAGCCGCTGTGTTCTGACTCTGATGCTAATTTCAACTGTGTTGAGAGTGTGAAGGGCAGTGTGTCTCGTACTTTCTTGGCAACCATATGACCAAATGGTCCGTGTCCATCGAATACACCACAAAACACTGTATCTTTTCTCGAACAAAAGTTCTGCGATTGGAAGTAGTTTTCAAAAGTTATACAATTGTTTTTGTTGTTACAAGAAAAAATAAATACAATTCTTTTGCTATCTAAATCTAAAACTAAAAGAAGTAAGAAGATATAGAGAAACTAGTGGTCCTTTCACAGTTATGTGGAAACAAGTCAAAGACTCAAGACAGCACAAAGAAGAACACAGAGACATCTCATTTTCAAAAGCTCTAAGATGGTCCCCAAAGAAAAAAGAAAGACAAGCAACATTCCAAGTTTCTCTCACTTCCTAAAGCACTAGCAACAAAAGAACAATGCAACCATGTTCTGAATCAAGAAGACACATGCGCAAGAATTCAAGTAGCTTTCCTCAGACATTGAACGAACTTAGTGAAAAGATCAATTCCTAGTAAATGGGTTGCAAAAACTGAGTGAAAAAGATCAAAACTTTGGATATATTTCTAAGAAACAAACCTGAAAAACGAGCATAGCGTCTTGATTGGTCCCTTTCTTGCCTTGCTGTGTGTAAAGACATGAACTTTTATTTGAACCGTTCGAGATCAACCGATCCAACACCTGTTGAGTCCCTTCGATTTCGCCGCCGCCCTTGTAACCTCTAGGCCGCCGCCACCGTCCGGAGCCTGGTGTATCCTCAGCCGTAGAGGCGGTGGTGCTTGTTTCTCCTGATTCCTTCCTATCTACTGAATGACACAGACCCATTTCTGAAAATCCGGAGGAAAAAAAGCTGGAAGCTTAGCTTTGAGAATCAAGATCGAAATCTAAGAACTTTCTGGGAGTTTCGTCTGTATACTCTCCTCGACGAACAAAGGAGCCAAACGAGAAAAAAAACGAAACCCAGAAAAAGAGTTCTTATAAGCTTCAGAAACTGAAACTTGACCACTGCTCCTTTAGCTTTAAGCGTTAGTTTTTTTTTATTAAGAAAAAAAGAAAAAAATATCAAACTCTAGCAGAGCCCCAACGTTTTACTTGCTCCACTTCCCCGTTCGAGAGATGAAGTAGTAGTGATGCTACAAAGAAAGAAACAATTGAATTGAGAGAGAGAGAGGGAAGGAGAAGAATGATCGGATTCAGACAAAGGTCATAGTTTGGTCCCGCACGTGACCTCTTTTCTTTTCTTTTTTAGTTTTTTTTTTCTTTTGAATAATAATTGTGGGAAAGCTTGGTTCTTGGGCTGCACCGTACCCTCCATCACCAGTTATCCACCGAATTAGACGTTGAAACGTGTTAAAATTAGGGTGTCTTCTGTCTTCTGGCTGTGTGTAATGTTTAGAATTTGAACTAATGAAAATTTATTGTTTTGGCTCCACTAATTAATAACTAGTTGAGCATTAACTACTAATCAGTCACAATGTCCCTTTCAATCTAAATTCTGAAGCCAGCAAAATTTATTTAAATGATTTTTGTCCAAAATGATTAATCTAAGTGCCCACTTGTGTTTAGACCATATCACATATTTGAAAACAATGTCTAGTTAATTGCTTTACTAAAGGTGTTAATCTGGATTTTAGTTTGTTTTTTTTTGGGTAAAAGATTTTAGTTTGATTTATGTTTAAACCTTTAAGATCTTAAATAAACATAAGAAAATATATATTTACTATTTATAGTAATTGGGTTTTCAATACTGTATGAGTTGGAATCGTTTTTCAGTTAATATATCCTAAACCCTAAACCCTATCCCCCCTAAATATATAGGCAAATTACTGCTCTTAAGAACATCACAATAAATATGTAAACTCTGGATGACTGGAGCGTTAGAAACAATTATGGCTGAAAATATAGTTCACGGATTGTGTGTTGGCCTATGCGACACCGAGGACACGACGTCTTAGTTTGTCCCATTGAGCTGGTGAGAGAGAGATGCATTCATTCGCACGCATCCAAAAATCTTACACTATCAAACTCCTAAATCTATTTTCATCATATTAAAAAGATGTTTCTCAATAAGCCTTCTTGTATCAGTTACTATATCATCACCATATAACCTTGGTTATAAATATTAAATATAGCTACCATGGTACATAGAATCCACATTCCTAAACCATACCTAAAATGACAAAAAATAACACGTAAGTGATAGTAGGGCGGGATGTAATTATGAATGAAATCACAAAACATCTGAAAGAAAACCTTGCCTTCTTTAGATGTATTGTATCTTATTGCTAAGGATGAGTTAAACGTATACATTTTCTCAGGTTGTTTAGGAAATCAAACCTGTGGAATTTGAACAGGGAAGTATGGATTTTGATGGTCATAGACTCATATAGTTGAATCGAAAAGATTGAAGGTTAGGGTAAGAGATCTGTATTTATCTTCTCAAGCTTACTTATGAGTCAATGCTTGTGTTATGTTTTCTATTTCTGAAGCTCCTGTGCACAAAGTGAGCCTATGGACACACACAACCTCTACTTTTGCACAGAAGAACATAAACGCGTCAATCAAATATAAATTCCACTAAAAACTTAATAAGAACGCATTTCAATTAAAACTCACTTCTTGGCCGATTTTCACTTTCCATTTTCAATATTTTCAGTATTTCAAATCAATATTTTTCAAATATGTTCAATATGTAATTTCCTTTGTATTTTATACAGTAAAATTATATAAATTAATAATGTTGAAATTTTAATAGTTTATTAATATATTGAGTTATTATTTTATAAAAAAAAATCTTTTTAGATTTCTATATTCAAGAATATGTTTTGTAAAAAAAGAAAATAGTTAATTTCACTATTTATATATTCATTAAATTTTATGAATTTCATACTGTTTTGTTATATTATTTAATGTATATGAGCTATGTATCCTATAATTCAAATGTGTTTAAAGATATTTTTATTAAATATCGTAAATTATTATGAAATCTTAAGAAAAATAGAAATAACTCCATTATGAAAGTAAAACAAATAATACAATGTATTATGTGTACTTATATAAATTGTATATATAAATTATTAATTTATAATTTTAGTGGGATTATATATTTATAAGAAATTTTAAAGTATTTTTGATTATTTTATCAATTTATATTGTAATTTTAACCGACTCAACTTGGACGACGAAAATTATTAATTATGTCCAAGATGATTCCATAATTATTGTACAAATTAATCTTTGCAATGGAATGTAGTGCTGAAAGTTTTTTGAGGACATTATGTTATTTCTGCTTTGAATGTGGAGTGGTACATCGAGAGTCTTTGTTATCCCAAAATTAAACAACATATGGCACATCATTGCAGTCTTGCTAGATTCCATCAAGACCAATTATCAGTGTTACTTTGAAAATTGCCTTGCTGTAAAAGTTATACAACACACTGACAAGTAATAAAAAAATTTAGTCAACGGTCTCAGTACCCGCGTGAAGGTAGTAGGTTAACTCATCAAATAATTTAAAATACAAACAAACGCCACATGTTTAATAGATTATGAAATTATTTTTTATGCATTGGGAGGTGTAGAGGCTATGGGATCCAAACGAGACTACACATTCACAGTCGTTCTTTAAAAAAGATACATTATCACACACCGACCCCGGGGCGTAAAAGGCAAATGCATTATTTAAGTTCTTACCGTGTTTGTAAAGGAAAGAAAGTCTCAGTATCTGAGAAACTTCCTAATAGGTCTAGACTTCCTAATAGTTACGGTGTTTTAACCATAGTTTTTTTTTAATTACTAAATGTTTATGATTCCCAAAATCTTAGATCCAGTATGACGCATTGGTTCCCATTTACCCAACTCTGTCGGTTTGTATTGTTCTTGTATCATTCTTATGTTATGTGGTGTGTGACCGCCATAGTTGCTTCCGGTACCTTGTCCGGGTTCACAGATGCTCCAGTCGAGGCTGTTAATGCTCTGACTTCCAAACGCACATATAATAACTTATTGATTTTAATAAAAGGTAAATCTCTGAGCCAGAGAGACTATGATAAAATAGTTCACAGAGAGCTAAATGGATTTGACAATTGATAAGTTTCTATTTAAAACAGAGAAACCCAGGAACAGAGAAGAGGGAACTTGATTTCTTGACTTCCACGCGATCTCGGTGGAAAAAAGTATTCATGAGCTGAGTTATATTATAAACCGTTAATAATATTTGGGCCTTCGTAGTCTTTGCATACGTCTTGCCGTTTTGCCATTTCAGAACCAAATCACAAAATCGAAAAGACTTATTTCTCTAGTCTATCAATTTTGCTCAGGCGATTCAGATCTTGGCTACCAACTTCATAGGAGGGTTCTTACTATAGCTTCTGTCATAATCTGTAAAGGTTCGTACTTTATCCGTAACTCGGTGTTGGGCTGGGTGGGTGTTTATTCAGCTTAGAATCTCCATGTATGTGTAGGCACGATAGTTCCTCAGAGGAAGAGGAGAGAGTGAGAAGAAGCAAAAATGCTGCTACTCTAAGTAAACTTGTGGATAAAACGATACGGCTTCATCTGCTTGCTGTCAAAGCAAAAGGTCATGCGTACTTAGAGAGAGGACTACGCACCTGGTTTGGAACAAGACATGTTCCACCTCAACATGAAGGGCTGCAAAGATTTCTTTACTGTATAGTTTATTTTCATAAATAAACTAGAAGCACTAGATGTAACACAGTTTTTTGCTTGAATATAGCTTTACCTTAATTCAAAAAAGAGAGGAGAAACTGGGAAATAGGAGAAGAAGAGATAGAAGCCCAAATGATCTTGGCGGCAAAAAAACCTATACTGTGAAGCCACCAGGGTTCGAAACCTGGTCACTGGAGAATTAACATTTTGCATCGCCATAAAAAAGAAACTGGTACGTAATAACACGTGATTAGTCTGGACCACTTCTATGAGACTAGAATACTTGTATAATTCAAAAAAGATAAGCACCAGGTTAGGGTTTCTGATGATGGAGACGTAAGAGCTAGCGAAGACATCTCATGACATTGATCACGTCGCAGATGTGGATGGGGAGAGAAGCCGTGGATATAATGTGAGACCAGGTAGTTTTTCAGAGAGGAATCAGGTAGGAGGTCTAGGAAGAATCAAAAAGAAGTAGAATATGGTTCTGACCATGATGAAAGAAGATATAGAAGGAAACAAACTGGATAATCAATCCAACTTGGACCACTGAAATTATTAATGATGTAATTCTAGAATGTAATGCTGAAAGGTATTTGAGAACATTATGTTTTTCAACTTTGAGTGCAGAGTGGAACATTTATAGCCTTTGTTATCACAAAATCAAACATTTCTTTTGAATGGTAAACTGTATTCAAAACAAAAAACGTTTGTACAATGCTTGTGTCATTGTTGTTGGAAATATAAAGTACAGAACAAGAAATTTAAACGAGTAGATCCATTATCTTGAATCACTCCAGACTGCAAAATCATGGCCAAGATGGCTATGTTTTTGGTTTCCGGTTTTGCCTAAATATTGTCTATGAAAGTTGCCAATTATAGATCGCACTGACGCGTAATAAAAAAATTTAGTAAAACGGCTGGGAACCCATGTGAAGGTTAGGTAGGTAAAACTCTATCACTAAAAAACTCATAATATGATTAAAATACAAACAAACGCCACATGTTTATTAGACTATGAAATTATTATTTTTATATACAAACGAAATCCATGATTACACCACTCAAAAACATCCATAAATTCCATATAAAAATATACGTTCACACACACCGACACCGGACGTAAAAGCAAACGCATTACTATTATTGAAGTTCTTACCGTGTTTGAAAAGGAAACAAAGTCTCAATATATTTGACATTGAGAAAGAGGTTGTTCCATGATTTTACCTCTGTGTTAGCATCTACAGATTGTTGTGGTCAATGACCTCTGGTCAATGGGTCCTAGTTCCTAAGTCTGTCGGTTTCCATTGTTCTTTCATCATCCATATGTGGTGTGACCTCCATAGTAGCTTCGT
Source organism: Hirschfeldia incana (assembly GCA_026261945.1). Lineage (NCBI taxonomy): Eukaryota > Viridiplantae > Streptophyta > Magnoliopsida > Brassicales > Brassicaceae > Hirschfeldia > Hirschfeldia incana. The sequence continues at coordinate 330,455 of JABCMI010000095.1, read as the reverse complement.
GTACCTTGTCCAAGCTAACATATAACACCTTTTGATTTTCTCCGAGCAACACAGGGAGATGAAGACTACTAATAATAGCTAAATCTCTGAACCAGAGACTTTGATAAAACAGTTCACAGGGAGCTAATGGATTTGAGAGATGATAAGTTCATATTTAAAACAGAGAACCAAAAAGAAAAGAAAAAGAAGAGAGAACCTGATTTTTTTCTTGACTTGCACGCAATCTCGGTGGGAAAAAAAGTACACATGGGCTCACAGTAATATAAAACCCAGTTAATAGTAATTGGGCCTTAGCCCATTAGTCGTCTTCGCAACGACCGACCACACATCGTGCCGTTTCGCCGGCTCAGAGCAAAAACACAAAATCGAAAAACGACTTAATATTATTTCCCACAGTCTTATCACTTTTTGCTCGTGCGATTCAGATCTTGGCGACAACCCTAATTAGGGTTCTTGCTACAGCCTCTTCTGTTATACTCGGGAAAGGTTCGTACTTTTATCTTTAAATCGGGTGTTTTCTTTCAGCTTAGAGATCTCTCCATCAATGGGTAGGCAAGATAGTTCCTCAGAGGAAGAGGAGAGAGTGAGAAGAAGAGATGAGAGGCGTCGGGTTAGGGTTTCTGATGATGAAGATCGCAAGAGCTCGCGAAGAGATCTCGACATCGGTCGTGGTTCAGATAAGGTGAGAGCAGATAACTCTTCTTCAGATGAGGAATCAGCTAGGTTGTCTAGAAAGAATCGTAGAGAATTAGACTCTGATGATGATGATGATGATATTGGTCGTGAGAGGAAGGCAAGTAAAGGAAGAAGTAAGGATAGAGTTAGAGCAGACCCTTCTTCTGATGATGATGAAGAAGAAGATGAGAAGCGTCTTTCAAAGGGTGCTGAAGATGGAAGAAAGACTCGTAGAGGTTTGGAAGATGAAAAGGAGACAGAAGAGGTTGATGATGATGATTATGTAAGGAAGAGAAGCCCTAAAGGCAGGGATAAGCGTGATAGAGAGAGGGGTCATAGGAGTAGTAGAGTCCTAGCTGATAAGCCTTCTGATAGAGATGAAGATGACAGGAAAAAGGGTAGGAGAGGTGGGGGAGAAAGCGAGAGGAAACGTGGAGATCGTCAAGCATCTGATGCAGATGAGGAAGGTGAGATTAGAAGAGGGAGAGAGAGGTCTGATAGAGGTAATGAAGGTCTCTTTAAGAGGGATCGGAGGGAGAGAGACTGGTCTGATAGGCAGAGAGATGTTGACAGGAAGGATAGGCATCGGAGGAGGGACGATAGAGGTAGAGATGAAAGGGAGAGGCGACACAGTGATAGATATGATGACAGTGAAAGAGACAAGTTGAGAAAGGAAGACAGTCGAAAAAGGGAAGAGAAGAGTGAAGTTGCAAAGCCCAAGCTGCCAGAACTCAACCCATCTGATAGCAACGCTATTGCTTTAGGGAAAACTGGTGGAGTTTATATCCCTCCGTTCAAGCTCGCACGCATGATGAAGGAGGTGGATGACAAGAGCAGCGTAGAGTATCAGCGTCTCACATGGGACGCTCTCCGTAAAAGTATCAACGGACTGGTGAACAAAGTCAACGCAAGTAACATCAAGAACATCATCCCTGAACTGTTTGCTGAGAACCTCATCAGAGGAAGAGGGCTTTTCTGCCGTTCGTGTATGAAGTCTCAGATGGCGTCTCCTGGATTCACTGACGTCTTTGCAGCTTTGGTCGCTGTCATCAATGCCAAGTTCCCTGAAGTTGCTGAGCTTCTATTGAAAAGGGTCGTTTTGCAGCTTAAGAGAGCTTACAAGCGTAATGACAAGGTTTGTCTATAAGTCTTGTCAAGCATTTTGACTCTATATATGTCTTATTCATGTATTTGTGTGTTCTATTTTTTGTTTTGTCAGCCTCAATTGCTTGCTGCCGTGAAGTTTATAGCACATCTAGTGAACCAGCAAGTGGCTGAGGAGATCATTGCACTTGAACTAGTCACTGTACTTCTTGAAAACCTGTCTGATGACAGTGTAGAGGTGGCTGTTGGTTTCGTTACGGAGTGTGGTGCGATGCTTCAGGATGTTACACCAAAAGGATTGCATGGTATTCAACCTCTCCTTCTGTTACATTGAGAAACAGTAGACTGCTTTTTTGCATATGCTGCTATGATAATCTGGTTGATCTCTTGTTGAAAGATAAAGTTGAAGTCTGGTTGTGTATCTAAGCGATTCACTTTAGGCATTAAGCTGTGTTTTCATGACATGCATGTTCTATTTTGCTACGGGTCTTACTTTTATTGGTGTTTCTAAGCTCGTCTTATTGTTAATACAGGTATCTTTGAGCGGTTTCGTGGGATTCTGCACGAGGGAGAGATAGATAAGAGAGTCCAGTATTTGATTGAAGGACTCTTTGCTATTAGGAAAGCGAAATTTCAGGTAAATATACTCAACTAGGGAAAGATAGAACTTGTTTGAGTTTCATTCTGATATTATGGGTTGTTGCAGAGATGATACCATGGTCTGTTCTCAAAACTAGCACACTGCTCACAAAATTGTGTGAATGATTTACTTTCAGGGACATCCTGCTGTTCGTCCTGAGCTGGATCTTGTGGAAGAAAAATACTCGCATGACATATCTATTGATGACGAAATAAATCCTGAAACCTCTCTTGGTAAGCTTGGTAACACACATGGTTCTATAGAGATATTTTACTTTTAAGTATTAGTAAAACAGCTCTTAACTTTAAAATTCTCTCATTTTTCTGTTTGCAGATGTTTTCAAACCTGATCCTGACTTCGTTGAGAACGAAAAGAAGTACGAGGTCCTGAAGAAGGAATTACTTGGTGAGGATGAGTCTGATGACGAAGATGGCTCTGATGCTAGTTCAGAGGATAACGATGATGAGGAAGATGATTCTGACGAAGAAGATGAAGAACAAATGAGGATAAGAGACGAGACAGAGACTAATCTTGTCAATCTCAGGAGGACAATATACCTGACCATTATGTCTAGCGTTGATTTTGAGGAAGCAGGTCACAAGTTGCTTAAAATCAAACTTGAACCAGGCCAAGAGGTAAGCTCCTTCATGAATAAATCAGTCCTATCTTAAAGCTTGTGAGTTGCTGTGTGCTTATCCAATTCAATGTTGCAGATGGAGCTATGCATAATGCTCCTGGAGTGTTGCTCTCAGGAGAGAACGTACCTGCGCTACTACGGTTTGCTGGGCCAGCGTTTCTGTATGATCAACAAAATCCATCAAGAGAATTTCGAGAAGTGTTTTGTGCAGCAGTACTCCATGATCCACCGGCTTGAGACGAACAAGCTGCGTAATGTTGCTAAGTTTTTCGCCCATTTACTGGGCACAGATGCACTCCCCTGGCACGTGCTTGCCTACATTCGGCTAACCGAGGAGGACACTACTTCGTCGTCCCGTATCTTCATTAAGATCCTTTTTCAGGTAACTTGAATTAATCAACAGCACACTCCATGCAGAACTCATTTTGCTATTTCAGAGCTCTTTTGTCTCATTGGTTACTACTTTTGAATTGGTTGCAGGAACTGTCTGAACACTTGGGGATTAGGCTGCTTAATGAGAGACTTCAGGATCCAACGATGCAGGAGTCACTTGAATCCATCTTCCCTAAGGACAATCCAAAGAACACGAGGTTTGCAATCAACTTTTTCACCTCCATTGGTCTTGGAGGCATCACAGAGAATCTGAGAGAGTACCTGAAGAACATGCCACGACTCATCATGCAACAGCAGAAGCAAGTTGCAGAATCAGAATCAGGATCAGACAGTTCTGGTTCCGACAGTTCTGATTCTGAGTCAGATTCATCGTCGTCTTCTTCTTCTAGTTCGGATGAAAGCGACAGAGGCAAGAGGAAACGAAGAAGAAGATCTTGAGAGGGTAATTTGTTTGTTTGTCAATTTTCAACCAAAAATCTTCAAGTTCTTGTGTTGGTTCTTAAATCTTGAATTTACATGCCCACTCATTTGGTTTCTTTTATTGCATAAGCTGGTGAACAAGAAACTAGACTAGCTAAAGACAATCAACGTTGTGAACAGAAATGTTTTCTTCTTTGTTATTATGATTGTCTTAAAGTTTCAAAATATCTCTTTTCGATAAAAGTTGATCTATAATTTGTTGATAAAATGAGTAGAACGTATGAAATGAATTTAACATGCGATCAAGTTTTATATAACTTGCAACTTCATTTTGTATAAAATGTACGTATATCAATTATCAGTTGAATTAAATCGTAGATGATAGATGTGTTCCACAAAAATCTATAAAATTTTGTGTTGCGTGTATTGAAGAGAAGCATGAGATATTTTGAATTGTGAAAAGTATCAAATTGCGAAAGAATCTTTCTTGTATTTTTGTTCTTCAGATTATTTTGGATAAGAACGCAAAAATATCAGTCTTTTGTCAGTACTTTTTTTTAGATGTTAAAAAAAATTGTCAGCATTTTCATCTTGAATAAAAGAAAGAAAATGACGAATATCTCAAAGTTACTACTACTGAGGTACGGAATCTCATAATTAGTTAATTACAATGGTTTTAATATTAGCTGAAGAGACAGGTATGTGATTTTAGTCTACAACCCACATTATCTAAAACATAATAAGAAAAACTAAATTGATCTTGCTTGAATCTTAAAATACACCGAACTTACAAAAATAAAATAAATACAATAGTAACAAAAGATTAGGAACAGATAAGATTAATTATAAAAATAGTAAATTGCACTAGGAAATGGATAAGGACACGTACGTCTAGATGACAAAAGAGACCAAGTCACCATTCTTCTCTTTGTATTTGTATATATAATCCCGCCTCCCTCTCTCGCCCTATCCAATCCAATTATTGAACTTCTCCATTTTACTTTAATCTCAAAAAGCTTCTTTCTTTCAATAAATCACATTACCTTTCTATTTGATTCTGTCTTGTTCAAAACATGACTATTGCTTTAACCATCGGAGGAAACGTGTTATCGGGTTTATCCGTATCGAAGTCCAGCAGAAGAAAGAACACGAAGATGTTGAACAGAACAAGAGTTGTTTGTTCTTCATCTTCTGTAATGGATCCGTATAAAACACTTAGGATCCGACCCGATTCATCCGAATACGAGGTCAAGCAAGCTTTCAGACAACTCGCCAAAAAGGTTTGACCTCTTTTTAATGCTAAATTTAGTTATCTCAGGGTATCACAAAGTTGACATCTTCTTGTTGTTGATGTTGTTGCAGTATCATCCTGATGTTTGTAGAGGAAACAACTGTGGGGTAGAGTTTCAAACAATCAACGAAGCTTACGATGTAAGAGCGTGATGTTTGTGAAAGCATATACACTTTTCTTGCTAATTACAAATAAAGTAATCTCATTTTTGTATTTTTTTGAAGATTGTGTTGAAGCAAATAAAGAATCAGATGGAAGGAACAGAGGAGTTTCAGCCATTCGATGTTTATGACGACGGGTTCAACGGAATGAATGATCCGGATTGCGACACGTGGGAAGAATGGATGGGGTGGGAAGGCGCAGGAACGAGAGACTACTCTTCTCACGTGAATCCTTACGCGTGAAGCTTGAAGAAGAAGGAATGATTCGAATGCACATAAATAACATCTGAAATTGATGTAAGGAAAAAATGTAAATAGGTCCCGTTAATTGTACTTGGAACATGTAAATAAAGTAAAAAATAGTTTCTCCAATCATGTGAATCTCAAACATGAACTTGCAAGCAATAACACCATTACTTTTAGAACTGTCAAGGTCAAGTTCTATGTTTTTTGTTCAATCAAATGTTAGACCAAATCATCATTCTTGTCAATTGCTTCTTTATAATTTATAATAAAAAATCTAAAAACAAAAAATAAAATCTCAAAAGATTCTTTTTTTTTTTTGATAAATCTCAATTCAATTTTTATAAGAAAATTGCACGTTGTCATCTCATTTCTGTTAAATCAAATGTTAGACCAAATCATCATTCTTTTCAGCTGCTTATTATATTTTATAGTGAAAAAAAAAATCTCAACAACTCAAAACAAAAATAAAAAGTCAATTTTGATATTTTTTGCAATTTCTGCAAAAAGATTCCATTTTAAACAAAAAAAAAAATTGCACGTTGTCATTATCTCAATCTAAGATATTTATCATATTAATTACTTAGTTGTCACGCTTAAATTAAATGGACAAGCATTAATGATTCTACCGAACTTTTCAAGTGGTTATACCATCGAACGCAGGTAGTAGTGGGAGTTTAGTGTTAAACCGGTCTAAACCAACATAAATCAGTTAACAACCGGTCTCCATTTCGGTTATTAAACCTTATTGTTGTCAACAAAGGGCTAAAAGGTGCTTACTTTATTTTTTTTTGCTTCTTCCGCATTCACTCAATCAAATTAGTTAAGAAGAATCCAATCCAACCAAGTCCCTTTCGGAAGCAATCCATCGATTCTGCTGTTAAGGGTTCTCCCCTCGCAACGATTCTGATACGTAAGCGTGATTTTTTCTCTGTATAATTTGAGACCTTTTTGATCAGTCTTCTCTCTGTTTTTATTGTTCCGACACGATCCATCTGATTACAATACTTTGTCTTGTGGTGTATGACCTGTTTTCTATCGAAAAGCTTCCATCTTTGATCAATCTCTGAGACTGCTTCCTCTTTTTTTCTTATTACAGTTGTGTCTAGAACAGAGTAAGCAACACCGAGATCAGTCTTTGATTTCTCCAACCAAGGAGGTTTGAATTGAATCTTCTTCCTGTTATGTTTTGATTCTGCATCTGATCATATTGAGACAGTCTTGTAATAAAAGTTCATTCCTTTTTCTTTCTAGAGATTGATTAGCAAACAATGTCTGATCTCAAGGAACGTTTGCTTCCACCAAGACCCGCTTCAGCCATAAACCTCAGAGGAGGAGACTCAGCGTCACGCCCTTCCGCATCAGGAAGACAACCTCTCCTCGGAGTCGATGTCACGGGTCTCAAGAAGCGTGGACAAGGTCTCAAGTCATGGATTCGTGTTGATACTTTTGCTAATACTCAAGTCATTGAGGTGGATAAGTTCTCCATGATGCGTAGATGCGACTTGCCAGCACGTGACTTGCGCCTGCTCGATCCTTTGTTTGTCTATCCCTCTACTATCCTAGGGAGAGAGAGAGCTATTGTTGTTAACTTAGAGCAGATACGTTGTATCATCACTGCGGATGAGGTTCTGCTGTTGAACTCATTAGATAACTATGTGCTTAGGTATGTGGTTGAGCTCCAGCAGAGACTCAAAGCAAGTGCTGTTGGTGAGGTTTGGAATCAGGACAGCAATGAACTCATTAGGAGGAGGAATAGAGACAGTGTGTTTCAAAACTCGTCTCCTGATTATTTACCTTTCGAGTTTAGGGCTCTTGAGATTGCTCTGGAGGCTGCTTGTACCTTTCTTGACTCCCAGGCTTCAGAGCTGGAGATTGAGGCGTATCCTTTGCTTGATGAGCTTACCTCAAAGATCAGTACGCTAAACTTGGAGCGTGTGCGTAGGCTGAAGAGCAGGCTTGTTGCACTAACGAGAAGAGTTCAGAAGGTGAGGGATGAGATTGAGCAGTTGATGGATGATGATGGGGATATGGCTGAGATGTATTTGACAGAGAAGAAGAAGAGGATGGAAGGTTCTTTGAACGGTGGTGGTGATCATCACTCGTTGCTTGGATACAGATCGAATGATGGTCTTTCTTTATCTGCACCAGTGTCTCCTGTTTCTTCTCCTCCTGATTCGAGGAGACTTGAGAAAAGCTTGAGCATTGCGAGGAGCAGGCATGACAGTGCAAGAAGCTCGGAGAGCTCAACGGAGAATATAGAAGAGCTGGAGATGTTGCTGGAAGCTTACTTTGTTGTCATTGATAGCACTCTCAACAAGCTAACCTCGGTAAAACATCAAAAACACTCACTCCTTTTGTGATTTATTCATTGTCTTTGTTTAATAATCCTCTGCTTTTCTCTCAGTTGAAGGAGTACATTGATGATACTGAAGATTTCATCAACATTCAATTGGTATATATAACTTTTTAAAATCTTGATTATGCTTATACCTTTGTTTTTGCTTAGAATCTGTGGTGTGTTTGCAGGATAACGTGAGGAATCAGCTGATACAGTTTGAGCTGCTGCTGACCACAGCGACGTTTGTTGTGGCTATCTTTGGGGTTGTGGCAGGGATCTTTGGGATGAATTTTGAGATTGATTTCTTTCAAGAGCGTGGTGCTTTCAAATGGGTTTTGAGCATTACAGGAGTCTGTGGGGTTCTTGTGTTTTTGGCATTCCTCTGGTTCTACAAACGTAGAAGGCTCATGCCTCTGTGAGGACATAACTGTCCTAGACAAGTAGGAGATTTTTATTTTACCGTTTCATGTTGCTTTTATTAATCATCTGTGACCTTCACAAGATGGAAACAGTGTTCTAGAAGAGACATTACTGAGAATGAAGCTTTAACTATGTCACTATCTGTGTTTGAGAAAGCTTTTACTTGTTCGATACAGAAACTTGAGTACAGTGAAATGATACGTAACTGAACTAAAACCACACTTGCTCAAACATTACTGAACTAAAACCACACTTGCTCAGACATTACTGAGTTATGTTTCTATGGACATGAAAAGCACTGGATGGACATAACTACTTGTCAGAGGACGCAGGAGATGATGAGAGACGCGCTTTACGAGCTTTATCGGCCTTTTCCATGTAATCTTGGTGAGACCGATGCTTTGATCCTAAAAAGAAACCAGAATTTAACAAAGGGTTAAACCCAAGGAAGAAACCCACAAGTCACATACATAACCAACAATTGAAACGATGTGTGTGATCATGAGAGAGAGAGAGAGAACAAAAAAACAGAAAAACACGGTTGGATTGTGATCCTAACAAAGATAAAACAATGTAACTCATCCTCCGATATCATCAAACTCCTCCATTTGTAAAGCCACTCTATTAATCATTTTGTTAAGTTTTCTGGACATCCAACTCAAGACTAATTAGCAATTAGTGGATTCTATTGATGATTAAGACCTATGGCTTATTAATCTCTAACTAATCCCAATACAGTTGCCAATATAGTCCAACCTATTGTTGTTACCATTAAATTATAAAGTTAACAGCTTATAAGGAAGGATGCACAATATCATAACGCCTCAAAAAAAAACATTTCTCCAAAAAAAAATCCACTTTCCTTTTAATTATCGTTTGTGTTAACACAAAGAAGTTGGATTCAATTTAAAGAACGGACCTTGATTCATGAGATACCAAGGGATGCCGAAGATGACGGTGAATATCCCGATCCCTGCTAAAACGTGCTTCTTCTCCCCACTGTACACATAGTGCTCCATCTTTGCCCTAAACCCTCCTCCTCCTCCGAAGCTCGAAGCTCCATTGCTCTTCTTGATCTCATGTCCCATCTCGGTCGTTCCGACAACAACTCCGAATCAATCAGGTTTCTTCTCTTCAAGGGTTTATCAGGTGTTTGATTTCCGACGAACCATCTTAAATGGGCTTTTTAATTACTCAAGCCCATTAACACAACCTTTTTTATACTTAAGCCCATATAAAATGCATATTTTGATTTTATCCCCCACCAGTTTCATAATTTCATCTCCCACCACTCTTATCAGTCTCACAAAAGAGGTTTTCAATAACCATTCCTAAAGCTTTCACTCCTTCACTTCCATTGAGCTATGGCTGCGATTGCTAGGAAACTAACCCGTACGCCACAGCTATGCTTTATTCAACGTGCAGTTTCGAGATCGTTTTCAAACTCATCTGCTTCCTTCTCTTCAGCATTTCATCGAACAAGTCGTGTGCATTCTCAAATCTTAACCCATTTGCGAAATTCAGTCTATTCCAATGGCTTCTCCACCCAAACCATCCACGAAACATTTGATATCAACAAAGCAGCAGTGGCTCCTTTGGAGAAGGGTCTGATTGATTTAGTCAGACAGGTCTCCGAGCTAGAGTCAGAGTCTGATGCCATGGCTTCTCTAGAGGAGTCGTCCTTTGAACTCAATCAAGATTCTTTGTACTCTTTGATCTGGGCATTGAGAGATGAATGGAGGCTTGCCTTTCTAGCGTTCAAATGGGGAGAGAGACGAGGAGGCTGTGATGATCAGAAAGCTTGTGACTTGATGATATGGGTGTTGGGTAATCATCAAAAGTTCAACATAGCTTGGTGTTTGATCCGTGACATGTTTCATGTCTCGAGAGATACTAGAAAGGCCTTGTTTCTCATGATGGACAGGTCTGAGTTTCTCTCCTCTTATGTTTAATTTGTTGTGATCAAATGTTCAAGAAATAGTTAGGCTGTAGAGTACTAGAGATTAGGCTGATTATGTGAAGTCTAGCACTTGCCACTAATAAATTATTGATTTTTTTTTGTATATTTTACAGTTATATTAGATATTTTAGTTTTTGAGTTCAGTTATAATCTTTTTTGATGAATTATATAAATACATCACGAAAAGGAATAAAGTAGACGAATTTGTAGATTTTCACAAAAAAATATTACTCAATTTAATAGATTAAGACCAATTTAGATTGATTTAAATCAATTTAAATTAGTTAAAACTGGTTTATATTGTATAAATGGGATTTAAAATAATCGTTTCAGTGATGACCGATTTTCTTCCCGCCTAGATTAGCGATTTTTAGAACATTTCACTTGTGATATAGAAAGATTTGACTAGGTATTGATGTAGGTATGCTGCTGCTAATGATACAAGCCAAGCTATTCGTACATTTGATATCATGGATAAGTTTAAGCACGTTCCTGACGATGAAGCGTTTCAAGGGCTGTTACACGCCTTGTGCAGGCATGGGCACATTGAAAAAGCTGAGGAGTTCATGCTCGCTAGCAAAAAGCTCTTCCCCTTGGACGTTGAATCCTTCAACGTGATTCTTAATGGTTGGTGTAACGTTTGGACCGATGTGGCCGAAGCAAAGAGGATCTGGCGAGAGATGGGGAACTACTGTATCACGCCTAACGAGGACTCTTACGGTCACATGATCTCTTGCTTCTCTAAAGTTAAAAACCTTTTTGATTCTCTGAGGCTGTATGATGAGATGAAGAAACGAGGGTTTTCTCCCGGGGTTGAGGTTTATAACTCTTTGGTTTATGTGTTGACTTGTGAGAGTTGCTTTGGTGAAGCTGTTAAGCTTGTGGAGAAGATGAAGGAGGAAGGGTTGAAGCCAGATTCGGCCACTTACAATGCGATGATACGGCCTCTTTGTGAGGAGGGGAAGGTTGATGAAGCTAGGAATGTGTTGGCGACTATGATAAGTGAGAAGCTAAGTCCAACGGTTGATACGTTTCATGCGTTTCTTGAAGGTGTGAATTTTGATCAGACTTTAGAGGTTTTAGGACAGATGAAGACTTCTTATTTAGGCCCTAAGGAAGACACTTTTCTCCTCGTTCTTGAGAGATTATTCAAGGAGAAGGAGCCGGGGAATGCTCTGAAGATCTGGGCAGAGATGGGTCGTTTTGAGATTGAGGCTACTCCTGCTCTTTACTTGGTTACAGTACAAGGGCTTTTGACATGTGGGTTGATTGTTAAGGCCAGAGAGATATATTTAGATATGGAAGCAAAAGGATTCCCAAGTAATCCTAAGCTGCAGAAACTTCTTGAGGAGAAAAAGGTGAAGGGGGTTAAAAAAAGCCAGAGGAAAGATCTCCAAAAAATTGGTTCACGAGGAGGCTATAGAGGTCAACGATCAGTAAAAAAATGAATCTGATAGGGGTAAGACTTGACTGTTGTGATGAATGATAAATCACTCAAGTAAACACTATTCTCAGGCCTAGTGGTCTCAACTTCTCAGGACTGTGATGCATGCAATCTGTTCCTAGCTTGTCTGTATACAATTTTCCAGGTAATCTCTTCTCTTAATCCCATATGGTGATCATAGCTTTGCTTAGCCTAATAATATCAATGAAACTGCAGGGCTAAACATTTGCAACCATGCTGTTTCAGGAATCTATTTCCGGATTAAATGACATACGGTAGAAACTATTTTGATGATTCTTGACTGGTATTGGCACACCATCCACACATCCTCCAAGTTCAACTACATGAAATTTGAGTTCAACCTGTTATGATATGAACGAGACCACTCAACAGGCACGTGCTGAGCTCACTTTGTTTCAAATGGATGATCCTTAGGACTCTCACTGTCCAGCTTTGTCGTTTTCTGTGTTCTTTTGTCCTTGTTTTGTTTATAACCATCATTCTCATTTAGGTATTCATGAACCATGATGATTGACATGACCTCATTTACTAACTCATGAACCATGATGATTGATATGGCCTTGGATTCTTTTTTAAATAGTGCAATTTGCATGCCACATTTCAAGTCACCATCATTTTCCTCCATAAAGAAAAAGTTATGGGTCCCTTGATTTATGACTTCTTTACTTTAGTTGCAGCTGGCAAAGCTTCTAACAACTTATTGATTAGTTGCTTTTAAAATTTTCTTAATTGGTTATCATTGATAGCATGCACTTCGGGTTTTGAGGCATTTCAATACTGCAATTGAGAAATGTCTCGAAACAAAACCGCAGCTGAACTGTAAGTTGATATACATTCTTCTGCATTTTGTTGGAGTTGGCGTAGTTTACAAACATTACAACATAAAACAATTCTCAATAAAACCCTCTTTTAAGTTACACTCAAACAATTTCAGAAAGAAAACAAAAAATCAGATCAAACTTTGAACTAATACTCAGCAATGCACTATGTTTTAGCTTCTCCGTTTTGATCTACTGCCATAAATTTTTGCAGGAGGTGACGGTGAAAACTCGAAAGCAGCTGCTGAAATCTCCATTTCACCTCTCAGGATCCTCACAACTTCACTAATATCAGGCCTTAGCTCAGGCGCTTTCTGTAGACAAGCCAAAGCCAAGTTAATGCACAGTCCCGCTTCTTCCTTGTTATACAAATCCTTCAATCTCTCGTCCACAAGCTCAAGAACGTTCCCTGACTGAGCCAACTGCCTACACCAGCTCACAAGATTGGCTTTCTCAAGCTTCATCGGCGATGCAAGGACGTGCAAAGGCCTCCTACCTGAGATGATCACTAGAATCAATACTCCAAAGCTGTAGATATCTCCTTTCTCCATCAAGTAACAACAACCTCCGCCTCCGTACTCTGGTGCTATGTAACACAATGTTCCTCTCATGCTAGTAGTGCTGCTTAGCTCGCGGCTGAACAAGTCTCCACTCCACATCTCGCTTCCCATTGATTTGTTCTTCTTCTTGTTGCTGCTGCTACTGCTTTTCCTTCTCCATCCTCTTCTGAAGCTGAACTCTCCCGCTGCTGCTTCTCCTTCTCCTCGGTCTTCCACGGTGTTTTCGCCGTTACCATGGAAGCAGTAACGAAAATGTGGGACTTTTAAACGGTTCTTGAACTTGATTCTCAAGACTCTGATCTTCTTCTTGTTGTTATGTTCTTCCTCTTTCCACCATTCCTCCATGTTCCTATGCTTCTTCTTCTTTCTAGACTTCTTGTGTGTGCTCTCGCTGGTCTCTTCCTTTGCAAACTTCTCTTCTAGAGTGTCAAACCTAGATTCACTCAAACCAGACTCTGCTTTATCCATTGTCCTAGTTGAAACTCCCAGCTCAGGAGTACTAATGGTGATCTTCTTCTCAACATCATCCCACTCCGGATTCTCACTCTCGGTGTGTATCTGACTCCCTATCCACTCCCTAACGTAATCTTTACTACACAGTTCACCGCTCCCTTCTTGCTTCCACCACCAATCTCTCCCCCACTGTTTCCCCAAATCAAGAACCGAGTTGGGACTCACATTCATCTCCTCCTTCCCCTGCTCAAACTCATGATCCTCAACCTCTTTTCCTTTCGCCTCACCTTCCTCCATAGCTAAGCTTATGGAGTTCAAATGCATTGCCTTGATGTTACGGCTTGTTCTGCTGTTCTTGGAAGAGGAGGAAGCTTGGAGAGCAAGAGAGAAATCAACAACCTCATGATGATTCGTTGGTGTACCAGTACCTGTCTGAGGAGTGCTCTCAGAGAGCTCTTGACTGAACATATCAACAACCCCATAACCTCCTTCCTCCACTTTCACTCTAGACAAACCAAAGTCCGAGATCTTTGCCCTAAACTCACAATCAAGAAGAACATTACTCGGCTTGATATCTCCGTGAATCACCGGCGGGTCACACCCAAAATGCATAAACTCAAGAGCTTTGGCAACATCAAGAACGATACTAAACCTCCTCTCCCAGCTCAAGCACGAGTCTCCTTCTTCATTAAAAAGAAGCTCTTGGAGACTCTTGTTGGGCATATACTCGTAAACCAAGAACCTGTGACGATCCTTCTCCACGCAGTACCCCAAAAGGGTCACGAGAAAAGACGATTTTAGCCCTCCCAGGATCTGCAGCTCGTTCTGAAACTCTGCCTCGGACTGAAGCGTGAGGCTGTCGAGTCTCTTCACCGCGAAGAGCTTCCCGTCTCTCGTGATGCCTCTGAAGACGGTCCCGGACCCGCCTTTGCCGATCACGTTGGACTCGTCGAAGTCGTTGGTCGCTAGCTTGAGCTCTTTGTAAGAGAAGACGGTGAGCTTTGATGGAGATGGAGGTGATGATGAGGAGGCGGCGACGTCGAAGAAAGGGATGGTTCTTGAGCGGTTGAGGAGTGATGTCCAGAGGTGGTAGATGAAGTAGATGATTGCGAAGAAGATGAGGAGAGAGGATGAGATTGTGAGGATCAAGAAGAGAGTTCTTGTTCTGTTGTTGTTGAATGGCTTTGGTCGGAGGATTGAGTTTTGTCTTGAAGGCATGTCTCTCTCTCTTCTCTCTGTTTCTTGGCAATTTGAAAGATGGGAATCGTTTCTGAACATTCGGTTATCTCTGCTGAATCTAGTCGTTGAAAATGTCTCTAGACTTGAGTTTAGCTTTAATTATTCTCTTTTTTTTATAGTTTACTTTTTTTAAAAATAAAACATTATAAATCAATTTTTTTGTAATATCGAAAAATAAATCATATAATGAGAAAATCGAGGTTCAAACTGCGTAATAATTACTTTTAGGAAGAAAAGGGTTAAACAATAGTGGAAGGATTTGACAAAAATATAACAAGACAGAAAAAGTTGTAATTTAAAAAAAGAAAGTTAGGAAATGATAATGTTGTTTTAAAATGATGATGTTAATTGCTTTTTGGGGGTAGTGGATCATATAGTGATGTTTAAGATTGGACTTTTATTTGTTAATTTGTATTTTTTTGTCCTAGTCATTTACTTTGCTAGATTAGATTGAGATTATATTTGTTTGAAAAGAAAATTTAAGTTGAATTTTGGGATAATTAGGAGAAGAGATTAGTTAGTTTGTTAACGAGATTCAAGCAAAGAACAAAGAAAGTTGTTAACGAGTTGAGAGGCGAAGTGTTCAAGATCCGCTTTGACTGCTTTGGGAGCTATGCATGTATTTATTGATTTTGTAATTTTGCCCCACATCTTTGGCATTGCATATCGCACCCCCACTTTTGTAATATTGTAAGAACAAGTGAACAACATTGCTTTGATCATACACTCACCGTTGAGAAAGACATTGTAGCTGCTTGGCAAAATGTGCACGAATCTTAAAGACTGCAATAGATTTTTGGGGGGTTTACTTTAAGAGATTTTCGATAGAAATTTATGAATACTACTATTATGGTATAGAAATGATGACAAATTTTTGACAATTATACAAAGTTCACATTTTCCTGAAGGCAAACATGAATAAATAGTAATATATGTATGGCAACTGGCAACATACTATTTTAAGCTATTTTTAGTGTGAGCTAGCATGTTGTTAAATGGTATTAGACTTAGAGTGAGATTTTAACTTTTTGATTGAATCTAACATGTAGATATCTTCTTTTTCACATCAATGTAGATAGCTAATTTCAGAACTTTATCTGTGTCCAATCATGAATGAGAATGGGTGTATTGAATTTCACTTTAAGAATTGAATTTGAATGAGAATAATATATACGTATGCGGTAGTATATTACTTTTGAATTAGCTTATGAATATGAGTTAGATCTATTACAAATAGAGAATAACTAATATGTGATGACAAATATAATGCTTAAGTTCATAAGAAAACAAAAACTATAGAGAATAGGATGTCCCATTCTTGTGTTATGATAAAGTCGTAAGTGGATGTTTTGTAGGCCTACAGTGTCATGTGCACTCAGATTTTGAATTTTATTTCGTTATACAAGAAAAGAATAATAACAAAGAGAGCGAGTCAAGTGTAAAAAGAATCTCCACTGACTTTTTTTGTTGTGTTGCGCTCTTACAATGTTCAATTTTCCATTGAACAATTGCTATCATTCATATTGTTTTCTTTTTAGATATTGGTGAAGAAGACAGTAGACATGATTCAGTCCTCTTCGTAGTTCGGTCGAGTCTCTTTTGTTTTTCCTGATCTTTAGCAGTTTAGCTGGTGACCTTTTTGGTATTTGCTTCTTGTATATACATCCTATAGAAGGATATTTAGGTTACTCTAAGAGAAACATATATATAAACTGTTGTACATTTATTACAAACTAGTTTTTTTTTCACTGGAAGATAATTAGATTGATATAAACCAAATATTACATATGATTTATCTCAAAACGGGTGAGAGCCAAAGGTCACAAGGGGAGTGATCTGTTGGTTCGAGTTTTAGTTTTTTTCCCACGGTAGTGGCATCAAGATTTGCTGCTAAGAGCATTTCTATGTATTCCTAATGGAGTTAGTTTTTATTAAATTTATTTTATTAATAAAAAATATAATAATGAACAAAAAAATATACTAGTAAAAAATAGAGTCGTATTAAAATATTTTTAACTTCAAAACTTATTTTGAAATGAAAAGTTGAATGAAATTAGAGCTGTTCTAACATATTTTAATAGTCGTGAGTTAGAGTGGGTGACAGTTTAAAGAGTTTGATGAATCTACAGAAGCAACTGTAGCTTGAATTTGATGCTCTTGACAGTTGACACAGAGTAATTAATCTAACTATAAGTACCCGAATGTTCTCTCTAAACCTAAAACTTCAGACCAGAACCGATCATATGTATACATGAACACAAAAACACTGGCACTGAATTAACGTTGAGAATATAATGGGCCAAAAACCATTTAGGCCCATTTATAAACCCAATATCAGCTGTCTGAACTGAACGAAACTCAGGTTTTGTCGGGGGGAACTCAGCAGAAGGACTCAAACGCGCAAAGAAGAAGAAGAAAAAAAAGGAAACTCGAAAACGTAAAGAGCGAAATGGGGATAGTAGCAGCGATCGGAGTGTTGTTGCCATTCCCATTCTACTGGTGGCTATGGACGAATCCTCAGTCATGGGTCAATCTCTGCGGCCAAGGAAGAGACCCTTCCACTGCGATGGCGCGTGTGTCTCATGTCCTCAAGGCTGCTCAGCTCCTCTCTCTCTTCTCCGTCGCCTCTCTCTCCTGGCCTCCTCCTCTCTACTTCTGGCCCCTCATGGCCTTTGGCCAGTTCCTCAACTTCAGGTCCCCCCCCAATCTCTTGTCTCATTTTGTTGGATCGAAATCGAATCGATATAGTGATGTAAAGTATGAATCTTTAGTGTCTAATCTCTTGTGGGTTTGTGAAAGTTTGTGTCTTTTTCAAGTTTCAATCATCGTATCTGGTCTCTTGTTCTTGTCGCTTATATCAACTGCTTAGGTGAAGAGTTTGTATAGTGTTTTGTTTTTAAAAAAAAAGGTGTTACATTTTTGCAGGGTATATCAACTGTTAGGTGAAGCTGGAACATACTATGGTGTTAGATTCGGGAAGAACATACCTTGGGTTACAGAGTTTCCGTTTGGGGTGATCAGAGATCCACAGTATGTTGGGAGTGTTATGTCTCTGTTGGCTTGCCTCTCTTGGGTTCCGTTCCAGTACATTTTGCTATGGTGTCTCGGTTATGTTTTCATGATGCTTGTCGAGTCAAAGGAGGATCCAAGTGCTCGTGCCAAATCCATCTCCTGATTATGTCTTGGCATAAACGCACTAGTTAGCTTAGCTCCCATGAAAGTTCAGGTCTACATTTCTTGTTTTCAGCTTTGTACCCAAACTAATTTTATAGTTTCCATGGATAATGCAGCTAGACTTTATACATTTTTGTTAAATCATAACATTATTGGAAATGCTGTGATAAACAAAAGTATAAGATATGTAATAAACAAAACCTAAAGCTTTTTGTCTGTGGACACGTTAAGCAAAATCATTAAGCAAGAAAAATACTCAATAAGTTGTTTGGATCCGTTCTGATGAACTCGTTCATGTATAGTAATCATTAAGCAAGAATAGTACTTTTGGAAGTTATTAGGGTTATCTACTCGTTCAGGCAGACAACTGGTCTCACAAGTTTACTAGCCGCTTTAGAGTTCAGACGTCAAGAATGCCTATCCAAGGACGAAGAATGTCCAAGAAAGAGAGAATAGTTTAACACTGTGCTGCTTAGTTACTTATTCAGTTATGTGTTTGCATTTGTACAGATGTTTTTTTTTGTTGTCAAACTAGGTATTGGAGATTGCATGAAAACGATTACAATGTTGTTACATTTTCAGTATCGCTAGAGATTATAATCTACTCTCTCTCTCTCTCCCTCTTTCTCTCATATGCCAAGTTCAATCTAAAAAAACACTAACAGAATTTGAAACTAAGCTACTTGTCGTTTTGACTCGGTTGGTACAATCTACCGGTAACAGCTGCAGCTAATGCTGCTGTGAAGTTAGGATCTTTTGTCAAGGAACAAGCCATTTGCTCTACCAAAAGTTTCTGAACTTCTGGAAACTCTATTCTTGATGGGCTTGTCACTTTTTTGGTTTCAGTCAGATCAATGGTGGTCACAGGCTCAGCCAAGCTCTTACTTCTGTTGGCAGAAGAAGCTAGACCACCAAGAGAACGGTTTAGGCTACTGTGTGAATTGATTTGTGATGGCATTGGATGGTTATGTTCACCCTCATAAGTTGCTACCAACACGGACTGATCCTCCACACTTCTTTGAACCTAAAGACAAAATCATAATCAGATTAATATGCCTAAGCAAATTCTATCGTTTTTTTCTTCTTAATCTTGATTATTGGTACCTTCTTTTTGACAGAACAGCTTGGAGCACAAGCACATTTGAAGTAAGCTCTTGGGGAGGGATTGTCTCTAGTCACTTTCTGTCCATATTTCCTCCATTGATACCCATCTTTCACAACCTATATAAGCAAGAGCTTCTATAATCAATAAACTGTATATAAAATTTTGAATTTTCTATATATAGATACCAAATTTGACACTTCCTCCACTTTTAAACAAATTTTGATTACATGACGTTTTCAATTTCTACTGTCAATTTATTAATTTTTATATGTAACTATTTATATTTTGCAGTATATATTTTTTGATTAAAGTAGATATTTAATAATATTTTTTTCTAGAAAAGGATAAATTAAATATTTTTAACAAAAACATAATACGTTATTTATTACTAAAGGACGGAGTAGTTTTTATGGAAAGCTTACAAGGGTAGTGTCAGAAGCTTCAGTCTTGTAATAAACCCTTGAGACTTTCTCCTTCACAACAGTCTCTTCTCTTTGCTTCTTACACAGATACTGATCATCTTGATCCGTAGAGCTACTCTCGGAAACTCCACCAACAACTGCCGAGCTATTTACGTCATCTCTCGCTGGAGATTTGCGTTTCTTGGGAGGACTGACTTGGTCTCTCTCGCTCTTGTTAACATATTCCATAAACTGATCCCTCAAGACGTTGTACTTGTCACACATCAAAGTTAACATCTCTGAGAGCTTCTTGTTCTCAGCATTCATTCGATTTAATTCATCCACCAAAGCAGGTGTCTGCAATTATTCATGTACATGTATATATCATGAAGTTAGTAACCAGATGTGTTAACGTATCTAACTTTATAGGACCATTTTTTTGTTAATTTCTAGCAGGTTTTTTCAAGTTTAATATAGAGTAGTATATCTAAAAATCTGTGTGATGTATATATAATATGTGCTTATGCAAAGATATTTACATATGCAAATTTGTAGATAATCGCGATAGTATATAAAATATCATACATTTTCTTGTAAAATATATATATACATATATATATATATATGTGTGTGCATTTGTTCATAAAAATGAATTACTAACACTGACTATGAGTAGTAGGTGAATATTTTTTGAAGATGTAAAGGATCAATAATACAAGAGGAGCATACCGTGGAATCTTCTTCAACTCGCATACGAGTAACACCGATAGTGAGATCTAAAGAAGTATCGACCAAAGACGATGATGAGTATTGGTCCATGGATGTTAAGATTCGTACGATGAATCTTCTTGATTCTTAAGTGTATGTATATGTAAGCTTAGAAAGAACGTTTTGAGATTCGTCGTGTGAGTTCGATCTTATTGACTTCTTCTTTTTTCTCTTCTGGGATTTGTGGAAGAAGGAAGTGGTATTTAATTCTATATATAGGGAGTGTTGCCAGGAAACTTGGTGGAAAGACAGAACAACATGTGCTCTTTTCATTTTCATGCAATAAACTAATGGTCTTATCAATATTCCTTTGACTTTTAGTCTTTGGACTGTCGACTCGTCTCGCTCGGGCCCACACTCGCACACGTATTTGGGGTCCAACTCTTATGAGTTATTACCACCATTTATTTAATATCTCTCCTCTTGATTTTTATTTTGTATAGTTTGGTTGACATTCTTTTTATCTAATAAAAAATTGTATATGATTGGTTATCGATTCAATCCACATAAATAAAATAATTTTATTTTTTGAAAAACACTTTTTCCTTATAAAACTAAAAAAATAAGAATATTTTCTTAAAAACATAAAAACAACACTTTAATAACTAAAATAATCAATTCAATAATAAAAATATTAAAAACTTACAGAAAATTTAATAATGTGTAATATATATATAATTATTTAAATCTATGCATATAATAGGTCAAATAATATTTTTATTTATTTATTTGTGATTTAATTCATTATATGGATATTGTATATTAATATTTTATTTACTTTGTAAATTTCAAAATATCAAATATTGGTTTGAATCGAAAATGATAATGAATCCGATCAAATTTAAGGATTTTTTTCAGTTATAGTTTATCCATATGGTCTCGTGCATTAATTTTATTAAAGCAATAAATAATAAATCATTTGGTTATAGTTTTAAGTTTTTTTTTTGCTTATGTAGTATGAGATTTATTTTAGATTAAGAATTCATTTCCCACATAATTTCCGGTTGATATTTGTATTTTACTAGTCATAGGGCATATGTGAATTGTTATCAATTTACTTAGGGCTAGAAAGAATACCGACACTTAAAGCTAATCAAATCAACAGTTAAAGAGAATTGTTATGAATTTTGTACTTAGATCGAGTATAGGTGAATTGTCATCAAGTTTGTAACTATAGTGAATTGCTACCCATTTTTTACTTAGAGCATAGGTGAATTAGTGTCTAGTAGTGTTCAAAACATGTGTGTATAAATTTTCAAAATATTATAAGTTATGTTTATTAATGCAACTAGGATTTGATATTTCTATTATCTGTTTTTCCTAAAACAATATGTACAAATTTATACAAACATTTAAAAATATATGTAAAATATAAGAGGATGAGCAAAACTACATTAGTTTAAGAAAATAATAATCCAGTATAACATTATAAAAAATGTTGTTAATTTAAAATAATAGATGTAAATTAACATATCAAAAATAATTGTATGAAATAATACAAAATATTATATATGAAATCACATATCTAATTAAGATGGGAACATAGTAATAGATAATATATTTTCATTTTACATATAAATTACAAAATAACTTAAAACTTCTAAACAGAAGAAAAAATATTTATCAGTAGTTATAATTCAACCATTTCAAATATATATATATATATATATATATATATATATATATATATATATATATATATATATATAAATTAAATTAAAATTAAAATTTGGTTGAACCAATTAGATCGGTATGACTATTAACCCAACAACAATGACGCGTTAATCTCCGGTCTGGTTTTCAAAATATTTTATAAAAGACGATGCTTGGTTTAATGCTAATTTGATATACACTCAATGCAACTTTTGGTGCTAACGCACACCGACAACCTTCATTTACGTAATTATGTTTACTCCCAATTAAAGTATCCCTATACTAATTCCTAAAACACTTTCTATAGTTTCTAAAGTATCCATATACTTCCTAAAACACTTATAGCATCTGTAGTTTCTAAAGAAAGATTTATAAAATATAAACATAGATTTATAAAAATGAATTTAAGTTTTAGTATTGTTTATGTTTTCTAAAACTAAAAATTAAAAATATATATAAATCTTAAAATATATAAACACTTATAAATACATACATAACGTAGTGAATTTTCAAAATATTACTGAGCTACATGAATTTATGGGAATATTATTCAGATTTTAACAAAATAAAAATCATTCTTTCATTTAAAATAATAGATGTAACTCAACATATCAAGAATAAATATTTGAAATAATATAAAGTAATAAAGTATTATATGTGAAATCACATATCCAATTAATATGAGAATATAATGTTACATAATATATTTTTGTTATACATATAAATTACAAAATAACTTAAAACTCATAAACAAACATTTTTTATCAATTGTTTGTATCTCAATTATTTTACGTAAATGTTTGTATTGTGTATGAAAATGGGAGAATGGCTTAGTATTCATACTATATTATAAACCTCAGAACTATTCTATGTAGAATGGAAACAAAGAGATGATATAGAGGCATGGGAAAACATAAAGACATCTGATCCCAATAAAAACCATCTTTGAAAATTAGGTTTGTACGTCTTATGGCTAAAATTGTGGTCCATTTCGATCCAGTTTGGTTATGATTTAGTTCGTTTTCATGTAGTTTTAGATAGTAGAAATAGAGATATCGAGTTCAGATTGTTTTTCTAAAATTCAGATGATTTATACTGTTCAGATTTGAAGATTTGGTAGTTCATATAATATTAATATAACCCCAATACACTTCTCAGATAATCCAAAATTTGTAATCTATTAGATATTTACAAACATAAATGTCAGTTTCATAATCAAACAAAACTCCAAATTTAATTTGTAGAGAATATTATTTATGAGATTTTTTTTCATCTGCGGTATAGAAGGGTAGATGTAACTCATATATTTTGGAATTGTGATTTTTATGTATAATATGGCAATTCCTTAAAAATTAAAGTTTTTTTCAACAACTAAGTGCACAAGATATCTCAACATGAGGTTTTCAACCCAAATTAAAGTGTATATATAAATAAATATTAATATATAAATATGGGTATCTGAAAATCATGAAAAACTCAACCCAAAAAAATTGATTAGATGTTTAATAAAAAAAATTTATCAGCACTTCAATCTTTTTATCTTATCAAAAATAACATATATTATCTTATACATAATCTTAAATTATATATTTATCATAAAAGTAAACAAAATCTAATTAACAAAATGTTCTTATTTTAGTCTAATTATAAATGTGTTTCATTTTTAAAAATTTGATACCATCCAATATACTGAAATGTGAATAACCAGCCATTTTTAATATGAACAATCAACTCAAATATTTATTAATATTAGAGTGTATTAATTTTCAAAAATATTACAAGATAAGCTTATTAATAAATTTTCAAATATTACTGAACTACATGAATTTAATAAAATAATAATCCAATTTTAATATAATATAAATTATTTTTAAGCTAAAATAACAGATGTAATTTAAAATATCAAAATAAATATTTGAAATAATAAAAATATTATATTTGAATCACATATCCGACTAAGATGAGAATATAATGATATATAATTTATTTTTGTTACACATAAGACTTGCAAAATTGCTTATAACTTATAAACAGACATTTTTATTAATTTTATTATTAAATTATTACGTAAATTTTTGTATCCGTACATTAGCAAAACAGAATCACCTAGGACCTAATACTTAACAACTTCACGGCACGCAAGATAACAGAAGGCATCATAGTCCAATGTGTGGGTTCCATATACCCTGACAATAAAAAATCAAAATTATATCAAGATTTTGGCATGGAAGTGTGATATAGCACTTTTCGTGAAAATATAAGATTTGACAGTTTTGTGAGAAAAAACGTGAATGCAATTATAACGAGAAAACATGATTTTATTTTTAAAATATTATATAATTATAAAAATTAATATAAAACTAATTATAGTACTGAAAAGTATTTAAGTATTTGGGGTTTTAGATGTAAATTTTGCCTCATAACTATATATTTTAGATATAACTTAAATGAGTTATTTTTTCAATAAATAAATAAGAAACTAGAGATTTTGAAAAAAAAAATTGGTCCAGTTAGATCTTTTTATATCAGAATTTGAAAAGATACATACCTTAAATTAGACATGTTTCAATCTATAATTTATCTATAAATGTACTTCTGTGTCTTTCTAATTTCAAAAACATCATTA
Organism: Hirschfeldia incana; assembly: GCA_026261945.1. Classification (NCBI taxonomy): domain Eukaryota; kingdom Viridiplantae; phylum Streptophyta; class Magnoliopsida; order Brassicales; family Brassicaceae; genus Hirschfeldia; species Hirschfeldia incana. Next base: position 305,908 of record JABCMI010000095.1, on the reverse strand, counting down.
TTTGATTATCAAAGATGAAAGTTGCATCCAAACTTTGGTTTACTGGTTTGGTTATGCTCACAATTCTTCTGATCGGTTTGTATTATTTACATTTAAATCTTTATTACCTTATTATATAATCAAATCTGAAATAAATTTTCTTTGATGTCATTTATTTTGTATATATATGTCTAATTCTATGATATTGAGTTTAATGATTTTCGTAGAAAAATCAATGATTAAGAAAGAAGATATTTAGCCTTTCAAATTTTTTCTCTTTAAATACGCAGAAACTCTAAACATATGTTTTTTAAAAAAATGATTTTTATTTTAAATATGAAAACTAAAGTTATGTTTAAATTATTATAATTACATGAGAAACAGTGACTGTTCAGAAAGGAAAAGGTGACAAACATGTCGTGAAAATATACAAAACAAATGTGGAACATGTAATGCTAATAGCTGTAAAGTTGAATGTGTCAAAAGGCATAAACTAGGGAAGGGTGTTTGCAGAAATGATAAGAACAATAGACCAGTCCTATGCATATGTGGATATCAATGCCCTCTCTGAATTTTTATCTACACAGAAACTCGAATAATATTTATGCCTTTGTCGAAGAACAGAAAAAAAGTTGTTCTCAAGTAATAAGATTGAACTGTGGTCACGATTAGAATAAGATAGGAAACTGATTTCTCAAGTAATAAGATTGAATTGGTTTGTCATAAGAGTTAAGTTGTACTGTTAATTCGAAATATGGTAGAATATATATATATATATATATATATATAATTTACATAGCGTTCTAATAATAAGCCGGCTCTGAAATGGAGAAGATTTGGTCTAGCGGTGAGACAAACATAACAATGCTAACATTTTACCATGTTATTGACCTAGAAAACATGGTAAGCTCTATTTTTTTCAACCAGTAAAAGAAACAGACAACAAGAATTCTTATACAATACAAGAACTCTTTAAAAAAAGAACTTAAAGCATGATTCAACACATTTGCTGTTATTAATGTTTAAAAAAACATATGCTATTATCTTATTTTGTCATGTAATTTTACAGGGAAATCACATAAAAACCTTCAAAGTGAAATCTAATAACATTTAAACCTTGAAATTTTTTTCAGTATATATTAAACCTTCAAATGGACTTTTGTATCATAATTTGGAGGTTTAAATTGACTTTTGTATCATAACTTGAAAGTTTCTGCTAGTGGATGTCATTTTGAAGGTTTTTATGTGATTTTCCTGTAATTTAGCTAATAGACCTAAACATTAGACATCAGTTATAATGCTTTTAAAGTTAACTACATACATAAAGTAATGAGAGCGAACGACGTGCAGGATAATAAAAGAAATGACCGAGTATTGATTTATAATAGGATTATAAATGTAGTAAAGGCGTGCTTAATTAGACAGATTAATGTTCTGTTTAACAATTGATTGCATGTGGTTAACGAAGAATAATATGTAGGATGTGTACAGTAGTAATAGTATTATAGAGTGTGCGGAACGTGGTTAACATGTCTCTAATGCGAGTCGCTATAAACAATTGGGAGATTCTTCTTGGGTAGTCATTAGTATTATTATAAATTATGTAAACGTGTGCCTTTCTTCGTTTCTTCGGTCAAAGTCAAGCCGTCGCGGCTTTTCAAAAACAATTGGACAAATTGACGACGAACTTTATCGCATCTTAATTTCCTTCTTCTTAAGTTTTCATTAATTAAATAAACCTTCTGATTCACGAATATCAAATTAGAATATATTTTACTCGAATATTTTACGAGTAAAATTAGAGATAGCCAAAAAACATATATTGACCTCAAGCATATATCACTATCTGACATAGAAACTTGACTAAGCTAGATATGGGATCACCATGTACCGATCATTTTGGAATTTCTCCTGCATTGCAGTATATAATATTATTTAGTCCTTTCTTCTTTTTTACTCCTTTCACAGCTCATTCTTTCTATGCATAAATATATTTTTTTAACTAGAAAGATCAAACCCAAATCTATTAAAGATACAAACTTAACTTTTGGATAGAAGTACAGCCCACGGTCTACGGATAAATCTTTTTCTGAGCATTTAAATGAGACGAAAGCAATATTTCATATTAGTATAGCCAGCAAAGTTTGAACCATGATTCGCCGTATTAGGTTATTTGCCTCAAGTGCCACAGGACTGCCGCCATTGGTTAACCACATATAAATGTTAATTACTGAAAACATATACAAAAATCTCACGCATTGTAGAACCGAACTATCTTTAGTTTGTAAAATATGTATGTTCAGCTTGTTTTGTTTTAGAACCTAGATGAGCTCTTATTGTATTCCTAAAATCTTTAACCTGTAATCGCTATAAAATATTCATTAACTACATATCTATAATCATAATATTCCGGAGTAGAATGTTGATTCTTAGAACTTGTTCAAGCGTTTAAAAAACGAGCCCCTATAGGCTAATATCGCAAAGGAAAAGCATGTCTACTAATAGTTTCTATATAGAGAAACAAATTGAAATAGGTTGGTTAGTTAGTTTCTATATGCTAGTCACAACACAGCGAACAACTTGGATATAAACCAGAATTGCTTTTTTTTTCTTTTTTAAAGAAGAAAAAATCGTAACATGAAATCATTTCGAACTATTTGTTAGTTAGACTCAGTTTACACATTTATTTGGTCAGAGACTATTCAGTATATGCATGTCTTTGGGAATGGATTAGGATGTCCAAGAAAAAAAGTCTGGCCGACCAAACAATAATTGAAACTGTATAGACAAAAAAAGAGTGGGTAATGAGATATAGGACGTCAGTGGTGATGATGAAGTCATGAAAATAAAAATACAAGTACAAAAAATCAACCAAAAAATAAAACTATTCGCGTTCAGACAGAACAGAACAGAAGCAGCGAGGTTACAAAAGCACAATTCCTCTCCTGTGTTTCAAAGACTTTGACCGTTGACCACGCTGACTCCGGAACTCCTTACGCACGACTGGTTTGGTTTAGTTCCATTCCTTCCCTATGTCTTCTTCTTATTTCTCTAAGAAATCGCCACCCAAGTATATTTTGTAAATTGCATGATTTAAGGTATAATATTGAGAAGTCTAAAAGCCGTATATCTTATTAGACTAGAAAATGAAATATTTAATTGACATAACCAATTTCACAACGAACATGCACTATACACTAGTTTTCTTTGGTTTGCAAGTATCACTTTCTCGTTGGAACATCATGGTCTGATGATAAGAATGAGCTCTTTCTTCCACTCGGTTGCGAGTTCGAACTCTATTGGAAAAAACTATTTCATGAAGTCTCTAGACACCATACAAATATAGCTTTATATTTTAGATTGTTTTTTTTCTTAGAGATTTGTCTGGATTCTATTCCAGATAAAAAATAAGGAAAATATTATTTTCTTTATACCTTTTTAAAAGAATGGTATTGTGATTAATATAATATCATACACATAATTGAATTAATATATGTTAAAAAAATAAATTGATGGTGACATATTTGATCCAAATTAAACAAAAACCATTCGATGAAACTGAATTCTCGATCAATTTTTATTGGTGGTGTATATATTTTTTTTTATCGATGGATGAACTCTTAAAGTATTATTATTTTAGTTTGCCATGAAAATTCTGAATCAAATAGTTCAGTTTTTTTTTCAAAAAGCATATATTTACTAAGACAAAAATTTACAAAATTATACTCCCTCCTTTTTTGAAAAAGTGTCACTTAGACACTTTTCACACATATTAAAAAAATTATTAAAATATATTTATGTTTTCGTTAATATCACTCTTCTAACTAATAGTATTTTAGATAAATAATTTTATTTATAAGATCAATGCATTTTGCAATTAATTTTGAGTTGAAATATTGTATACATTGTATTGATACTATAGAATGACAATCTTTATAAAACAAGAAAAATCAGCTAAAGTAACACTTAATAAAAATTAGAGGGAGTATTTACAAAAGTAAAACTAAGTAGCTAAGCAGTAGGTCCACCAGAGATGCATGAACTTGGCTAAAGGAAGATGCCGTACAACTGTACAAGTCAAGGGTTCATCCACTAACAAAGGTCTACAACACGTGTTTTCTATTGAATATTATTATGACAATAGGATGTATTTAAGCAGTAGGTCCACTGCACTAGAGATTCTTTAATCCCTCTTGCCTTTTTGGAAATGGTCTCTTGTTTTTTGTTTTTGATGTCTATGTTCACTTAATTTTATGACCAAGTATGAAAACCAAAGACTAACCCCAAATCTTTCATTCTACTCCTGCGCCTTGTTTTACTTTTCTTCTATATCGCACGCCAACGTTTATGCCTAATTTAGTAGTTCGTTTTCGTACATTGGTAGATGAAAAAGGTTGTATAATACGTTGCCCCTTGCTCTTGTTGTGACTATCTCTAACTATAGAAATTTAGAAACTTAATTACGTATCTATACTATATAACGATTTTCCGTAATGGAACTTTCACGTTTAAAGTTAAAACGACTAATATCAATACTATCTTAATGATAAATTATAAATAACTTATTTGTAGTTTATCATTAGTGACTTTTCGCAATGAAGTTCATATGTTTAAAGTTAGAGCGATTAATATCGATACTAACTTTAATGATTAACTATATATATTTTTTTTGTAATCTATCATTAAATATTATAATAAATACGTGAAAAATTAAACTAAAGAAAATACTATCGCGGGGCTAAAAAAAAATCGTTATATTCTTTTACTTTTTGTGTTGATAATTACAAAAGAAAATCATGCAAATTCATCTTACCTAGTAGAAAACAAACATCAGCTAGGCTTATCTATATTTATCGTTATGGTTATTGATAAACTTATTGTAGGTTGGATTATGATTGATTAATTTGTTTAGCGGTTCTAGATGTATAGTTATTAACAAAGCCATAAGATATATATGATTTTACGTGTGTTTTTGGCGTCCTGAATCATACAAACGATACAAATCACAGAAGCCTTGCGTGTAGAGCATACTATTATTATTTTCTTAGCCACCAGAGCAACAGTGGCCCCGTGGGTTGCACGTTTTCCTCTGACGTTTATTTTGTAGTTTAAATATTTAATTTGGAAAGGCTTTCGTTTCTTTTGTCATTTATCTGTTTTGTTTTATCGAAACAATATTATATTTTTCTCCGTGGTAGATAGCCGACCAAAACAAAAAGGACTTGTCCATGGATAGTGTAAACGGCTTCTATCGATTCAAGTATTCTCTTGTTGACAAATTCGTTTTAAGAGTCGCATAGCCCATTCAGTGATAAACTAGTGAAGTACTAATACTAATTTCATACTACTATTCTTGTCAATTTTTTTTTTTCTGCCAATGATGTTGTAACCAACTTTTTATAACATTGACTATGATAGCATGTTGCTTTGAAGCAGTGGACTGAAACTTAACTGAAAAATAAATATGAACCCATTTTATACATTTTACTTTGTAAAAAGACAAGCACTGTGGCATATATAAAAAACATATCAGTTTACTCGTCTACTACGTTGCTGAAATCATAGTTGTATTGTATTAACTGATTTTACCTTGACTGGTTCTAGGGGTTGGTGTTTCAGGTCGACTATTTCGGTATTTTTATATAGGGTTAATAATTTGTTAAGGTACTTTTACATTTTGGACCAGGTTCAGGTAATTTAGACCGGGTCTGATTTTTGTATTTTTCACAAAGTTATATAGTTAGTTCTTGCAAAAAGCAAATGATTAAACCAAAATTTTATTATAATCTTAGATCATGAAACAAATCCCTAAAATCTACGTATCCATGATCTTAAATAGCTTAACCAAAACACAGATAAACATGAAAATGTTTGAAGATTAAATACCTGAAATCTTCTTCTTTGGAGAAGAAGCCTAAAATAATATTTATGTGTGGTACTCAGTTTGTTTAATTTGAATGTTATCTTTTGGATTAACTAAAAAATCATGAATATCAAGAATTTTAACCGACTGCACGAGGTCGGCTACATTGAATAGAAAATAAAAGATATAGATTTTGTATAAGGTACATATATGTTTGGATGACTTTGGGTAATGTTTCGGGTTTCAGATATATCCGAGATATCCAAACTCATTCAATACAAAATTGAATATTTTGCTAATTCGGTTTGGAATTTTTGAGTTGGTTCGAATTTCATTTGGATACGAGTAAGCTTGCTCATGCCTAACTGGTTCGATATGTAAATATCATTCCTCCTTTCAGCCTTTTTTCCTTTTCTAGAAACCAACGTGCATTATATGCTTAATATGTAAAACCCATTTTATATTTATTGGTTGTTAGAACCAAACCCATATACTTTCTCACACCTCGCTAAGAGTCCAAACTTTAAAAGTCATAACTGAAAGCCCATATTTAGCATTAACGCACTTACCCAATCCTAGCTTCATGGACCCTTGTGTTTAGCCAGTATCCTATTATATAAAATGCGTCCGCGCGCGGGTAGTCGGTAGAACCTCTATAAATTAATAATTGGTAAATTAATAATCTTTATAAAATAATAAAATTTGTCGATTTTAACTTAGGCCGGTGTAAAGTATGATACAAATCGATAAAATAATAAGATAATAATATTTTTAAGATTCTCATATAAATATACAGTCTCATTAAAATCAAATCATAAATTAATAATCTATCTATATATTTTTTATATAAGTACAAACTCAACATTATATTTTTGGTTTTAAATTTACAATGAAAATACCTCTATTTTTAATATTTCTATATATTTTTAATATTTAGTAAAATTATATCCAAAACCACGTAACAATTCTATGAAACATAAAAATATATATATCATTCATGTCAAATTTCTAAAATTTAAAAAGTTTATTTACAGTAAAATCAAATATTTTATTATTCTATAAATAAAAAAGTTCACAAGAAAATTTTGTAAATTAATATCTCTATAAATTAATAAAAATTTAAAGTCTTAGCATTATTAATTTATAGAGGTTTTACTGTATATGTTTTTCACTTTCATTTTTACTTGTTTCTCATTTCAAGTGTTATATATATTTTATATGTTTTAACATAATATAAGTTGCATATTATTATATTTACAATAGACATTTCCAATGTAAATAGTGTGGTCATATTATTTCGTGTTTATAATTGGCGGCTATATCATATATTCCTCATAATCTATTAAGTATATTGAAATGTTTATCATATACTAAATAATAATATGTAAAAAAGTACACTGATTTTACAGTTATATTGAAATGTTTATTATATACTAAACTAACGGGTCAATATAATATATATGAATCAGAAACTATTTCTAAACTATAATTATATTCTATATTTTTTCAAATTATAGATTTAGATTTAATTCCTCATGAAAAAACCTTAAGACTTACATTTTAAAAATTTGGAATCTAAAAATCTATGAACCATAACTATAATTGATTTACTGTTTTATATTAAATTATGAATCATTTTAAATTGACAGTTAGCTAAAACTAAAACCCAAATTAAATTAAATTTTATGACAAAATTGATCCAGAGTAAATTTGAAATTGGATTTCATTCAAGATTTTTTAGTTAAGTGCTGATTTAAAATAGTTTATAGTTTACTTTAAAATAATAAACCAATAAATCATGTTTAATGTGTTTTTCAGATTGTGAAATTTTAAAGACATAAAAGAATTAAGTCTTGGAGATATATAAAACATGATCATTAATGGAAGACATCTGATAATATAGTATAGTTATTTTATTTTGTAAACTAATAATATATTATAGTTCTTGTGAATAAATAATTAGTCGACTCTATATAAATATAATATGCATGCAATTTATCACACTATTGCGCCATCATTATATTTCACATACCTACATCCGTAAAGTCCCCAAATATATATTAGAATATTATCAATTTATATGATATATTAATGCTATATGCATCACACACATACATACATTAATACATGCAGATTGTCACGAACATTCTTACATATATGATATATCTACACTACACCGGTAGATTCTCTAGTTCTCTTATACATTTTCAATATATATAATTTGTCACGATCGTTTCATATACATCTACACCGCTTGATTCTCTAAATATGTTCAGTGTATACATAGCTTGTCGCGTTCGTTTCATAGACATCACACCGGTCGAATCTCTTATATGTATATATTTTTCAATGGACTACACTAACTGGACCATCAATAAAGATAAGAACGCATGCATACGTAACGCAAGTCAACATCCATATGTGGCCAGAAAAATCATAATGGTATCTACTTGTTTTACATTGACTGGTAAACAGTGTCCTTAGTTTCAAATTGCGGTAGAAGACTTTGGTATCCCAATTAGATGTAGACGTTTCATATTTTTATTTCTTTTTTTTTTGGGGGGGGGGGGGGGGAGGAGGGGGGTGTTTGATTATATTTCAATAAGGTATGTCATACCAGAACAATGTACTGTGGTATACTTTTTGTCATTTGACAGAAATTACACTGAAAACCAAACAGTTTAATTAATATAACAAAATCTGGGTCTGGTATTATGGTATTCCATTTCTGTCTCGATTTTTAAAGATTTGTATTGTTTTGAAATGGACTATATAGTAGTTTATGTAGCGAGCTTAAAGTCTTAAATACGTGTAAAATGTTTCAGTAAATCAGATATAAAGATGGTATATTTTTATGCTGATATCCGCCCATCTTAATTTGGTTTAATCAGTTAGCTGGTTTTCTTTTTATTTTGGCTTGATACTTGATAAGTAATGGCCGTAGATTGTGGGGGGTCGAATGTAGCTGACACCGACATCTGACTGTGCTCTTTTTTTTGTATGAATTGCAATCAACGGTTCTCATTTCTTAGAGCGTACGGGTTAAAGGCAATAAAGCATATAAACAGATTAAAAACTTTAATCTTCCGTCTACAGAATAAATATTCCGAACCTTCTTCTTTTATTATTTCGATACCTAAAGTATTACTCTATTAACTTAACCTATTTCGAACTTTAACCTATAGCATTGTAGGGGATGATTGGTAGTGGCTGTAAATGCTTTAGAAAGCTAAAATTTAGTTTAGAGATATATGTAAACCAATCAAGCTTTCATTTTCTTAATATTCTCACAGCAAAAAAATCTCTACAAAATTAAAATATGGCTGTATAAAGATTTATTTCTAGAGCAAAATATAAGTGCTTTAACAAGCTACAAACTAAGAAAATATGGTTTTTGGCTTTTGCTTGAAAATAGATAGTTAATTAGGTGTTTAGCCCACGGACGCGGGTATAAATATTTTATAACTACTAATTAATAAATTTATTACTAAATAAAAAGTATAACATAAATTATTATTTATGTTTCCATTTATTTTTTTATGTAATTGTTTGTAAATCTTTGTATATTACAGTATATTTAGGAATTAATTTATTTTCAAAAATATAGATATCATTTTTTCAAATAATATAAAATTAATAGTTTTACTTGATTGTTTAATTACGTCTTTTCTGTTTTCTAATTTTTATTTTTTTATTAAAATAATTTTAATGATAACAATAATATATATGAATTATCTGTATATTATTTTAAAAAATACTTTTAGATTTAGATAATTCTTATCATTATCAAATTTAATCAATTACCTGATAAAAATATTAAAATTTGTTTTTATTTTATAGGTAATTTATATATTTTATTCATTAAGGATATAAACGATATAAACAGTGTAACTTTTATGTCTTATAATTGATTGTAAATCTTTGTATATTACAATATATTTAGGGTTTATCTTTTTTTTAAATATATATATATATATATATATATGTGTATATATATATATATAATTATATAATTAAGAATTTTAATTGATTATTTTATTATGACTTTTCTGTTTTTTTTAAGTTTTAACTTTTTGTTAAAATATTTTTTCAGATAACAACAGAATATATATATATATATATGAATTATCTGTATAATTTGAAAATACTTTTAGATTTGGATATTTTTTATCACTATTAATATTAATAATTTAATTGATTATTTTATTATAACTTTTCTGTTTTTTTTAAGTTTTAACTTTTTGTTAGAATATTTTTTCAGATAACAACAAAATATATATATGAATTATCTGTATAATTTGAAAATACTTTTAGATTTGGATAGTTTTTATCATTATTAATATTAATCAATTATCTAATAAAAAATTAAAATTCGTTTTTATTTATAAGTAATTTTATATTTTATTCATTAAGGATAGTATCGATATTAACCGCTCTAACTTTTAACGTGAGAGTTCCGTAGCGAAAAGTCACTTCACAAATTTGACTTTACTAATATAGAATAATACCAAACAATATATAAATATTTTAGTAAGAACTAAAGAGAAAAACCCACGTACATTATTCAAAAACTAAGAAAATATGATTTTTGGCTTTTGCTTGAAAATATGTAGTTAACTAGGTGTTTAGTCCGCGGATGCGGGCATAAATATTTTATAACTACTAATTAAGAAATTTATTACTAAATAAAAAGTATAACATAAATTACTATTTATGTTTTCATTTATTTTTTTTATGTAATTGTTTATAAATCTTTGTATATTACAGTATATTTAGGAATTAATTTCTTTTCAAAAAAATAGATATCTTTTTTCAAATAATATAAAAATTAATAATTTTACTTGATTGTTTGATTATGTCTTTTCTGTTTTCTAATTTTTTATTTTTTTATTAAAATAATTTTTATGATAACAATAATATATATATGAATTATCTGTATATTATTTTAAAAAAATACTTTTAGATTTAGATAATTCCTATCATTATCAAATTTAATCAATTATCAAATAAAAAGATTAATTTTTTTTATTTTATAGGTAATTTATATATTTTATTCATTAAGGGTATAAACGATATAAAACATTGTAACTTTTATGTCTTATAATTGCTTGTAAATCTTTGTATATTACAATAAATTTAGGGTTTATATTTTTTTAATATATATATATATATATATATTTTTTAAATTTTATAATTAAGAATTTTAATTGATTATTTTAATATGACTTTTCTGTTTTTTTAAGTTTTAAATTTTTGTTAAAATATTTTTTCAGATAACAACAAAATATATATATGAATTATCTGTATAATTTGAAAATATTTTTAGATTTGGATAGTTTTTATCATTATTAATATTAATAATTTAATTGATTATTTTATTATGACTTTTCTGTTTTTTTTTAAGTTTTAACTTTTTGTTAAAATATTTTTTCAGATAGCAACAAAATATATATATGAATTATCTGTATAATTTGAAAATACTTTTAGATTTGGATAGTTTTTATCATTATTAATATTAATCAATTATGTAATAAAAATAAAATTCGTTTTTATTTATAGGTAATTTTATATTTTATTCATTAAGGATAATATCAATATTAACCGCTCTAACTTTTAACGTGAGAGTTCGTTGCAAAAAATCACTTCACAAATAATAGTATGATAATTACAAAATCTAGTTTTCCTATATTTTAGGGAATCTCTTTTCTTAAAATCTTGATTGGTAAAAAAATGGTTTTTACAAAAAAAACCAAAGACTATCTGAAAAACCACAAACAATCAACCTCTAAATTTAGGATTTTACATTGTATAATAATAGGTTCTTCTGCCAGTTATGTAACAAGTAGTACAGATAATAAAGTCAATTCTATAAATAATAGAGACAATTTGTCAGATATACCATTTATGGGACAAAATTAGCAAACTAACCCACGCGCCTATTAATCCCATTTTCCTGTTCATATTTGTCTACCCTATTCCGATTTTACCCTTGCTTAAAGACACGTTTCATTTCATAGGATAGCGTTTCTAGGATTCTAGGTTGCTGTTAGAAATAGGGTTGTCTGTACTTTCTTCTAAGCCACATGTTTATGTTGGTCTTCACGCCCATTTACACAATAATGTTTACATGATCTGCGCAAATATCAAATTATTATTATACGGTGAGAAGCGAAAAATATTAAAGTTTCATAATAAAATTGTGTTCATTTATTTATGTTTTTTAATTCATAAAGAATCATGTAATGGTAAAAGAATAAGAACATTAATAAGATATGTACCAGTTAATAAATAGAAGGTCAACAATAATACTACTTATAGCAATTACAATTTGAGTTGGCATGATTTGAAGTACAGTTTTAGGTTATAATTCAGAAATACATATGCGGCTGTTATCTTTCCCCTCCATTTTCTTAGGTAACTATGTAAGGTGTATTCGAAAATCTAAAAGAAATTTGAGAGAAATATGTTTTTAACAAAGCTTGATCTCACATTGATTAATGGTGACTATCAGCAAGATCTGGTTGCTCATTACCTATTCCAAAGAAGAGATAACTACCATACTGTACTAGTGGAACTTTAGCCGCTAAGATAATACTTTATCGGGGTAACAATAATCTTAACATCTAATTTCGGGATGTATTAATATATGTGTATACTCACTGTTAGCTGCTACATCACAATCTTACCATCCTAATGTAAAATGTTGATATATATCTAAATTTAAGAAAGTGTAGATTTCACTTTAGGGATTATTGTAACTTTTGAATGTCAGTATGATATTTGTTAGTGGTTAACAATTATAATATTCTATAATAATGTCTATAGCAGTTACGAGTAATCTTAGCTGGAAAAAAAACATTTGGTGTTAACGGCTAAAAGAACAAACATGTATGTATACTTATTGTTAGCTGGTACATCGCAACCTTACCATACTAATATAAAATACTTAGTCGTAGTTACTTACTGCAAATAAGACAAATATATCTTATTAACACATGATGTTTTAGGAGATACTTTAATACTTAACAACTACTGTCAACAAAAAAATTGTTTGCAATATCACCTCTCCTCTCTCACCCCAGCATAAGATCTATAATTTGACTAGTTAAAATCATATCATATAAGATCATTCTTGGGCGTTCGTATAAAACAATGATCAATAAAAAAGTATGAGCATTTAGTGAGTTCACACAAACACACTAAATGTTTGCAATCTAGGACTTGAACAGTGCACACAAGTAGATATGTAACTTAGATATGCTAGGTGTTAAAATTGTACCTTGAATATGTAACTTGAACAGTGCACACAGAGCACAAATTGTAACTTGCAAATGTTAGGTGTTAAAATTGGTTGTAGCGGATAATCCGAAGAGTAACATTAATTGTATGAGTTAGACGCTAAACAACTTATTACTTGCGCAAATAAAGTGTAACATGGACACTTTTATCTTAGGTGCCATGTTGTCCACGACCTTATCTTCTACCTCACTCTCCCATACCAAATCATTTTCAAAATGTAGCATCCTCTGTAATGGATATCACCTCTGCCTGCAGTAAATACAAGAGGGTTCAATATGCTCAACTAACATCATTAACATCTACTAGTTAACTTGAATGCAAACTTGTAATTTAGAGCTTTCTTTGCAAAATGTGGTATTTATCAAACTTGTATTGCAGAAATATGAAAAAAGTAAAATTGAAAATGTCACTGCTACAAAAATCCACTCATTATTCTTAGCAGCTAGTATTAATTGTAGACATTAAGTTGCAAGATAGTTCCGCATATGAAATTATACCCTTTAACATATTAGTATTATGAGTAACTGAAAACTGTATTTCAAAGATATTTCTTACCTCGCATTCTCTGTATTTTTTTCACTCTGAGCATCCGCAAGACAACATACTGACTGAAATTGTCGGAAAATGAATGGTTCTCAGTTTCTGATATGATCTTCCTAAACGTGGTGTTTTGCATAAACGCTACATCTTCCAGATCTAGAGCGACGATTATGGATTCAATCATCTTTGATTTGTGGTTGCTTTAACCCTTTCTCCAATGGGTTCTTCATCTGCTGCAAACATACGCCATGGGAGATACAATTCATCCACATCACCGATTGTTAAGCTTCTGTGTTCTGTAAAATAAATAAAGAATATCGTTTTTATTATAAAAGTGGAGACAAATAAAATGGTATTTGTTTCCTCCTCAAAACAAATGAGCTATTTAATTCGGTAAATGATGACTTTTCATCCAGCATGGAAGTCTTTTATTGATTAGGTAATAGGCTAGTTAGAACGTGGCGTATAATAGGGATTACTATCTAAATACACTGACACAATATCTAAGAGTATGATAGCTTAGGCATATAGATCTATAGGGGCTGTTTCGTATTAATGAAATTATAACAGTGATTCAAACAGTGATAGGGCATTTTGCTAATTTTGTCATTTTTCATGTATATACAACCTAATTTCTCTAAATAATACCAGTAAATCTTAATTTACAAAGAAACAGGATTGTTGATTACGAGACGAGCTGAAAGCCATCCGAGTACACTTTTTCTTCACAGAGAATCTATCGGAAAAGAAAAACTGAAAGTGGATGGGACCCACATCGATCGAGATCCAATCGTTACACACACGCGCGAAGCTTCATCCGGGACCCACTATCCTAGTTGTTTGTGTATATATCTTGAGATTAGGTAAAAAAAAAAAAAAGGGGGTTAACCTTAGAATATTCTGCAAAAAATGTATTTTTCTTACTTATCTAAGATAAAACTTTAATTTTTCTAAAGAGTTAACCTTAGAATATTCTGCAAAAAATACTACCCTACAATTTTGTTGGATTAGATCGTAACAAAAATTGAGAAAGAAGAACACTCGAGACAAAACAAAATCGTCTTTAAATGTACTTTGAGGTCCCAACAAAACAGAACTCCGTCTTGTCCGTCAGTCACAACCTTTGAACTGCCCTCTTTTGAGATCTCTCTCTCACCCTAACCTTTTCGTGTTTCTGCTAACACTTCTTTTGTTCTGAGATTCCAAGGTTCTTCTTCTACAAAATAAATAAATAAATTATTCACTAATTAAATCCACCATTTTGACTAATATCTCCTTAAATCTCTCCTCCCTTTTCTATTTATATTGCTTTCTGTCATAGTAAAAAGACTCAAAACCATTACACAAAAGAGATTACTTACTAACTAGGAAGAGATACGGCGATGGCGGCTTCAGCATCTGAACGTCCACAATTTATCTCGAGCAACGGCGGAAACAGAAGCTTCTCCAACGACCCGCTCATCGACAACTCTGATCCTAATCAGATTATTGTCTCTGAGGTTAGGCTTTTATAATCCTTTTTTAAAGATATCTAATCTCTAGATTTACCTCACTTGAATATGTCGATAACCAAGTTTGTAGATTTGCATGTGTTCTAATCTTCTAAAAACTCACATGTCTTCGATTGATTGGTGATTTGTGATACTAAATTACTAGTTAAACAGTTGTTTAAGAGTCAAGAAATCGCTGTCAGAGTCAACGTATCAGACTTAAAACACATAGATAATCTTAATTTGATTTGTTTTGATTAATAATTTTATTTGATTTCTTTATGTATATGTTTGCAGAAGAAGAGCTGGAAGAATTTCTTTGCCTACTTAGGACCTGGTTTTCTTGTTTCAATCGCATATATTGATCCTGGAAACTGTAAGATCATCATCAAAGAGCACATGCACTATGTTAATATCATTTTCAGTAATTAAATAAATGATTAATGCTTCTTTTCTACTTTTGTTTTGTGTTTATGCAGTTGAGACTGATCTGCAATCCGGAGCACAATACAAGTATGAGGTGTGTAACTCATATATAGTTTCAGTTTTTTTTTTAATTAGAAGAAAAATATTGATTTCTTTGTAATATAAAAACAGTTACTTTGGATCATATTGGTGGCTTCTTGTGCTGCTTTGGTTATTCAATCTTTGGCTGCAAATCTTGGTGTTGTCACAGGTTTAATAAAAGTCAACTCTTTGGTTCTAAATTGTATACATCAAGTTATCAATTTGCTAATTCCATTTGGCTTAATATGATCACAGGAAAACATTTGGCTGAGCACTGTAGAGCCGAATACTCCAAAGTTCCAAACTTTTTGTTGTGGGTTGTTGCTGAAATTGCAGTAGTTGCTTGTGACATCCCAGAAGGCACCACTCTTTACTGTGTTTCAAAAAACGTTTATTTGATCTAATATCTCTGTTTGTGCTTATTTTCATAATATGTTTCATTTTTACAGTTATAGGAACAGCTTTTGCTCTGAACATGCTTTTTAGCATACCGGTCTGGATTGGTGTTCTTCTTACAGGCTTAAGTACACTTATGCTTCTCGCACTTCAACAATACGGGGTATCCTTTTTTTAACTATCTTTGATCGGTTTGATTTTAAGGTGCTGTGTTTGGTCAACTCTTATGATGTTTTTCTTATAGGTGAGAAAGCTTGAGTTCTTGATTGCATTTCTTGTGTTCACAATTGCTATATGCTTCGTCATTGAGCTCCACTACTCAAAGCCAGACCCAGGAGAAGTCCTACATGGTCTCTTTGTTCCACAACTCAAAGGAAATGGTGCAACTGGTCTTGCAATCTCTTTGCTTGGTGCAATGGTTATGCCGTAAGCTCACTCTCTCTCTCTTCACCCATCTTCGTTATAACTGTTTTTTTATATGCGAGCATGCGACCGTTCCTTTTTCCACAGGCACAATCTCTTCCTCCACTCTGCCTTGGTTCTCTCCAGGAAGATCCCACGTTCAGCTACTGGCATCAAGGAGGCTTGCAGGTTTTACTTGATAGAGAGCGGATTGGCTCTAATGATAGCCTTTCTCATAAACGTCTCTGTGATATCAGTAAGTGGTGCTGTTTGTAATGCGCCAGACCTAACCCCTGAAGACCGTTCTAAATGTGAGGATTTGGACTTGAACAAGGCTTCTTTTCTGCTACGAGTAAGTTTCTTTCTTGCTTTACTTGCTTCTGCTTTTGTTTCAGAACACTAAAGCTATGTTTTGTTTTCCTCTGTTTTGAAGAACGTTGTGGGTAAATGGAGCTCAAAGCTATTCGCAATAGCGCTCCTTGCTTCTGGGCAAAGCTCTACGATAACCGGAACATATGCTGGACAATACGTGATGCAGGGGTTTCTTGACCTAAGACTTGAGCCATGGCTCAGAAATTTCCTAACAAGATGCTTAGCTATTATCCCTAGTCTAATAGTTGCTCTCATTGGTGGTTCAGCTGGAGCTGGAAAGTTAATCATCATTGCCTCGGTAACACAAATCATATCACATCTCTAATCATATATATAAATGACTTACTACACTATCAAATCATTGATTGGATGAACTTTAAACAGATGATCTTATCCTTTGAACTCCCATTCGCGTTAGTTCCTCTTCTCAAATTCACTAGCTGCAAAACCAAGATGGGTTCGCATATAAACCCTATGGCGGTATGTAACTATCAAATCACATTTTCACTCAACCAAAGAGAAGAAAATAGATCGCCAACTATCTTCTAACTTCATGTGTTACTTTTTGTCTAACAGATTACAGCTTTGACTTGGTTCATTGGTAGTCTAATCATGGGAATAAATATATACTATATAGTAAGCAGTTTCATCAAACTGCTCATACATAGTCACATGAAGCTTGCCCTTGTCATCTTTTGTGGAATTCTTGGGTTCTCAGGCATTGCTATCTACTTAGCCTCCATAGCTTATCTTGTCTTCCGGAAAAACAGAAAAGCTAGTCCTCTCCTTGCTTCAACAAACTCACAAACTGTGGAGACACTTCCAAGACAAGACATTGTTGACATGCAGTTGCATGGTAAAGCGGCTCCATCAGATCTTGATTGAGTCTTGTTCAGTCATATCTTAAAACTTAGGATTCCAATAAAATTGGACTTAGACCAAGTCCACAAAGACCTCTAGACAGTACTAGTTAAAAGGTTATTAGACGTTATAAGTGTTGGCTTTTTTGTCATCTTTTTTTAAGGGATTAGATTCTCGTAGGTTTATTATATAAGGAACAATGTTACAATAACATCTGATATAATAAAAGCATTGCTTTAGCATATTATACATATGAATGGCCATATTATCAATTACAAAAAAGCAATCATATAGATATTTATATTTTTATGATTAAACAAATAACTTAGTCAAATCAAATGTATTACTTTAGAATAAAGCTTTTTATGGTCATATCCTGTTCTAAGAATCGATTATGACGTTTTTGTTCGATTCTTGAGGAAGAGGAAGATGCCCTTTCTCTTGCAAGCTCTTGACAGATTCGTAGAGAGATTGCTTGATGGGTTTAAACTCCAATCCTAAGTCTTTTATCTTTTGTGTGGTGAACTTGTATGGCTTTGCCCTCGGATTCTTCTCGTCCGAACACCTAGAAAGAATAAAAAAATATGTTAATCAACATACGAAATCTGGATAAGATTTCTTGTGTAACACTCTGAAGTAACGTATCAGTTATTGAACTAGGCAGAGGAGACACAAGTCGTGAAACAAGTGACCAAACTTTGGAGTAGGTGAAGGAAAAACATCTACACTTCCGGTTTTTTTTTGTCAAATGGAGTTAGACCCGTGACATGACTACACCTTTTTAGTATAAACACAAAGACAAAAACACAAACATAAACACGTTTACACATATGGTTTTGTAGGATCTCTACGTCAGCAGTAGGTGATACATGACGTGGACCTTGTCTTGTGAGAGTTAGTACACACCAGTTTCACGAAAAGTGCACTAAGTAGTCACAAGTCACAATACCAAATACCACTCATGTACTTTTATCCAACTAATATTTTTTGAGTGGTAAAACGAAAACGTATTTATAATTTTCATTATTAATTGAAGTATCAGTAATAAAACTCATATAGTTTGTAAATCCAAGGTTATACTGATTAGACCGACATGATCATGTTGACTTTGATATAATTTTGAGCAAAGTGTTAAAAGAGACAAACGTTTGACTTACTTGGTCGGAAGAGGATACTCCGGAAAGAACTTAGCCAAAATCTCAACAACTTCCCCACGGTGAAGCGCGGTCTCGGCGAGGATGTAACGGCCTGAGGCGGAAGGTGATTCGTAGACCATAACATGACCTAGTGCAACGTCACGGACATCCACGTAGACCTGAGTCAGGTTAGCGTAGGTCTTGGCTGAGCCGGTGAGGTACTTGAGGATATGGACTAGGCTAGCGTTGACCGATGATTGGAGGGCTGGTCCAAGAACTAGAACCGGGTTTAGCACCAACAAGTCCACACCTTTGGCCTTGGCCGTCTCCCATGCTGATTGTTCCGCCACCATCTTCCCATAGCAATACCAATTCTACAAGGCACCAAAAAGGTTAGAATTATCATATTGAAGTTTTCGTGCCAGACACGTAAACTTATGACGTCCACCTGTATATTTGATTTCAGTTACTTGTTCACATAGATTTTGGTCGGTGGGGTTTCATTAAAAACTTTTTTTTTTTTTTTTTTTGAACAAAGGCTTGGTTTCATTAAAAACTTCCCAAAGTTAAATAAAGATATATATATATATATATATAATACCTTTGTGTTTTTGCAGAAATCAAGATCACTCCAACAGTTTTCATCAACTATAGTTTGAGGGTCACGGTTAGGGTTCATATACACCGCACCGATTGACGACGTGAACACAACACGCTTGACCTTGGCTTTAGCCGCAGCGTCGATCACGAACTTGGCTCCGTTCACAGCCGGCTCCAACATTGTCTCCTATTTACATTAATTGACAAGAGTCAAAAAAAAAAAAAAATTAGAAAATATATTAATATATGGATCAACCAAGTTTTTGCTGTACTAACGGGATCATCGGTCATCGGAGAAGCCGTGTGAAAGACGCCATCGCAGCCATCGATAGTGGAACAGAGAGCTTCATAGTCGAGAAGATCAGCACTGTGAAGTGTGAGTCTTTCTTTAGCTCCCTGAAGCTCTCTGAGATGGTTGTTCTTGGGATCAGCTGGGTTCCGTACGGTTCCTCGTACCGTGTAGCCTCTCTCCAGAAGTAGCTTAACGATCCAAGAAGCTATGTAGCCGCCGGCTCCGGTGACACAGACGACTTTCCCGTCGGCAGGCATTTTTTCTGTCGGTTGAGCAAAAGATGGTTAAGAAGGTTAAAGAATGTTATGGGTTATGATGTGTCGTTACAGGGAGACTTTGTGCTTTGTATTTATAGAGAGACTTCAAAGCAAGTGACGGTTTTGAGGTTATGACTTAGCCGTATTTCACCTAACCATGGTAAAGAGTTGGTGAGTCTTCATAAGATAATAGTATTTTTTTTTTGTAAAAGAACAAACCGAAAACATTGAATAATTGTTTCTTGTGTTGATTTATGGAAAGACTAGTGTGGCTGTGTAGGTCTCGTGTATGATTAGTTAACGGGATTAATATTTATTTTAATTTACTTAAGAGCACTAGAGAAGTAGAAAAGTTTCGAAACTATAGGTGACACTGACAAGTGTAAATGCATCCAGGAAAGGAAAGAAAGGCCAAACGAAATCGTCAACTAAAGGTTTGTGAATCGTATAAGATCTTCCCTACAAATCTAGGAGCCTTGCATTTTAAACTTTAGCTTGTTTCTCATGTTGTTTATTATCATTATATTGTTTTAGAAACCAAGTGGTGGTAAGAGAGGTTGAGAATATTGACAATTGACTCCATTGACCATCCGTATTTCAACTTATTAACCAATTAAGGGTTTGATTGGCATCGTCTGTGGATGTTGTGCACAGCACCAAATATGTTTACAGCCCTAAATCTACATCAGTCATGATTTATTCATTTTTATTAGTTCACAACCACTTTTTAAATTTACGTTAGTACATGTGCTGTAGAAAGACAAATTTTTACAAAAAAAAAATATGTACTTTCCAAATCTTTAGTTCTAGAGCCACAGTAAAATATTTAAAGCTTTAATCCTAGAGCAAAAATCTTAGAGCTACAGTCATTACCAATCATACCCTAAGTTGATGTATCTTCACTGAAAAAAATATTAGTATATCTTCTGCTGTCAATAAAAGTAAAAGTAGTACATCCTTGTTAATTGTACAAGACGAGAGTCTAATTCAAACCGTGTCCCGTCCAAAGATTGTTGAATGTGAATGAAACTAAAACTACACAGACGATTTCCTACTGGATTCCCTCGATACATAAGTCAAAGCCGCACGTTGTAAATGACTTAATTACCGACAGAGCAACGTGGCTCGTAACAGAGCACAAATCACTGTCACCGATTACCTTATTGGGCTTGAAAATATTATGAACTAATGGGCCTTAAATATATTAGAGAGCAACCTGACCATTTTCAACACCTAATCCGTATTTCTGCAACGGACCAACAAAGAAACTCTCCTTATGCTTCCTAAAAGTACAAGACGTGAGCAGGTGAACTGCCAGATGCAGTATGAGTATCTGTTTGTCGTCGTCGGTGGTCGTGGGGAGTTTGCCTTGTGACGCAAAGAATATTTGGATATATTCTAAATATTATTATTTATCAATAGAATAATTATTTTTATTGTTTTAAGGTTTTAATGATTTTCCTATTTTAAATTATATTAGGGTTTTTTATTTATTATATATAGGCATTTAAGTTTATAGTTGTATTCAGTTTTATGATGAATTAATAAAACAGAGATTTCAATACGAGCTTTATAGCACGGGAAAGAGTATTTCCAAATCCTAAAGAGGTTCTTATAAACTACTGAGAAGAGTATTCTCAACCATAAGAGCTTTTAATTAAGCATTGTCAAGAGTATTCACAAACCTTAGAAGCTTCCGCTACGTCAGTTGGTATCAGAGCTAGGTTCTTTTGATTTCTCAATTGAAAACGATTCTGGATGTCATGGTGAGTATTAGCATATATCTTATCAGAGCTGCGTTCGTTAACTTCGTTTGATCAAGATTCGAGGACGAACCTTCTTCAACCCGGAGAGAATGATGCAAAGAATATTTGGATATATTCTAAATATTATTATTTATCAATAGAATAATTACTTTTATTGTTTTAGGGTTTTAATGATTTTCCTATTTTAAATTATATTAGGGTTTTTGATTTATTATATACATGCATTCAAGCTATAGTTGTATTCAGTTTTATGATGAATTAATAAAAGAGAGATTTCAATACGAGCTTTATAGCACGAGAAAGAGTATTTCCAAACCCTAAAGAGGTTCTTATGAACCACTGAGAAGATTATTCTCAACCCTAAGAGCTTTTAATTAAGCACCGTGAAGAGTATTCACAAACCTTAAAAGCTTCCGCTACGTCACCTTGGTCGTTGGAGAAGGTGAGGCCGAGCTGGATGATGCTGAGGATGTTGACGTTGAGCTTTAGGGTTTCGTAGTGGTAATTGGCATTTGATTTGAATGTTCCGACGGGGCGGACGAAGATTAAGATAAAAATATAATTTTCATAAACTATTTTTCATTTTTTTATGTACTACTTTTCTATAAACAATAATTTGAATGAAATTTGTCAAATTATATGTCAAAATAATAATTATACATATATAACTTTAAATATAATCAATATATCATGTATTTATATATTGCCGGATCGGATTGAATATTCGCTCTCTTAAATTTTAACATTTTTGATTTTCTTCGTTTTTGATGGATATTGAGTTTTATTATTTGTAAAGTTATAGATATCTATATTTTTCGGGTTGGATCGAAACGAACAACAAATCAAATCAAGATATACGGATATTTTGTCCACTCCTACTCACAATATCCAGTTTAGGAGCCATGAGTTGTATGTGTTTGTGAAAATGCATTTGCAATAGACCCTCTAAAATATATAAAATTTTAGGGTCCTTCAAATGTCAAAATTTTGATTGAAGATACTAAAAGTAGTGTGTATATTTCTACATTATGTATCAGGTTCCATTTTTTGGTTTGAATATTTATCTAGTAAAATGTAATAAAAGGCAAAATCTCTATCTGTCTAACTATAGTATAGTTGGATCAACACTCCCTCCACTTTTGATAAGACCAAACCTATGCAGTACACTGGACCTAGGAAATATGTAATTTAATGGGCCTTCTATCGATCCAGTAGATGACCAACCATATCCGCTCTTGCTCAGACGTTACTGTTCTTTATTGTTTCGGTATTCTAGGGAATCAAAGAGATTGGCGGTGCAATAAGTGTAACTGGGAAACGAAAGTCATGCGGCTTGTTAATAACGAATTGTGCGGCTCGATGCAGAGTTCCATTAAACAAAAACTTGTCTATTTAAAGCAGAAGACAGAACATCAAAGGTATATAGAAGCAACCAAAAAAAAAAAAAAAAAAAAAAGGTGAACCCTAAGCAAAAGGTTAAAAAAGATTTGCAGATGAATTGGCTAAGAAAATTGTGGAAGAGATAATAGAAAAACGGGCGAACGAAATGATGAGGCAAAAAAATGAAGAGATAAAGAGAGTAAGAAAAGAGAAGAATGAAGAGCTGAAGAAAATTATTATTTTCTTAAGTTTTTTTTTTTACTTTCTTCAGCTCTTCATTCTTCTCTTTACTTACTCTCTTCAGCCACACTCAAAAGAAGGTATTGCTCACATGACTCAGCAGATCAAAAATCTCAAACGCTATGTGCCATAGCTTTTGAAATTAATCTCCATAGGTTTAAGCTGTACATATTAATATAGGAATGCGTCAGTTTAGTTCTATGTGCCATATTAATATTAATTCGGTGTCCATGGCGACGTAAGGGACGACTCGGCGGATATGATCCATCTCCTCGTGGAGGTTATGATCCATCTCCTCATGATGATGATGATGATGATACGAAGTGTGGAACCGGATCTAGAGGTAGACCCGATCCAGTTTCATCCAAATCTTCGAAAAATTTTGAACACATGGATCAATTATGAAATTTCGGTTAAAAAAGAAATCTGCAGATAGGTGGAATCGAACCTGGTAACGAAAAGAGGTGGGGAAGAGGCGGACGGCGATTGGTCGTGGCGAGGGTTTCAGAAGATGTGGTGGTTTATCGAAAGGGGAAATGGAAGGAGAATAAGTGATAATTGGCTGCCGATTATAGTTTGTAACTTCTTTTTTTGTCACAGAAAGTAAATATATTTTGTAACTTAATGTTTTTTGGTATAACAAATTAATTTGGAATATCATTTATATGATTTTCATAAACAGTTATCAGTTAGAATGAATTTTTACTACAAGTCTACAATTTCAACTATTTTTTCTCTTTAAAAAAAATAATAATGTTGATGAATTAGCTTTTTTAATTTAGTTTTGTGCGAATAAGAAACTTCAATTTTTTTTTTTAACTTGAAACTTAAATTTGGCACATACGAAACAAAGTTTCCCAACATGATTGGAGTTGGGACAATAACATATCACTTTTTCTTTCTAGCGTCAACTCTTTTCTCGGCACAATTGTTACGACGCTTGCTTTAACTTTGTACCTCTAATAACAATAATGGGAGGAGCCTTAAGTTTTTAGAGCATTTTCAACAATATTCTATTTGAAAGGTTGTTGATAGAGTTTAGGGATGAGTTGCTTAATGATAAATTTCGAAAATATCGTCAATTTTTTTCTTCTTCTTGAAAATATAATTTCATAAACAGTCGTTCACCTGATTTTATCTACAAAGATATGTGTGAAAGATATGCGTGCATCTATATTAAAAATACATTTTGAAACAATTCTTATAAAATTGGCTGGGCAGTAAAGGAAGTTGAATTGGGAAACGAAAATTATGATTACGAAATCAATAACGATACGACTTTCATAATAATGAGTTGTGCTGCTCGATAAAGAGTTTTTTATGTGCATGCAGAGTACCAATAAGCAAAAACGTATCTGTTTAAAGCAGAAGACGGAACATCAGAAGTGAAAAGCAACGAAAAACAAAAATAAGATGGACGTTGATGAAGATATGAAGAGAATCGAAGAAGAGCTGAAGGAAACTAGGGAGGAGATAGAAAAGCTGAAGAAAGAGTTGAAAGAAGAAGAGAAAGAATTGAAAGAATTGAAAAAATTGAAAGAAGAATTGAAAGAAGTGAAAGAAGATCTCGAGAATTCAAAGAAGAAGACAGAAGAAGGGCTGAAGGAACTGACGAGGAAAAGGAATGAAGAGCTCAAGAAAGTAAGGAAGGGGCATAAAGAAGAGCTGGAGAAAATAAGGAAGGAGCATAATGAAGAGCTAAAGAATGTAATCACTGAGAAGAACGAAGTGGTGAGGGTAGTGATGAAGGAAAATGATAAAAAACTTGAGGAGAAGCGTTGTGAGCTAAAAGAGCTAGAAGATACAAACTCGATACTCATCACAAAAGAACGTCAAAGCATTGGAGAGATACAAGAAGCCTGCACGGAACTAATTAAGGTAACCTGTATATTTACGAGTTATTTTCATGTGTTCTCGAGGGCCGTTTGTATAACTTATATGTGGGTGACTGGGTGTCTCATGTAGTAAGTCTGTTTATGTATATGCATGCAGGGATTGACAGATTTATCGGATGAAAGATCCATGATCAGAGTAAAGAGGATGGGAGAAGTTGATGAAAAACCTTTTCTGAAAGTGTGCGAGCAGAGATTCAGTGGCGGAAACGTTGAGGTTCAACACGCCAAGCTTTACTCGAAATGGCAGAAAAACCTCAAGGACCCAGCATGGTACCCATATAAACGTGTTGGGGCTGGAGAAAACATGAAGGTTTCCTTATGTCTCGTATTCTTTACCGTTTCTCTCTATATTGTTTTACTATTGGTTATTTTGCTGAATGGTATGGTGTGCTGTTGTGTAGGAAGTTGTGGATGATGAAGACGAGAAACTTAAGAAATTGAGTGAAGAGTGGGGAGAAGATGTGAAGAATGCAGTGAATACAGCACTCGAGGAGATGAACGAGTTTAACCCAAGTGGTCGGTATACAGTTCCTGTACTGTGGAATTTTGAACATGGGAGAAAAGCCACACTCAAAGAAGGTATTGCTCACATGACTGAGCAGATCAAAAATCTCAGACGCAAACGAACCTAAAAGGTACGTGCCCTAGCTTTTGAAATTAATCTCCCTAGGTTTAAGCTCAATGTAGAGGAATGGGTCAGTTTCATTCTATGTTTTTAGCTTTGCATGAATTGGTGTTGTAAAAATATAATTGATGGTACTAGGCGCTTGTGTTCTTGTATTGCAGGAAGGAAGATGATTATTGAAGGATTACTATATGTGTTTTAGCGGCTTTTGTAATTCATAAGCAAGTAGCTATTTGTTTTTTTGTAATGAACTAACGGCTTTGTTACTTGCTAGTCAGTGTTTTTCATTTAGTATTATGATATTATCTAAATTTCTCATCGTCTTCCAGCTCGTTCGTCTGGTGACATGTTCTTAAGTTGTTGCCCTTTTCATGTTTTTTTTTCTCTATCTAGTCTTTACTTAAATCATCATTATTTGTTGGTGGGTTAAAGATTAAAAACAATCACCGTGAACGTCTAGAATACTAGGTAATCGACTATTTTTTAAACGTGATGGTGAATACTTGGCCTGTAGTTATGGTGAATACTTGGATTCAATCACTCACCGGTCTAAAGCAGAGACCAAGCATCTCACAGTTATACACCATTTATATGTACTAAACAACTGTGGTAAATTGATCTAATCAAATCTCATATACAGGCCCTCGCATCACTCAACAACTGCAACACATAAGTAACAAAATTTCCCAACCTGATGATAATGCAGAGAAGAGTTTAGTTGCAATCATTATTAATTTTCCAATCCAACAGTCGAAACAATAATGGCATCACACCTTTTCTTTGGCACAAATGTTAGCATTAGCACGCTTGCTTTAGTTGGGTCGCGCTCAAATAACAATATTGGGACGAATTTCAAATTTCTTATACTATTTTTTATATGTTTTGTCCGAATTAAGAAACTCAGAAAAGTGTTTCCAAGTTCTTATCAAGTATAACACAGTTAGGACTAAACACAATATATGACCAATATCTTTTCTTCAAAATATTTGGACCGGCCATATATATGATTTCATAAACTGTGGTTCATATGATATCATTTGAAGGACCATCTTTTTTTTTTTGTGAACACAATGAAGGACCATCTTTAACCCTGAAATGAACGTTTTTCTTTTGCTGAATCAAACATTGAATCAATTATGCTAACCAAACAACTTAAGAAACAGAAGGGAAAAGAAGACAAAATAAGACTCAACGACTAGAGTGAAGTGACCCAGCTATATTTTTTGAAAAAGAATTCAAAAAACAAACAAAATAATTAAGAAAATATGGAATATAGTTGACCAATTCATGGTAGCCACGATTAGTGAGGGACAAAATTATTGGACCGGAATTTTTGATAATTTTTCTCGACCCTACAACATTTCTATTTAGTCTCTGCTCTCTTTTACACTTTGATACATCCCCCTTCAAAGTCATATCATATCCTTTTATATATACGCAACCAAAATAACCAGTCCTAATTTCTTTTCCCTAACGATGTTATTAACACACACATTGACACCCTACATTAATACATGCTATTGTCAAAGATATTGTAAAAGAGACTAGCTAGATACATTAAGTATGGATTGTGCATAGAAAAGTAAGTTAATTAATCAGAATTACCACAAAAGAGAGTAAGTAAAGCATATGATTAAGGAATCCGGTTAGAAAAGTTGATCCAATTATACAACATGACACTATCATTATATCTGTAAAACCTGCGATGTGACGTCGGGCTTTAGAACAAACAGTCGCTTCACCATCTTTGAACGGTCCTGATTAGTTCCTCAACCCCCAATAATCCAACACCACCACACATTGACACACACATTACATTTTTATTAATTTGTATAATTAATACATAATGATTCGATTTTTACCAAATCTATTCTTGTCTTTTTGCTAATCATTCCATGACGCAATGTGACTAAACTTTAAGTGGATGGACGAAATTTAAATGGTAATCTTAGTCCTATGAGGTATAAATTCTTCGAATGTATGGAGACCTTTAGTTGTGCATATATAATATTCTCAATCAAATCGAGACCATTAATTTCCTTGGTTTATAAAACTTTACAAATAGTGTGTCCTGCAATACTGGCATAATTAAGAAAAATGCTACTTAGGAATAAGTTATATATGCGAATAAAGGTCTACAAACAGATTCTTTAGAGAAGAAACTATCACAAATAGGAACTGTAAGCGAATTATTAGAATACCGACAAATCACAGGTATATCTTTAATTTGACATGTAAACATGATTGAATCTTGTTTTATTTGTAGCAAATAAGATAAGAGGTAATGTCAAAAAAAAAAAAAAAGATAAGAGGTAATAAACCCCAGCTGTACTTTATGACTATCATATGTATATCTTGTTTTAGTATTTTTGTAAAGTCATCAATAGTTGGGTTTGTAACTCTATACACTTGCATTGTGTAGTATAATTCTATCATTTAGTTTTATCCAGAAATATATCTTTTTTTTGACCAATTATCCAGAAATATATCATCCTCTCAATGGTATGTATGGCAGAACGTTTGTAAAAAAAGTGAATGGCAGACTTAACTAATATATGAATGGTAGAAACTTTTGTTGTTCCACTTATTTTCATGCAGTATTAATTTCCTTGAAGTTTTTTTTCTAGTTTTGTTCAAATAAAATTCAAGTCTTAAATATTTTATTGTTACTTCTCAAACCAAGAAGTTCCTAGACCCTTTCAAAGAGTATGTCCAATTATTATTATTATTATTATTATTATTATTATTATTATTATTATTATTATTATTATTATTATTATTATTATTATTATTATTATTATTATTATTATTATTATTATTATTATTATTATTATTATTATTATTATTATTATTATTATTATTATTATTATTATTATTATTATTATTATTATTATTATTATTATTAATATTATTATTTATTGTAGAAAAAATATATCTTACACAGAGGTTAACTAAATATAGTTAAACCTCTATTAATCAATAATATTAAAATTATAATGTTTTATTAATTTGTAGAGTTAGTAGTTTATAATCTATGAAACTAGAGTAGTTTCTTTTCAGATTATTATACTTTATGAAATACAAATATTTAATTTTAGCACATATATATATTAACTATAAACTTTAGTAATTTAGCTTTCACATTGTTTTATTAAAGTATTTGGTTCATATGAAATTTGATAGAAAATTTAATTTGATAAATTTCATCAAATATTAAGTAAAAAAGAAATGAGACTCCAGTGTGAAAATAAAACAATTACTATTTTTTTGTATGAATATAATATATATATATATATATAATTAGTTTATCATTTACTGAGACTATATATTTACATAAGAATATTTTATCATTTATTTATTTAAATCATATTTTGAATCGGCTAAACTCAAGATCGAAGAAATTTATTAATTTATCGAGTATTAATTTGTAGAATTTCTAGTGTAAAATAATATACTAAATGTTATTCCATGTTACATATTACTGCTAATAACGAAAAATTTGGAATGATATATAAAACCCTATATAAAATATTCAGTACGCGACTCTAAAATCATCATAAAATCAATGAAAGAAAAAAAAAATATACTGTATCAAATATGTGTATACTGTATTAGAGATTAACCCAAGAAGATTACCAATAAAAAGAGTCGACCATGACAAGGAAAGGTCAGAACCATCGCTTTTCTCATCATTCTCTTTGCTAAACAACTCACAACCACACACAAACACCAAGTATTCGATTCTCGTGGAAAAGAACAAATTTAGCAAACAATGCATGTTGCGAGGGAGAAAGAGATCCCACAATGATTCCTTCATGCTAAAAGCTTCTTTAGCGTACACTACGATACATGTATCATGTAAGTAGAAATATAAAAAGATGATATACACAACGCATTCTCATAAAGACATGCAACATTTCATGTTATGCAGATAGTCTTTCTTATGAATGAAAATTGAGGATTACCAACCCACTCACTCTCTCCTCACTCAAAACCAAATACTCATTATGTTTAAATTATGTTTTAAGCAAATACACAACTATTAACAATGTTTTTAATCAAAAAAAAATCATTAAAACATATTAAAAATTCAAATAAATAAATTTTTTTTACCAAAAAAATACAAAAGACTATAATATATTACTGATCACACTGTTTTTGGTCAAATTATAATTATCTAAAATATGAAAACATTTTACATATATATTGAACACACAAAAACTCTATTAATCATCTTAAATTTCTTTACGGAGGGAGTACCATTCATGTAGGATCGTTCACTCATAAGTCAACTCTGAGATGTCATCTCCTATAAATACCCTACACATCCTCTTCATCTATCCACAACACAACAATCACAAATATATATACTAAAAGATCCCATCTCTCTCTCTCTCTTTCCCTACAATGGACCACGAGGAGATTCCATCAATGCCCTCAACGCCGGCTACAACACCGGGAACTCCAGGAGCACCGCTCTTTGGAGGTTTCGATGGGAGGAGGAATGGGCATAATGGTAAATTCACACCAAAGTCGCTTCTAAAAAGCTGCAAATGTTTTAGTGTTGACAATGAGTGGGCTGTTGAAGATGGAAGACTCCCTCCTGTCTCCTGTGCTCTACCTCCTCCTGACGTCTCCCTCTACCGTAAGGTACATAACCAAACTTGTTATCCCTCCATATTTATGCACATAACTAAAGATCACTTAGACTAAATATATATGTGTATGTGTATAGCTGGGAGCAGAATTTGTTGGGACACTGATACTGATATTCGCCGGAACAGCCACGGCGATAGTGAATCAGAAGACAGATGGAGCTGTGACACTTATCGGGTGTGCCGCCTCGGCTGGTCTGGCAGTTATGATCGTTATATTGTCAACCGGTCACATCTCCGGGGCACATCTCAATCCGGCTGTCACCATTTCGTTTGCTGCTCTTAAACACTTCCCGTGGAAACACGTTAGTACTATAATTGTATTTCTTAATTTGCATTTTTGGATGTTACTGAGAAACTCACATGAATTAATGACATGCACATGCACCTTCTATTAAACTAAAGATAATTTAGAATACTTTTTTAGTGGAAATTATTGATTAGTGTCTAAGTAATTAATTGCGTAAAAAATCTATTAGGTGCCGGTGTATATAGGAGCGCAGGTGCTGGCCTCGGTGTGTGCGGCGTTTGCACTGAAAGCAGTGTTCGAACCAACGATGAGCGGTGGCGTGACGGTGCCAACGGTGGCTCTTAGCCAAGCTTTCGCTTCGGAGTTTATTATCAGCTTCAACCTTATGTTTGTCGTCACTGCAGTCGCCACCGACACTAGAGCTGTAAATTTACACAACAATACATTTAAAAAGGCATCTAAAACATATGTTTGTCTCTGGAAATAATCATTAAAATTACAGGTGGGAGAGTTGGCGGGAATAGCGGTAGGAGCAACGGTCATGCTTAACATACTCATAGCTGGGTAAATATTACTCCATGTTCTTAAATATTAGATGTTTTAGATAGAAACATGCCTATTAAAAAGTTATTTTTTATTGCAAAATTATAGATTAAAAACTAATTAAACAATTATTAGAGTGTAAAGTATGAGTTAAATTTACTTAAAAACTAGGTGGTTCGTCCGCAAATGCGGGCATTATTTTTTTATAAATAGTTATTAGTTTAGATTTTGTTAATTAAAAAATCATGATGATAAATTATTATTTATGATTTAAAAAATTAAATTAAAAATCAACTTATTTATATATGACATTTTTTTACCTATCATAATATATATGATTATTATTGTGTCCAAATTTAAAAACACTCTTACATATTAAACATATTTTAGATAATATATTTATACAAATATTTTACTTGATTATTGTTTAACTATAAAACATATTATATCTGAATATTTTAAATCTATATTCAAAAATATTATTTCACATAATAACACAGTATATCTAAGAATAACTTTACCTTTAAAATATATTTTTGATAATCTATTATATTAAATTATAATTAATTATCTAATATAACATATAAATCTAATATTAATAATATAAAATTTGTTTTAATTTTATAATAAATTAAATATTAAAATTTATTGAGGATAATATTTGATATAACCACTCTAACCTTTAATGTGAGATTTTACGATATAAAATATTATTTTCAGATAATAACAAAACATATATAAGAATTATTTTACCTTTAAAAAAAAGTATATGACAAGTTATTATGATTTTCGTTTTAATTATTCATAAAAGTTAATTAAGAGTAATATTGATTTTAACCACTTCTAACTTTAAATGTGATACGACACTATTTTATATACTGTAATATCAAAAGGTAATTTAAACATCCTAGATCAAAATCAATATTTGCCTTCTCCTTTCTTCGATATATAACTGTTTTTTTTTTTATCATGATCAACAGACCTGCAACTTCTGCTTCGATGAACCCTGTACGAACACTAGGTCCAGCCATTGCAGCTAACAATTACAGAGCCATTTGGGTTTACCTTACTGCTCCTATTCTTGGAGCGTTAATAGGAGCAGGAACGTACACGATCGTGAAGCTACCAGAGGAAGACGAAGAACCCAAAGAAAAGAGGAGCTTCAGAAGATGAAATGAAAAAAAAAACTGCAAATCCATTCGCTATGTTACTGTTTCTGTCACATACAGTATGTGTATAATATAAGCTCTGAAGCCAACGTTATCATAATCAAACTGGGAATGATTTTCCTATTTTAATCAAAATTGCAATAGCGTTTTTTTTTCAAAAGGTCTCATACAGATTTTTCTAGAAAAAGGAAAACATAGTAAGTAGCATGGTTATTCTAGTTCATTTTGATGATGAGATCGTTGATCTTGTCTTCACGGTGACCAGTATCACCTCCTTCACTGAAAACCTGTTTCTTCCCGTGCAAGACACCGGCCTCAGGCTTGTTGAGTTTCAAAGGTCCCAAGAATCTCATAACTTCTCTGAAATGAGGACCGACTCTTGATATCTCATTCACAAGGTCTTCTATACAGAAGATTTCGTGTTCTCCAAGAGCCTGATTAAAAGAACACCACTGGTCATTATCTATAGAATAAGCTCTCTTATACTTGAATAGGAAGCTACTAATTTTACCTGTTCGATTATGTTGTTGTCTGTAAGAGGAACAGGGTTGCCTTCTATGATTGTGTACCCCTTTTTGAATATGAGGTCCTTAACGCTCTTCTCACTCGGGTATCTTCAAGAATGGTACACACATTAGTCAGGACTCATAAAAAGAATCAACAGCATTGAAAAGATTGAATTTTGATTTTACTCACCCGTAGGTAACGTAAGGCTGAACTTTGAGAAGCTTTTGAAACAAACCGTCAGTTGCTTTGGCAAACACACCAGTAAAAGTGCTCCTCAGTTGCATACTGTTGAGAACCTTCTTGGTCTTTGTGTGCATATCATTCTTCCTACTCACCAGAAAGTAAAAAGGGAGGAAGTATGATGAACACATACTCACGGAGATAAAAGACTAAAAAATATAAAGTGGGTGATAACAATTACCCTTGTATGCGTATGATGAAGACAAGGTTAGAACTGACTGGTGCAGGAGATGACTTTGGCCTCTTAACCCTTTGCTTCATCCTGATAAGATCTACTTCCTATTATTAACATTAAAACAGAGTAAGGTTACAAAGCAGTATGCACAAAATGTAACACAAGACACTTGCAGAGATAAAGACTATAACTTTCAATGATCATCAAAACCTCTGAATCATTCCATGGATCACAAAAACAAGAACTACTAAGATGTTGAAAACCCTAGAAGCAAAATCATAACTTGATGTGAACTTTAAGGACCCTGACTCTTGAGAGGAGGTACCTTAGCTCTGTACTCTAACACAAAATCTTCAGGTCGTTTGATATCGGCAACTTTCTTCTTCTTCTTGCCGAAGTTTCCAAGCTCAAGCTGTTTCTTCCTGATAAAGGCAAGCTCATCTCTGTTCTTCCTCTTCTTGAGTATAACCTCTGGTATGTAGTCCAGTCCCTTTGGTTCCTCTACAGCAATCACTTTGGTTTCTTCTACAGTCATTGCCTTAGCTTCTTCTTCAGCCATTGTTATTTATCTCTCACTACAATAGAAACACATCTCAGATTCTTATACAAAAATGTAATGAAAGGGTACAAAACAAAATAAACAGAAACAGAACTAAACCGTAAAAGTGAGGCTAGAGAGAGAGAGACAAAACACGAAGCAAGAAGAAGAAGCTTAACGAGAGAGTAAGTACCAGTGGCGACGAAGCAATTGAAGTTGGCCGAGAATCTGATTGATTGAGATTTCTAGGGTTTAAGAACTTAACTCACCCAGACCTAATTACGCACCGGGCCTTAGCTTTTACATTTTAAGGTCAAAGCCCATTATTTTGGTTTATGGGCCTTCCTGCCAGTTAGCCCATTATGACGTGATTATCCGAGCAAACAAGAGAAGTTTGGCCTTAAATCAAACACAAGAAACAAATTGTTTATGATTAATTAGAAATTAAATTTCATTACTGAGTATGCAGTTTTACAGGATCCTAATACAGTAAAACCTCTATAAATTAATAATGTTGGGACTTTGAAATTTTATTAATTTATAAAGATATTAATTTACAAAAGTTTTCTTATTTAGATTTTTTCTATTTTTGGATATTTTTATTTGCAAAAAAAGGAAAATATTTTATTTTACCGTATGTACATTATTTAAATTTTAGAAATTTGACTTTCATATTGTTTTATTATCTTATTTTGCATATAATTTTATGTTTCATATAATTGTTTAGTAGTTTTTGGTATAATTTTACTAAATATTATCAAAATATATTGAAATGTTAAGAAAAATAAAGAATTTTCATTGTGAATATAAAAACAGCAATATAATATTTAACTTGTACTTATATAAAATTATATATAGATAGATTATTAATTTATGATTTTAAGGGGACTATATATTTACATAGAAGTTTTAAAAATATTATTATCTTATTATTTTATCGATTTGTGTTACATTTAACATCGGCCCAACTTGGGACTGACAAAATTTATTAATTTATTAATTTATAGATTATTAATTTATAGAGGTTCTACTGTATGAACACCAAGAGATACTCAAAAATATGAAAACCAAGTGCTTATTATTAGGGGTAGAGAAGAAACTCTAGGAAAATATTAACTTATTAAGAGACGCATATGCCATTAATATATTAGCGATGGATCATTCAAAAATCTTATCACTAACGATGTTCATAAGACGTTATATATATATTTACATTTGTGGAGGTTGATAAAGAATGGAGGGATGTCCAATATATGTTGGGTGAGGAGGTTGTACAGACAAGGTAATCTAGGAGGAGATATACTGTCGAGATTAATTAGAGAAAGCAAAAATATAGAAACAAAATGCATCACCTCACAAGTCACTACGATGAAAGCAAAAAGTACTTTTTGAAACTATACCATACCTTTATGGCTTTTATTTTCAGCAGATGATGGCTTTTAATTTTAAGAGAAATCAATAGTACATGTTGGGGAATCATATGTTGAACCGGTAGGACAACTTCATAGTTTGATTGGTACACGATCCAATTAGATGCCGTTTTCCAATAACAAGGAAACCGTAATATGATGAACCACTGGCCGGCCAAATTAAAATATAAAATTTCATGAATAGATTACAAAACACAAACATAATATTTTAAATGCATTTTGCTGAGTATCAAGTCGAACGCTACCTTGTTACGAACTATCATATAGCCATTAGTTTATTATATGTGTATATAGACATATATATATATATTTGTTAATGAAATTATTCATACCTAACTATAAATAATCATATCTAAA